>CM077673.1:179817977-181017977 GCA_039707655.1 Elymus sibiricus | reverse complement strand
GTGGCATCCCTGTTATTGATTATACCATTAAGGGGTACTTCGGATGCCACCGTGACCGAACACTCTTGGAAGTAGTGTCTTAGTTTCCTTGATGCCATAAATACTGTATAGGCTATCTTCTGGTAGTGCGGGTATCTGGACTTGCATTGCGTTAGTACTTCTGACACGTAATAGACTGGCTTATGTATCTGGAATTTGTGTTCCTCCTCCTCTCGTTCAACGACGAGCACCGCGCTAATGACTTGGTTGGTGGCCGACATGTATAATAACATGGGCTCACCCGCGCCTGGTGCTGTGAGTATGGGATTGCTTGCCAGGAGTATCTTGATTTCTTCTAACGCAGCCTTTGCTTCATCGGTCCATTCGAAATTCTTGGTCCGTTTCAACAATTTATAGAGCGGTAAAGCCTTTTCACCGAGGCGGGAGATAAAGCGACTTAACGCCACCACACAGCCCGCCAGCCTTTGGACATGCTTTAGCTCTGTGGGAACTGCAAGTTCTGATAAGGCACGAATCTTGGCCGGATTCGCTTCTATTCCTCTATGGGAAACGATGAATCCGAGAAGTTTAGCAGAGGGAACTACGAATACACACTTCTCCGGATTGAGTCGTATATCGTATTCGCGTAGACTGGCAAAGGTTTGCCTTAGGTCGTCGATCAAATGGCTGACGTGTTTGGTTTTAATGACCACATCGTCAACATACGCCTCGACTGTTTTGCCTACCTGTTTTTCAAGACAGGTCTGGATCATGTAGCCCCAGCGTTCTTTAGCCCGAAAGGCATTGTGTTGAAGCAGAATGGCCCGTAAGGGGTGATGAATGCGGTTGCAGCTTGGTCGGATTCCTTCATTTTGATCTGATGGTATCCGGAGTAAGCGTCAAGGAAACACAGTGAATCGTGTCCGGCTGTGGTGTCGATGATCTGGTCTATCCATGGTAGGGGGAAAGGGTCCTTGGGGCAGGCCTTGTTAAGGTCTTTGAAGTCGACGCACAGCCGCTAGGATTTGTCTTTCTTTGGTACCATCACCATGTTTGCCAACCATTCGGGGTGCTTAATGTCCCGAATGAATTCAGCCTCTAGCAATTTAGCTAATTCTTCACCCATAGCTTGTCGTTTGGGCTCGGAAAAGCGGCGCAGAATCTACTTGACGGGCTTAAAGCCTGCGATGATGTTCAGACTATGTTCTGCCAGCCACCGAGGGATGCCGGGCATATCAGAAGGATGCCAGGCGATGATGTCCCAGTTTTCTCGTCAGAATGCTCGCAGTGCTTCGTCCACTACGGGATCGAGCTGAGCTCCGATGGACGCTATCTTGTTGGGGTCCGACGAGTGCACCTGAAATTTAACGATTTCCTTTGCCGGTTTAAAGGACGTGGGTTTGGGCCTCTTACTGAGGATCACATCGTCCTTGTCTACTATTGAGGTCTCAGCTAGAGCCTCGAGGGCAAGCGCTGCTGTTTTGTTTTCAGGCCGTACGGCTATATTCGGATCACTAGCAGTTGTGATCACTCCGTTTGGTCCTGGCATCTTACGTTTCATATACCCGTAATGTGGTATAGCCTGAAATTTTGTGAAGGCGTCACGTCCCAGCAGGGCGTGGTAGCCACTTGGGAAGGGCACGATGTGGAAGAGGAGTTCTTCGGATCGGTAGTTGTTGGGCGTGCCGAACACTACGTCTAGGACAATACGTCCTGAACAGCGCGCCTCTTTCCCCGGGATGATTCCCCGGAAAGTTGTGTTGCTATGCTCGATGCGAGATCGGTCGAACTGCATTTTTTCTAGGGTATCTTCGTAGATCAGGTTTAGACCACTGCCGCCGTCCATTAGCACCTTGTGTAATCTGAAGCCATCAATGATGGGGTTCAGGACTAGTGCGGCCGGTGAATGACCGGGAAGAATGGCTGGTCGGTCCGTATCTCCGAAGGTAATGGGTATGTCTGCCCATGCACTTGTTGCTACCACATGGTATACCTGCTCGAGTTCTTTAAGAGCTCTTTTCCTCCTGTTCCTTGAGGGGAACGTTTCATAGATCGTCAGGACTTCGGCATTGTATTCTGGTGGCGATGTAGAGAGCCTGTCCGGCGGTGGTGCCTCGAGAATGGCTTCACTGCTTTTTGCGATCTACCTGACGACCCAACAAGCATTAAGGCTGTGAGTCGGAGCTGTGTTCAACAATACGGTGTGTATAGGGCAAGGTTTATCCAGTAGTCCATCCAGGATGGTGCTGACACCTGAAAGGGGCCTGTTTCTCTTTTTGGCGGGTTCGAGTTGGGATGGCCGCTTCGGAGGTGTCCTCTTTTGCCGGTCTCCTTTAGGGTATTCGGCAAACGTTGGTTCCAAAAACAGCCGCTCGGCTTGCCTAGCACTTTCCATGGCACAGTATTTCTGTACCAAAATTCACAGCTCGAAGAAGTCACGAATGTGCCGCCGCGCCAGGGCATTGAGAATCCCTTTGTCATGGCAGTTGCGGACGAAGGTTGCCATTATATCTTGATCACTAAGACCCCATACTTTGTGTCGCGCGAGGAGGAGTCTGGCCCAGTAATGATGAACTGACTCTATTGGTAACTGTCTAATGTCCGGTAAGTCCGAAGACTTGGGCTCTGCTGCGATGCTTGAGTGATCGGCTTGGGAGGCAGGTGGGAAAAGATTTGACTCCACGCCACGGTGGTAGTCCGGAATCACAGACTCCGAACTGTGTGATACATCAGGGACCAATTCCGGACTGTCTCCGGAGCGAGCGCCAGAGTCTGGGTTGCAGGCGAGGTCTTGATGATCGGAGATTGGGATATAAACCATTTTTAATTCCGATCGCTGAGGGGACGAGCCCCCGGCCGGAGACTCGACGGTGGCGACAAGATGGGTGACCGTGGGGATGGGAATTTCCCTACCGTCGAGTTTAAGCCCGAGCCGATCATAGATCGGGACCTGGTCATCGACCATACGCATGGTCTCCATCCGATCAAATAACTCGTTGAGAAACGAGGCGATGGTAGGATGCGTGTCGCTGAAGCGAATGGGGTCGGTATGTGGCGTCACAGTTCCAGAGTCGCGCGAGAGTGGTCCTGGATTCTGTTCGACCATGGTAGATCCGGTCACAATGACCTAATTGGGTTCCACGTCATCATCGGAGGCAGGGCACGACGTCTTCAGCATCGAGGCGTCGGGATCTGCGGGCTCCTCCGTGGGAGTCACTGGTTCCATCAGGACGAGTTCCCCCCGTGAATCAGTGACGAACTCTAGGGTTCCAAACCTGATTCCACGATCGGGAGAAGAGTTTCCGATCTGGCATGGGTGGCCGATCAGGTAAGCGTGCGACGAGATGTCGCTGCTCCCGAGGATCTGTTCCGGGGCGAGAGCCCCCTGGGTGCAGATCTCGCTGCTCGTAACAAGGCGAGCCATCGATTCCTTCTGGCGATCACAGCGGAACTCTCAATGAAAGCACCAATGTCGGTGTCAAAACTGGCGGATCTCGGGTAGGGGGTCCCGAGCTATGAGACTAGAATCGAGGGTAACAGGAGATGAAGGGGATAGTGTTTTACCCAGGTTCGGGCCCTCCTATGGAGGTAATACCCTATGTCCTGCTTGATTATATTGATGGTATGAGGGTTACAGAGTTGATCTACCACGAGATCGTATGACTAAAACCCTAGATGAGTTCTGTTTGCCTACAACCTAAAACGCTCCGGCTTATATAGATGCCGGGGGTACCTAGGGTTTACACATAGTCGGTTGCACATTAAAGGGAAAAAATATGCCTATCTACTATCGACACCTTGGAGGACACCCCATGACTCCTTGCAATTTCCGCCTTGGCGACGGGGCCCTTGATCACCCAATGTTCTTCCAGTGGCCCACATAGTCCGGCCTATGAGAAATAGGTCGGCTATCTGAGGACCCCTTAAACCAGGACTCCCTTAGTTATGCACACTAATGCAAGGATGCAGGTACTACCGGCCACCACGCGCGGCTACCGAGACCCATGAGGACCGCGGCGACAGGAAAAACGGCACGAAGGGAAGGACCCCATCACGACAAGCTGCAAGGCCAAGAACCCAGGGGGGGGTAGCAGCCACGAGTTGCCCCTCGGGAGAGAAAGCCTCGTGAGGGTCCTACCGTTTTCCATCACTGGGCCGCGTCGGCAGAGGCGCCGGGCCCCGCACGGAGAAACTAAGTCATGTCGCGGCAAGCGAGCGATCGGCAATTCAAGAGAAGAAAAACAAGAAGGCAAAGGTAACATGCAAAAGATTAATGCGCACCAGGGCCGAGTTTTTGTTGGAATGTTACAGGAACCATGAAAGGGAAGCAAGAGATGCCTAGGAGGAGAAGTCGCCGTCACCGCCCGCGCCACCGGCCGCCCCAGCGTCGAAATCGTCCTCCCTGCTAGAGGCGGGCACCTAGATGAACCGCTCCACCAGGGCCTCCACGTGTGGGCGCACCTCGTCCTGAAGGGGGCGCTGGAGCCCGTCGGGCACCCGCTCGCTGACACGCCAGAGGTCGAGCTGCGGAGCGAGGCGGCGAAGGTTGGAGAAGACGAGCGTCAAGGCAAGATCCAGGAGGTCGCGCGCGTCGGACTCGTTGTCCGCGTTCTCACGGGAGATGCCGGCTTCAGCGCCTCCACCACCTTCTGGAAGAAGTCGAGGTAGCCTCCCTCGCCGCGCACGCTCGGCAGTGCGGGGGCGTCCCCGACAAACCGGTTCACCGCGCCGGCCGCACGGCTGGCGATGCCGAGGTACGGCTTGGCGCGCTAGGACTCAATCATCCTGGCATGTGCCGCCTCATCCTGGGCGGCCTGCACGGCGTCGGCCGCCTCCTTCACCTGGGCCTGGAGGGATGCCAGCTCCGCCCTAGCCTCCGCCTCGCCCCTGAGGGCGGCCTGGAAGGCGTCCTCGGCGGTCGCCAGCTGGGCCCGCAGCGCGTCCACCTCCTCCTGGATCTTGCCGAGCTTGCGCTTCTTGGCCGCGGGCACCCTGGAGGAAGGAGAAGATCAGGTCCGGAGCATTGGGAAAGACAACTAAAAGAGGAGAAAGGCGGCGGAGTACTCACTCGTCGACCATGGCCCAGCGCCGGCTAGCTTGCGCCGACCCCGAAGGCCCCCCGCCGCTGCCTCCGGAGGAGGGCGAGGGAGCCAGCAGTGCTGCATGTTTCCCCGCGCCCCCTACGTTTCCTCCAGACGCCATGGAAGGGGAGAAGCTGAGAAGAGAGAGGGCTTTCTCGGCGGGGCGATGGAAGCAGGAAGATACCTCGAGACCGCAATGCCCCCCCCCCCCTGCCAGGGGCGGGGCGGATTTATAGGCGTAACTGCAGCCGCGAGGCGTCGTGGGAGAGCAGGCGTCGTGCGCCTCTCGGGTGCCGCGAAGCGGTTCGATCGGCGCTGTACCGTCCGCGTCGCCTCTCCTGCCAACTGAAGGGTCACATCTGCGTGGCCCGAGGAGTAGAGGCCCGAAGCAACAACAGCATTCAAGGAAGGGCAATGATGGCCGGTGCTGCACACGGGCGTCGTGTCAATTTGACTTGGAGCGTTTCCTGACGCCCTCGGGGAGCGGAGGCTTCGCCGCCCTGGCGCTCGACACGTGTAAAGCCTGGCCCGCAGTCGTTTGGGTCCAGCAGCGCTTCGGGCCGCCCTCAAGGCTTCGCCTGGAAACCCGCTCGAGCGCGCCTTGGGCCCGGGGGCTACTGTCGGCGTTCTGGGAACGGGGGTACCCAGACCTGCCTCCCTGCGGTCAAGGGCATGGCCCACTTCATCGGACAAGCACAGCCAGGCGCGGCCCCGCTCAAGACAAGGCCCTCGCGAGGACCCAAGGCTCGCGAGGAGGAGCAGCATCAAGACCGGCAAGGGATGGGCCTCCCCAGGCCCCCTCCGGAGCGGCGGAGATCTATATGCAGGACCTGGCCTCAGGAGTCAAGGGTGACGCAAGGAAGGACAGGCAGGCGCCAGCGCGCTAGGCGGAGCAGTTTCCCCTTTAGTGCAAAGGGGGCAAGGACATACGCGGGTTCCCAAAGCATCCCCCAAAGGTTTCCATTCCTGTGTAAAAAGACCACGACCACGAGCCCCGCAGGACGGATTTCATCGCCGAGCCCACCTCTGTGTTGTCGACAGCTACATTGCAGGCGAAGTCCACCTTTGGACAGGGCGGGGGTGTACTCCTGTCCCCCTTCAAATTTGGCCGTTGTGGGATCCCTTCCCGCCATTGAGATAAGGGAAGAGGACCCAGGCCACCGCTATAAATAGAGGTTAGGCCGCACCGTAGAGAGGGATCCGCGAACCAGTCGATCCACCCCATCCAACACAAAGGAGAAGAGGGCCGAGAACACCTCAGGAGCCCCCTCACGAGGCCCCTGAACATTGTACTAGTTCATCCACCATACCCCCACGAGAGGCAATCCACCAAAGCAGGAGTAGGGTATTAGGCTTCGCAGCGGCCCGAACCTGGGTAAACCACCGTGTTCATCCTCTTCCTCGTCATCGTGCGAGTTTGCCGTCGTATCCATCGAGTAGCGAGCTTGGTAGGGCGAGGCTGAAGGGGAACTTCGCACATGCCCCTGTGTTCGAATCTTGAGGGTTTTGCGGAGCCCGAAATCCGACACCCGGCCCTGCGCATACCTCAGCCGCCGTTGGGCCGTCCGGATCACCGAGGACGGTTCCAAGGCGTGAGGGGCTACGTGGCCAGTGAGGCTCCTGAGTCGCGATGCTCAGGAGTCCCCCATAACGTATGAGCGGCTCCCATACCTTTCCTTGCTGGCTTCTCCTGAGAGGGGCACGTGAAGACCAGGTTTGGCAGACCTGGGGAGGTGGCGTCTACCAGGGGTGGCCCGGTAGTAGCCAAGGGTGGCCCGGTAGTAGCCCCCATGCAGCCCCCTCACGCGTACATCCCAAGGGGAATGCCGCAAGACGGGGCTGCGAGGGGCCTTCCTGAGGTTGGATGCAGCCGCTGGGGCGCCCTCAGTTGTTTATCCCCAGCACGGAGCGAAGGGCTTCCACATTGCGTGGGCATAGTCATTGGTGGACCGTGTTGACCGCCCGCACGGGGCTGTGGCTTCCACATTGCGTGGGCATAGCCATTGGAGGGCCGTGTCGACCGCCAGCACGGAGCTGTGGCTTCCACATTGCGTGGGCATAGCCATTGGAGGGCCGTGTTGACCGCCAGCACGGAGCTGTGGCCTCCACATTGCGTGGGAAGGAACCCCTCCGCATCCTCGGGGGGCTCCGGGCGTGTGCAGCCCCTTGAGTTCATACGCGTGGCTAGCACGGTAGAACTGGGAGGTGTATCTGGGCGCTCGCGAGGGCGCTTTGGCCTCACGAGGTCCCTACCTCTAAGGCGGTTTGCGCCCGAGTCTTCTCGTGGATAACGCTATACAAGGTCCTACAAATTTTGGAGAAGCCTGCGCCGAATGTGCTCCCAAGGACCATCGCACGAAGGGGCCAAGCACTAGTGACCCCAGGAGGTGACGTGAGCGGGTCCGGCCCGCCAGTCAAAGCTTAGCCACTGGATTTAGCAACGCTGCAGGGACGGACCCGAGCACAGACACCGTGCCCGGCCCTCTCATGGGGAGGTCGAAGGCAGTACCATTCGGTTACGGCGACATTCATGCCGACAAAGAGCCGATCGGGCAAAGTGAAACGTTAGGAAACAGATGACATGCATGAGAAACTACTGAAATCTGCGTAAATGTGGCGGCCGCAGGGGTACGCCCTGGTCGCCTGAGGATAATGCGGCCCGGTGGGCGCATTCAAACGGAATGAACCAAAAACTTACCTGGCACAGACCAACAAAAAGTCACCTGGCGGCTGTGCCGCTGAAGAGCCGAAGCTGCCGTCGTAGTCTGATCTCATACCTCCATGAGCGCGGCCCTCACGGGCCCGTCGTCTCCCGGGGCTCGGGACCCATGCTCGGTCCGGGCATCTCCTCCAACTCCTCGTCTCGCCTCGCCAGGCACGGTATGAGCATGGCCCGGGCCATGCGCTGGAACGTCACGCCAGCGTTCGCCAGGCCAAAGGGCATGCGGTCGTAGTTGCACGGGTAGACCCACCAGTGGTCGGCTCGTGTTGGCCAAAAGTGGCCCTGGGACGTGGCCCTGTTGATTGCGGGCGTGTTGATGCAGACGCGCGGCTGGTCGACCGGGCCGACTACGGTGGCCGCGATTGGCGGTGCCGGGCAGCCCCCGCCTCGCTCGGCTTGCGCCTCCTGGAGCTCCTCGATCGCTTTGATGACAGACTCTTGCGAGCTCGGCGCCTTGCGCTGTGCTCCCGGCTCTGGCAATCGTGCGTCAGGACGTGCCTTCAGGTTGTGCTCGAGCGCCTCCCTTGTCTCACCCGCCAAGCCGAGGGCCTCCCGTATGGAAGCCCCTGAGCCCGACCCAAGGGGGGTGCCGAGAGAGCTTCCCTATGCAATGGAAGGTGGGGCCCCGTCCCTGGGTGCAGAGCCTGAGGCTCTGCCCTTGGAGGTGCCAGCCCCCTGGCGCTCCGCGGGGATGAGCTGCTTCTTCTTCTTGCATGCGTCCTCGCGAGGCGGGGCATCCTCCTCCTCGTCCAAGCGCTCGGCCGCAGCAGCACGGTAAGCACGCTCGAGGGAGGAGACGGCATTCGTCTCATCGCAGGCAACGGTGATGACGCCACCACTCCCTGGCATCTTGAGGACGTTGTAGCCGTGATGAGTCACCGCCATAAACTTGGCGAGGGCTGGGTAAGGATTGCGTTGTACAGGAGGTGGATGTGGGCGACGTCGAAGACGATGGTCTCGGTGTGGTAGTTGTTGCATCCGCCGAAGGTGACGGGCAGGCGTACTTGCCCAATGGGGACGGTGGACCCATCAGTGACTCCCGAGAAGGGCTTGGTCGGCATGAGCTGGTCGTACGGTACTTGGAGCATCTCGAAGGTCTCGATGGAGAGGACATTGTGCCCCGCTCCGCTGTCGATGAGGGTTTTG
The DNA here is from genome assembly GCA_039707655.1 of Elymus sibiricus. NCBI lineage: Eukaryota > Viridiplantae > Streptophyta > Magnoliopsida > Poales > Poaceae > Elymus > Elymus sibiricus. The sequence continues at coordinate 181,009,049 of CM077673.1, read as the reverse complement.
GTGACGAGGACATTGCTGATGGTTGGAGTGCACAGCATGGGGAGCCTGCCGGCCATGGCCGAGCACCTGAGCTGATCCCTCGAGTCAAAGGTGATTGCTGTCTGGGACCACTTGAGGGGACGCATGGCCTCAGGCTTTTGGAGAGCCGCTTTCACCTCCCGCGCGAACTGCTTGAAGATGCGGTTTGATGCTGGGGCTTGGGCGCCGCCCAGGATACAGGCTACCGCCCTAACCTCCTGGAAGCCCCCAGCCCCATCGTCCTGCCTGTCCTCTTCCTTCCTTCTGGGTGGTGGTGGTAGTGGTGGTAGGCCGCCCTCACGAGGACGGGCCTCATGAGGCTAGCCACGGCGTGACCCCTCCGGAGGGTCATCGCCCCAGCGGTCCTCCCGAGCTTGATCGCGCCAGCAGTCCTCTCGAGCCTGATCGCGCCAATGGTCCTCCTGAGGCTGGTCTCGCCACCCCTGACGCGGTTCCTGGTTGTCCCAACGGCCTCCACCGCGGCCTCCACCGCGTCCGAAGCCACGATCAGTGCGTCCAGGGCGCCGGCCGAAGTGTTCGGCACGGACTAGGCTGAGTTCCTGGCAGTCGGCGGTGTCGTGGTTGTTGGTGCCATGGAAGATGCAGGTCGGTGTCCCTCCTGCCGGGTGTTCCTCGTCTCGGCTTCGCTTCGCCTCAGGCTCGGCCGCAAGCACCGCTGGGGCCTTGCGCTTCGCCTCCTTGGCCTTGGTCTTCTTTTCCTCTGGCTCTGCCGCCGGAGGCTCACGGAGTGACAGGCGACCTTCTTCGGCCTTGCCGTACCTGTTCGCCAAGTTGAACATCTCCAGGGCTGAGCACAGTTCGTCGTTCATGGCGAGCTCCTCTTTCATCTTGAGGTCCGTGACGTCGTCGGTGAATGCGTAGATGATAGCCTCATCCGACGCCTTCGGGACCTTGAGGCGCGTAGTTGTGAAGCGCTGTATGAACTTGTGCAGGGTCTCTCCCTCCTGCTGCTTTACACGCCACAAGTCGTTCACGGTGAGCGCGCGGTCGCGGGTGCCTTGGAAGTTGGCAACGAACCACTTGGGCAGGTTGTCCCAGGAGGTGATGGACCCCTCCGGGAGGTTGAGGAGCCAGGAAAGCGCGCCGCCCTTGAGAGCCATGGGGAACCAGCACGCCATGACTTTGTCATCTCCACTAGCCACCCAGATGCTCAGCGAGTAGAGCTGTAGAAACTCGGCAGGATCCGGGGTGCCGTCGTAGCGAGGGGGTAGGTTGGGCTTGAACTTTAGGGCCACGTGGTTGGATGGAGCTCCGGGGCGATGGCGAGGCACCCCACTGGCTCGACGGGTGCTGCGTGTGCAGGCGGGGCCCGGTCTTGGCGCTCCTGAGGGGCCGCCTCGAGGGGTGCCCGGTCGCGACGCTGGTTCGGCAGCGCAGGGAGCGCACTCGCGTCGGCGCGCGGCCGGGGCACCACCTGGCAGCTTACCTCATCTCTTGCCCTTGCCCGTGGTTCGCGGGGCTGGTCGCGCGGGCGCGCTTCACGCCTGGGCTCGGGGTCGACGTCGCGTTGCGGAGGAGGTGGCGGCGCATCGCGGGCCACGTCATCTACCAAGGAAGGCCGGGGTCGAAACGAGTAGGAGAGCGCTGAAGCATCACCAGCGGCACCGACGAGCTCCGCGATGCACCGAAGCCAGTCGTCGTAACGGTCGAGGGCGGGGCGGTAGCGGAACAGCTCATTCGCCATGGCGAGTGCGCCCGAACTGCGCGCCAGCCCGGACCGAACATCGGAGGACGACCCGGTAGCTGGAACGATCGACGGAGTGGCGGTGTGGCCGTCGCGCCCCTCGGTAACCAGCTGGGAGGAGTCTTGTTGTTCGTGGACATCCGGGCCCGTGGCGGCGTTGGCCACGGGTGCCGTCTGGGCAACGCGGGCAGCTCGGCGGGCGTCAGACATCGGAGTGACGAGGCGGGAGAAGGGCTTGGCTTGAGGAAGACTCCAACACACCCCATACCTGGCGCGCAAAACCCGCAATGTTCGAACACAGGGGCGTTCCCTGCAGCCTCGCCCTACCCAGGTTCGCTACTCGATGGTTACTATGGTGAACTCGCACGATGACGAGGAAGAAGATGAACACGGTGGTTTACCCAGGTTCGGGCCGTTGTGAAGCGTAATACCCTACTCCTGCTTTTGTGGATTGCCTCTAGGGGAGGTGTGGTGGATGAACTGGTACAGTGGTCTCGAGCCTCGCAAGGGCGCTTGAATGGTGTTATTGGCTCTCAGCCTTGTCTTGTGTTGGTGTGTTCCCCTCTCTCTCTCTACGGTGCAGCCTAGCCTCTATATATAGCAGCGGCCTGGGTCCTCTTCCCTTATCGCAATGGCGGGAAGGGATCCCACAACGGCCAAATTCGAAGGGGGACAGGAGTACATCCCCGCCCTGTCCAAAGGTGGTCTTCGCCTGCAAAGTAGCTGTCGATGATGCAGAGGTGGGCTCGGCGATGACATCCGCCCGGTGGGGCTCGTGGTCGTGATCTTGTTGCACCGGAATGGAAACCTTTGGGAGGCGCTTTCGGAACCCGCGTACGTCCCTGCTCCCTTTGCACCAAAGGGGAAACTACACCGCCTGGCGCGCTGGCGCCCGCCTGTCCTTCCTTACGTCATCCTTGACTCCTGAGGCCGGGTTCCACATAGAGATCTCCGCCGCTCCGGAGGGGGCCGGAGGAGGCCCACCCCCTGCTGATCCTGGTGCTGTTCTTCCTCGCGAGCCCGGGACCCTCGCGAGGGCCTTGCCTTGAGTAGAGTCGCGCCAGGCCGTATTTGGCTGACGAGGTGGGCCATGCCCTGGGCTACAGGCAGGCAGGTCTGGGTACCCCCGTTGCCTGAACACCGACATCCACGGCGCCCTTCACTGCCACCGCAGCGCTGCTGCGGACCTCGGGGGCGACCGGGCGGATCACGGAGTCAAAGTCAAACCCCGGCTCGCGAAGGTGATGACAGCTGAAGACGCGCGTCGTGGCCTCAGAAAAGAGGTCGCGGCACTCGCTCTCCAAGACCCCCTCTACCTTGGCGACGGCGCCCTCCAGTGCCTCGACAAGCATCGAAGCGAGCTCTGCGAAGAGGCTCTCCGGAGCCACCAGGGCCTCCGTAAACCCTTCCCGACAGAGGGAGTGGAACGCTTGGCGAAGCTTGAGCTCGACGGAGGGAAGGGCGCTGAGCTCCACGGCCTTTTTCTCCTCAGCCTCGGTTAGAGCCTTTTCGCTGGTGTCGAGCTGGGCCTTTTCCAGGGAAACCTCCCTTTCCCGCGCGTCCAGGCACTCCCGCTACGCGGCTCGGTCGGTCGCCGCCTGGGACAGCTCGGAGTCCCGATCGACAAGCTGGGCGTTGCGGGTCTTGAAGGCTTCCACCAGCTGACGCAGCTGCTCCGCAAGCGCGGACTTCTCCTCCTGAAGAACCTTTAAGCGGGCCTCCGCCTCGTCACAACGCCTTACAGCAGACGCCGCGTCAGTCAGCGCCGCCTCGCGGGCTGCCTTGGTCGACGCGGCCTCCTTCTCGCTCTCCATCGCGGTGGCCTTGGCCTGGCCCCAAACCGCCATGGCAGAAGTGTCGGCCTGGAGCCACCCGGAGAGGAGCCCCAGGTGCCCACTCGCGAGGCGATCGTCGGTAGCCCCGAGGGCGTCCCGAACTTGACCCAGAGCGGTGAAGGCCCCGTCCAGGACGTCGAGGCCGCGCGACGAAGGCATCAAGGCCTCCTTCGGAGGAGTCGCCTATGCGATCACAGGAGACGTCCCTAGGGAGACAGCAGCACGAGGAGCAGGAGGCTCCGGAGGTTGCGCAACGACCACGGGCAAGACGGATACAGACAGATCGACGGGCAGCTGGCCCTCTGGGGCTGGCCCTTCGGACAGCAGCACCGACGCGCCCACGAGGGCAGGAGCGACCACGCTAATAGGCATTGGGGGCTCAGGGGGCTCCGCTGCGATGACCAGGAGGGTTGCCTCGCGAGCCCCCACCCCCTCGGCGGCAGGCACCTTGTCAAGCGACAGCAGGACGACAGGAGCGGGCAGTGCATCGGAAGGCGCCTTCGGCTTGATGCCCGCATTCTTCTTCCTCATCTTCAGCGCGGTAGCGTTCCTAGTTACCAAGCAAAGGAAAATCATCAATACACAAGCTACCGGCAGGCGACCGAGGCCGACCCGGATTACTTACTCTTCAACGTCGACCGACTTCCTCTTCCTCTCCACTCCGACGATGACGGGGGCGCCCTCGCCTTTCTCGGTGAGGGCACCACCGCGCGAGGGAGCGGGGCACTGTCCGCAAGGGCAGCCGCTGGAGGGATCGCCATGGCCCCAGCCTCGTCCGCGGGTTGCGATCCGGGCGGGGGCGAGGTCGGCACTTCAACCGCCTTGCCGGCAGAGGCAGGGCACACCGGAAGAGACTCTGCTCCCCGCGTCCTAGGGGTCGCCAGGAAGGCGGACCGTGTGGCACGAGGGGCCGGTCCTAGCCCCCTGAGGACCTTGTCGGGACGTGGAGAGCCTGCAGCAGAGGCTTCACCAACATCGTCATCGTCCTCAAGGTCACGCAAGAGCATGCTCTGCGACGGGGGAGACGACCCCGCCAGGTCGTCGTCCGCTGTCTTCTCCGAATCCTACCCGCCCGTGGTGTCGCCGGAGGACACCATCACCGGGGAGCCAAGGCCCTCAGCTGGGGAGAGCCCCAGTTCATTGAAGACAGGCATCGCGGCAATCAGATCGGCTCCGTCGTCGCGGCGGTACAGCGGGGCGTAGGCGTCGGGGAGATCACCAGGGTCGCCGTTGAGCAGGGTTGTCACAGCCCTGTTCAGTTCCTCGGGGGTTATGCGTGCGGACCGGAGCCTGAGGTTGTCGCTGCTGCCCTGATAGTCCCACAAGGGCCTAGAATGAGACTGGAGGGGCGCCAGGCGCTGCGTCAAGAACTCCTTCACTATCATCCCCCCAGTCAGCTTCCTGGCACTGATATCGCGAGAAATCCACTCCAGGACGGGCCTGGCCCGGGGGTCGGAAAGCTTCGCGGAGCTCCACACGGGGGTCTTCTCCGGCAGCCCCTCCGGCAGATCCAAGCGGGGGTTGGTGCCATTGAGATCCATGAAGACCCAGCGGTGCCTGAAGTTCTCGACCTTCTTCCCGGCCTTTAAGAGCATGTTACCGCTGGGCGCCATCGTGCATGTGCAAGCTGAAGAAATGGCAGAAGAGGGCCACCAAAGGCTTCACGCCGACGAAAGCCTCGCAGTAGAAGGCGAAGACGGACAAGAGCAGGATGGAGTTGGGCTAGGGATGAAGGGCTTGGATCCCGTAGTGGTCGAGGACGGCGGTAAAGAACATGGAGAAGGGTGGGACGAGCCCAGCGAATATGCTATGGAGGAAGAAAGGATAGGCCGACCTGGCTGAAGGCCGCTTCTCTGAGGCGCCGTCCCATATCAAGGTCCGCCCCCACTCATTGGTCCCGTCCGCTGTCGACGGGAGCACCGGGACGAGGTCTCCGTCCTTGGCAATGGTGGACTCCGAAAGTGCCGGTGAGATGGGAGCGGAGGCTGAGCTCTGGGCCTCTGGCTTCGGCTTGCCGGCGGGAGCCATCGGGAAGTTTGCGGGGCTGACGCAGCAAAGAGGAGGACGGAGCGGCGCCGGATCTGGAGAGGTCTTTGCTAAGGCCGGGGATCTGGGAGTAAGAGCAGGTGCGCAGAAGGGAAGGCAATAATGGTTCAACACTGGAAGTCAGGCTTTTGTCGATTCGAGCGGTGGCCGAAGGGACGTTGGACGCCCGACATCAACCGCATGACGCGCGCCAGTCCTGGCCCGTAGGCGTTTGGGGCCCGCGGCCCTTCGGGCCGTCCTCAAGGCTTCGCCCGGAAGCCAGCTCGCACGCGCCTTGGGCCCTGGGGCTACTGGCGATGACATCAACGGGGGTACCCAGACCTGCCTGCCTTTGGCCCAGGGCATGGCCCACCTCACGAGCCAAGCACAACCAGGCACAGCCCACTCAAGACAAGGCCCTCCCGAGGACCCGAGCTCGTGAGGGAAGCAGCATCAAGATCAGCAAGGAATGGGCCTCCTCAGGCCCCCTCCGGAGCAGCGGAGATCTCTATGCAGAACCCGGCCTCAGGAGTCAAGGATGACGCAAGGAAGGACAGGCGGGCGCCAGCGTGCGAGGCGGGACAGTTTCCCCTTTGGTGCAAACGGAGCAAGGACGTACGCGAGCTCCCAAAGCACCACCCAAAGGTTTCCATTCCGGTGCAACAAGACCACGACCACGAGCCCAGTATGACGGATGTCATCGCCGAGCCCACATCTACATCATCGACAGCTACTTTCAGGCGAAGACCACCTTTGGACAGGGCGGGGATGTACTCCTGTCCCCCTTCAAATTTGGCCGTTGTGGGATCCCTTCCCGCCATTGCGATAAGGGAAGAGGACCCGGGCCGCTGCTATATATAGAGGCTAGGCTGCACCGTAGAAAGGGACTCCACCACAAGACTAGCAGAAGGCCAAGAACACCACTCGAGCGCCCTCGCGAGGCTCTCCATCATTGTACTAGTTCATCCACCACACCTCCTCGAGAGGCAATCCACCAAAGCAGGAGTAGGGTATTACGCTTCGCAGCGGCCCGAACCTGGGTAAACCACCGTGTTCATCTTCTTCCTTGTCATCGTGTGAGTTCATCGTCTTAACCATCGAGTAGCGAGCTAGGTTGGGCGTGGCTGCAGGGGATCTTCGTACACTCCCCTATGTTCAAACCTTAAGGGTTTTGCGGAACCCGAAATCCGACACGGTTGCCTTGAGGGGTCGCGCCTGAAAAACCGCATCGCGCCGGACTAGAAGAGGCACCTCTTGCTTTCTCTCCTTCGCTAAGAAAATGGGATTCCGCAAGTGCACTGCTTATTCCAACCGCACCCCTCTGCCCTGCTGCCTGTGCTCCTCCTTCCTATAGTGGAGAGCCCTCGAGCCGTTCCTCCGCTTTCGCCACCGCACGCTGTTGACTCTCCATGTTGCCCAAGCGAGTACTTCCTTCCGCTGCCCCAGGCCCGACGAAGAAGGCCAAGAAGGCGGCAGACGATGCCTTGGCGATGATGCGGAGCAGGTGCACTGTCTTCTCCCCCTCCATGCTGATGATGAGCGACCTCGTCTTGAGGTACGCTGCGATGTGGGGGAGGGAGACCAAGGCGCACCCAGCGCCGGTGGTGCTTCCGGGCGACTCCCAACCCCGCAGCGAGAAGTATCCGTTCTACGCGGCATACTTTTACTGTCAGCTAGTTCACCCCTTTTGTGCTTTTTTGTAGATCTGATGCTGACCTACGGCTTCCGCTTGCTGGATTTTACACCAAATGCGGTGACCAACCTGTCTGTTTTCGCACTTTTGTGCGAGAACTTCATAGGAATAGTCCCCAACGTATCCCTCTTCTGCCATTTCTTCTACCCACACATAGAGGGCGAGGAAGCTCGCTCCGGCAGCATTATGTGGATCCCTCGCACTACTCAGAAGGAGGTGTATCCCCCCGGCAACCTGCACAAGAAGTGGGAAGAATGGCGGGCGGAATGGTGCTATATCGTTGACAAGGAGCCCCCGGTCTTCTGCGAGGTTCGGGCCGCCAAGCCTGTCTGTGCTGACGCGTGGAGCGCCCTTGCCCGTGAAGACAAGAAGTTGGAGATCGCCATCACTCGCATGATCCGGTTGATGGTTGCCAAGCTCACCATAGAGATGGTGGGCTCTGATTTCCTCACCAGGCGTATCGCTCCCCTCCAAGATCAGAAGCGTTTTGCCTGGGATTATGTTGGCCCTACTGACATCATGCGGATACGTCCCGGGCTTGACGGGGACCTGACTTTCCTGGAGCTCATTGTCTTCCGCCACCAGCTTTTCTGCCCGGACGGTAAGTTCCTCCTCCCGCTGTCCATCATTCCGCTCGGCAACAACTCCCGCAAGAGCGCGATTGTGGCAATGATACCGGTGTATAATGTGCATGGGGTGGACCCCATGTGGAAGGCACTAGCGAAGAAGTCAGTATAGGCGTGGTTTAATACCCTGGTGGAGGTGCGCGTCAGGGACGAGGGGTCGATGGTCCATGCCACCACCGACCCAGAGATCGATAACATCGGTCGGCGAGTTGTGGAAGCGGGCTTCGATGTTGGCGGCAGCAGCTCAGGCGCCACCGTGCTCGGGGAAGAGGAGGAGGAGGAGGCCGGCCGCAAGGAGGTGTGCGATGAGGAGCCGTCAGCACAGGGCCAGCCGGAGGAGCTCATAGATGCTGAAGTTGCCGGGGCCGAGGGCGACGCCGGTGGTTATGGCGCTGAGGTAGTTGAGCCCCACGCCCATAACATTCCCAAGAGAATGCGCGTGCTTCGCAAGGCTCGCATAGGGGAGCCGGTCCATCGCACTCCGCCGCCAGAGGTTGAGGGCGAGGGGGAGGAGGAGGACCCTTCTACCAATGTCTCTCAGTCGCGAGGTAGGAGACGGGCCGTTGCGAAGCGCACCACAAGCGCTCCCGTTCAGGAGGCCGGGTCTAGCAGTTCCGCCGTGCTGATGACTCGCTCTAGGACGCCCACTCCGCCACCGGCTCCCGCCGTTCACGAGAAGGGGACGTGGAATTTGTCCGCCTTCAGCTCAGGAGAAGAGGTTGACGAGTAAGTGTTGATCCCTTGTAATTTCATCTTGATTCTTGTTTCGCCCTTGTTGAGCCTTTCTGTCGCATTTAGCTTTACAGAGAAGAAGGCTGGCGCAGCGCCAGGCCAGGAGGGCGATCCTTGCTTTTGCCGCGAAGGGCACGGCAGGCATCCAATACAAGCAGGGCGCTTTGCCGGAGCTGGAGGTTGTTGATCTCAGTTCCCCGGTGAGGGAGTCCTGGTTTCAGGGGTCCTCGGATAGCCGACCTGTTTCTCATGGGCCGGACTATGTGGGCCACTGGATGAGCATTGGGTGATCAAGGGCCCTGTCGCCAAGGTGGAAGTTTCAAGGAGCCATGGCGTGTCCTCCAAGTTGTCAACAGTAGATAGGCATGTTTTTCCCTTTAATGTGCAGCCGACTATGTGTAAGCCCTAGGTACCCTCGGCGTCTATATAAGCCGGAGGGTTTTAGGTTGTAGGGCAAGATAACTCATCTAGGGTTTTAGTCATACGATCTCGAGGTAGATCAACTCTGTAACCCTTATACCATCAATATAATCAAGCAGGACGTAGGGTATTACCTCCATAGGTGGGCCCGAACCTGGGTAAACATCGTCTCCCACTTCTCCTGTTACCATTGATTCTAGTCTCACAGCTCGGGACCACCTACCTGAGATCCGCCGGTTTTGACACCGACATTGGTGCTTTCATTGAGAGTTCCGCTGTGATCGCCAGAAGGAATCGATGACTCGCCTTGTCACAAGCAGCGAGATCTGCACCCAGGGGACTCTTGCCCCGGATCAGATCCTCGCGAGCGGCGACATCTCGTCGCATGCTTAACCGATCGGACACCCATGCCAGATCGGAAACTTTTCCCCCGATCAAGGAATCAGGTTCGGAACCCTAGGGTTCGTCGCTGATTCACGGGGAGAACTCGTCTGGGTGGAACCCTTGACTCCTACGGAGGAGCCCGCAGATCCCGACGCCTCGACGCCGAAGACATCGGGCCCCGCCTCCGATGATGAGGTTGTTATCCCCGGGCCGTCTGGACCGCCCAATCCGGTCGTTGTGACCGGATCTACCATGGTTGAACAGAATCCGGGACCGCTCTCGTGCGACTCCGGAACTGCGACGCCGCATACCGACCCCACTCGCTTCAGCGACACGCATCCTACCATTGCCTCGTTTCTCAACGAGTTATTTGATCGGATGGAGACCATGCGTATGGCCGATGACCATATCCCGGTCTATGACCGGCTCGGGCTTAAACCCGACGATAGGGAGATTCACATCCCCACGGTCACCCACCTTGTCGCCACCGTCGAGTGTCCGGCCGGGGGCTCGTCCCCCCAGCGACCGGAATTGAAAACGGTTTATACCCCAGTCTCCGATCACCGAGACCTCGCCTGCAACCCAGAAGCTGGAGTTCGCTCCGGAAACAGACCGGGATCGGTCCTTGATCTATCACATAGTTCGAAGTCCGTAATTCCGAACTCCCACCGTGGTGTGGAGTCAAATCTTTTCCCACCCACCTCCCAAGCCGATCACTCAAGCATCGCAGCAGAGCCCAAGTCTTCGGACTTACGGGACTTTAAGCAGTTATCAGGAGAGTCGGTTCATCATTACTGGGCTAGACTCCTCCTCGCTAGAAACAAAGTATGGGGCCTCAGTGATCAAGAGATAATGGCAACTTTTAATTGCAACTACCATGACAAAGGGATTCTCAATGCCCTGGCGCGTCGACACATTCGTGACTTCGCCGAGCTGTCAGTTTTGGTACAAAAGTATTGTGCCATGGAAAGCGCTTGGCAAGCCGAGCGGCTGTTTTCGGAACTAACCTTTACCGAATACCCTAGAGGAGATCGGCAAAAGAGGATACCTCCGAATCGGCCAGGCAAACCTAAGCCCGCCAAAAAGAGAAACAGGCCCCTTTCAGGGGTCAGTACCGTCCTAGATGGACTACTGGATAAACCTTGCCCTATACACTCCGTATTGCTGAACACAGCTCCGACTCGTAGCCTTAGAGCATGCTGGGTCATCAGGCAGATCACAAAAACCGGTGAAGCCATTCATGAGGCACCACCGCCGAACAGGCGCCCCACATCGCCACCAGAATACAACGCCGAAGTCCTGACGATCTACGAAACATTCCCCTCAAGGAACAGGAGGAAAAGAGCTCTTAAACAACTCGAGCAGATATATCATGTGGCAGAAACAAGTGCATGGGCAGACATACCCATCACCTTCGGAGATACTGACCGACCAGCCATTCTTCCCAGTCATTCACCGGCCGCACTAGTCCTGAACCCCATCATCGATGGCTTTAGGTTACACAAAGTGCTAATGGATGGCGGCAGTAGTTTAAACCTGATCTATGAAGATACCCTAGAAAAAATGCAGTTCGACCGATCTCGGATCGAGCATAGCAACACAACTTTCCGGGGAATCATCCCGGCGAAAGAGGCACGCTGTTCAGGATGCATCGTCCTGGACGTAGTGTTCGGCATACCCGAAAACTACCGATCCGAAGAACTCCTCTTCCATATCGTGCCCTTCCCCAGCGGCTACCACGCCCTGTTGGGACGTGACACCTTCAAAAAATTCCAGGCTATACCACATTACGGGTATATGAAACTTAAGATGCCAGGACCAAACGGGGTGATCACAACCGCCAGTGATCCGAATATAGCCCTTCGGGCCGAAAACAAAACAGCAACACTTGCCCTCGAAGCTCTAGCTGAGACCTTTGCTGCAGAAGAGCTAACCGCACTTCGGTCAACGGTAGACAAGGACGATGTGATCCTCAGCAAAAGGCCCAAACCCACGTCATTTAAACCGGCAAAGGAAATTGGTAAATTTCAGGTGCACCCGACGGACCCCAACAAGACAGCGTCCATCGAAGCTCAGCTCGATCCCATAGTGGACGAAGCGCTGCGAACATTCTTACGAGAAAACTGGGACATCTTCGCCTGACACCCTTCTGATATGCCCGGCATCCCATGGCGGCTGGCAGAACATAGTCTAAACATCATCGCAGGCTTTAAGCCCGTCAAGCAGACTCTGCGCCGCTTTTCCGAGCCCAAATGACAAGCTATGGGTGAAGAATTAGCTAAACTACTAGAGGCCGGATTTAGTCGGGAGATTAAGCACCCCGAATGGTTGGCAAACCTGGTTATGGTACCAAAGAAAGATAAATCCTGGCGGCTGTGCGTCGATTTTAAAGACCTCAACAAGGCCTGCCCTAAGGACCGTTTCCCCCTACCACGCATAGACCAGATTATTGACGCCACAGCCGGACACGACTCGTTGTGTTTCCTCGATGCTTATTCCGGATACCACCAGATTAAAATGAAGGAATCCAATCAAGCGGAAACCGCATTCATCACCCCTTATGGGCCATTCTGCTTCAACACGATGCCCTTCGGGCTAAAAAACGCTGGGGCTACATAGCAGCGCATGATCCCGACTTGTCTCGCAAAACAAGTCGGTAAAACAATCGAGGCATACGTGGACGACGTGGTAATCAAAACCAAACACGTCAGCCATTTGATCAACGAGCTAAGGCAAACCTTTGCCAGCCTACGCGAGTACGATATACGACTCAATCCGGAGAAATGCGTATTCGGAGTTCCCGCTGGTAAATTGCTCGGATTCATCGTCTCCCATAGAGGAATAGAAGCGAATCCGGCTAAGATCCGCGCCTTATTGGAACTTGCAATTCCCACAGAGCTAAAACACGTCCAGAGGTTGGCTGGTTGCGTGGCGGCGCTAAGCCGCTTTATCTCCTGCCTCGGCGAAAAGGCTTTACCGCTCTACAGACTGCTAAACGGACCAACAATTTCGAGTGGACCGATGAGGCAGTGGATGCGTTAGAAGAAATCAAAATACTACTGGCAGGCAATCCCATACTCACAGCACCAGGCGCTGGTGAACCCATGGTACTATACATATTGGCTACCAACCAAGTCGTTAGCACGGTGTTCGTCGTCGAACGAGAGGAGGAGGGACACAAATTCCGGATACAGAAACCGGTCTATTATGTTTCAGAAGTACTAACGCAGTGCAAGTCCAGATACCAGCACTACCAAAAGATAGCCTATACAGTATTTATGGCATCACGGAAACTCAGGCACTACTTTCAAGAGTGCTCGGTCACGGTGGCATCCGAAGTACCCCTGAACGATATAATCAACAACAGGGACGCCACCAGCCGAATAGCTAAATGGGCCATCGAGCTCCTTCCCTTTGAAATCGCCTACAAGCCAAGACGAGCTATCAAGTCTCAAGTGCTGGCAGATTTCCTCGCCGAATGGACAGAGGCCGAGCTCCCAAGGGAATATAGCACATACTCCCATTGGACAATGTACTTCGATGGATCTAAAACTCTGGCCGGACTGGGGGCTGGAGTTATCCTCACATCCCCCACAGGCGACAATGTCCGATAGGTGTTGCAGATCATGTATGCCGATTCCAACAATGCAGCCGAATACAAAGCACTACTACACGGTCTTCGGATGGCAGCATCAATGGTCATACGCCGGGTGGAGGTACGGGGAGACTCCAACTTGGCCATCTCCCAAATCAACGGTGAATTCGACGCCAAAAACCCGAATATGGCGGCATACAGAAATGCTGTCCTCAAGATATTCACACGGTTCGAGGGGCTAGAATATCACCACATCGCTAGAGACGACAACCAAGCTGCCGACATACTGGCTCGCATGGGGGCCAAACGCGACCCTGTCCCACAAAACACTTTCCTGGAACGGCTCTTTAAGCCATCCGTGGTTTGGCAGGACGATCATAAGGGCGCCGATCTAACCAGTGCAGATGAGGTTGTTCCCCCTATAAATGAACCAGACGATCAAATCATCGGCGGCTCCGTAATGGACGAAACGCCCTCGGCTCACGAGATCATGGCAGTAATCGCGCCTTGGACCGAGCTCTTCCTCGCCTACCTTCTTCGCAAAGAACTCCCCGACGATCAGACGGAGGCGCGGCGCATAGTTCGGCGCTCCAAAGCCTACGAGGTACCCGAGGGTGAGTTATACAAGAAGAGCACCACCGGAATATTACAGCAATGCATATCTGAGGAAGAAGGGCGGCAGATTTTTGCCGAAGTCCACGCAAGGATGGGTGGTCATCACGCTGCAGCAAGAGCCTTAGTAAGCAAGGCCTTCCTGGTTGTTTTTTTCTGGCCCACAGCTCGGGCGGACGCCCAGTCACTTGTCAAATATTGCGTGGGGTGTCAACTTTTTGCAAATCAAAGTCACATGCCCCCAATAGCTCTTCGGACTATTCCGATTACCTGGCCCTTTGCGGTCTGGGGGCTGGATATGGTCGGACCACTTAAAGGGGGGACCAAGAAGAATAAATACCTACTGGTCATGGTGGACAAGTTCACCAAATGGATAGAGGCAAAGCCTGTCAAATCAGCCAAGTCCAGACCAGTAATCGATTTTATATCCGGCGTGGTACACCGTTACGGTGTTCCACACAGTATAATAACTGACAACGGATCCAATTTCATGGCCCAAGAGGTCAAAAATTGGTGCACAAAGATGGGCATCAAGCTCGATTACGCATCGGATTATCATCCGCAGACCAATGGACAAGTCGAATGAGCAAACGGCCTCATTATGAGCGGCATTAAGCCATGTTTGGTCCGGTCTCTTCATGAGTCCGACTGTCATTGGTTTGAGGAGCTCGACTCCGTTCTATGGGGCCTGCGCACCACCCCGAATAGATAAACGGGATACACACCGTTCTTCATGGTCTATGGGGCAGAAGTAGTCCTCCCCTGCGACATTATTCATGACGTGCCACGGGTGCGCATGTACAAAGAAAAGGAGGCCGAGTTAGATCGGCAAAACGACTTGGACGCCTTGGAAGAGGAGCGCGACATAGCTCGGGCCCGTTCTAGCTTTTATCTACAGCAGGCCCGACGTTTCCAGAGCAGGGAGGTCAGGGCACAAGCATACAACGTGGGCGAACTCGTCCTACGGCTCCCGGAGAAGCAGAAGCATAAACTCAAGCCCAAATGGGAAGGCCCCTTCATAATTGACGAAGTACTCGTAGGAGGGGCTTACCGTCTTTGGAACCCGCCGGACAACCGCCTTGAACCAAACCCATGGAACGCTGCTCGTCTTCGGCGCTTCTACGGCTAGACCGGTGTCATCATACTCTTTACCCTCCTCTTTTCTTTCTTTTCTTTGTTGTTTCTTTTCCCTCCCACCTTTATTTTTGGCAGGTTTGAATTCTTTCCTTTTCTTCCCAACTCTATGTTCGGCTCAACCGATCTTGTACTAAGATTTTTGGCCTACACCCTTAAGTGGTAAATCCGAACACAGCACCTGGGGGCTTCTTTTCGAAGCCAATGTTTTTATATTATAAGAACTTATTCACATTTATTGTGTATGCATGTTTCCCTGGTCGTTTTTAAGCCATCATATGCATCAATTGGAACTAAGACTTTGCCAAGATGGGTTGCCTCGCTCCTGTGGTTAGCCTCTACGTTCCTAGTTGTTCGGCTAGAGGGTAAAGGGAGCACCTCTGCGATTGTTACGACCGGGTCATCCGGATACGTACCTCAGACGGGTGAAGCCAAAAGCTAGCTATCTTCAGCAGACAATTGATCGGCTACGACGGAATCAACTAATAAGACTATGGTCGTGATGACCATTACTCGGGCTTCTTCTATTACAAAAGCCCTTAGTCGCATACTAACAATATACGGCCTTCTACCTTCGATTTACGTAGCACCCTGAAGAAAGGTATCGATAGAGGTACTATTTTCTTCGGAAGATGTTTCTTACACTAAGCAGTAATATAACATATCTCCCTGTGTGCTTTCTGTCTGTTCGCACCACATGGACGGATTGCCTGGTTCCCAGAACATAATTCACTCCCCTAGGGTGATAATTTCCAAGGAACACTCCCAAGATCTTAGCGTGGGAGGCCGAAGCCGATGGCCGGTTAAGACAAAGTTTACAACAAAGATGGAGCAATTCCGCGATTATTAGTACATAGTTACATATAATCACACATCTGGCTGCCGATCGAGATTGTCGATTATGGTGTCCAGGGAGCAATCTTCTTGTGAGAGACGGGCGGCATGCATCACCTGGTCGTATACCAGGTGGAGCGGCACTTCTTGTCCATCTGACCCTACTGGCCCAACCCGAGCCATACGCTCGGGGTTAAGTCCGGTATAGCGGGTCTTGATCATCGCCCATGCCTCTCGTGCTCCCTCTCGACAAGCGGATGTCTTCCATAGCTCGAACCTACTTTAGGCTCCCTTGAACCGATCGACTAGTTCGGTCATCCCCTCCAGAGGTTGCTTGGCGGGCCACAATGCTTTCACCATGCTCTTCATGGCCTTCCGAGCCCGCTCATGAATGGCAGACAGCTCCTTCGGAAGGCTTCCCTGGTAGGATCCGATCTCTTCTTCGGGTCGCCCAGACAGGAGACCTGTACATGAGTCACGGCATGCGTATTATGTTTCATTCGTAGGGACTACCTTCTCATGTTAGAATCATACTTACTAAACATGCCTCTCTGTAATTTCTGTTTCTCTCCTTGGGCCTGGGCCAATTGAGTCTTTAAGCTCTCAATTTCTTTGGCCTGCTGTTTGTTCTCCGCCTTAAGGCGGTTCTTCTCTTCGAGGTGTCGTTGCAAAACACGACAGCCAGCCTCCTGCTGGGACTCGGCATATCGCAAAGATTCTCGGGCTACATCCAAATCTCTTTGTAATTGCCCTATTGATTCAGCTGCTACATAGTACCCTCGCGTCAGCATGGGAATATAGTAAGAACAGCAGAACAGATATACTAACCATGTGCCTCCCGACTAAAGCTCTTTACTTGCTCCAATTCGGCCTTTACAGATTCCACCTGTGTTTGGCTGGCTTTCAGTTCCTTGGCCAGTTGCTCGCTCTGTTGCTTCGAGGCCTGCGTTAGCGGTAAAACAATACAAGGATCCTTAATTCGGTCGTGCCGACCAATTTAAGGCTCGGGGGCTACTGGATTTACACGAGTGTTCGGACTCTAATAACCGACTACTCACCTGCAGGATGGACGATATCAATTTCATGGCCTCCCCGAACCCTGCTCGGGCAGCTCCGATGTGTGCGTCCGCCGTGCGCAGAGCACTGAACTCTTGTTCGGAGAAGGCTAGATGACGCAGGGCTTCTCGTCGCCGCCGATGATTCATAGCGCTTCCAACCTCGGATTTGGTGACGGTTATCGCGTCACCAGAATCGGCTGGGGCTGGATTGACAGTGGGAACCCCCGTAGTAGGTTCAGCGTAAGCGGAAGGCTTGGAATCTGGAGCACCGCCGGACATCCTAGCGACATCCTCGGCGGGGGACGGCCGAACTCTTTGCCTGAATATTTTTACATAAGTTCTCTTGTGAGGCTTTATCAATCATGATAATAAATCAAACGGTCGAGCAAAATACCTTTGAGATGAACCTGTAGACGGGCACG
The DNA here is from genome assembly GCA_039707655.1 of Elymus sibiricus. NCBI lineage: Eukaryota > Viridiplantae > Streptophyta > Magnoliopsida > Poales > Poaceae > Elymus > Elymus sibiricus. The sequence goes on along the minus strand of CM077673.1, from coordinate 180,991,956 downwards.
TCCCCGCGATCGGCTCATTTGTCGGACCCTTGTTGTTTTCCGGCCCGGGCACTGCCACCGTTGCCGATGTATGTCGCGCGGATCTACGGCGCTTGGGAGTAGGAGCCGTCGCGTTTGGGTCGTTGGAGGATACTTGCCTTTTGCGGGACGAGTTTTTCTTCTTCTTGCTTGTCGCAGGGGAAGGGAAGGATCCAGGGTAATCGGCTATGATAGCCACCTTTGAGCCGTCAAAGCCCTCCTGGTAGAAAACCCCGTCTTCATGCTCGATTTACAGATCCGGGTCATCGTGAAAGCCCGGATCATCATCACGGGAATAGTCCTCGGGCTGGGGGGGCGGACAGTTAACTGTCTCGATGAAGTTCCTCCATTCCTGTTCACATAAAGTTAAAGGCTTCGGTCAAAAAGGGACAAATCGAAAACCAAATTGTGGTCACGGGGTTGAAAGGCTCACCCATTCGATGGGATTGTGGCTTGAGTATTCCTCCTTGGTCGACCGCCGAATAAAATCCTCTTGCTCCCCTTTGTATAGGTCGGCAAGAGCGGCGGCTAGTGCTGTTTGATCGGCAGGGCCCAGTCTTCGGGAGCGAGTAGTGTCGCTTGTCCCATTTTAACACGACAAGGGGTGTATCCTCTGTTAAAGGGGTTGGATGCACCGGGTAATGGCGGCGGCCATGACGTCTATCATGGTCAGGTTGTGATGGGCTAGTAACCTCACACGGGCTGCCAAGCACCGCACTTCAACGCTGTCCTCTTGGGACAGGCTCTTCGGGAGCCAGTTGTACCTTTTCTTCAAAGGGGTGTCCGAATATTCGGGCAAACCCCTCCGGGCTGGATCAAATAGGCGGACGTCCTCGATGTAGAACCATTCCGAAGGCCATTCTTCGGACTCTTTCGACGTCCCCACGGGATATCCCGTCCCCGCTATGCGGCCTACTTCGGCTCCTCCGACCTCAAAAATTGTCTTGTCTCGAGTGCGAGGGACGAGGCAGAAGTACTTCCTCCACAATTCGAAGTGTGCCACGCAGCCCGAGATGTGCAGAATAGACCCTGGGGTGAGGTGGTGGAGCTGGATTCCATAAAACACAAGTAACCCTCTCAAGAACGGATGAATGGGAAACCCAAGACCCCGCAGGAGAAAGGGCACAAAACATACACACTCCCCCTTTTGTGGATGAGGGAAATTCTCCGCGAGGGCCTCGCCGTTGAATGAAGACAAACCGGCACGGATAACTGCCAGATCCGAGGAGGGAATGTACCCTTGGGTCTTGAGATCGCGTAGACGAAGGTGGGACATGGAGCAGCTTGTCCAGTCCCTGGGACGGGAGCCGTAAGGGTGCCAGGAAGAACTAGGGGCGCTCGCCATGTTTTGGTGGTGATCTTGCGCTGGAAGTTTTTTTCCGATGGGGAAGAAGAAGATATGGCTTGGACCACGATTCAGCTTGTTTAAATGGGTCGTGCTTCCTTTGTGGGAGGGGTGGTTTTGTAAAAAGCTACTGAACCGCTCGTCTCCCCACGACGCGCGAAAATCGAGAAACGCTATTACGATGGACGTAGCAAGCCCGTGATGTTTGGGATTTCGCCGATGACAGGATGGTTGCCGAACTAGAAGGGATGAAGGGACTCGCCTCGCAAGCCGAAGACTTCGGCGCACAAGATTGTTTGGATATACCTCGGCATTGGAGGCTAGTCCGGGGGCTACAGAGGGAGTCCTGGTTTAAGGGGTCCTTGGATAGCCGACCTGTTTCTCATGGGCCGGACTATGTGGGCCACTGGATGAGCATTGGGTGATCAAGGGCCCCGTCGCCAAGGTGGAAGTTTCAAGGAGCCATGGCGTGTCCTCCAAGTTGTCGACAGTAGATAGGCATGTTTTTTCCCTTTGATATGCAACCGACTATGAGTAAGCCCTAGGTACCCTCGGCGTGTATATAAACCAGAGGGTTTTAGGTTGTACGGCAAGAGAACTCATCTAGGGTTTTAGTCATACGATCTCGAGGTAGATCAACTCTGTAACCCTTATACCATCAATATAATCAAGCAGGACGTAGGGTATTACCTCCATAGGAGGGCCCGAACCTAGGTAAACATCGTCTCCCACTTCTCCTGTTACCATCGATTCTAGTCTCACAGCTCGGGACCCCCTACCCGAGATCCGCCGGTTTTGACACCGACACCCGGCGAGCCCCCGGCAGGACATTCCGCACATGTACTCGACGGCGGGTCTGGTGGTGGACGCCAACGTCACCAGCTCTATTTCCCTCCAAGCGGAGACAAAGCGCCCACAGGCACCTTACACGCGCTCGACCCCGTAGGGGAGCTTTCCGTAAGAGGATCGTTCCGGTGAGCCTGCCGGGGCTGAGGACGCGCCAACAGGCGGTGCCACAGACGACCATGTCATGGCAACAGACGCCATCGGGGGAGGCGACGCCCCTAGCAGCAAGAATCCATGGGTAAGCCTCCATTGCTGCAGACTCCTTGTCTTATTTTCTTCTTTTTTGTCTTCTTGAACTTCTCTTCTGTTCAATTTTTCTTTCTCCCTTTGTGCCGCAGATTTTCCCCCGCCGGAGGAGCTCGATGTTGGTGCCAGCATCGAGGGGATCGCCATGGAGGCGGCTGAGGAAGCGACCCCGACCGCATCTAAGGAGGAGGAGTGATGCGGAGCATCCTAAGGTCATCCCCATGTACACTCCGACTACTCCCCAAGCCCCAAGTTCCATTGGACATAAGGTGAACTCGCTCCTAAGCCCCTCTCCTTTCAATTGACTTGAGAAATGGATGCTACCTCAAGCAGAAACCCTTTGCATTCTTAGGTGCCATGAAGACGATCACGAAGACACTCGGAGTGAAGGGCAAGCTTCTATGAAGACAGATTCGAAGACGCATGAGTGAGAGGGCCAAAGGAAGGTGACAAGACCTTCCAGGCCCCGGACATCTGGCCCCTGGAGATCACACAAGCGCCAAGGCCAAGCTGCAGCCGAAGCTACAGGGCCCGGACATCTGGCCCCAAGACCCCGGACATCAGGCCAGCCCCGGAAATCCGGCCCCTCGCCCGGATATACGACCACGAGATGCCAGAACCGGAGCTCTCGGACCAGACTCAGCCCGGACATCCGGCCCAACACTGAAGCCCCGGACATCCGGCCCCCGTGCGGGCAGCCGCGGGCCAAAGAGCCATGTATCCCCTCTCTATCGCCCCAATCTCTACTAAGACTATAAATAGGACCCCCTCCTCCTCCTTTCTAGGGTTAGCAATGGTTGAGCTCATAGATTAGTTGAGCATTGCTCCTTCCATATACTTCTCCTAGGAGATTACGACCTCCACATGTGAGAAGATCGTATGGATGTCAAGGCCCCTATCTAGGGATGATCCTCCAGGATTCCAAGGCCTCATCTCCCTATGGGATTTGGGATGAACTCTACCATGTATCCTCTTTCCCTTTGTTGTTCTTGTATCTTTGTGGATCTTATGTGGATGTGAGTCTTGTGGATGTGTGATTGGGCTTGTTCTTAAGTGTTTCTCTTGTGATTTCTCCTCGTTCTTCCCCGTGTTCTTCGTGTTCTTCGTGGAATCCCCCTCCAATTCATGAAAAATCGATACCCACAGGTTTGCCCCGTATCATCTTGGTATCAAGAGCCACGTTTCTCACGAATTTGGAGTCCTCCCCTTCGTTTTCTAGCCAATTTTTGTTTGTTCTTACCGAATTTCGAAAATCCCCACAAAAATAGTCATACCAAAATTTCTTGGATTTCTTCGTTCTTGTGATATTTTGTTAATTTTGATTCATGGAATTCGTGTTTGGCAAGTAGATCTAGCTTTCCCACCGCGAAATCCACCCTAATTTTTCTTTTTACCCATTAACTTTGACCCCCGAGATCGAAAATTTCCGCCCAAATCGAGTTCCCGAGCCCCAAATCGCGATTTGGATCTCTTGGGCCGGACATCCGGGCCTCTGGCCGTACATCTGGGCCCCCCAGCGGGACATCCGGCTCTTGGAGCTCAAAAATCGGGCGTCTCTGGACATCAGGTCCCGGAAATCCGGCCTAACCCCCCGGATGTCCGACCCGTGGGAATTTCGGCTTTCCTGTTTCACCGTTTTGTCCATAACTAATTCATTCGGAGTCCGATTTTGACATTCTTTAGCTCGTTGGATAGCTATTGACTTCCACCATCCCACAAAAATAGATTCATAATCATTTGACTCCATCATATTTTTGAAATTTTGGCAAGTTTGCCTAGGCCTAGAGAATAACTTCCGCATAACCATCCCACCATACACTTTCGCCACCCTAACCCAATTTTGTTTGAGATTTTGAGTTGCGGTTTCTGTTTCCTAAGGTGTTTTGGCTAATTAGCGACGGTTCTACATCGACAACGCCACCACTCATCATCGCCTCGGCCTCAACATCGACATCGACCACTTCGCCTATTGGCACCCCAACTGTGAGCAAGGACGGTAACCTCGACGACATCATTGTCTATTACCTTGCCATTTGTTGGGGCAGGATGCACACGATCACCTATGGGACCATGGGTCCCTTTGTGGTTCGGCGGGGGTGTGGTCACGTTGCACAAAGATCAGAGGCCATGAGACGTCGTGGCGATGAGACACTGGTGTTTTACCCAGGTTCGGGTCGCTGAGAAGCGTAAAACCCTACTCTTTGCTTTGGTGGATTGATCAAAGGAACACGAAACACACGCAACGCTCAAACCCGGCAAGGTCGCCTTCGGGGGAGCTGCTATGCAAGTACAAGTGTCCAAGGGTCTGAATCTTGAGTTAGGTTGCCTTGGGCCTCCTTTTATAGGTCAAGGGGCAACCACAGTGGCAAAACAGACATTACCTAGTATTAGGTAGCTAACATAGCTATCATACCTAACTCTGGCACTTAGGACAAAATGCCATAAATGCTAGGCTAGGTGGCGTGCGGGGATGCATCCCCGGCAAGCTTTCACCATCTCTTGGCTGCCTGCTGCTTAGTATCTTGACACACCTGTGAACGGGTGTCAACTGGGCATAATCTGCCTTCCAGCGTGTCGCCACATACTTAGCGAGAGCCACTTAGCCACCTGAGGGCTTGACACTGCATTGACAACTGACTGGCGTTGCTATGCGGTGGAGCGGTGGCTGATTAGCTCGCGCCTGCCGGGGGACGGCTTGCTAGGTCTTCCTGGAGGGGCGTGCGCCTCGGTCCCCGATAGGCACCGGGGACGCGGCTGGCGCGGCTTGGGCCCGTTCTGGGCCATAGCATCGTCCTTGCCAGTGTTGCTAACCAGCATAGGCTACCTCTGCTGGGGTCTTGGATGTTGGCTTCATCTTCTTGATGCGCTCCTTGATCTCATGTAGAGCGTCTTCTTTGTCTTGGGTTGGTGTTGGTGGGGTCATGCTACTACTGCATGTGCATAAGTCAGGGGCACTGGGTACCCCATTCCTAGTGCACCAACAGGAGCCCCGGGGTCTAGCCCAAACGCGCTCGCACAGTGCCGTTAGGTCAGGCCCAAAATTTATGCACTGCACAATGTGAGGGAGTAACTGCCGGCTTTCAAGCCAGCAGTTACCCACTACCCCAGGCCGTTTCCGCCACGTGCGCCGCATGCATTGAGGCGAGTTTGCGGTGGATGCGCATGGCTCAAAGGTGTGGGAGTGGCAGAAACTGCAGCGTCCGGGATTGGAGTAATGGGGCGGTTACCTGTTCGCCCGTGATCGTGTGTAATGGGATTGGTGGAGATGGGCGGCCGCCTTGGAGCAGAGGAGAGCAAGCCTCCGCGCCCTTCCCTATAAATTAGGGCGTCACGGCGGCGATGCTCATCCATCCCCTTCTCCTCCTCAATCTCAAGTCCACATTGCTTGCCCTTCTCTTCTGATCGCCGGACCATCCCTTCCCTCCTGATGATCAGAGGAAGGGGTCGGGCGAACGCGCCTGTCACAGTAGGTTCTTCTTTTCATGTCCGTGCTCAGCCCCGGCCCGGGTTGATGGTTTTGGATTGAGAGCTCGCGGGGGGAGCCTTGGACGGGAGAGCGGGCGGCGTGGCAGCCACGCCAGGGATAGCCGCAGTGGTGCACCCGCTGCTGCGTCGCCTGCTGCTTCAGCCTTGGCAGAACACCGCGCAGACAACACCGCTCATAGCGGAAACGCAATGTTGTGGTGGACTACGGTCTCTACGCTCCTTCTTTAAGGCGACGGTGAAAGATCATCCGTACGGCCATCTTCTGCGCGTGAATGATCACATCAGCGGTTCTTCATGGGTCGTGGCAGAGTTCTCCACCCATGGCGTTGTGCATCCTGCACATGGGTGGGAGCCTTTCGCCTGCGCGCACTTCTTAAGGGCAGGGAGTCTTCTCTGCACCGGGCCGCCGGGAACAACCATGCTCTCTGTGAGGCTCCTCGGCTGCCGCGTCAGGAGTTCAGACGATGGCGGAGGCGTCTCCTCGAGCAGTGGTGATGAGGAAGACGATGGCGGTCGACGACCCACGACGCTTCAGGAGCATGGATGACGGCTCCGACGCGTCGTGAATGCCGGCAGCACCATCATCACCAGCTGGGCTCCGGCAACGCCATCATCTGCACCTGCCCTTTGCCTTCTTCCTCCTTGTCGGCTTTGTCCACCCCGCCGGCTTCGTTCGCCCTGCCTGGGGGCATGGTCCTTCTGATCCTCAGACGCGTCCCTCTGTTCCTGGCGGGGAGGCGCCGAATTCCAGCCAGGCGCTCCTCTTGCCCTCTTTTTCTTCTCCGCCTGATCCCTAGGAGGAGAGGGACAAGAAAGGCATTACGGGGCACTTATCTTTTTATGAATCAAAAGATGTAGGCGTTTCCCAAGTTTTAGCTAATTATAATGTAATCTTTATCGATTTTGTATCAAAAGATGAAATGAATGAATGCTATTTCTCTTCCTCAAGTATTGTCCCTTTTCTTTTTTCTACTTGTTTGTATTATATCAACCTGTTTGTCCTTGCCGCATGAAATTATTTGCCGGGTTAGTATCAACCGCGAGCGCCAAGGAGGAGCGAGCCCCCGGCAGCAGGCTGGTATCACCGCCCGGCAAGGCCCTTTTGTCGGTATGGGCGCGCCCCCCCCAGAGCTGATAAGCGATAGGATCTGGGGGACGGCTCGTCCAGACAAGGGTTACTATTGCATAAAGGACTCCACTGATCACAGCCAAAAAGGTAGCAAAGGTTTCCTTTTTAGACTTATCTTTTTAGGTAGTATCCCTTTTTGTAGTACGATGGGCTGCCGTCCTTGTCTCTTTGCCCTTCTTCTTTGCTTCCCTGGCAGTAAAGCATGTAAGGTAAGAGGCCTCTGTCCTCTGGGGGGAGAGAGTGCAGTGACAAGGATTACAGGCTCATTAAGTACTCTAGCAAATTTCTAGAACTTAAAAGCGATAACATTGCAACATAAAAAATGCATAGTAAACATGCAGTTATATGATATGATGCAAAGCCTAGCTTTATTATTGTGTGCACAGGGTCTTCACCTGGCTTTGTATAGAGGGCTACATGCACTGCGGCAATGCTGGTACAAAAGGTGGTTGCCGGGGACTGAGCCCAGCAGCCGCGCCTTAAAGATAGAACTTACGAAGATGCTCAATATTCCATGAGTTAAGCACTTTGATGCCATCTTCGGTCTCGAGACGGACTGCGCCAGGTCTGGTGACTTGTGCTACCCGGTAAGGGCCTTCCCACTTCGGCGTCAACTTGTTGGTACCCTTGGCAGACTGAACGCGCCTAAGGACAAGGTCACCTTACTCAAGGCTCCGGGCGTGGACTCTGCAGCTATGATAGCGGCGCCGGGCTTGCTGGTAGCGTGCAGCACACACAGCAGCTCGAAGACGATCTTCCTCAAGGAGCATGGCATCGTCATGTCGTAGCTGCTCTTGCTCAACTTCATCGTAGGCAAGTACTCGAGGTGACCCGTATATGAGTTCCGTGGGGAGAACTGCTTCCGTCCCATATACTAGGGAGAAGGGTGTCTGGCTGGTAGCTCAATTCGGTATCATTCTAAGGGACCAAAGAAGCACCGGCAGCTCATCTATCCAACGCTTGCCGCATCTCCGCAGTCTATCGAAAGTTCTTGTCTTGAGTCCACGCAACACTTCAACGTTCATCCTCTCGACTTGCCCGTTGCTCCTCGGGTGGGCAACAGAGGCGAAGGAGACCTTGCTTCCAAGGCTTTGGATGTACTGCATAAAGGTGCGGCTTGTGAACTGGGTGCCATTATCAGTGATCACCCTGTTGGGCACTCAAAAACGGCACACCAGTCCTTTCATGAATTTGATAGCTGACTGCGCGGTCACCTTTCTGACCGGTTCCACCACTGTCCACTTTGTATACTTGTCGATTGCTATGAACAAGAATTCAAAGCCCCCGGCGGCTGATGACCCACAAGTATAGGGGATCAATCGTAGTCCTTTCGATAAGTAAGAGTGTTGAACCCAACGAGGAGCAGAAGGAAATGACAAGCGGTTTTCAGCAAGGTAATTTCTGCAAGCACTGAAATAGTAGGTAACAGATAGTTTGATAGCAAGATAATTGGTAACAAGCATGTAACAGTAATGGTAAACAAGGTGCAGCAAGGTAGCCCAATCCTTTTGAGGCAAAGGATGGGCCAAAACAATCACTAGTAATAGGCAAAGTGTTCTTGAGGGTACACGGGAATTTCGTCTAGTCACTTTTATCATATTGGTTTGATTCGTGTTCCCTACTTTGATAATTTGATATGTGGGTGGACCGGTGCTAATGTGCTGTTCTTACTTGAACTAACAACCTACTTATGATTAACCCCCTCGCAAGCATCTGCAACTACGAGAAAAGTATTAAGACAAAGTCTAACCATAGCATTAAACATGTGGATCCAAATCAGCCCCTTACGAAGTAGCGCATAAACTAGGGTTTAAGCTTCTGTCACTCTAGCAACCCATCATCTAATAACTACTCCACAATGCCTACCCTTAGGCCCATGAATGGTGAAGTGTCATGTAGACGACGTTCACATGACACCACTAAGGGAATCACAACATACATATCATCAAAATATCGAACACATATCAAATTCACATGATTACTTGCAACATGACTTCTCCCGTGACCTCAAGAACAAAGGTAACTACTCACAAATAATAATCATGCTCAAGATCAGAGAGGTATTGAATAGCACTTTGGATCTGAACATATAATCTTCCACCAAATAAACCATATAGTAATCAACTATGCAAGGTAATCAACACTACTTGTCACCACAGGTACCAATCTAAGGTTCCGGTACAAAGATTGAACACAAGAGATGAACTAGGGTTTGAGAGGAGATGGTGTTGTTGAAGATGTTGATGAAGATTGGCCTCCCAAAGATGAGAGGGGTGTTGGTGATGATGATAGCTTCGATTTCCCCCTCCGGGAGGGAAGTTCCCCCGGCAGAATCGCTCCGCCGGAGGGCAAAAGTGCTCCTGCCCAAGTTCCGCCTCGAGGCGGCAGCGCTTCATCCCGAAAGTCCTCCTCTGATTTTTTCTAGGTCAAGAGGGACCTTATACCATAAGATGGGCACCGGAGGTGGGCCAGGCTGAGCACAACCCATCAGGGCACGCCCAGGGAGGCCTGGCGCGCCCTGGTGGGTTGTGCCCACCTGGGAGGCCCCCTCCGGTAGTTTTCAGCTCCAGTATTTTTTAAATGCAAAAATAATCTCCATAAAATTTCGGCTTTATTGGAGTTGTGCAGAATAGTTATCTCTGACGTGCTTTTCTTGGGTCCAGAATTCCAGCTGCCGGTATTTTCCCTCCTTGTGTAAACCTTGCATATTATGAGAGAAAAGGCATTAGAATCACTCCCCAAAGCATTATTATTCACCAAAACAAAGTAAATAACAGTAGGAAATCATGATGCAAAATGGACGTATCATCGGCACGGGGAAAGGGGCCCAAAATATCGAGCCCCCAGACTGAGAATGGCCAGGATGAAGGGATCGTCTGGAGAGCTTTCGCTGGTTGATGGATGTTCTTGGAATGGAACTGGCAGGCTTCACACTTGGTGACTAGCTCAGTTGCACCTTGCAGGGCGGTGGGCCAATAGAAACCCTACCGGAAGGCTTTTCCGGCAAGGGCTCTTGATCCAATGTGAGACCCACACGCGCCTCCGTGAATCTTTGCCAACAGCTTCAGTCCATCTTCCCGGCAAATGCACCTTAATTTCACACCATTCGGTCTTTTTCTGTACAGAATGTCATCGACAAACTGGTACATACTTGACTGACGGGCTACTTTTTCGGCTTCTTCTTGTTCTTCGGGAAGTTCTCCTGTTTGAAGGAAATGGACTATGTGTTGTGCCCAAGCCGGAACCTATGGCTCAACAACGAGGACTAAAGGCATCTCCTCGTTTGTGGGAGCGCTCGCCTCGACCGCAAGAACCTTGGGTTCCACAAGAGGGCGCTTCTCACCACGCGAAACGAGACTGTCCCTGGCAGCTTCTCTATCAGCGGCTTCAGAAAGCTCTGTGTGGGGACCCCGACTCATAAGTCGTGGTGACCGGATGTACATGCATAGTGATCCCAGATATCAATGCTCACTGAACACACAGAAACTTAATAACAAGAGTCTTACATCCATTACGTACCATTTTACTCAAATATGGCCTTTAAGGCCTAGTCTCCATATACTTGTAGCGGAAATCTTCAACGATAGCGTGAACCCATGCCATATGCCTTAACCCTACAGGCATTCCAACTGGGAAGCGTCCTAGCTCGCATGATCGTCACCAAGGTACTCTTCATCCTATCATGTTCTTTCATGCTTGGCCAATAAAATAACTAGTGGCAAGCCAATGAGTACTTTGAATGTACTCGCAAGCAACCCATGTTTGGAACAGGGCAATAACAATACATGATATAGCTCTAAGTAGGTAAGTTTTGCGGAAAGCTAATTTTGAGTGCAATGATATGATCAAATAACTTGTGTAAGCATGCATCAACAGTTGGCAGACATCCATATGAACAAGTTACAGATATAATCATAAGCAGGGGTTGAACTTCTCATGTTCAGTCATCATGTCAAGTCATCCAACTGTCCTTGACCGTGGATACGGCTATTCAAATAGTTTTACACTCTACAGAGGTTGCACACTTTACCCACAAGACTCGGGGAACTTCCGTGTCATCCACGACTCGCAGTATATTACATACCCGAGGTAAGCACCCGAACAATGCCTTTCCCTTGACGACACTAAACAAAGAGTCCACTCGATTGGTACACAGCCCCCATGATGTACATCATACGATCCTCGCTCCAGATCGTACCATCCATGAAGGGTCCAACGGTGTGCCCGGTGCCTGTGAAGACAGCGCATGGTCGCCCTACGAGGCATGACCCCGTGTCGAGAATGACCACGTCAATTCCGTCACTAGTAATGCGGGCTCTCTTCTAGCATCGACTAAAGTAATTAACAAGGCCCCTTCCCATATAGGGGTAGAGTGGTTGTACATGCAAGGTTGGAAAAACGGTCGCAACTTACACCAATCCGTTTTCGAAAACCACACTCACTCACTTGCTCCGGTACACCACTTCTTTATCAAGTGGTTACCTAGCTCAACAACATCTCCCTCGGGCATTAGTGGCACCCGACGGGGTTTTCGAAATGTCATTGAAAACACCTTTGTTTCCATCACCATGCATATTCCCATCCCACTTTGCGTAGCAACTGCTTAGCAACCTAACTACTTCCCACCCGCACAACCCTCATAGGAAGGTAGGGTCATGCTCAGTGCAAGTATCAACGGTAAAAGTATCGGAGACAACCATAAAGGTGGTCACCATAGCATCATGATCATCATATCGGAAATAAGTGCTATATGCCATGCAAATAAAATGGTTTCTTAGACATGGTCAAAGGGCTCCTTGCCTGGCTCAGCAAAGTCTTCGAGGTCTTCTCATGTTCCTGGTCCAACTCCGAGCACTTCGTCTACTTCGTCAACTATCGCCGGAAACAACCGCAATAAGCAACACAACAAGCAAAAACTTAAAGTGCTCTATAAATAGGAGTTTTACTTTTCTTGCACACCTCTGGTCACGAGAAAAATAATCAAGGAGGTTTTTTGGATGTGGGTCAAGGGGGAGTTTTGAATGGTGGGGATGAAGGAAATGATGATCCTGTAAGATGCCCACAGAAAATATTTTTCTAAAAAGGAGTGGATGCTCCCAACAAATAGGGCTTAACTTCATAAATATTTGGGAAGTGGTTTTACTGGATTTGGGCTTGGGATGAATTTACTATGATTTTCCTAAGATGGAATGTTGGAAAAAGGGAGCTATTTAGTTGGTCATGCAGAATAGGTGCATGGTAAAATGTTCAACATGGTTTGATAAAATAGGGCATGATATTTAGGGCACCTAGAAATTGGAATCATTCCATTTGGAGTTGATTTGGAATCTCTAGGAATTTTGCAATGGGGGCTTTTCATAGTTCAATTTCAATTTTGAATTTTAACTCTACAGGAAAATTTGCAGGAAAAATGTGTATTGCACATATTTGGATAGGGCATGATTTTATGATCATCTAGGAAATTGAATCATCCAAATTGGAGTAGTATTTATTTAATTCTGATTTTTGGAAGTCTCTGTTAAAAGAAAAAAGGAAAAGGGAGGGTCATACCTAATGGGCCGGATGGTGAGCGGAAGGAACTGGGCCAGCCCGGTTGCTTATCCGCGCGGGAGGCCCTGGTGACACCGAAGTACGCCTCCTCTGCAAGGAGGCGGGAAGGGTCGGGGCGCCTCCACTTAAAACAGGGGGCCTGGCTGGGAGGTCACTGACATGCGGGGCCCGCCGGTCAGGTCCATCACCCTCCTCCCACTCGAACAGAGGGGAGGTAGGGGATGTGGAGGCGAGCGCTCGCCGGTGCCCGTTACTGTGGCTCCGACCACGTACGGCGGGGCCCGAACCAACGGCGTGCTCAGGGGGGAGCACCGCATCCACCTGGGGTCTTCATTTTTGCCCAGGAGCGCCGGAGAGAGCGCGGCTTTGGCCGCGTTGGAATTCAACGACGGCGACAATGGGCTCAGTGCTCTGGCCATCGGGAGGGAGGAATGAAGCTCGGGGAGGTTCTTGGAGACACAGGGGTGCTCCGTTGTGGTTCTAAGGAGAGGAGAAGGCCGGGACGTCGCGAAATCGACCGAGGTCGGAGTGACGACATGGCGGCCATCGGGGGGCATTGGGAGCTCGGGGGCTGCAATGGCTTGATCTAGGAGGTTTACTGGATGGAGGGGGAGCCATCAGGGGCATAAGGGGAGGCCGGGGTGGCCTTATATGGCGAGCTCGGGCTCACCATGGACGGTGCCCGTGGGTGTCCTAGGAGCCGGCCCTGGTGGTGGTTGGGAGAGGGCTGGGAGGTGTCTACGGGCTTTGTGGGCGAGGTTCATGACCAGGGAGAGGAAGAGGGGGAGCGGGGGGGGGGGGGGCGACAGGGCTCGCGCGTGTGAGCTCTCCGCTTGGAGCTCCCGGGCGGCCATGGCGCGCGTGCGAGGAGGCCTTCAGAGGGGGAGAGAGGAGGAGGACCGGGATGTTGCGTGTCCCAGACATCGAGGCAAGGCTGCCGGTGAGAGGGGGGTCCCGAGGTGGTCGGGAGGTGGGGATGGGCGCCGCTACAGTGCTCTGGTGCACTATAGGGCGCTCTAGAGCGTCGAAATGGCATGCCAGGGCATGCCATTGGCGTTTGGACGCGGCCACCAGTGTCTAGAAGGTCTAGGAGGGAGTATACAAGGTAGATAGAACATTGGATGCTCTGGGGTCCCTTAGGAGAGAAGGAAAGTTGAGAGAGAGGAAGGAAAACTTCTATCCAGAGGGGTAATTGTAGGACCGATAGTATGTCTAGAGGGGGGGTGATTAGACTACTTGACCAAATAAAATTTCTACCTTTTCCCAATTTTTAGACTTGGCAGATTTTAACATTCATGGCAAGTCAATTACACCCTACACATGCATGTCTAAGAGTATAGCAGCGGAAAGTAACAACAAGCATGAGTAGAAAGGAAGGGTAAGAGGATCAAACGCAATTGTAGACACGATGATTTTTCCCGTGGATCCGATAGGTGGTGCTATCGTACATCCACGTTTATGGAGTCTTCAACCCACGGAGGGTAACGGTCGCGAGAGTCCACGGAGGGCTCCACCCATAAGGGTCCACGAACTAGCAACCTTGACTATTCCATAACGGCTTCCATCCACGAAGGACTAGCGTCACTATCGGTAGATCTTCACAAAGTAGGCGATCTCCTTGCCCTTACAAACTTCTTGGTTCAACTCCAGAACCCGAAGTAGGAGGCTCCCAAGCGACACCTAACCAATCTAGGAGGCACCACCCTCCAAAAGGTAATAGGCTCGGCAATGATGATGAACTCCTTGCTCTTGTGCTTCAAGATGATAGACTCCTCTACACACAATCACTCTCTCACAGATTTGGCTTGGTGGAAGAGATGGGATTGGTGGAAAGCAACATGGGGAGGCTAGAAATCAACATCCATATGGTTGGAGTGGATGATCTTGACCTCAACACAAGGGTAGGTGGCTCTCTCTCAGAAAACTGGATGGGGCAAGTATGGAATAGTTCTGAGTGCTTCTCTTTCGAGTGGGTGGTGGTGAAGGGGTATATATAGGCATCCCCAAAAATCCAACCATTACACACAAAATGACCAACTCGGTGACACCGATGTGTTAATCTCGGTGGTACCGAAGTAACCAAAAGGTGGCAACTTTTGAATCTCGGTGAGACCGTTATAGGAAACTCGGTTGCACCGATAAGGTGACCAACGGTCAGATTGCCCATTCTCGGTGACGCCGATCCAACAATCTCGGTGGGACCGATATTGTGAATTTGCGTAACAGAAAGTTGGCAACCTAAACTCGGTGGCACTGAAGCAGAATCGGTTGCACCGAAAGGATAGGGTTTGGCTAAAGTCTTTCTGAGTATGGGAATCGGTGGCACCGAGTGGAAAGTGTTGGTTGCACCGATTTTGGATATTTGACTTTGGACAGACTTTTGTGGAAGAGCTTGTGGGTGTTTTTGGTGACTGTCACTTGTGCACGTATGAGCATTTTATTCACCAACAATACCTTACCCCCTTTTAATAGTATTGGCTTTCCTATGGGCTCAAAGTGATTTCTCACAAAGTAAAATGTAGAGTCCTCTTGCTTGAAGCTTTGCCAATCCATTTCCTTGCATCTTGGGGTATTTCCACAATCTCCACAATCCTTTTGCCAATCATATCATTGAATTTTTCCTGAAATATACTTAGTTGAAACATTAGTTCAATGACTTATATGTTGTTATTAATTACCAAAATCACCAAGGGAGCAAATGTGCTTTCAATCTCCCCCTTTTTGGTAATTGATGAGAATATATAGATCAAAGCTTTGACAAAGATATAATCAATGAATATAATCGTCGCTTTGAGAAGTATGTGATAAGCAAGAGCTCATCCTAAATTTGTGCATTATTTTAAATTTGCGTTTGAATGCAAATGCACAATCGATTAGGTACATGGGGCACTTCTTCCATGTCACATACAACTTGGTGGTGTGCGAGAATAATTAGAATGAACATCATAGCACGACACAATCAAGCAAAGATGAAAGATCATCTCATAAGTAGCATAATGATAGGAAATAGTAGCAGCAACCATTAAGCGTATGATCAAAACACCACATAAACACAAACACATCAAAAGAACAATTGTTTTGAAAAAGCGATAAAAACCATAAAAACCAAACGCTCTCTCACTCGAAGCCTAAAGATCTATATACACTTCTCCCCCTTTGGCAACAAGTTACCAAAAAGTGAAAAGAGATATAGCTAAGCGTTCTTGGGCTGATCTACTCCAATTGTTGATGAAGGAGTTGAGAGAACTGCATCGGCGAAGATCTCAGCAGATGTCGTGGATGGAGTTGGAGTAGCAACTGGAGGAACTAGAGCTGATGGAGCAGACGTGACAGTAGCAGGTGCTGATGAAGAGGGCCTCAAGTCTGGAGCTGGCACGGTGGCTGATCTGGCCTGGGTAGTGAAGTGTGTGCCTGGCCTGAGAGGTGAGTCATCTTCATCATCATCATCATCATCTGAAGAATGAGGAAGAGGGACAGAGTCAACTTCCTTCTTGAGCTCATTGACTGTCTTGGTCAGCCCATCCACCTTATCATTAAGGGTCTTGATCCTGTTCTCAAAGATCTTGACAAGACTGTTTTGATTGTTCAAGATGTCCTTAATGTCCTTCTACATGCCCTGAACTGATGATATCAACAGATCCATTTGCTCGTTCCTGGATCTAGGGACCTGAGCACTAGTGGCTCCAGCTGCCTCTGCCTCTGCCTGTGCTTGAGCTGCAGCTGATGTGGGATGTTCTGGGTCCATCACCACAATGGTGTCCTCTAAGTCTGGCTGTAGGGCAAGTGGGGTCTGTCCAGAGCAAAGATGTGCTTCTCCAGCTTGGAGTTGATAAGCATCTGGATATAGGGTGCATAGCAGCAAGAGCGCTTCTGATCAGCAGCAACCCTCTTCACTATCTCTACAATAAAGTCCATGACTCTAATCCTGGTGTGTCTATCAAGATGGATCAGCATGTTGATCGAGTAGCCTCGGATCATCTTCTCATCTCCTGACTTGGGCATCAAAGTATGCCTCAAAATAGTGTTCATGGTACGGAGGCCAGCCTGGAGGAAATAGATAGAACCTAGTCTGTGAGACTTCACATGAGCAGCAGGAATCTCATTGTACATGTTGGCCATAGCATTGTGGCTCTCCTTGGATTCAGAGTAGACATCCAAGTCACCATCCTGTACCTCTGGGACTCCTAAGATTGCAGCCCAATCATCAATAGTGGACTCATATCTAGCTCCTTCAGTCATCCATACAATCCTACCATCTCCATAGAAATGAGCAGTGGAGTAGAATTGCATGATCATCTCATCATTCCATGATGTAAACTCTCTGCCAACAAACTCATCCAAGCCAATGCAGTGAAAGTTGTCTTGAACATTTGGAAAGTAATCTTCATTCTCCTTGATGTATTTCCAGTCAACGTATCTCATGTCACTCAAAGCTAGACTCTTGTCAAGCAGCACAGTCTCATAGAAATCCTGTTGCTCCTTGGTGTAGAATCTGTAGTCCACAGCTGTCTTTCTCCTTTGGGCATATGGATCAACAGCTCTCCATGCCCTCAAACCAGAATCCTTCCTTTTCTTCATATCTTCAGCAAGCAGATGGCTGGCATTATGTTCAGGAAGGTGTGGTCTAAGCTTCATCAAAGTAGACATAGCATCTTCATCCTCAACACTGGAGGTAGTTCCCTTGTTCTTTTCAGAAGCTGGAATTTGTCTGGACAACCTCTTTGGCTTTTCAGCAGCAGCCTTCTTGGGAGTAGACTTGGTGCTCTTGGATGTGCCAGTCTTTGGCACAGCATCAGCCATAAGCTTCTTTTTCTTCTTGGGAGGGGCCTTCCCAACATGTTATTCCTCCTCCTCAGCAGCAGCACCAGCAGCATCCTCTGGGTCTTCAAACATAGAGGTTTGCCTGCCAACAACATAAACAATCCTCTTCCTAGCTCTCTTCTTCTCCCCTGCCTTCTTAGGCAATGACTTCCTTGGGGGCTCAACAGTCATGGTAGCTCTAGCACTCTCAGGTGATCTCATAGCTTCAGAGCTAGCATAAACCTTGCTGACAGTCCTCCTTGAAGAGGTGGCTTCATTAGTAGATTTCTTTGCAGATTTCTCTTGCTTCTTGGCAAGAATCTCCTCTGGCAAAAAATTTGAATCCTCCTCATCTGAATTCAGCTTCTTCCTGGCCCTAGTAGCAGCCTTGGGCAACCCATGAGAACTGGGAGTGCCTGGATTTGAAGGGGAACTGGACTCAGGACTAGTGCCTGAACTCATGACAATGTTCTCCTCTTGGAAGTTGTTCTCACTGTCCTCAGCACTTGGCATACTGACCCTGTGAATAGAGTATACAGGAGCAGAAGAAGATGAGTCATCACAAAGAGCAGCCATTTTTGAAAGTTGAACTTAAGATTTCTCAAATTTTGCATTCTGCCAAATGTATTTTGGTACAGCCGAGACAAAATTTTCGGACCCACCGAGACAAACAACCTGTTTTCCAGGAACTTGGCACCATTCTCGGTTACACCGAAAATAGCACTTGGTTCCACCGAGGTGTTCTCAGTGTGCCAGAAAACAAAATCGGTGATACCGATTATTTTGCATCGGTTCTACCGAGATTCATGAGGCGGACGGCAAAACCCAAAAAAAAATTCATCATTCGCTATTCTATTGAGTTTTCTTGTGGATAGATAGATGTGAAAACAGTGGCTTATAGATAAAATCCATTTCATTGCGCAAGAATCAGACGGGGAGCGCAAGAAAAATCGAATCCGTGCCCTAACTTGGCGACGGATCCGCTACGGCGGCGACGGCGGCGAAGATGCCCGTCGACGGCGAGGATCCCAGCGGCGGAGGAGCGCGGGGAGACAAGGGCGACGACCAGGGGGTCCTTTGCGGCAGCTTAGGGTTTTGGGGCGCGACGGTTTGAAGATTGAATTTCGAAACGTCGGGTCCACACCATATATACCCCTCACTGTCGGTGTCACCGATGCTAAATTTTCGGTGTCACCGAGTTCCTCAACTGTCAGCTGATAGGGAAACTCGGTGTAACCGAGAATATGGAATCGATAGTACCAAGATTGAAAACCAGATCAACCCTAGGCATTCGGTGAGACCGAGAATTGTGGGTTGGTTCCACCGAGATGCACTTGGGAGGTTTTAATGGTCAGTCCTTTGTCGGTACGGAACTCCGAGTGCTCCACACACAGAGGGATCGAAAAGTACTTGTTCAAATTTTGTGATGAAGCATGAATGGAATATGAGGTGAGAAAGCATAGATAGCTAGAGAGTGGTCCTAGGCATTCTTGTCCATCCAATTGGCAAAAGATAAATCAAAGGCCAAATAGCAACAATTGGATGTCCTCGAATGGGAAAATAAATGCAGACCAACATGCTCACACAATAAGATGTCAAATGAAATCATGACAAACATGCACATACATACTAGCATCTAACAAGCACTTGGGCGATGACGAAGTCATCTATATATGAGTATATTGACATAGGAGCCAAGTAAGAATACTTGATCATAGGTCATACTCATCGTTTAAGCACAAGTGGGGTTACCACTTTTATATAAAGCATTTAATGTTGTCACATTCTAAGAGATGCTTTGACTCAAGTCTTAGAGTAAAGCTCCCCCTTGATGTGACATCCCCCATAGGAGGGATAAACTAACCTTGGGTTTTGTCGAAGAAGACTTCATGTTGGTGAGGTAGTGGTGGATGCTCAAGGTTGATGAAGATCACCAAGAGTTGGGAGCATCCTTGTTGTTTCTTTACTCTTCTCACCTACATGGGTTAGTCCCAACACACAAGAGACAAATACAAGGATATCTATGGACATGGAGTGCAAAGCATGTGTAATGATGTCCATTGATTTGTTGATTACCTGTTGAGGGAATGTGTGACTCCTTGAACTATTGCATAGAGTTGATGTTGATTGCAAATAGTTCTTGCCAATAATGAATGTGAGTGAATTTCATTGGCGGAGTCACCCCTCAAGAACTCTCTAGTTCTTCTTCTTGGGGACCCACATCAAGTTGATGGGGATCCTTGGTGTTGTAGTAGCCTTTGTAGAAGTTGAGCTTGAAGTAGCCTTGGGAACCCACTCCACCAAAGCTAGGGATTCATCTTCATATGAGTCAATGTCTTCTTGAAGCTTGTTCTTGCCCTTGAGCTTGTGGTCTTGTGGTGGAAGGTCATCTTGAGTGTTTGTTCCCTTGGGAAGAGTATTTTCATACTTCTCCTTTTGAGGAACAAACTTGGGCTTGGGGTATTGACCTTCTTCCCATTCAACTCCATTTGCGTTGAAGTAGCCAACACCATGGTTCTTTCGCTATCCTCCGTGTTTGCGTACAATTTCCTCAAATTGCTTACATCCGGCAAGACTCTTGTAGATACCTTTCTCTATAATTCCTTTCAATAAAGCATTTTCTTGCTCAAGTGTAACTTGGCTAAGAGAATCATCATTAGTGGAATCAATAGAACTACTAGAAGCAACATCATTAGGTTTAGCATTTTTATTGTTGCTACTAGATGAAGAACCTTTCTTGCCTTTGTTACTAGTTTGCTTAGTTTTAACTTGAGGCATGAATGTAGACAAGAGTAGTCATTTGGCTAGATAAGATGAAGTCTTCTTTCGGAGATCATCATTGATAGCTTTAAGAAACTCATGCTCTTGCTCCAAGTTGAGCTTCTCGAAGCGTAGCTTCTCATGAGTCCTTACAAGCTCTCTATGATCTTCCAGAGTAGATTCATGAGCTAACTTAAGAGTGTTTAGTTCTTTAGTTAGTTGTTCTATTTACATCTTATCATCATCAATTGACTTATCTTGACTAGCATGAGAATTATCAAGTTCATTTTGACTAACATCACTAGTTTTATCAAAGAGCAAGTCATTATCACAAAGCAAATCATCTTCATCACTATTGAAATCAAGATACTCGGGGTGTGATACCTTGGGGCCTTTAACCATGAAACAACTTCCACTCCCTTCATTTGGTGAATCAAATAGAACATAGGAGTTGGTAGTCACTAGAGCAATTCCGGCAACACCATCATCTTGACTATAGTCGGAGTCGGAGTGATAGCTTCTCTCGGAGTTGTTGTCGGAGTCAGAGCCGGAAACCCTTTCACCAACATGAGCTTAATGTTTTCTTCTTGTGTAGCTCTTGGTGTACTTGTCCTTCTTCTCCGAATCTCAACTTCTCCTTGAGGGTCTTCGTTCATAACGATCATCTCTACTCCTTCTATCTTTTTGAGGTGATTCATTCCATGAGCTTCGTCTTCGAGGTGACACTTCTCCTCGTTTGTAGGGAGCCGTGCACTCATTGGAGTAGTGTCCGGGCTTCCCACAATTGTAGCAATTGCGGTCACGACTTGACGAACGCTTCTCATCATATCTTGAGTTGGAGCTTCGTTCTTTGCCTCTATTCTTGTAGAACTTGTTGAATTTCTTGACCATGAGGCTTATCTCTTCATTGGTGATAAGGTTGTCGCTTGAAGTTGCGGGAGAATCACTTGTGGCTTTGTAAGCACCGCTAGACTATTTATGAAGCTCTTTTTTGTCTTTGAGTGTCATCTCATGAGCAACAATCCTTCCAATGACTTCCGTAGGCTTGAGATCTTTGTAGTTGGGCATCATTTGGATCAATGTGCACACGGTGTTGTATCTCTCATCCAAAGCTCTAAGTATCTTCTTGATGATGAATTTGTCGGTCATTTCTTCGCTTTCTAAGCCGGCAATCTCATTGGTGATGAGAGCTAGCCTAGAGTACATCTCTGCGACTCCTTCACCATCCTTCATCTTGAACTTGTCAAGCTGACTTTGAAGAACATATAACTTGGATTGTCTCACGGACTCGGTTCCTTCGTGCATATCAACCAAAGTATCCCAAATCTCTTTTGCATTCTCAAGATGGCTGATTTTGTTGAATTCCTCGGGGCATAGGCAGTTGAAGAGAATGTCGCATGCTTGAGCGTTTTATTGCAACATCTTCAATTCGTCCGCGGTCACTTCACGATCCGGTTCCTTTCCATCACCAAAGAATTCACCTTGCAAGCCAACACGAACAACAGCCCAAAGGGCGGGGTTATGACCAAGAATATGCATTTTCATTTTGTGCTTCCAACTAGCAAAATTAGTGCCATCAAAGTACGGACCTCTATGGTGATAATTTCCCTCACTAGACGCCATACTCTCCTAGGTTGTGAGACCAATGCAATGGAGACGAAAGCTCTGATACCACTTGTAGGACCGAAAGTATGTCTAGAGGGGGGTGATTAGACTACTTGACCAAATAAAATTTCTACCTTTTCCCAATTTTTAGAGTTGGCGGATTTTAACATTCATGGCAAGTCAAGTACACCCTACACATGCATGTCTAAGAGTATAGCGGCGGAAAGTAACAACAAGCATGAGTAGAAAGGAAGGGTAAGAGGATCAAACGCAATTGTAGACACGATGATTTTTCCCATGGTTCCAATAGGTGGTGCTATCGTACATCCACGTTTATGGAGTCTTCAACCCACGGAGGGTAACGGTCGCGAGAGTCCATGGAGGGCTACACCCATAAGGGTCCACGAAGTAGCAACCTTGACTATTCCATAACGGCTTCCGTCCACGAAGGACTAGCCTCACTATGGGTAGATCTTCACGAAGTAGGCGATCTCCTTGCCCTTACAAACTTCTTGGTTCAACTCCACAACACGAAGTAGGAGGCTCCCAAGCGACACCTAACCAATCTAGGAGGCACCACCCTCCAAAAGGTAATAGGCTCGGCAATGATGATGAACTCCCTGCTCTTGTGCTTCAAGATGATAGACTCCTCAACACACAATCACTCTCTCACAGATTTGGCTTGGTGGAAGAGATGGGATTGGTGGAGAGCAACATGGGGAGGCTAGAAATCAACATCCATATGGTTGGAGTGGATGATCTTGACCTCAACATAAGGGTAGGTGGCTCTCTCTCAGAAAACTGGATGGGGCAAGTATGGAATAGTTCTGAGTGCTTCTCTTTCGAGTGGGTGGTGGTGAAGGGGTATATATAGGCATCCCCAAAAATCCAACCGTTACACACAAAATGAGCAACTCGGTGACACCGATGTGTTAATCTCGGTGGTACCAAAGTGACTTAAAGGTGGCAACTTTTGAATCTCGGTGAGACCGATATAGGAAACTCGGTTGCACCGATAAGGTGACCAACGGTCAGATTGCCCATTCTCGGTGACGTCGATCCAACAATCTCAGTGGGACCGATATTTTGAATTTGCGTAACAGAAAGTTGGCAAACTAAACTCGGTGGCACCGAAGCAGAATCGGTTGCACCGAAAGGCTAGGGTTTGACTAAAGTCTGTCTGATTAAGGGAATCGGTGGCACCGAGTGGAAAGTGTTGGTTTCACCGATTTTGGATATTTGACTTTGGACAGACTTTTGTGGAAGAGCTTGTGGGTGTTTTTGGTGACTGTCACTTGTGCACGTATGAGCATTTTGTTCACCAGCAATACCTTACCCCCTTTTAATAGTATTGGCTTTCCTATGCACTCAAAGTGATTTCTCACAAAGTAAAATGTAGAGTCGTCTTGCTTGAAGCTTTGCCAATCCATTTCCTTGCATCTTGGGGTATTTCCACAATCTCCACAATCCTTTTGCCAATCCTATCGTTGAACTGTTCTTGAAATATACTTAGTGGAAACATTAGTTCAATGACTTATATGTTGTTATTAATTACCAAAACCACCAAGGGAGCAAATGTGCTTTCAGTAATTGGGAAATTTACCATGTCAATATTTGAGCTATGGCCATGAGGTATTTACTGGAGGTAGAAGGGGTCAAGTAGGGACTGTGGTAAAAATTGTGGGTCAAGGAGAATGGTGGAAGGGGCCCAAACAACAAGTTTGGTAAATGAGCAGAAGGTGTTTGATGAGTGTTTGACCTAGCAAATTGGTTCTCCTTGCTATGAAACTTAACACGATTAAATGATAGATGGAATTGGGGTTGATCACCAATTAGGGGCTCATTTGATGAAAGTTGCTAATGCAAACATTGTAAACCCTAGAAATGGGTAGAAATGGATTTGTTTAGATTTAGCTAAGAAAATCCATTCTCCTTGATGCACCACTTGATGTGGTGGCATAATTTGGGTATTAGAGCATGCCCAAAAAGTTTGGACCAAATAGGGAAACTTGACAATGCAAGAATTTCCAATTCTTGAAATCAGCAGAAAGGGGTTTGGGGGGATTTGGACAAGGAGGGGTGTTCTCCTTGATGCACCACTTGGTGTGGATGCATGATTGGAGGATTAGAACATGTCCACAAAATTTGAGGTCAATTGGAGAAACTTCACAATGTAAAGTTGTTCAAGTTTGATTCTAGATAGAGAGGCTTTTGGGGCATTTTTGTGAACCAAAATTATTGGGATTGAGATGAAACTTGGCAAGATGGTCACATATGTCATATGTGACATTCTAGAATTTTCTTGGATTTATTTGACAATGTTTCTTGTAGAAATATTTCAAATACAGGAGATATGCAGAAAGGGTTTTGGAAGGTTTTGTCCAATATTTTGAACATGACCATGTGTTGAAACTCATATATATAGAAAATATATGTCCACTGAGTTTCCCTAAATTTTCTCAAATATTTTGGAAGCATAAAAATAATTTTTCCCTATAAAAGACCATTTCTGGCCTTAAGAAAAAGACTTTAAATAAAATAAGAAAATAATCCTTAAAAATAATATTTTGTGGTTTTGGGGAGATATATATATATAGTAGGTTCCAAATAAATCCTTTGGGGTAAAACAATCCACCTAATTTGAGGACTTGTCGTAGAAACCTCAATTCAGGGGTTTTGGAAAACCTAAATTGAATAAAAGTTTTTTGGCCAAAATAATATTTGATAAAAAATGTTTTAGGTCCAATACACATGGTATGATCGTTGGGCAAGAGTTTGGATCAAGGAAAAGAGCTCTTGAGGGTAGGAGGAAGTTTTATGAATATAGAGCACAAGCAAGCAATCAAACAATCAGCAAACAAGTCAAACATCACAAGCACACAAAAGTTTTAATTGGCCCTGATTTTTGAGTCATGGTAACTTAGTCATGAGGCAAAACACAGGGTGTGACAGACCTACCCCCCTTACAAGAATCTCGTCCCCGAGATTCCTAGGCTAGGCGTAGAAAAGATGTAGAAATTCGGGTTTAAGGTAGTCTTCACATTCCATGTTGCTTCTTCCTCGAGGTGGTCGCTCCATTGTCCCTTGAAGTGCTTGATGATACATCTTCGAGTGCTTCACTCGGATTGGTCTAAGGGTGACCCGGTTTCTTGCAATATGCTAGGTGAGACTAAAAGTTAAGGGTCTGAAGAACGGGGTTCTGGTAAGGGTCTGGCTTGCGTGTGTATTCCAAAGTCGGAATACGTGGCAAGGAAGTGTCTGTGTGCTGGTCCTCGGGTTACTCACGTCGGTTAGCGATATCCAGATGTCTCGTGCTTAGACGAGAAGGTGGAAGGTCTTGGTGTAGCTTCCGTTGACGGGGAATCGTCGATTTTGTTGGAGTAGTCGATCTTTCGATGCTCGTGGTCTTCACCAGTAAGGACGTCGATGCTTGTCGGCGTAGGCTCTCATCGAGATCTTGTGTTTGAGTCAGCTGCCTAGGCATGTTCTTCATTTATCTCCGGCCATTTGCCTTCGTCCTCACGGATGCATGTTTCTGGCGGGTCTTCGAGTGTTTTGGTCTACTTGTCTCTCTGTAGCCATTGTGGCAAGGTTTGGGCTGAGTCTCGTCCCTAAGAATAGGCTTAGAGACTTGGTGTTAAAAACTGGTTCTACCATCTGGGAAGGTTTCAGCGGGGTCCTATAAGTAGGCTGGCTATTCAAAAGGATAGAATAGCCATCTAGTCCTCATAGTTTGGGGCTTGGCAAGCGAGGTGAACCTCCTTTGACAGGTGTTTCACCATGATCCAGTCAAGATCACGTCCTTGATTTGATCAAAGAGGGGGTAGAGACGAAGTCATGACAGTCGTTCCACTCCGTTCTAGACAACTGAAGAGAGTAGGGACATCATGCTTATCGCACACCATCAAGGTGGTGGAGTGAGGGCGCTATCAACTTATCTGTTCCATCCTAGTCAGGAACTGATAGATGACCATTTAAAGGAAGGGGCTCTATAATCCTCTTGATGTCCAAAGGCTTCATCGTGCTCGAGCGTTGGTGCTTCTTGATATAGCCTAGCGGCTGTAGCTAGTAGAGGAGTGGTGGTTGACTTCTCTTGCTTCATCTTCTTCGTCGTGGTTTCCCAACCATAGTAGTTCTTCATCTTTCTGGGGTAAGAATGTTGTCTTCTGCTGCAGTGAAGGTGCTTTAAGGAGTCCAACTTTTTCAAGGGGAAACCTTATACTTGAGAGGATTGGTTATTGGTGTTCCTGGGGCAGGTCCAAACGGGACCAAGGTGTTCCTTTCTCTCACTGGGTAAATAAGTATGTCATCCTGTGAAGACAACAACATATTTTCCCCTCAAGTAGCACAAAAGCACATTGTTCGTGGGGGTATGTGAGAGAAGTGGCATAAGTCAACCTAAAAGGGCTTGACGGTACATCCATTAACCGTGAGGTGTGGACAGTGTGGTCTTGGCGGTAAGACTCGGGAATGGCTTTTAGACTGACGGCATCTCGATTCAGCTTGCTTTCCAAGGAAAGCTCGGGAACCAATCTTTAGCCAGTTAGTCTTAACCCTCTGGGAGCTGTATTTGTCGCAAGTGGTTACTTGCCCATGGTTTTTGTGGTCCTTCACATTCACATTTCCTTATGGATAGGATTGGTGGTGGTCGAGGTGGAGTATCAACCATAGCCTTTTGACTTAGAGCCAAAGCCTATGGTCATAATCCGACCATGTTCGGGGTTTCAAGGAGCTTAGGATGTGAGTGATTGTCTATCATCTTATCCTTGAGCACAGTTCTTAGATGCCAATAATCCTACCTATTACTCCGAACAAAGTCACCTTATATCATCGAAGGTATCATCTCATATAAGTCAACTCCAACACCACTCATGCTATTCAACTCCAAGGTTTTGAGAGAAGGACTAAACCAAAATCTCATATGTACTATAGCTAACACATATATATCTCTACGTAAAAATCCTCGGGAAAACATACAAGCGGCTAAGCTCGATTGTGACTCTACAAATCCAACTGTTCAACTAATGTATCCAAGGTCTGAGATGTTGCATCTCTATGCTAAGGAAACACGTAGTATACCAATCCAAGATATTGTTTCCGTCCTATGAATTCAATTAATCCGTCTACTAATCCCATCAAGCATCACATGATTTATCAGTTCTATAAAATCCAGCTTCGATGGAGTTCCACATAATCTTCTAGAGTTCCTATAATCCATGTATCCTTGAAAGGACTGTCTCATCGTAGTACATCCACCAATTCCCATCATGACGATCTAGTAAACTCCAATGTTAGGTGCATATATATCCTTGAATCATATCGGACAACAATCTAGTGTTTCTAGTTTATCTCCCACTGAGAAATATGTTATCAAGATCAAGATCATCAGACTAAATCCAAATTACTGTGAACCATGTAGTCTTGCTTAAGACCATCACTCTATTAGGATTACCTATTTAAGTCCAAATCTCAAGTCCAACAAGAACTCCTGCTTGCTACTCCAAGTCATTAACGTAACCTCATCAATCCATGACTATCACTTGACAAAGTTAACTATCATGCCACCAAGAATTTCAGCTTGTGATCACAATTGTCCTACTAAATCCAATTTACTCAACGGAGAAGTAAGTTATGCTACTCTATCAACTTGATCCATCAAGTTCACCTATCATCATGAAAATCTCGTAATCCACCAAAGGGTCTCAACTACTTCCTCAAGATATCTATTATAACTTCGTCAAATCATTGGTCTACTAAATCATATATCCTCAAAATGGTATACCCTATGGCATCATTAGATCAAGTGCTACCTTAAGGATGTAATGTGTTTGCTCACTATGATCACTAGTCTCATAATGAACCCAATGCTAAGAAGGGGTTATTGAAACTCAACGGGTACTCTGGAAAACCCGTATATTAAACACGTGATCAGAGGTTTGAACTGAGGGTAGCTTGTGAGGTCTAGGTTGGTCACTAGGGTGAGTATGTAGTAGTCAAATTCTTCAATGCTAGTTGTCTTGTGGAGATGGATCCTTGGTGCATCTTGTCTTGCTGGTCTTCAGTTGACGAGATGGGGGAGAGGAAAAGTAGCATAGAGGGGATGCCTAAAGGGGGTTCTATAGTGCATGCGCAATCAAACAAGTGCCAAAAGGCCAAACACAAACATTAGGATAAGGTTGGTGATATGGTTGCGTACTTGCTGCCTAGGGCAAAAGTGCGACCTACACCAAAGCACTAATAGATAAAACAAGCAATCACACAACATGGTTCCATTCGAACCATCATAGGGACTTGACTTCACATAGGGGACATACGACTAATCCTACCCTAGGGGTTCTCAGACTCAGCAGTCGTGCTTTGTCCCTTGTCTCGGAGAGAAGAACATCCAGTCTTCTTGGTCTTTTGCAGGTGTTGCCACCTCTCTTGTAGTTGCTCGATGAAACGACCCAGGATGGTCATGAAGAATTTTCAACAACTTCTCGTCTGATAAGTCGACGGGGCGAAGGTGATTCCTTGTGGTTGTCGTTGACAGGGTCTTCTGTTGTCTTCTTAATCATGAGAATCCCTCTATTCTTCTGAGGTTTCGAGGGTTCCAAGTGGTCAAACCTTTATGCAATGATATTATCAAGGCATGGTAGAGGTCCAGCTTGTCGGTCATGTTGATAATATCGACACCGAGAGCGGGAGATGAAAAGAACCGTTTTGCTTCTCACTATGGTGATGCGGACCAAATGGCAAGGTTCTCATCCACCGGTGGTTGCCGATACAACAACTGTAATGACAGGCTTACTCTACTAGCGATGCATATCATGATCTTGCATATCTTAAGCCCTGATCATTGTAGGCCAGGGTTGCCTCATCCTGGGGGCAGTGTCGAGGGTGTCACCATCTTCCGAGTCTTGATGTCCTCGTAACTTGAGTAGGTATCTCCGGTTGGTATCGTCTTGTCATAGTATCGCCAACCTTGTGTTCAAGATATGTGGGTGAAGTCCGGCAAGGTGGCTTCCCTCCCGGTTACCCACGAGGATTACAAGGAATCCAGTGGTCAGGGGCATAAGGGTACTATCGACCGTTTGCAAGGTTTTGAAAAAGCAGATGAGGAGAGCAAAGAGAAAAAGGTTGGATGTGCTAAGGTAGAAACCTTCACTTCCTTTGAAAATTTAGGAGAGGTGAGAAATATAGGGGTTTTGTAAGTGATTTTGAAGGGTCTGGGAAAATAGTTTTGTCCTAACTAACGTCCATGCTAACTAAGGGCTTCCTATAGTCAGGATGGCTCTGATACCAGCTCTATGGGGACCGCGACTCATAAGTCATGGTCACCGAATGTACGTGCACAGTGATCCCAGAGATCAATGCTCACTGAACACACATAAACTGAATAACAAGATTCTTACATCCATTACGTACCGTTTTACTCAAATATGGCCTTTAAGGCCTAGTCTCCATACACTTGCAGCGGAAATCTTCAACGATAGCGTGAACCCATGCCATCTGCCTTAACCCTATAGGCATTCTGACTGGAAAGCGTCCTAGCTCGCATGATCATCACCAAGGTACTATTCATCATATCCTGTTCTTTCATGCCTGGCCAATAAAATAACTAGTGGCAAGCCAATGAGTACTTTGAATGTACTTGCAAGCAACCCTTGTTTAGAACAAGGCAATAACAATACATGATATAGCTCTAAGTAGGTAAGTTTTGCGGAAAGCTAATTTTGAGTGCAATGATATGATCAAATAACTTGTGTAAGCATGCATCAACAGTTGGCAGATATCCATATGAACAAGTTACAGATATCATCATAAGCAGGGGTTGAACATCTCATGTTTAGTCATCATGTCAAGTCATCCGACTTAACTCAAGTATCATCTTTGTCACCAACACACACACTAGTTTGTGAAAACACTGGACGTAGCACAAGAGCGGTCATTCAACTGTCCTTTGACCGTGGACACGACTATTCGAATAGTTTTACACTTTGCAGAGGTTGCACACTCTACCCACAAGACTCGGGGAACTTCCGTGTCATCCACGACTCGCGGTATATTACATACCCGACGTAAGCACCCGAACAATGCCTTTCCCTTGACGACACTAAACAAAGAGTCCACTTGATTGGCACACAGCCCTCATGATGTACATCATACGAGCCTCGCTCCAGATCATACCATCCATGAAGGGACCAACGGTGTGCCCGGTGCCTGTGAAGACAGCGCATGGTCGCCCTACCAGGCACGACCCCGTATCGAGAGTGACCACGTCACTCCCACCACTAGTAATGTGGGCTCTCTGCTAGCATCGACTAAAGTAATCAACAAGGCCCCTTCCCATATAGGGTTATAGTGGTTGTACATGTAAGGTTGGAACAACGGTCACAACTTACACCAATCCATTTTCGAAAACCACACACACTCACTTGCTCTGGTACACCACTTCTTTATCAAGTGGTTACCTAGCTCAACAATATCTCCATCGGGCATTAGTGGCACCCGACGGGGTTTTCGAAAAGTCTTTGAAAACACTTTTGTTTCCATCACCATGCATATTCCCATCCCACTTTGCGTAGCAACTACTTAGCAACCTAACTATTTCCCACCCGCACAACCCTCATAGGAAGGTAGGGTCATGCTCAGTGCAAGTATCAACGGTAAAAGTATCGGAGACAACCCATAAAGGTGGTCACCATAGCATCATGATCATCATATCAGAAATAAGTGCTATATGCCATGCAAATAAAATGGTTTCTTAGACATGGTCAAAGCGCTGCTTGCCTGGCTCAGGAAAGTCTTCGAGATCTTCTCATGTTCCTGGTCCAACTCCGAGCACTTCGTCTACTTCGTCAACTATCACTGGAAACAATCGCAATAAGCAACACAACAAGCAAAACTAAAAGTGCTCTATAAATAGGAGTTTTATTTTTCTTGGACACCTCTGGTCATGAGAAAAATAACCAAGGAGGTTTTGTTGGATGTGGGTCAAGAGGGAGTTTTGGATGGTGGGGATGAAGGAAATGATGATCCTGTAAGATGCCCATAGAAAATATTTTTCTAAAAAGGAGTGGATGGTCCCAACAAATCGGGCTAGACTTTAGAAATATTTGGGAAGTGGTTTCACTTGATTTGGAGTTGGGATTAATTTCCTATGATTTTCCTAAGATGGAATAATGGAAAAAGGGAGCTATTTAATTGGTCAAGCAGAATAGGTGCATGGTAAAATGTTCAACATGGCTTGATAAAATAGGGCATGATATTTAGGGCACCTAGAAATTGGAATCACTCCATTTGGAGTTGATTTGGAATCTCTAGGAATTTTGCAATGGGGGCTTTTCATAGTTCAATTTCAATTTTGAATTTGAACTCTACAGGAAAATTTGCAGGAAAAATGTGTATTGCACATATTTGGATAGGGAATGATTTTATGATCATCTAGGAATTTGAATCATCCAAATTGGAGTAGTATTTATTTAATTTTAATTTTTGGAAGTCTCTCTTAAAAGAAAAAATGGAAAAAGGAGGGTCATACCTAATGGGCCGGACGGTGAGCGGAGGCAACTGGGCCGGCCTAGTTGCTTAGCCGCGCGGGAGGCCCTGGTGACGCCGAATTCATACTCCATGGAGTACGCCTCCTCCACAGGGAGGCGGGAAGGGTCGGGGCACCTCCACTTAAAACAGGGGGCCCGACTGGGAGGTCACTGACATGGGGGGGCCCACCGGTCAGGTCCATCTCCCTCCTCCCGCTCGAACAGAGGGGTGGCAGGGGATGTGGAGCCGAGCGCTCGCCGGTGCCCATTCCGGTGGCTCCGGCCATGTACGGTAGGGCCCTAACCACCGGCGTGCTCAGGGCGGAGCGCCGCATTGTAGGATCGAAAGTGTGTCTAGAGGGGGGTGATTAGACTACTTGAGCAAACCTTCATCTTAACTATAGTCGGAGTTGGAGTGATAGCTTCTCTCGGAGTGGTTGTCGGATTCGGAGCCGGAAACCCATTCACCAACATGAGCTTGATGTCTTCTTCTTGAGTAGCTCTTGGTGTACTTGTCCTTCTTCTCCGAGTCCCTACTTCTCCTTGAGGGTCTTCGTTCATAACGATCATCTCTGCTCCTTCTCTCTCTTTGAGGTGATTCATTTCTTGAGCTTTGTCTTCTAGGTGTCTCTTCTCTTCATTTGTAGGGAGCCGTGCACTCATTGGAGTAGTGTCCGGGCTTCCCACAATTGTAGCAGTTTCGGTATCGACTTGACGAACGCTTCTCTTCATATCTTGAGTTGGAGCTTCGTTCTTTGCCTCTATTCTTGTAGAACTTGTTGAATTTCTTGAGTTGGAGCTTCGTTCTTTGCCTCTATTCTTGTAGAACTTGTTGAACTTCGTTCTTCATTGGTGACAAGGTTGTCGCTTGAAGTTGCGGGAGCATCACTTGTGGCTTTGTAAGCACCGCTAGACTTGTTATGAAGCTCTTCTTTGTCCTTGAGTGTCATCTCATGAGCAACAATCCTTCCAATGACTTCCGTAGGCGTGAGATCTTTGTAGTTGGGCATCATTTGGATCAATGTGCACATGGTGTCATATCTCTCATCCAAATCTCTAAGTATCTTCTTGATGATGAATTTGTCGGTCATTTCCTTGCTTCCTAAGCCGGCAATCTCATTGGTGATGAGAGCTAGCCTAGAGTACATCTCAGCGACTCCTTCACCATCCTTCATCTTGAACTTGTCAAGCTGACTTCGAAGAACGTCCAACTTGGATTCTCTGTACCTTCATGCATATCAACCAAAGTATCCCAAATTTCCTTGGCATTCTCAAGACGGCTGATTTTGTTGAATTCTTCGGGCCATAGGCAGTTGAAGAGAATGTCACATGCTTGAGCATTGTATTGCAACATCTTCAATTCATCTGCGGTCGCTTCACGATCCGGTTCCTTTCCATCACCAAAGAATTTACCTTGCAAGCCAACATGAACAACAGCCCAAACGGCAGGGTTATGACCAAGAATATGCATTTTCATTTTGTGCTTCCAACTAGCAAAATTTGTGCCAGCAAAGTACGGACCTCTATGGTGATAATTTCCCTCACTAGATGCCATACTCTCCTAGGTTGTGAGACCAATGTAATGGAGACCAAAGCTCTGATACCACTTCGTAGGATCGAAAGTATGTCTAGAGGGGGGTGATTAGACTACTTGAGCAAATAAAAATTCTACCTTTTCCCAATTTTAAGTGTTGGCAGATTTTAGCGATTATAGCAATTCAAGTACACCCTACACATGCATGTCTAAGAGTATAGCAGCGGAAAGTAACAACAAGCATATGTAGTAGAGGGTAGGGAGGAAGATCAAACGCAATTTGGAGACACGAAGATTTTTCCCGTGGTTTCGATAGGTGGTGCTATCGTATGTCCACGTTTATGGAGTCTTCAACCCACGGAGGGTCACGGTCGCGAGAGTCCACGGAGGGCTCCACCCATAAGGGTCCACGAAGTAGCAACCTTGACTATTCCATAATGGCTTCTGTCCACGAAGGACTAGCCTCACTATGGGTAGATCTTCACGAATTAGGCGATCTCCTTGCCCGTACAAACTTCTTGGTTCAACTCCACAACACGAAGTAGGAGGCTCCCAAGCGACACGTAACCAATCTAATAGGCACCACTCTCCAAAAGGTAATAGACTCGGTAATGTCGATGAACTCCTTGTTCTTGTGCTTCAAGATGATAGACTCCTCAACACACAATCACTCTCTCATAGATTTGGCTTTGGTGGAAGAGATTGAATTGGTGGAATGCAACTTGGGGAGGCTAGAGATCAAGATTCATATGGATGGAGTGGAATGGCTTGATCTCAACACATGTGTAGGTGGCTCTCTCTCAGAAAATTGGTTGGGGCAAGTATGGAATAGTTCGGAGTGCTTCTCTTTTGAGTGGGTGGTGGTGAAGGGGTATATATAGGCATCCCCAAAAATACAGCCGTTACACCCAAAGTGACCAACTCGGTTACACCGAAGTATAAAACTCGATGGTACCGAGTTGCTCCAAAGGTGGCAACTTTTGAATTTCGGTGAGACCGATACAGAAATCTCAACGGTACCGATTTGGTGGCCAACGGTCAGTTTCCAAAACTCGGTGACGCCGATCCAAAATCTCGGAATTTCCGATATTAAGAATCGAGGTAACAGAAAGTTGGCAAGCTGAACTCGGTGGCACCGAATCAGAATTGGTTGCACCGATGTGCTAGGGTTTGGCATGGGTCTGTCTGAGGTGGGAATCGGTGGGACCGAGTGGAAATTGTTGGTAGCACCGATTTTCATGATAGGCTTGGACAGACTTTTGTGGAAGAGTTTGTGGGTGTTTTTGGTGACTATCACTTGTGCACGTGGAGCATCTTGTTCACCAACAGTACCTTACCCCCTTTTAATAGTATTGGTTTTCCTATGGACTCAAGGTGATTTCTCACAAAGTGAAATGTAGAGTCCTCTTGCTTGAATCTTTGCCAATCTTTTTCCTTGCATCTAGGGGTTTCTCCACAATCCTTTTGCCAACCCATCATTGAACTTTTCCTGAAATATGCTTAGTGGAAATATTAGTTCAATGATATATATGTTGTCATTAATTACCAAAACCACCAAGGGATGAAATGTGCTTTCAATCTCCCGCTTTTTGGTAATTGATGACAACATATAGATCAAAGCTTTGACATATGATATAATCAATGAATATAATTGTCGCTTTGTGAAGTATGTGATAAGCAAGAGCTCCCCCTAAATTTGTGCATTAGTTTGAATTTGCGTTTGAATGCAAATGCACAATCGATTAGGTACATGGGGCACTCTTTCATGTCACATACAACTTGGTGGTTTGCGAGAATAATATGAATGGATATCATAGCACAACACAATCAAGCAAAGGTGAATGATCATATCATAAGCATCACAAGGATAGGAAATAGTAGCAATACACATCAAGTATATGATCAAACACCAACAAAGTTTAACACAAGCAAACCAACCAAAAGATATCAATGTTTTGAAAAGCGATAAAAAAAAGCAACGCTCTCTCTCTCTCTCTCGAAGCCCTAATGATCTATACAACTTCTTCCCCTTTGGCTACAAGTTACCAAAAAGTTCAAAGGTATAGAGCTAAGCGCTCTTCCGGGGCTGATCTCCTCCGGTGGCTGATGAAGGAGTCAAGAGAACGGCATCAGCGAAGACTTCTGCAGATGTCATGGACGGAGTCGGAGTAGCAACTGGAGGTGCTGGAGGAGCTGAAGGAGCTGAAAGAGCTATGGCAGGTGCTGATGAAGAAGGTCTAGACTCTGGAACTGGCATTCTGGCAGATCTGGGCTGAGTCCTAAACTGAGTGGCTGTCGTGAGATGTGGACTATCCTCATCATCATCTGTAGTGTGGGGACTGGGCACGCCATCAACTTCCTTCTTGAGCTCATTCACAGTCACTGTGAGCTCATCCACCTTGTTGTAGAGAATATGAAACTTGGTATCAACAATCCTCGAGAGGCTCTCCTGGTTCTTCAAAATGTTTCGATGTCCTTCTGCATGCTGAGCACAGAGCTAAGTAGAAGATCCATCTGCTCACTCCTAGTCTTTGGCACCTGAGAACTAGAGTCTCTGGCTGCCTCTGCCTGTGCCTGTGTTGTAGCTGAGGTGGGATGATCTGGGTCCATCACCACAACATTGTCTTCTAGCCTTGGCAAGAGTGGCAAATGTGGTCGATCAATTGCATATATGTGCTTCTCCAACTTGGAGTTGATAAGCATCTGAATATAAGGAGCGTATCCACATGACCTGTTCTGATCTGCTGCAGTCCTCTTCACTGTTTCAACTATCAAGTCCACCACTCTGAATCTGGTGTGTTGATCAAGATGGAGCAGCATGTTGATAGAATATCCTCTTATCATCTTCTCATCTCCAGACTTAGGCATCAAGGTATGCCTTAAGATAGTGTTGATCATCCGTAGACCAGCCTGGAGGAAGTAAATGGATCCAAGCTTGTGAGATTGCAAGTTTGCAGAAGGGATCTCATTGTACATGTTCTTCATGGCATTATGATTTGCCTTGGACTCGGAGTACACATCTAGGTCACCGTCTTCCACCTGTGGAGCTCCTAAGATGGCAGCCCACTCCTCAACTGTGGATTCATACCTGGTGCCTTCTGTCATCCATACAATCCTACCATCTCCATAGAAATGTCCAGTGGAGTAGAATTGCATGATCATCTCGTCGTTCCAAGCTGTGAACTCCTTACCAACAAACTCATCAAGACCAATGCAGTGGAATTTATCTTGCACACTTGGGAAGTAGTCTTCATTGTCCTTGATGTGCTTCCAATCCACATATCTCATGTCACTCACTGCGGGGCTCTTGTCAAGCAAAACTGTTTCATAGAAATCTTGTTATTCCTTTGTGTAGAACTTGTAGTCTACAGCTGTCCTTCTCCTCTGAGAGTAAGGATCAACAGCTCTCCACTCTCTCAAGCCTGATTCCTTCCTCTTCTTCATGTCTTCAGCAACAAGATGGCTGGCATTATGCTCTAGAAGGTGTGGTCTTAGCTTCATCAAAGCCAACTGTGTATCATCCTCAGCTTCCCTGAAGGTAGAAGTCTTGTTCTTACTAGAAGCTGGAATGTCTCTGGAAAACCTCTTGGGTTTTGGAGCAGCAGCAGTCTTCTTGGGGGCAGTCTTGCTGCCTTTGGATAATGTATCCTTAGGCATAGCATCAGTCATTAGCTTCTTCTTCTTCTTAGGAGGAGCCTTGGCAGCTGGCTATTCTTCCATTTCTGCCTCAGCCTCTGGATCCTCAAACATAGAGGTAGGCCTGCCCATAACAGGTATGATCCTCTTTCTGGACTTCTTCTTCTCTCCTGCCTTCTTAGGCATAGACTTCTTGGAGGGATCAACAGTCAATGTTGCCCTAGCACTCTCTGGTGCTCTTACAGACCCTGAGCTGGCATATTCTTTCC
The DNA here is from genome assembly GCA_039707655.1 of Elymus sibiricus. Lineage (NCBI taxonomy): Eukaryota > Viridiplantae > Streptophyta > Magnoliopsida > Poales > Poaceae > Elymus > Elymus sibiricus. The sequence goes on along the minus strand of CM077673.1, from coordinate 180,955,211 downwards.
TTATTGCCTTGTTCTTGGATGAAGTGGCAGCAGCAGTGCTCTTGGCTGTTGCATCTTTCTTGGGCAGCTCCTCAGGAACAAAATCTTCATCCTCCTCATCTGAGTTGAGCTTCCATCTTGCCCTGGTTGCAGCTTTGGGAAGATCCGATGAGCTAGGTACATCATCATAGCTCCCTTCAGGACTAGTGCCTGAGCTCATGTCAACATTCTTCTCTCTGAAGTCATTCTGGCTATCATCAGAACCTGACATCTCTGACCCTGTGAAAAGAGTATAGAAGAGTGGAAGGGTTGAGTCATCACAAAATGCAGACAATTTTCTCAAAGATTGAACTAAAATTTCTCAAGATTTGCATTCTGCCAATTGAATATCGGTACAACCGAGCAAACTTTTCGGATCCACCGAGACAAACAACCTGCATTACAGAAACTTGGCACCACTTTCGGTGACACCAACAATGAGCACTCGGTTTCACCGAGGTTGTTCTCAGTTGACCTAAAAAGGGAATCGGTGCTACCAATTCTTTTGCTTCGGTTTCACCGGGATTCAAGTTGCGGACGGCAAACCCTAATTTTTTTTCGTTTACTATTCTAATGGAGGTTCTTGTGGATAGATCAATTTCAAAGTTTTTCTTATCGATGGAAAAGTCCTAATGCGCAAGATTCAGAAGGGAGTAGCGCACGAGGGGTCGAAACCGTACCCTAATTCGGTGACGGTCTCGCTATGGCACCGGCGGTGGTGAAGATTCCGTCGATGGCTTGGACTTCCAACGGCGGAGGCACTCTGGAAGACGAACGAGATGACCAGGGGTCTTTATTCGGAAGCTAGAGTTTTGGAGGGGATGACGTTTGAGAAGGTAATTTCAAAAGTCGGGTCAACCTCTTTATATACCCGTGCTTGTCGGTGACACCGGTTCGAAATTATCGGTGCCACCGAGTTTCTCAACTGTCAGTTGACAGGGAAACTCGGTGTAACCGAGAATATGGAGTCGGTGTTACCGAGATTGAAAACCAGATCAAACCTAGGCATTCGGTGAGACCGAGATTTTGGTATTGGTTCCACCGAGATGCACTTGGGAGGTTTTAATGGTCAGTCCTTTGTCGATACGAAACTCCGAGTGCTCCTCACACAGAGAGATCAAAAAGTACTTGTTCAAATTGTGTGATGCAGCAAGAATGGAATATGAGACAAGAAAGCATAGATAGCTAGAGAGTGGTCCTAGGCATTCTTGTTCATCCAATTGGCAAAAGAAAAACCAAAGTCCAAATAGCAACAATTGGATGTCCTCGAATGAATAAAGAAATGCAGAACAACATGCTCACACAATAAGATGTCAAATAAAATCATGGCAAACATGCACATACATACTAGCATCTATCAAGCATTTTGGCGATGATGGAGTCATCTATATATGAGTATATTGACTTAGGAGCCAAGCAAGAATACTTGATCATAGGTCATACTCAGCGTTTAAGCACAAGTGGGGTTACCACTTTTACATAAAGCATTTAATGTTGTCACATTCTAAGAGATGCTTTAACTTTAAGTCTTAGAGTAAAGCTCCCCCTTGATGTGACATCCCCCCATAGGAGGGATAAACTAACCTTGGGTTTGTCCTAGAAGACTTCATGTAGGTGATGTAGTGGTGGATGCTCAAGGTTGATGAAGATCACCAAGAGTTGGGAGCATCCTTGTTGTTTCCTTACTCTTCTCACCTACATGGGTTTGTCCCAACACACAAGAGACAAATACAAGGATATCTATGGACATGGAGTGCAAAGCATACATGATAATGTCCATGGATTTGTTGATTACCTTGTCCCTTGCTTACCTTTGAGGGAATGTGTGACTCCTTGAACTATTGCATGATGTTGACGCTGATTGCAACTAGTTCTTGCCAATAATGAATGTGAGTGAATTTCATTGGCGGAGTCACCCCTCAGGAACTTCTCTAGTTCTTCTTCTTGTGGACCCACATCAATTTGATGGGGATCCTTGGTGTTGAAGTGGCACTTGTAGAAGTTGAGCTTGAAGTAGCCTTGGGAACCCACTTCACCAAAGCTTCGGATTCATCTTCATATGAGTCAATGTCCTCTTGAAGCTTGTTCTTGCCCTTGAGCTTGTGGTCTTGTGGTGGAAGGTCATCTTGAGTGTTTGTTCCCTTGGGAAGAGTATGCTCATACTTCTCCCTTTGAGGAACAAACTTGGGCTTGGGGTATTGACCTTCTTCCCATTCAACTCCATTTGCGTTGAAGTAGCCAATGCCATGGTTCTTCCGGTATCCTCCGTGCTTGCGTACAATTTCCTCAAATTGCTTACACCCGACAAGACTCTTGTATATACCTTTCTCTATAATTCCTTTCAATAAATCGTTTTCTTCTCAAGTGTAACTTGGCTAAGAGAATCATCATTAGCGGAATCAATACAACTACTAGAAGCAACATCATTAGATTTAGCAGTTTTATTGTTGCAACTAGATGAAGAACCTTTCTTGCCTTTGTTACTAGTTTGTCTAGATTTAACTTGTGGCATGAATGTAGACAAGAGTAATCATTTGGCTAGATAAGATGAAGTCTTCTTTCGAAGATCGTCATTGATAGCTTTAAGAAACTCATGTTCTTGCTCCAAGGTGAGCTTCTCGAAGCGTAGCTTCTCATGAGTCCTTACAAGCTCTCTATGATCTTCTAGAGTAGATTCATGGGCTAACTTAAGAGTGTTTAGTTCTTTAGTTAGTTGTTCTATTTTCATCTTATCATCATCAACCGACTTATCTTTACTAGCATGAAAATTATCAAGTTCATTTTGACTAACATCACTAGTTTTATCAAAGAGCAAGTCATCGTCTCCAAGTAAATCATCTTCATCACTATTGAAATCAAGATACTCGGGGTGTGATACCTTGGGGCCTTTAGCCATGAAGAAACTTCCACTACCTTCATTTGGTGAATCAAATAGATCATAGGACTTGGTAGTCACTAGTGCAAGTCCGGCAAAACCTTCATCTTTACTATAGTCGGAGTTGGAGTGATAGCTTCTCTCGGAGTGGTTGTCGGATTCGGAGCCGGAAACCCATTCACCAACATGAGCTTGATGTCTTCTTCTTGAGTAGCTCTTAGTGTACTTGTCCTTCTTCTCGGAGTCCCTACTTCTCCTTGAGGGTCTTCGTTCATAACGATCATCTCTACTCCTTCTCTCTCTTTGAGGTGATTCATTTCTTGAGCTTCGTATTCAAGGTGACTCTTCTCTTCGTTTGTAGGGAGCCGTGCACTCATTGGAGTAGTGTCCGGGCTTCCCATAATTGTAGCAGTTTCGGTCACGACTAGACGAACGCTTCTCTTCATATCTTGAGTTGGAGCTTCGTTCTTTGCGTCTATTCTTGTAGAACTTGTTGAATTTCTTGACCATGAGGCTTATCTCTTCATTGGTGACAAGGTTCTCACTTGAAGTTGCGGGAGCATCACTTGTGGCTTTGTAAGCACCGCTAGACTTCTTGTGAAGCTCTTCTTTGTCCTTGAGTGTCATCTCATGAGCAACAATCCTTCCAATGACTTCTGTAGGCTTGAGATCTTTGTAGTTGGGCATCATTTGGATCAATGTGCACATGGTGTCATATCTCTCATCCAAAGCTCTAAGTATCTTCTTGATGATGAATTTGTCGGTCATTTCCTTGCTTCCTAAGCCGGCAATCTCATTGGTGATGAGAGCTAGCCTAGAGTACATCTCAGAGACTCCTTCACCATCCTTCATCTTGAACTTGTCAAGCAGACTTCGAAGAACGTCCAACTTGGATTCTCTGTACCTTCATGCATATCAACCAAAGTATCCCAAATTTCCTAGGCATTCTCAAGACGGTTGATTTTGTTGAATTCTTCGGGGCATAGGAAGTTGAAGAGAATGTCACATGCTTGAGCGTTGTATTGCAACATCTACAATTCATCCGCGGTCGCTTCACGATCCGGTTCCTTTCCATCACCAAAGAATTCACCTTGCAAGCCAACACGAACAACAGCCCAAATGGCATGGTTATGACCAAGAATATGCATTTTCATTTTGTGCTTCCAACTTGCAAAATTTGTGCCATCAAAGTACGAACCTCTATGGTGATAATTTCCCTCACTAGCCGCCATACTCTCCTAGGTTGTGAGACCAATGCAATGGAGGCCAAAGCTCTGATACCACTTCGTAGGATGGAATGTATGTCTAGAGGGGGGGAGATTAGACTACTTGAGCAAATAAAAATTCTACCTTTTCCCAATTTTAAGTGTTGGCAGATTTTAGCGATTATAGCAATTCAAGTTCACCCTACACATGCATGTCTAAGAGTATAGCAGCGGAAAGTAACAACAAGCATATGTAGTAGAGGGTAGGGAGGAAGATCAAACGCAATTTGGAGACAAGAAGATTTTTCCCGTGGTTCCGATAGGTGGTGCTATCGTACGTCCACGTTTATGGAGTCTTCAACCCACGGAGGGTCACGGTCGCGAGAGTCCACAGAGGGCTCCACACATAAGGGTCCACGAAGTAGCTGATGGGGAACGTTGCATGGGAAACAAAAATTTTCCTACGCACACACAAGATCTATCCATGGTGATGAGCATCTACGAGAGGGAGAGTAAATCTACATACCCATGTAGATCGCTAAGCGGAAGCGTTTAAGAAATGCGGTTGATGTAGTCGAACGTCTCCGCGATCCAAATCGCAAGTCGTCCCTCGATCCGATCACGAACTAGCGCCGAACGGACGGCACCTCCGCGTTCAACACACGTACGGCTTGATGACGCCTTCACCTCCTCGATCCAGCGAGCGATGGTGAAGTAGTGGTTGAGTTCCAGCAGCACGACGGCGTGGTGATGGTGGTGAGGAACAATCTCTGCAGGGCTTCGCCAAGCGCTACGGAGATTATGACGGAGGAACTAGAGGGTTAGGGTTGCCGCACACGGCTTGGGGAAATCTTGATGTGTCCCGTGTGCTAGCCCTGCCCCTCTATTTATATGCTGAGCCTTGGGGTCTAAACTTGGAGTAAAAGCCTCCTCCAGGTCGGTTTTGCCCACACAAGGTCGGTTTGGCCCGCAGGGAAAGAGTCCAACTCGGATCCCTGCAGTACCGCGCACAAGCGGTAGTACCGCTTAACACAAGCGGTAGTACCGCTTGGGCGGTAGTACCGCTTCACACAAGCGGTAGTACCGCTTGGGCGGTAGTACCGCTTCACAAAACGGTAGTACCGCTTACGCGGCAGCAAAACTACTTTTTGCACTTTCCAATACCTCGTGGGCTTTATCCCTTTGGCCCATATAAAGTGTTGCTGCACCCGAACACTTCGGTAAACATCCGGAACCCATTCCGGTGAACTCCGGAACTCTTCCGGAGATCAAAACACTATTATCACATATATCAATCTTTACCTCCGGACTATTCCGGAGATCCTCGTCATGTCCGGGATCTTATCTGGGACTCCGAACAACTTTCGGTCACCAACAAAATAACTCAACTATACTAATCGTCACCAAACGTTTAAGTGTGTAGACCCTGCGGGTTCGAGAACTATGTAGACATGACCGAGACACCTCTACGGCCAATAACCAATAGCGGGACCTGGATGCCCATATTGGCTCCTACATATTCTACGAAGATCTTTTATCGGTCGAACCTCTATGTCAAGGATTCAGTTAATCCCGTATGCTATTCCCTTTGTTCTTCGGTATGTTACTTGCCCGAGATTCGATCGTCGGTATCTCTATACCTAGTTCAATCTCGTTACCGGCAAGTCTCTTTACTCGTTCCGTAATACAAGATCTCGTGGCTAACACTTTAGTCACATTGCTTGCAAGGCTTATTGTGATGTTGTATTACCGAGTGGGCCCTGAGATACCTCTCCGTCACACAGAGTAACAAATCCCAGTCTTGATCCATGCCAACCCAACAGACACCCTCGGAGATACCTGTAGAGCACCTTTATAGTCACCCAGTTACGCTGCGATGTTTGATACACACAAGGTACTCCTCCGATGTCAGGGAGTTGCATGATCTCATGGTCATAGGAACAGATACTTGACATGCAGAAAACAATAGCAATAAACTGACACGATCAAATGCTACGTTCTTATTTTGGGTCTTGTCCATCACATCATTCTCCTAATGATGTGATCCCGTTATCAAATGACATCTCATGTCAATGGCTAGGAAACCTTAACCATCTTTGATCAACGAGCTAGTCAACTAGAGGCTTACTAGGGACACAGTGTTGTCTATGTACCCACACATGTATTTGAGTTTCCAATCAATACAATTATAGCATGGATAATAAACGATTATCATGAACAAGGAAATATAATAATAACCAATTTATTATTGCCTCTAGGGCATATTTCCAACAGTCTCCCACTTGCACTAGAGTCAATAATCTAGTTCACATCACTATGTGATTTACATTGTAATGAATCGAACACCCATGCAGTTCTGGTGTTGTTCATGTTTAGCCCTTGGAAGAGGTTTAGTCATCGGATCTGCAACATTTAGATCCGTGTGTACTTTGCAAATATTTATGTCGTCCTCCTTGATGTAATCGCGGATGGAATTGAAACGTCGCTTTATGTGTCTGGTCCTCTTGTGAAATCTTGGTTCCTTGGCTAGAGCAATGGCACCAGTATTATCACAAAACAGAGTCATTGGGTTAAGCGCACTAGGCACTACTCCAAGATCTGTCATGAACTCCTTCATCCAGACACCTTCCTTCGCCGCCTCCGAGGCAGCGATGTACTCCGCTTCGCATGTAGAATCTGCTACCACGCTTTGCTTGGAACTGCACCAGCTAACCGCACCCCCATTAAGAATAAATACGTATCCGGTTTGTGACTTAGAGTCATCCGGATCAGTGTCAAAGCTTGCATCGACGTAACCCTTTATGACGAGCTCTTGATTACCTCCATAAACGAGAAACATGTCCTTAGTCCTTTTCAGGTACTTCAGGATATTCTTGACCGCCGTCCAGTGTTCCATTCCTGGATCACTTTGAAACCTTCCGACCATACTTATGGCAAGGCTGACATCGGGTCTTGTGCACAGCATTGCATACATGATAGAGCCTATGGCCGAAGCATAGGGGATGACACTCATCTTTTCTCTCTCTTCTTCAGTCACTGGGCATTGAGTCTTACCCAACTTTACACCTTGCAAAACAGGCAAGAACCCCTTCTTGGACTGATCCATTTTGAACTTCTTCAAAACTTTGTCAAGGTATGTGCTTTGTGAAAGTCCTATCAAACGTCTCGATCTATCTCTATAGATCTTGATGCCTAATATGAAAGCAGCTTCTCCTAGGTCCTTCATTGAAAAACTCTTGTTCAAATATTCCTTTATGCTTTCCAGCATTTCTATATTGTTTCCAATCAGTAATATGTCATCCACATATAATATTAGAAACGGTATAGAGCTCCCACTCACTTTGTTGTAAATACAAGCTTCTCCGTAAACTTGTATAAACTCGAACGCTTTGATCACCTCATCAAAACGAAGATTCCAACTCCGAGATGCTTGCACCAGTCCATAAATGGATCGCTGGAGTTTGCAAACTTTGTCAGCATTCTCTGGATCGACAAAACCTTCTGGTTGCATCATATACAACTCTTCCTTAAGGTAACCGTTAAGGAACGCTGTTTTGACATCCATCTGCCAAATTTCATAATCGAAAAAGGCAGCTATTGCTAACATGATTCTGACGGACTTAAGCATCGCGACGGGTGAGAAGGTCTCATCGTAGTCAACTCCTTGAACTTGTGAAAAACCCTTTGCCACAAGTCGAGCTTTATAGACGGTGACATTACTGTCCGCGTCCGTCTTCCTCTGAAAGATCCATTTGTTCTGAATGGCCTTACGCCCTTCAGGTAATACTTCCAAAGTCCATACTTTGTTTTCATACATGGATCCCATCTCGGATTTCATGGCCTCTAACCACTTCTCGGAATCCGGGCCCATCATCGCTTCTCCATAGCTCGTAGGTTCATCGTTGTCTAACAACATGACCTCCAAGACAGGGTTGCCGTACCACTCGGGAGCAGTACGCGTCCTTGTCGACCTACAAGGTTCGATAGCAACTTGATCCAAAGCTTCATGATCATCATCATTAACTTCCTCTTCAGCTAATGTAGGCTCCACAGAAACAACTTTCTGCACTGCGCTACTCTCAGGTTGAAGTAAAGGTTCAACAACCTCATCAAGTTCTATCTTCCTCCCACTCAATTCTTTCGAGAGAAACTCTTTCTCAAGAAATGTTCCGTTTTTAGCGACAAACACTTTGCCTTCGGATCTGAGATAGAAGGTATACCCAACTGTCTCTTTTGGGTATCCTATGAAGACGCATTTCTCCGCTTTGGGTTCCAGCTTTTCAGGCTGTAGCTTTTTGACATAAGCATCACATCCCCAAATTTTAAGAAACGACAGCTTTGGCTTCTTGCCAAACCAAAGTTCATATGGCGTTGTCTCAACGGATTTCGATGGTGCCCTATTTAAAGTGAATGCAGCTGTCTCTAATGCATAACCCCAAAACGATAGTGGCAAATCGGCAAGAGACATCATAGATCGCACCATATCCAATAAAGTTCGATTACGACGTTCGGACACACCATTACGCTGTGGTGTTCCAGGCGGTGTCAGTTGTGAAACAATTCCACATTGTCTTAAGTGACTGCCAAACTCATAACTCAGATATTCTCCTCCTCGATCAGATCGTAGGAATTTAATCTTCTTGTTACGATGATTCTCAACTTCACTCTGAAATTGTTTGAACTTTTCAAATGTTTCAGACTTGTGTTTCATTAAGTAAATATACCCATATCTACTTAAGTCATCAGTGAAGGTGAGAAAGTGACGATAACCACCGCGCACTTCAATACTCATCGGACCGCACACATCAGTATGTATGATTTCCAATAAGTCACTTGCCCGTTCCATTGTTCCAGAGAACGGCGTTTTAGTCATCTTGCCCAAGAGGCATGGCTCACATGTGTCAAGTGATTCAAAATCAAGTGACTCCAAAAGTCCATCAGCATGGAGCTTCCTCATCCGTTTTACGCCAATATGACCTAAACGGCAGTGCCACAAGAAAGTGGTATTATCATTATCAATCCTACATCTTTTGGCATCAATGTTATGGACATGTGTATCATTACTATCGAGATTCAATAAGAATAAACCGCTTACATTGGGTGCATGACCATAAAAGATATTACCCATATAAATAGAACAACCATTATTCTCTGATTTAAATGAGTAACCGTCTCGCAATAAACAAGATCCAGATATAATGTTCATGCTTAACGCAGGCACCAAATAACACTTATTTAGGTTCATCACTAATCCCGACGGTAATCGAAGAGCGAGCGTGCCGACGGCGATCACATCAACCTTGGAACCATTTCCCACGCGCATCGTCACTTCGTCCTTCGCCAGCCTCCGTCTATTCCGCAGTTCCTGTTTAGAGTTGCAAATATGAGCAACCGCACCGGTATCAAATACCCAGGCACTACAACGAGGGTTGGTAAGGAACATATCAATAACATGTATAGCATATATACCTTGTTTGTTGTTGGCCGCCTTCTTGTCAGCCAAATACTTGGGGCAGTTCCGCTTCCAGTGTCCAGTTCCCTTGCAATGAAAGCACTCAGTTTCTGGTTTGGGTCCAGCCTTGGGTTTCTTCACAGGAGCAGCAACTGCTTTGCCACCCTTCTTAGATTTACCCTTCTTACCCTTGCCATTTTTCTTGAAACTAGTGGTTTTATTGACCATCAACACTTGATGCTCCTTCTGAATTTCAGACTCAGCGGCTTTCAGCATCGCAAACAGCTCGGCGACTGACTTGTTCATCCCGTGCATGTTATAGTTCAACACGAAGCTCTTGTGGCTAGGTGGCAATGATTGAAGAACTCTGTCAGTGATAGCCTCTGGCGGAAGGGGCATCCCCAATTCAGCCAGACGGGTGGAGTACCCAGACATTCTGAGCACGTGATCACTGATAGACCCGTTCTCCTCCATCTTGCAAGTATAGAACTTATCGGAGATCTCATATCTGTCGATCCGGGAATTCTTCTGAAAGATAAACTTCAACTCCTGGAACATCTCATATGCTCCATGACGTTCAAAACGTCTTTGAAGTCCCGGTTCTAAGCCATACAACATTGCACATTGAACTATTGAGTAATCATCAGAACGAGCCTGCCAGGCGTTCACAACGTCTAGAGACTCAACTGGAGCGGGTGGATCACCAAGCGGTGCATCAAGGACATAAGCCTTCTGGGAAGCCGTAAGGATAATCCTTAGATTACGGGCCCAGTCCACAAAGTTACTTCCATCATCTTTCAACTTAGCTTTCTCTAGGAACGCATTAAAATTCAGGGGTGCTACTGCGCGAGCCATGATCTACAACATAAATATAGCAAAGACAACTTAGACTATTGTTCAAGATAATGAGTTTAATTAATCATATTACTTAAAAACTCCCACTCAAATTGACATCCCTCCGGTCATTCGAGTGTAACATGATCCAAATCCACCAATTCAAGTCCGATCATCACGTGAGTCGAGGTGGTTTCAATGGTGAACATCTTCATGTTGATCATATCTACTATATGACTCATGTTCGACCTTTCGGTCTCTTGTGTTCCGAGGCCATGTCTGTACATGCTAGGCTCGTCAAGTTTAACCCGAGTGTTCCGCGTGTGCAACATGGCTTGCACCCGTTGTATGTGAACGTGGAGTCTATCACACCCGATCATCACGGCATGTCTCGAAACGACGAACTTTCGCAACGGTGCACACTCGGGGAGAACACAATTTATCTTGAAATTTAAGTGAGGGATCACCTTATAATGCTACCGTCGTCCTAAGCAAAATAAGATGCATAAAAGGATTAACATCACATGCAAATCATAAGTGACATGATATGGCCATGAACTTGTGCTTTTGATCTCCATCTCCAAAGCACCGGCATGATCTCCATCGTCACCGGCATGACACCATGATCTCCATCATCTTGATCTCCATCAACGTGTCGCCATAAGGTTGTCGCGCCGACTGTTGCTTCCACGACTATTGCTAACGTTTAGCGATAAAGTAAAGCATTACATAGCGCTTAATGATTGACATGCAGGTCATACAATAATTAAAGACAACTCTATGGCTCCTTCCAGTTGCCATACTCATCGACATGCAAGTCGTGATATTCTATACAACACATGATCATCTCATACATCACATATATCTCATCATGTAATTGGCCATATCATATCACATCATACCCTGCAAAAACAAGTTAGACGTCCTCTAATTGTTGTTGCAAATTTTACGTGGCTGCTACGGGTTTGCAAGAACCGTTCTTACCTACGCAAAACCACAACGTGGTGTAGTGATTGCTTTTTGATCTTCTAAAAGAACTCTCTTCATTGAAATCGATTCAACTAAAGTGAGAGAGACAGACACCCGCTAGCCATCTTTATGCAACGAAGTTACATGTCAGTTGAAGGAACCTGTCTCGCGTAAGTGTACGCGCAATGTCGGTCGGGCCGCTTCATCTCATAGTACCGCCGAATCAAATATCAACTAGTAACGGCAAGCAATATGTATACACCCACGCCCACAACTCGTTTGTGTTCTACTCGAGATCTCATCTACGCATAGACCTGGCTCATGATGCCACTGATGGGGAACGTTGCATGGGAAACAAAATTTTTCCTACGCACACACAAGATCTATCCATGGTGATGAGCATCTACGAGAGGGAGAGTAAATCTACATACCCTTGTAGATCGCTAAGCGGAAGCGTTTAAGAAACGCGGTTGATGTAGTCGAACGTCTCCGCGATCCAAATCGCAAGTCGTCCCTCGATCCGATCACGAACTAGCGCCGAACGGACGGCACCTCCGCGTTGAACACACGTACGGCTTGATGACGCCTTCACCTCCTCGATCCAGCGAGCGATGGTGAAGTAGTGGTTGAGTTCCAGCAGCACGACGGCGTGGTGATGGTGGTGAGGAACAATCTCTGCAGGGCTTCGCCAAGCGCTACGGAGATTATGACGGAGGAACTAGAGGGTTAGGGTTGCCGCACACGGCTTGGGGAAATCTTGATGTGTCCCGTGTGCTAGCCCTGCCCCTCTATTTATATGCTGAGCCCTGGGGTCTAAACTTGGAGTAAAAGCCTCCTCCAGGTCGGTTTTGCCCGCACAAGGTCGGTTTGGCCCGCAGGGAAAGAGTCCAACTCGGATCCCTGCAGTGCCGCGCACAAGCGGTAGTACCGCTTAACACAAGCGGTAGTACCGCTTGGGCGGTAGTACCGCTTCACACAAGCGGTAGTACCGCTTGGGCAGTAGTACCGCTTCACACAAGCGGTAGTACCGCTTGGGCGGTAGTACCGCTTCACAAAACGGTAGTACCGCTTACGCGGCAGCAAAACTACTTTTTGCACTTTCCAATACCTCGTGGGCTTTATCCCTTTGGCCCATATAAAGTGTTGCTGCACCCGAACACTTCGGTAAACATCCGGAACCCATTCCGGTGAACTCCGGAACTCTTCCGGAGATCAAAACACTATTATCACATATATCAATCTTTACCTCCGGACTATTCCGGAGATCCTCGTCATGTCCGGGATCTTATCCGGGACTCCGAACAACTTTCGGTCACCAACAAAATAACTCAACTATACTAATCGTCACCAAACGTTTAAGTGTGTAGACCCTGCGGGTTCGAGAACTATGTAGACATGACCGAGACACCTCTACGGCCAATAACCAATAGCGGGACCTGGATGCCCATATTGGCTCCTACATATTCTACGAAGATCTTTTATCGGTCGAACCTCTATGTCAAGGATTCAGTTAATCCCGTATGCTATTCCCTTTGTTCTTCGGTATGTTACTTGCCCGAGATTCGATCGTCGGTATCTCTATACCTAGTTCAATCTCGTTACCGGCAAGTCTCTTTACTCGTTCCGTAATACAAGATTTCGTGGCTAACACTTTAGTCACATTGCTTGCAAGGCTTATTGTGATGTTGTATTACCGAGTGGGCCCTGAGATACCTCTCCGTCACACAGAGTAACAAATCCCAGTCTTGATCCATGCCAACCCAACAGACACCCTCGGAGATACCTGTAGAGCACCTTTATAGTCACCCAGTTACGTTGCGACGTTTGATACACACAAGGTACTCCTCCGATGTCAGGGAGTTGCATGATCTCATGGTCATAGGAACAGATACTTGACATGCAGAAAACAATAGCAATAAACTGACACGATCAAATGCTACGTTCTTATTTTGGGTCTTGTCCATCACATCATTCTCCTAATGATGTGATCCCGTTATCAAATGACATCTCATATCAATGGCTAGGAAACCTTAACCATCTTTGATCAACGAGCTAGTCAACTAGAGGCTTACTAGGGACACAGTGTTGTCTATGTACCCACACATGTATTTGAGTTTCCAATCAATACAATTATAGCATGGATAATAAACGATTATCATGAACAAGGAAATATAATAATAACCAATTTATTATTGCCTCTAGGGCATATTTCCAACAGTAGCAACCTTGACTATTCCATAACGGCTTCTGTCCACGAAGGACTAGCCTCACTATGGGTAGATCTTCACGAAGTAGGAGATCTCCTTGCCCGTACAAACTTCTTGGTTCAACTCCACAACACGAAGTAGGAGGCTCCCAAGCGACACGTAACCAATCTAGGAGGCACCACCCTCCAAATGGTAATAGGCTCGGTAATGTCGATGAACTCCTTGCTCTTGTGCTTCAAGATGATAGACTCCTCAACACACAATCACTCTCTCACAGATTTGGCTTTGGTGGAACAGATTGAATTGGTGGAAAGCAACTTGGGGAGGCTAGAGATCAAGATTCATATGGATGGAGTGGAATGGCTTGATCTCAACACATGAGTAGGTGGCTCTCTCTCAGAAAATTGGATGGGGCAAGTCGGGAATAGTTCTGAGTGCTTCTCTTTCGAGTGGGTGGTGGTGAAGGGGTATATATAGGCATCCCCAAAAATCCAACCGTTGCACCTAAAGTGACCAACTCGGTGACACCGAAGTATAAAACTCGGTGGTACCGAGTTGCTCCAAAGGTGGCAACTTTTGAATTTCGGTGAGACCGATACAGAAATCTCGGCGGTACCGATTAGGTGGCCAACGGTCAGTTTCCAAAACTCGGTGACGCCGATCCAAAATCTCAGAATTTCCGATTTTAAGAATCAAGGTAACAGAAAGTTGGCAAGCTGAACTCGATGGCACTGAATCAGAATCGGTTGCACCGATGTGCTAGGGTTTGGCATGGGTTTGTCTGAGGTGGGAATCGGTGGGACCGAGTGAAAATTGTTGGTACCACCGATTTTCATTATAGGCTTGGACAGACTTTTGTGGAAGAGTTTGTGGGTGTTTTTGGTGACGATCACTTGTGCACGTGGAGCATCTTGTTCACCAACAGTACCTTACCCCCTTTTAATAGTATTGGCTTTCCTATGGACTCAAGGTGATTTCTCACAAAGTGAAATGTAGAGACCTCTTGCTTGAAGCTTTGCCAATCCATTTCCTTGCATCTAGGGGTTTCTCCACAATCCTTTTGCCAACCCATCATTGAACTTTTCCTGAAATATGCTTAGTGGAAATATTAGTTCAATGATATATATGTTGTCATTAATTACCAAAACCACCAAGGGAGCAAATGTGCTTTCACGCATCCACCTGGGGTCTTCATTTCTTCCCAGGAGCGCCCGAGAGCGCGGCTTCGGCCGCGGCAGAATTCCACGACAGCTACAATGGGCTCAGTGCTCTAGCCATCGGGAGAGAGGAATGAAGCTCGGGGGAGGTTCTTGGAGGCGCAGGGGTTCTTCGGTGTGGTTCTAAGGAGAGGAGAAAGCCGGCACGTCGCGAATTTGACCGAGGTCGGAGCGGCGACATGGCGGCCATGGGGGGCATTGGGAGCTCGGGGGCTCCAATGGCTTTGTCCGGGAGGTTCACTGGATGGAGGGGGAGCGATCAGGGGCATAAGGGGGGGCCGGGGTGGCCTTATATGGCGAGCTCGGGCTCACCATGGACGGTGCCCACGGGTGGCCTTGGAGCCAGCCCTGGTGGTGGTTGGGAGAGGGCTGGGAGGTGTCTACAGGCTTTGTGGGCGAGGTTCATGACCAGGGAGAGGAAGAGGGGGAGCGGGGGGGGGGGGGGCGACATGGCTCGCACGTGTGAGCTCTCGGGTTGGAGCTCCCGGGCGGCCATGGCACGCGTGCGAGAGGGCCTTCAAAGGGAGAGAGAGGAGGGGGACCGGGGTGTTGCGTGTCCCAGACATCGAGGCGAGGCTGCCGGTGAGAGGGGGGTCCCGAGGTGGTCGGGAGGTGGGGATGGGCGCCGCTACAGTGCTCTGGTGCACTGTAGCGTGCTCCAGAGCTTCCAAATGGCATGCCACGGCATGCCATTAGCGTTTGGACGCGGCCACCAGTGTCTAGAAGGTCTAGGAGGGAGTATACAAGTTAGATAGAACATTGGATGCTCTGGGTCCCTTAGGAAAGAAGGAAAGTTGAGAGAGAGGGGGGGGGAACTTCTGTCCAGAGGGGTAATTGGGAAATTTACCATGTCAATATTTGAGCTATGGCCATGAGGTATTTACTGGAGGTAGAAGGGGTCAAGTAGGGACTGTGGTAAAAATTGTGGGTCAAGGAGAATGGTGGAAGGGGCCCAAACAACAAGTTTGGTAAATGAGTAGAAGGTGTTTGATGAGTGTTTGAGCTAGCAAATTGGTTCTCCTTGCTATGAAACTTAACAGGATTAAATGATAGCTGGAATTGGGGTTGATCACCAATTTGGGGCTCATTTGATGAAAGTTGCTAATGCAAACTTTATAAACCCTAGAAATGGGCATAAATGGATTTGTTTAGATTTAGCTAAGCAAATCCATTCTCCTTGATGCACCACTTGATGTGGTGGCATAATTTGGGTATTAGAGCATGCCCAAAAAATTTTGGGACCAAATAGGAAAACTTGACAATGCAAGAATTTCCAATTCTTGAAATCAGCAGAAAGGGGTTTGGGGGGATTTGGACAAGGAGGGTTGTTTTCCTTGATGCACCACTTGGTATGGATGCATCATTGGAGGATTAGAACATGTCCACAAAATTTGAGGTCAATTGGAGAAACTTCACAATGTAAGGTTGTTCAAGTTTGATTCTGGATAGAGAGGGTTTTGGGGCATTTTTGTGAACCAAAATTATTGGGATTGAGAAGAAACTTGGCAAGATGGTCACATATGTCATATGTGACATTCTAGAATTTTCTTGGATTTATTTGAGAATATTTCTTAAAAAAATATTTCAAATACAGGAGATATGCAGAAAGGGTTTTGGAAGGTTTTGTCCAATATTTTGAACATGACCATGTGTTGAAACTCATATATATGGAAAATATATGTCCATTGAGTTTCCCTAAATTTTCTCAAATATTTTGGAAGCATAAAAATAATTTTTCCCTATAAAAGACCATTTCTGGCCTTAAGAAAAAGCCTTTAAATAAAATAAGAAAATAATCCTTAAAAATAATATTTTGTGGTTTTGGGGATATATATATATATATATATATATATATATATATATATATATATATATATATTAGGTTCCAAATAAATCCTTTGGGGTAAAACAATCAACCCAATTTGAGGACTTGTAGTACAAACCTCAATTCAGGGGTTTTGGAAAACGTAAATTGAATAAATTCTTTTTGGCCAAAATAATATTTGATAAAAATTGTTTTAGGTCCTATACACATGGTATGATCATTGGGCAAGAGTTTGAATCAAGGAAAAGAGTTCTTGAGGGTAGGAGGAAGTTTTATGAATATAGAGCACAAGCAAGCAATCAAACAATCAGCAAACAAGTCAAACATCACAAGCACACAAAAGTTTTAATTGGCCCGTCATGGTAACTTAGTGATGTGGAAAAACACAGGGTGTGACACTCTGCCGGGAAATGCTTGCCAGAGTTCAGCTTTCTTCTTTTCCTGGTCATCGTTGACGGGGATACTGATGGCTGAGTGAGGTGGAGGACAAAGGTTCTTGGTTCCACAGGGAGCTTTTGCGCAGCACACTTTGATAGAGGATGAGCGATGTTGTTTTCCGCACGTGGCACGTGCTCTGTTTGCAATCCATCAAAGTATTCCTCCAGCTTCCTCACCTCTTCCACGTATGCTTCCATCAATGGACTCTGATAATCTTTGTTGACTTGCCTCGCCACGAGTTGAGAATCTCCTCGGATGATCAGCTTCTTGATCCCCAACTCAACTGCGATTCTGAGCCCGGCAAGGAGCCCTTCATATTCAGGAGTGTTGTTGGTGGCCTCCTCCTAGGGAAAGTGCATTTGGACCACATATTTGAGATGCTCTCCGGTAGGGGCGATGAGGAGCACGCCTGCTCCGGCGCCCTGAAGTGAGAAAGCACAGTCAAAATACATGATCCATTCTTTAGGTGCTTCCTCGCCGGGGAGAATTGTCTCTGGAACCTCTTTGTCTGGCGTGGGTGTCCATTCTGCAATGAATTCCACCAACGCCCTGCTCTGAATAGTTGAAGTGCTCTCATACGTCACGCAAAAACTTCACAGCTCTAGCGCCCACTCAACTATCCTGCCAGTGGCTTCGGGGTTCCTTAATATGCTCTGCAGCGGAAAGCGGGTGACAACAGCGATCTCCTGGGCTTGGAAGTAGTGGCGCAGCTTCCTCGAGGCCATGAGAAGGCCGAAGATCAGCTTTTGCACTCTAGAGTACCTCGACCTAGCCCCTTGTAACAAGGAGCTGACAAAGTACACTGGCCGCTGCACCACCTTATTCTTCGCCACTTCCTTCAAACTGCCCTCGCTTGCCGGCATAGGTTCCCCTTGGTTTGTATCTGCTCCTGCCGCGGATGTTTCAGTGCCACCCCCTGTGACGTCTGTCGCAGCAGCTGCATCTTCGTCCACTTCTCGCCGCGCCACTAGTGCTGCACTAACCACTTGATTCGTTGTTGCCAGGTATAGCAGCAACAGTTCTTGCGGTTTGGGTGTGACCAAGGTGGGAGCGGAGGAAAGGTATGTTTTCAGGTATTGCAGTGCTGCTTTTGCTTCCGGGGTCCACTTTATTGGGCCGGCCTTCTTATCAGATGGAATGTAGATGATTCCCATGGGCCCTGGCATCTTCAAAGTGTTGTAAGCGTAGTGTGACGCTGCCATGAATTTTGCCCGAGCCAGGCGACCAAGAATTCCATTGTAAGGCAGAGGGAGTTCGACCACATCAAACACCACCTTCTTAGTCCGGAAGTTCAACTCCCTGCCAAACGTTACAGGCAAAGTGATATGTCCCTTGGGTCGACTCCTGCCGGGGTTGACTCCTTGGAATGTACCCGTAGCCTTGAGCTCTCCGTCAGGGATCTGCAGCCTCTCAACCACCTTAGGGGAGATTAAGTTCAACCCCGCCCCACTGTCAACTAACATCTTGGTTACTTTGAGGTTGCGGATTGTTGGGGAGACCTACAACGGCAAACATCCGACCGCATAGGTGCGGTCAGGTTGATCCTCTTCGTCAAAGATGATAGGCGTGCGGGACCATTTGAGTGGCCTTCTGGACTCTGCAGCCGGTTCCACGGCGTTGATCTCACGCGCCTACTGCTTGAGCTGGCGGTGAGAGGAATGCAAGGATGCACCCTCGTCAACACACATGGCTTCGGTTGCCTTCTGGAACTCTCGATCACTGGAATCTTCATCATCCCCGGCATCACTCATATCATCTTCTTCTTTCTTCTCACGGCCTCTAGTAGGTTTTCCTTCTGATGCGAGGCCTTGCCACGGCGGCCTCCTCTACCACCACGGCCCTTCCCGGCAGCTCCATCTTGGCCTTTTTCCTTGTCACGGTTCTTGTACTCAGACTTCTGCTTCTCAGCAAGCTGCTCAACTTGGCGGCATTCTTGGAGATCATGGCCCTTGGTGCGGTGGATCTTGCAGTATGACCCGTCGGACTTTCCGGTTTTCTCTGCTGCTGCGGCCTCCCGGCAATCCGCGCACGTGGTAGCTCCCTTGCCGGGGGTCTCTTCCTTGGCCTTGTTGCCGGCAGCGAGATTACCACAGCTCTCAACGGCCAACACTGTTTTCCCTTTACGCTCCTTGTTGCGCCTTCGGCTTCTCCCTTTCGAGCCAGGGGCATCGTCGTCGTCATCGGAGTCGACTTCGACACCAGCCTCCTCTCTGGGGAGTCGCGTTCCTTCCTCAGCATGAACACACTTGTCCACCAATGTGTACAGCTCATTGACGGTCTTGGGGGGCTTCACATTCATCTTGGCCCGCATCCTCCTGTTGCGCACGTTCGAATGGAACGCGACAATCACGGCTGCGGGGTCTATTTCCGGAATATTGCGGTGCACTCGACTGAATCTCTGGATGTACTTCTGCAGGGTCTCTCCTTCCTTCTGCGGAAGGACTTGCAGGTCGCTGGGCTATCCTGGCTCCTGGTGGCAACCTCTGAAGGCGCCGACGAACTCGTTGCACAAATCAGCCCATGATGAAATAGAGTTCTTCATAGGTGCATCAGCCACGATCTCACATTTGGCTTGAGAGCCAAAGGGAAATAGTTGGCGAGCACCTTCTCAGCTCTTCCTCCGGCGGCTTGAACGGCTATCGTATAGATGCCTAGGAACTCTGCCGGGTTCAGCTTCCCGTTGTATTTCTCCGTCAACTCAGGCTTGAAGGCTCGGGCCGATGGCCAACGAACCCGTCGCAACTCGCGAGTGAAGGCATGGCACCCAACCTCAGAAGGCAGGTACCCGCCAACACTAGGTGCGGGGTTGCCAGCATCTGGGCCGTTGCGCTTGTCGGATTGGCGGTGAGCTTCCCGGCGTCGCTCTATGGTGATGCGCGCGTCTTCCCTCCGCCGGTCGTTCAGGACACGCCGCTGGTCTCGGTGATCGTGCGTGTCGGCGTTCTGGGAACGGGGGTACCCAGACCTGCGTGCCTACGGCCCAGGGCGTGGCCCACTTCGTCAACCAAACACCACCATGCACAGCCCCACTCGAGACAAGGCCCTCGTGAGGCCCCTCGGCTCGCGAGGAGGAGCAGCGTCAAGACCCGCAGGGGATGAGCCTCCCCATGCCCCCTCCGGAGTGGCGGAGATCTCTATGCAGGGTCCAGCCTCAGGAGTCAAGGGTGACGCAAGGAAGGACAGGCGGGCGACAACGCGCCAGGCGGCTCAGTTCCCCCTTTGGTGCAAAGGGAGCAAGGACATGTGCGGGTTCCCAAAGCATCCCCCAAAGGTTTTCATTTCGGTGTAACAAGACAACGACCGCGAGCCCCGTAGGACGGATGTCATCGCCGAGCAAACCTGTGCATCATCGACAGCTACTTTGCAGGCGAAGACCGCCTTTGGGCAGGGCGGGCATGTACTCCTGTCCCCCTTCAAAATTGGCCGTTGTGGGATCCCTTCCCGCCATTGTGATAAGGGAAGAGTACCCGGGCCACCGCTATATATAGACGCGAGGCAGCACCATAGAGGGGATCCGATCCTAAACCAGTCGATCCACTCATCTTCCACCAAGCCGACAGAGGGCCAAGAGCACCTCAGGAGCGCCTCGCGAGGCTCCAAACCATTGTACTAGTTCATCCACCAAACCTCCACGAGAGGCAATCCACCAAAGAAGGAGTAGGGTATTACGCTTCGCAGCGGCCCGAACCTGGGTAAACCATCGTGTTCATCTTCTTCCTCGTCATCGTGCGAGTTTATCGTCTTGTCCATCGAGTAGCGAGCTAGGTAGGACGAAGCCGCAGGGGATCTTCGCACACGCCCCTGTGTTCGAATCTTAAGGGTTTTGCGGATCCCGAAATCTGACATTTGGCGCCAGGTAAGGGGCGTGTCGGAGTCTTCTCCAAGCTTCGTTCCTCCCACGCTTCGCTGCTCCGATGGCCGGTGTTTAACAAGCTTCCCCCAGCCGTAGCGGGTCAGCTTCTGTCGACCCCGCCGCTGCCGCCGGAGGCCCACGCCCCGGCAGCATTGTACTGGGCGGTCAGTATCAAGCCACCAGCATCGCCTCCACCGTCACCACCTCTCGCACCGCCCAAGCACACGGCGGGCGGGCAGTGCCCTCGGCACCAGCGACGCGCCGCACCTACATGGGAGATCTCGACGCGCATGATGCACTACTGCTGGCAAGCGAGATGCTCCGCCACCGCCCAACTCACGGGGGCTTCGACGCATGGGCCGACCACATTGCGGGGCTGGTCACCGTCGCGCAAAGGGCCGGCGCTCCTCACTCTTCTTCAAGGCCGCAGGCACTAGGCGCCGGGGGCTCGTCCGTCATGCCCGTTCCCCAGCCCGCCGGCGGTGTGACCCTTCCGGCACCGGACGGGCCCGAGCGGGGCCCGCCACACGCTGTGCTCCTTCTCCTCTGTATCCCGGTGACCGGTTTCGGGGCGCAGCTCGGCCACGACGACCAAGCGCACGGAGGAAACAATGGGGCGCCCCGCGCGCACACCCGCACGCGCCCCCATGACCCGGTGGACCTTCAACAGCCTGGGTTGACCAGGCGGGAGCGCGCCATCTGACGCAGTGAGCAAGTGGCGCAGGCGCCCGGACAAACAAGCAACAACGGCGAAGGTGCATCAGGTCGCCGAGGAAGCAATCCACACCAGGAGACGCGCGGCCCACCCAACGCCGGTGGCAGAGGTAAGCAACTGCGCTCTGAGGGCCGTCACAGGAGGGTCTGCGAGCGACACGAACGGGGCGGCCTCCAGCCGCTGCCAGGAGGGGCCTTCCCCGGCGCCCCGCCGGACGGCTCAGGAGGAGGACCGAGCCCTTATGTGGAGCCCTATGTACCATACTACGTCATACCGCCTGACGATGGGATGGGTCAGGCGCCCGCCGCCGGCGCCAGCATCCCCCAAGAGTAGGGAGCACCCTGGGTGTCTTCCCTGAGCCGGTCCTGGGGGCTTCCGTCAACGGAGCACCGGGCCTGGACGGCGCGAGCGGGAGGGCGCCCCCGGGCCCGCTGGGCGCAGTGGAAGCCGGCGCCCCCGCGGGCGAGCGACGCCGGACCAAGCCCCGAGGCCTCAGGAGTAATGGCCTGGGGGGAGCAGCAAGACACAAACAGCGCGGGCCACCCGCGGCAACTGCAGTGCCGGCACGTCCTCAGGAGGCTGGGCCTCACGAGGCCCTCAGGACGTTGTCCGGCCGGCGCACGGACGCTTCACGAGGCGGCTTCATCGACAAAACACCCTTATGGCTACGCCGGATGCATCGTGCTCATGTTTGGGCCGCGGGAGCGCAATCCTGCAGTCGCGCGGGGAACAATGCATTCGGGTTTGGGTCATAAGGGTGCGCAACCGAGCAGAAATGCGCGGGATGGTTCTTGACGGAGTTGGGAGCCACCAGGCCGAGCGCCTGGGGGCATGCCCAGCTATCTACGGCCGTGACACTCTCACATAATATTGAGCGGGCTGTATACGCCCGGAACCCCCCGAGGACGCGGAGGGGTTCCTCCCACGCAACGTGGCAGCCACAGCTCCGTGCTGGCGGAGAAGTCAACACTGCCCCCCAATGGCTATGCCCATGCAACGTGGATGCCCTACGCTCAGCGCTGGGGGAAGACGAAGACTAGCCTAGGGGCCGGACACGGCAGTTGCTTGCTTCTTTTTGGTGTTCAATTTGCCGTTTTTTGGAATGAAGTTTGAGGATTTCGAAACTCTATATTTAAAAGAAAAAGGGGTGGGAACTTTTCTCTCTATGTTCTTTCGTTTTACCAGTCTTGAATTCTCTCTTTCTGGATGGTGTTTCGCAAGGAGCCAAGCGCTCCGCACCACCCCGAGGCACC
This sequence comes from Elymus sibiricus, assembly GCA_039707655.1. Taxonomy (NCBI): domain Eukaryota; kingdom Viridiplantae; phylum Streptophyta; class Magnoliopsida; order Poales; family Poaceae; genus Elymus; species Elymus sibiricus. The sequence continues at coordinate 180,932,350 of CM077673.1, read as the reverse complement.
TCGGGGCTGGATAACGAGGCCTTGTCGCCTCAGGGGCACGCGTCTTTTAGCTGTCGACCCCCGCTCGGGTTCTCCGACCGCAGCATGGAGTCTTGGGAGACCCCAGGGCTTCCTGAGGCAGCAGCCGGCAGGACGGAATGGGGGATCACCCGAGCGTCAAAGGGGGCTCCTGAGCATCACGCCTCAGGAGCCTTACCGGTCATATAGCCACTCGTCCGCCTTGATGTCGTCCTTGGTGATCCAGTCGGCGTCAAGGGTGTTGGGGCCTGACCCCGTGGTTGCATCCTGGTGATCCGGTCGTACATTACGGTGGTCGGGAAATGCGCGGGACTGGGACCTGCCAACGTAGGGCGGCTTGAGTGTCAAAGGGGGTCTCCTGAGCATCACGCCTCAGGAGCTTTACCGGTCATATAGCCACTCGTCCCCCTTGATGTCGTCCTTGGTGATCCGGTCGGCGTCAAGGGTGTTGAGGCCTGACCCCGTGGTTGCGTCCTGGTGATCCGGTCGTACATTATGGTGGTCGGGAAATGTGCGGGACTGGGTCCTGCAGACATAGAGTGCCGAAAGGGCTCCCAAACCGTCCCACGAACAAGGAGGGAGCATCCCAGAAGGAGCTGCGAACAAGACAGTCGCCACCCCATGAGCTAAGTACACTACCGAACCAAGCTAGTACCCCCTGATCTAATGACGACCCGAGGACGGGATAGGAGTTGTGCGTGTAAATGTGGGGATGCAGGTACTGTGGGTCGTCACGCGCGACCACCGAGCCCCCTGAGGGCAGAGGCACCGGGAAAAATGGCACGAGGGAAGGGACCCAGCCGCGGCAAGCAGCAAGGCCACCGACCAGGCGAACGGTGGCCACAAGCAGCACCTCGTGAGGAGACACCTTGCGGGGGCCCTGACGGCTGCTGTCGCCAGGCCGCGGGGGCACTGGCGTCAAGCCCCGCGCAAGGAAACTAAGCCACGACAATGACAAGCTAGCAACCAGCAATTTAAGACGAGGAAGGACGCGAACAAAGGTAACATACAAAAGATTAACGCCCTCCGGGGCAAAGTTCTTCTTGAAACATTATAGGATTCGGGAAAGGGAGACAGGGGATGCCTAGGAGGAGAAGCCACCGTCGCCGCCCGCGCCACTGGCCGCCTCGGCGTCGGAGTCGTCCTCCTCGCTGGAGGCGGGCACCTGGATGAACCGCTCCACTAGGGCCTCCACGTGCGGACGCACCTCGTCCCGAAGGGGGTGCTGGAGCTCGTCGGGCACCCGCTCGCTGACGCACCGGAGGTCGAGCTGCAGGGCGAGGCGGCGCAGGTTGGAGAAGACGAGCGTCAAAGCAAGGTCCAGGAGGTCGCGCGCATCGGACTCGTTGTCCGCGTTCGCGTGGGCCAGTCTCCAGCGCCTCCACCACCTTCTGGAAGAAGTCGAGGTAGCCCCCGTCGCCGCGCACGCTCAGCAGCGCGGGGGCGTCCCTGACAAACCGATTCACCGCGCCGGCCGCACGGCTGGCGATGCCGAGGTACTGTTTGGCACGCTGGGACTCCATCATCTTGGCATGCGCCGCTTCGTCCTGGGCGGCCTGCACGGCGTCGGCCGCCTCCTTCACCTGGGCCTAGAGGGATGCCAGCTCCGCCCTGGCCTCTGCTTCGCCCCTGAGGGCGGCCTGGAAGGCGGCCTCAGCGGTCGCCAGCTGGGCCCGGAGCGCGTCTACCTCCTCCTGGAGTTCGCCGAGCTTGCGCTTCTTGGCCGCAGGCGCCCTAGAGGGAGGAGGGGATCAATCCTGGAGCGTGGAACAAGTCAACTGAAGAAGAGAGAGGCGGCAGAGTACTCACTCGTCAACCATGGCCCAGCGCCGGCGAACTTGCGCCGACCCCGAGGGCCGCCCGCCGCTGCCTCCGGAGGAGGGCGAGGGAGCCGGCGGTGCCGCGCGTTTCCCCATGCCATGGAAGGGGAGAAGCTGAGAAGGGAGAGGGCTTTCTCTGCGGGGCGATGGAATCAGGAAGATGCCTCAAGACTACAATGCCCCTCCCCTGCCAGGGGCGGGGCGGATTTATAGGCGTAACTGCATCCACGAGGGATCGTGGGAGAGCAGGCATCGTGCGCCTCTCGGGCGCTGCAGAGCGGTGCGATCTGCGCAGCACAGTCCGTGTCGCCTCACCTGCCGACTGAAGGCTCACATCTGCGTGGCCCAAGGAGTAGAGGCCCGAAGCAGCAGCAGTATTCAAGGAAGGGCATTGATAGCCGGCGCTGCACACGGGCGTCGCATCAATTTAACTTGGAGCGGTTCCTGACGCCCTCGGGAGGCGGGGGCGTCGTCGCCCAGGCATTCGACGCGTGTAAACCCTGGCCCGCAGGCGTTTGGGACCCGCGGCGCTTCGGGCCGTCCTCAAGGCTTCGCCCAGAAGCCAGCTCGAGCACGCCTTGGGCCCGGGGGCTATTGTCGGCATTCTGGGAACGGGGGTACCCAGACCTGCCTGCCTGCGGCCCAGGGCGTGGCCCACTTCGTCAACCAAACACCACCATGCATAGCCCCACTCGAGACAAGGCCCTCGTGAGGTCCCTCGGATCGCGAGGAGGAGCAGCGTCAAGACCGGCAGGGGATGAGCCTCCCCAGGCCCCCTCAGGAGTGGCAGAGATCTCTATGCAGGGTCCAGCCTCAGGAGTCAAGGGTGACGCAAGGAAGGACAGGCGGACGCCAGCGCGCCAGGCGGCGCAGTTCCCCCTTTGGTGCAAAGGGAGCAAGGACGTGCGTGGGTTCCCAAAGCATCCCCCAAAGGTTTCCATTCCGGTGTAACAAGACCACGACCGCGAACCCCGCAGGACGGATGTCATCGCCGAGCCCACCTCTGCATCATCGACAGCTACTTTGCAGGCGAAGACCGCCTTTGGGTAGGGCGGGCATGTACTCCTGTCCCCCTTCAAATTTGGCCGTTGTGGGATCCCTTCCCGCCATTGCGATAAGGGAAGAGGACCCGGGCCACCGCTATATATAGAGGTGAGGCAGCACCGTAGAGGGGATCCGATCCGAAACCAGTCGATCCACTCATCTACCACCAAGCCGACAGAGGGCCAAGAGCACCTCAGGAGCGCCCTCGCGAGGCTCCAAACCATTGTACTAGTTCATCCACCAAACCTCCACGAGAGGCAATCCACCAAAGCAGGAGTAGGGTATTACGCTTCGCAGCGGCCCGAACCTGGGTAAACCACCGTGTTCATCTTCTTCCTCGTCATCGTGCGAGTTTATCATCTTGTCCATCGAGTAGCGAGCTAGGTAGGACAAAGCCGCAGGGGATCTTTGCACATGCCCCTATGTTCGAATCTTAAGGGTTTTGTGGAGCCCGAAATCCGACAGTGCGAGCCGGACGAGACCATAGATGCCTCGTCGGGCTCGTCAGCACATGGAGCTTGTTGTGGCTGCCTCTGGGCCTGTTTTTGCGGAGGGGATTGCACCATTGGCGTGGCCCCCTCGACGCGACCGTCAGTCCGAGCCGATGTCGCCGTCCGCGGGTAACTGGACAGCTCTTCATGCGGCGATTTGTTGGCTTTGACGAAACCGATCAAACTCTGGATGGTGGCTCTACACCCGTCCATGTTGTTAGCCGGCCGTGGGAAGTTAGGCAGTAGTTGGGGCCGCGCCATCGCTTCTGCTGCCATGGCTGGCATGGCAAAGGAGGTGGACCACGACGTCGCTCGACTCCTGGTGGAACCAAGAGGAGCGTCGCCGCGTCCTTGCCTCCGTGCGCCGGTTGTCGAGGCGGTCTGACGTGGAGGAGGTCGAGTTTGTGGGTCTACGGCTCCGCTTGGCACTCCGTCTTGCTCTGGGCGAGGCGCGTGCCCAGCAGCCGTGCGTGCGACAGGCGCTGCTAGAGGATCACGACCGCCCCCAGATTGGGCGCCGTTGTTGCAGCCGCGGCGACCAGTGCAGCGGGGAGGTGGAGACTGAATGTTTTGCCCTCCCGCGGCACTAGGGCCGAGCTTGCCAAGATGTTGCTGTAGTTGACCTTGTTCGGCGTTCCTCGCTCCAGCTCCAGCCGCGGGAGACACGACGGCGGTGCCGACTGCGCCAGTCGCGTCGCCCACGACGCCTGCCTCATTCGTCGCCACCGCAGTGCCAATGGCGTCCGAGGCTGCATGCGAGGGGGCCTTCGAAGTGGAGGGATGTGCCGCCGCGCCGTTCTTCTTCTTAGGAACCATGGATGAAGAAGATGGCGATGAAGATCAACACGCCGCTCACGAACTCAGGTTCGCGCAAATGATGACCCCTACCTGGCGCACCAAAGATGTCGGGTCACGATGCACACGATCACCTATAGGACCATGGGTCCCTTTGTGGTTCGGCGGGGGTGAGGTCATGTTGCACAAAGAGCAGAGGCCATGAGATGGCACGGCGATGAGACACTGGTGTTTTACCCAGGTTCGGGCCGCTGAGTAGCGTAAAACCCTACTCCTGCTTTGGTGGATTGATCAGAGGAACACTAAACACACGCAACGCTCAAACCCGGCAAGGTCGCCTTCGGGGGAGCTGCTACGCAAGTACAAGTGTCCAAGGGTCCGAATCTTGAGCTAGGTTGCCTTGGGCCTCCTTTTATAGGTCAAGGGTCAACCACAGTGGCCAAACAGACATTACCTAGTGATTAGATAGCTAACAGAGCTATCATACCTCACTCTAGCACTTAGGACAAAATGCCATAAATGCTAGCCTAGGTGGCGCGCGGGGATGCATCCCCGGCAAGCTTTCACCACTGCTTGGCTGCCTGCTGCTTAGTATCTTGACACGCCTCTGGACGGGTGTCAACTGGGCATAATCTGCCTTCCGGCGTGTCGCCACGTGCTTAGCGAGAGCCACTTAGCCACCTGAGGGCTCGACACCGCATTGACAACTGACTGGCATTGCTATGCCGTGGAGCAGTGGCTGATTAGCTCGCGCCTGCCGGGGGACGGCCTGCCGGGTCTTCTTGGAGGGGCGTGCGCCTCAGTCCCCAGTAGGCACCGGGGATGCGGCTGGCACGGCTTGGGCCCGTTCTGGGCCGTTACATTGTCCTTGCCGGCGTTGCTAGCCAGCATAGGCTGCCTCTGCCGGGGTCTTGGATGTTGGTGTTAGGGAACGTCACATGGGAAACAAAAAATTTCCTACGCACACGCAAGATCTATCCATGGTGATGAGCATCTACGAGACGGAGAGTGAATCTACATACCCTTGTAGATCGCTAAGCGGAAGCGTTAAGAAACGCGGTTGATGTAGTCGAACGTCTTCGCGATCCAAATCGCAAGTCGTCCCTCGATCCAAACACGATCTAGCGCCGAACAGACGGCACCTCCGCGTTCAACACACGTACGGCTTGATGACGCCTTCACCTCCTCGATCCAACGAGCGATGGTGAAGTAGTGGATGAGTTCCGGCAGCACGACGGCGTGGTGATGGTGGTGAGGAACAATCTCTGCAGGGCTTCGCCAAGTACAACGGAGATTGTGATGGGAGGAACTAGAGGGTTAGGGTTGCCGGCACACGGCTTGGGAAATCTTGATGTGTCCCGTGTGCTAGCCCTGCCCCTCTATTTATATGTTGAGCCCTGGGGTCTAAACTTGGAGAGAAAGCCTCCACAAGGTCGGTTTTGCCCGCACAAGGTCGGTTTTGCCCGCACAAGGTCGGTTTGGCCCGCACGGAAAGAGTCCCACTCGGATTCTAGCAGTACCGCGTACAAGCGGTAGTACCGCTCACGAGCGGTAGTACCGCTTCACACAAGCGGTAGTACCGCCTTACAAGCGGTAGTACCGCTTAAGGCAGCAGCAAAACTTCCTTTTGCACTTTCCAATACTGTTGGGGATATAACCCGTGGTGAGACCCGCCCAGGCGGGGCCGGGTTACACCGGGCGGCTCGTAAGCCCAAGACTTGTAAGGTGGGCTTAAGGATGCAGGCAAGGCCGCCAGGGCGGCTTACCAGATGGGCCGTTGACAGGGGCCCAGAGACGGAAGATGGCGTGAAGACCCGGGTGGCTAAGCCGCCCGGTGGCGGCTTACCCAAGATGGTATGGCGGCTTAGAGACAGAATAGGACACGCTGTGTGAGTCGGTTTGAGACTCGTGTAACCCGGGGCCTTGACCTCTTATATAAAGGCTAGACCCCGGGGCGGCTTAGACAAGAAACCAAATAATCGAGAGCTAGGTCAAGCAATCCGCTCCCTTGTAATCGATACTCCAGCTAATACAACACAAGCAGGACGTAGGCTTTTACCTCGACTTGAGGGGCCGAACCTGGGTAAACTCGTGTCCTTCGTCCCGATCAACCCCTTTGAGTCCACTGCTATGGCGATGGCCTCGAACCTAAGTCTTCGGACATCTGCCGTGACAAAACCACGACAGTTGGCGCCCACCGTGGGGCTAGCGCTCGGTGGTGTTGAATTCTCAAAGGGCTCTCTACCAGGGATCGAGGGGTACGCGGTTGGCAGGATGACCAAGAGTCGCCGCGGCCGGCTCTACATCGACGACGCCGGCTGGGGTCCTGAGGTCGACTCAATCGAATATGGTTCCCGGGTCCCTTTGGGCGAGGACCAAATCTTCATCGGAGAGGTTGGCGGATCTGAATCCGAGCCGGACACCTGCAACAACGTCATCGAGCCGACCCGGTGCAAGCAATCCGCCCGGCGTGAGCAAACCGCCCGGCAAGAGCAACCCGCCAGACGCGTGCAACCCGCCCGTGTCAACCCGGGCAGGAAGCATGATGTCGTTGGCTTTATCCAAAGTATAGAGCCGGAAGGTTTTATATTACAGGAAGAAAATTTCATCAGCTCAGAGGATGGGTGCTCGGGTGGAGAGACGATATCGGGTTGTCTGTTTAATAAAGGAGGGCTTGGGGGCTACATCGAGCCTTACCCCAAGTCAGAGTGTTGTGCAGATCAGAAGATGGAATTCAGTTCAAGTGAGCAAAGATATGAGGTCACAGGACTTAAACCGGGTGTTCATACCGCTCTTTTTCACCCGCCTTGTGAGACGAAGTTTGGGAACTGTTCTGATGGAGACACTGATCCGGAGCCTTACGACCCGGAAAATCCGGCTTTTGTTACAACGGACGTGTCACGAGTCATCACTGACAATGTGGAAGCTAAGGGAAAGGTGGAACGCAATGCGGAGTTAACAGAGCTACACGCAAGAATAAATGGCATTCTGCAACAGATGAAGGAAGCACAATCTTGGGTGTATAACGAATTAAATGGGTTGAAAGCCAAAATTGGGCAACTGGAGACTCGCCCAAGAATCATACCGGGTCATCTGAAGCATTATAGGAGCCCAGGGGGTCAAAACGCCAGCCAGAAGCGTAAGCCAGCGGATGGCGGGTTGGAAGGCACTGACGATAATAACAAGAGAGTGAAGAGTCAACCCCAGAATAAGCACCCGGGAGGAGCTCACGTTGAGAACTTTAAACCGCCTTTTTGCAAGCGAAAAGCTTCTTTCAACTTGGAAGAGATACTCAATAAACCTTGTCCAGAGCACAGCCGGCCCGATAAACCGGCACGCCATGCATGGAGGGATTGCTATATTATGCGACAGTTCCGGAGTTACAGCCTTCAACAGCATCATGATATCAGTAATGGACCATCAGGCAGCTCTGGACCAGGCGACTCAGGAGACCATGGAGGTCACAGTTAAGTCTGGCGGCGGAGGCCAGCGGCAGAGTGACCCGCCAACAGCATAATTGGGGGTCAATATCATATTTTTACAACCGGCTTAGACATGCGAGACCGGAAGATTGTGCATCGATAAGGTCGAACTGGGGTGCAGCGAGTGGAATACTCACCCCCTCTTCTGATAATTTTTTCCAAATTGGGGTTCAGCGAGTCGAGGACTTACCCCCTTTCTTGAAACACAATTGGGGTGCAGCGAGTCGTGGACTTACCCCCTCTTGTTATAAATTGTTCCCAAATTGGGGTGCAGCAAGTTGAATACTTACCCCCTCTTTGATGACCTTTTTTCAAAATTGGGGTGCAGCAAGTTGAATACTTACCCCCTCTTTGATGACCTTTTTTCAAAATTGGGGTGCAGCGAGTTAGCCACTTACCCCCTCTTTTGATAAACTCTCCAACATTGGGGTGCAGCGAGTTGGCCACTTACCCCCTCTTTGGATGACTTGTAAGAGCAGAGAACATCATACTTGGCATCATACATTGCATCATACATTGCATCATGCATTTCATCATACTTACATAGTATCAATAAGCAAGATTTGGCATACCCGCAAGCCGGGCTTTCTGCCGTGGAAGACTTGGCATACCCGCAAGCCGGGCTTTCTGCCGTGGAAGACTTGGCATACCCGCAAGCCAGGCTTTCTGCCGTGCAAGGCTATATGAGTTAACATCTCTGGGTCGTGCTGTTATAAGCCGACCTTACAGCAAGAAGCATATGAAAGACATCTCTGGCTTATTTATGTTGCGGGTGTTATCTTTTCTGATAAGCCGCCGTGAAGCCTTGAAAGCATGTTTAGAGGCGGAAGCATATGTAAGACGTCAATATAGCAAGACTATTCAAGAGAGATACATGCACGAAGGCACGACTCAGGCATTCTAGTCTCTACAACTATTACAAAAGCTCCCCATGGAGCGCAAGACGCCGCCTACAGTGATCTACATCAACATATCGGTGCGGTGCTCGCCTGTATGAGCCGCCCAATAAACGCGCGCAAGACGCCGCCCACAGTGATTGACATCAGCATATCGGTGCAGTGTTCGTTTACACGAGCCGCCCGACCGGACAGGCGCACAAGTCGCCACCACTGCAGTTTGGTTAACTTCAACAACCAGCCGGGACGAACCATTGACCGGATCATTGAAACAATTCATACGGGATCATCTATAACCCGCCACAATTGACCTCAACCCTCACTGGAGATTCTCAAGTCACCTCTTCGAGTCAACTTAAGACTCGGGGGCTACAGACATGGCTCGACACACTTGGCCGTCTTCAACGAGAGCCCCTGATCATGGCAAGAAAGATAACCCGATCTCGGGGGATACTACATTATTGGCGGAAGGATAAAAAGTTACCCAAGAAGACGAGTCGCCATGATGCACCGTTCCGCTTGGCGGCTTCTGCTGTTTTTTCATACAAGATGGTGTGAAAGTTAATATCCTCGACAGTCGTTTGGGGGCTTTCAACCCGCCGGGTTAGGCTTCAACCCTCTTGGTCAGGCTCTTCAGCCGGAGTTACAAGTCATTTGGGGGCTTCTAACTCACCGGGTTAAGCTTTAACCTTCTTGATCGGCTCCTTACCTACAAATATCACCATCAACTGGCGGCTTACAAGACGGCGGCTTATAGGTTGGTGTGCAAAGTTGATAATATCAACAAAGATTACTAGGAGTGCAGCGAGTCATGAACTCACCTCCTCTAATCTGTGAAAACGGGTTATGCCTGCCTGTATGCAGATGCACTTTGTCAGGGGTGCAGCGAGTTCTAAAACTTACCCCCTGCAAAGGCCTCTTACAGCGGCGAGGCTAACTCTGTAAGGCCGGGTTATACCTGCCTGTATGCAGATGCACTTTGTCAGGGGTGCAGCGAGTTCTAAAACTTACCCCCTGCAAAGGCCTCTTACAGCGGCGAGGCTAACTCTGTAAGGCCGGGTTATGCCTGCCTGTATGCAGATGCACTTTGTCAGGGGTGCAGCGAGTTCTAAAACTTACCCCCTGCAAAGGCCTCTTACAGCGGCGAGGCTAACTGTAAGGCCGGGTTATACCTGCCTGTATGTAGATGCGCTTTGTCAGGGGTGCAGCGAGTTCTATAACTTACCCCCTACAAAGGCCTCATGCAGCGGCGAGGTTAACTCTTACATTTGTAACTACGGGTTATACCTGCCTGTAAGTAGATGCGTTTTGTCAGGGGTGCAGCGAGTTCTATAACTTACCCTCTGCAAGTGCCTCTTACAGCGGCGAGGTTAACTCTTCTATTTGCTGCGTCTCTCTGGGTTGTTACGCTCTTATTAAGAGTTCAAAGTAGCTAAGACCACAGAAGAACCGGCTTATATATTCGGAAAAGCAGGCAAGGAAAATGAGGTTTCACGCCTCCGGGTTAGACTTTTTAAGTCACCCTTCGCAGTGATGCAGAACATGTTTCTGTCTTCTTATATTGCCGGGTTTGTCTACAAGGTAAGACGCCGTGCAGATTGATATCATAAGCCGCTTGAAGAAAAGCAAGGAATATATTATGATTGACTAAAGACTCATACGTGCACTATGGCACGGGTCAGACAGTGAGAGTTTTTCTACAAGCCTATTACAAAGCTCTCTTTGAGAGCTCACCAGGCAAGTAGCCAAAAGTTTTATACACATCGGCGGCTCAAGAAGCCGGGTTATCAAATATCAAGTTCAGCTTGACGGTGGGTCATCCTGCTCCGGGTCTTCGACTTCTTCGATCTGAAGATTGTCCACGTCCCAGTTGCAGTGTGTTAGTGCTTCAAACTGGGCGTCCTCAAACAGAGGAGACGGATCAATCTCAGGGGCGAAGAAATGCTTACGGCGCACGGGGGTCAAGTCTCTGCATTCAAATGTGGGACCACGTATCTTCTTGGATGTCTCGCTGTAAGCCGCCTGGTAAGTTGACATGTCAAGATCCTCCACCAGCTTGGAGGCAAGAACCCTGGAAGATTTTCTGCATTGAGCATAGTCTTCTGTAGTGAACTCCGAGCCGTCATCTTTCTTGGACGGGAACCCGTCCATCATCTCGTCAGCAGTTAACTCAGGAGCGAAAGCCAAGCACCGGCTTAGCGCGGATAGAGCCCCCTGCCTGGCGGCTGATCTTTTGAGCTCATCAATCTGCTTAGGCAGCGTGGACAGCAGCTCTAAGATATCTTTCATGTGCTTGGGGATGCTCCTTTCAGTCAGCATAGCTTTAATGGTCAGGAGAGTCCCGCAGTAGAGTTGTTCAGCTAAGGAGTACACTGCCTTCAGCTTCATCACACTGTCAGAGGATAACTGGCGGCTCCTTTCACCTGCAAAAAAAGGATTGGTGGTATAAGCCGCCAGAAATATTATTTATCACGGACAAGACGGTCATTAAGTACCGTATGCTTACCAAAGATAGCAGAGGTCATCCTGGATATATGCTGTTTCAGGGTCTGCAGCTCTGTCGAAACAGTAGCAAGCCGCCCTTCAGCATCTTCTGCACGCTTGGTCAGGGCGGCTTGATGAGTTTCAGTATTCTTCTTGAAAAGAGCAAAATCTACTTGCGTCTTTTCAAGATCTTCGACGGCAACCCGCCACTTGGTTTCCGCCTCTGACCGGGCGGTCTGTTGCATATCAAGATTTTTCTTCAGGCTGGCCATTTCAGACTCAGCCGCCTCTAGAGCATCCTGTAACAATTCAAAAGCAGGAAAAGGGGGGTTCAATGTTCATGGTAAGTTACCAGTGAGGAAATCATGCTACAAGTCTCAAGCAGATTGCAAGCAATATACTCGACACTTGGGGGCTAATGTCTATTTGTTCTCTAAGGCTTGTCCCGGCTCATCTTTAAAAAAAAAAAAAAAAAAAAAGGTAAGCCGGCCCTTGGGGGCTACAGATCACGCTCTCAAGTCTTTCAATTAAAGTCCCGACTCATCTTTAAAAAAAAAAAAAAAAAAAAAAAAAAAGATAAGCCGGCCCTTGGGGGCTACAATCAGCATTTATACAGTATCCAATGAGAATCCGGGTCATCATTTCATGATAACCCGGACTTGGGGGCTGCAACTGTTCAAACTCTATACATCGAGTATCGGCCTACTACTTACACTAACCCGATACTTGGGGGCTACAGATCAAGTTATGAAAAGTATTGCTAAGGAAAGCCCCGGTTTATTATTTGACATATTAATCCGGCTCTTGGCGGCTAGGAAAGGGTATAAAGGACAGGCTGGTAAAAGTATTACCTCATATTTTTTCTTCATAAGGCTGACAAACTTCAGCTCCATCTTCCGGCTTGACTCCAGGCGGTTTAGAAATCCAGCATGAAGTTCATCAGCGGTAAACTTCTCCAGTACAGTAGGTTCCAAATTAAATTCCTCCAGCGAAGAAGTTTCAGCTTTCCCAGAGTGCCTTGTTAATACACGGGGTTCAGGGGTGTGGTGACCCGTCTCAGTAATAGCAACGTCTGGAAGGGCTGTTTCTTCATCAGCCATTGAAGGGCTGGGCAGTTTAGGATCATCCCTCGCAGGGCTTTCAGCGGTCGTATCATGACCCGCCGGCTTAGGTGGCTGGTGAAAGTTTTTCTCAGTATCTGCGGCTGGTAGAGAGGCCGGCTTAGCAAACACTGGCTCTTTAGCAATTGGGGCGGCAGTAGACCCGCCAGTTTTTCTTCGTTTGGCTTGGGCCCTGGAAGGCGCAGTTGATGGTTATATATATGTCAAGGACATTGAAAACATTCAAGTGCAAAATAATATACATACTCCGGGTTGATCTTCATTGGGGGCAGCTTTGATGCGGTTGAGTCGCCAGATGAAGGCGGAGAGTCCTGAAGGCATCCAAAGTAATACAACAGTAAGATTACAATGCAAAGTTGATGAGAATTATGTTTCCGTAAAAGGATACCTCAGCTGGCCGTTTTCGAGGAGTCGGGGAATGAGGTAACCCGGCCACGAGGTCGTCAGAGCCGGCGCTCCGGGTCTGGCGTCGGGAGTTGTGCTGTTGCTTTTTCAAAAGGAAATTGGGATCTAAGTGAGCAAGAGGATGAGAGAAGGGGACTTTCCGGACGACCCGCCGTACTCTGTCTGGTGAATAGATCTCTGAGTCAGAAATATCAATTACCTCAGGAGCGTTGGCGTGGCTTGCTTCCGTCTCATCCTGTGAGTAATTATTGTCAATAAGCTGTATAAAGAGACGGCCAAGAGAATCAAGTTCTACCTCCGAGTCGTCACTTTCGGCCGGCTCTGGAGTGGCGGCTTTCTTCTTCTTCTTGGCTGCGGTTTTCGTCTTAGGCCTTCTCACCGGCGGGTTAAATTTCTTCTTCCAGAACGGGGAGTTGGCCTATATATATAAGCCGCCGGTTAAGGTTACAAGGTGCAAGATAAGTATAATCAATTGAAGGAAAAGAGACTTACGTCTGGAGCCGGATTCTTGGCATAGAAGGGCTTTAGCCCAACCTTGTCGCAAGCTTCCTGACTTTCGCCAAGGAGTCCCTTGACGCCACTGTTGATGTCTTCATCAGTCAAGGGAGTTGTCTTGAAGCAAAGGGGGTCATTGGGTTCACCCGTATATTCGCACATGAGCCGGTCACGCCGGCTCAACGGCATGATTTTCCAGCTTACCCAGCAACGGGTTAGGTCAACACCTGTCAAGCCGTTAGCCAGTAGAGCCTTGACCTTGGTGTAAGCCGAGGCATACTTTGCCCGCTCGGCGGCTGTCATTCGTGCTGGGAAGGGGTTGTCATTGGTAAAGCAGAGCCGGGTTGGACGGTAACCCGCCAGGGGATTCTCGCCTTCAGGAGAGGTGTCCTGGCAATAAAACCAGGTTTTGTTCCAGTCCTTGGGGTGACTCGGCAAGGTGGCTGAAGGGTATGGCAGGTCTCTTCGTCTTTGGATGGTAATACCACCAAGTTCCAAGCTGGGACCGGCCGCCATTTCAGTCTGGCGGTTTGCATAGTGATATTTATAGAAGAGGTCAACAGACGGTTCTTCTTGCATATAGACTTCAGTTAAAACTTGGAATTGGCATATATTGGTAACTGAGTTGGGGCCTATGTCTTGAGGATGGATCTGGAAGAAGTGAAGAACATCCCGAAAGAACTTTGACCCGGGAGGGCGAAACCCGCGAAGGATGTGGTCAGTAAATATGATGATCTCTCCCTCCTTGGGCTCAGGCCTCTTCTCCGGTCCTGGAACCCGCCAGTGTATTTCCTCTTTACTTGGTAACATGCCAGATTCAACAAAGTTAGCTAGGAGTTCTTCAGTGACTCCGGAGCTGACCCAATCACAGGAGGATGGAGTCCTTGTCATGACGGCGGGTTACGCTACAAAAATAGAAGGAATGGCGGGTTAAGAAGAGCAGTCGCTGTGTAATGCAGTTATAATCAGTGTAAGTGGAAGAGCTAAGCCGCCAGAAAAATTGGCGGAGAGCCGGCAATACAATGGCGACTTACGAAGCCAAGATGGTATGGATGGGAAAATGACTAAGTGCAGAAAACAGATTTTGCATATTGTCTATTCATTGCAAGATCTACGGGCGAAGAAAAAATGAAAATGAATACGACCTAGAAATAACAGTGGATGAACGAGATCAATCTACCCGTAACAATGAGTGTCATATGGACACAAAAATGAGTGGGGGATGGACTTCGGAGGAGTGCCCGCAGCCAAAGGGTAGTGATACGAGATTCAATGAGGATCAGAGGAGCTTACCTCTGAGATGCGGAGGCGCCGATGAGGTTCTGGTCCGTTTCGGGCTGAGGCAGTGGCCGGCGAGGAGAGCGACGGCGCGTCTTCGGTTGCGGGCGGCGGAGCTCTGGAGAGGGAGGCTTCACGCGAAGAAGGAGACGACAGCGACAGGCGGAGAAAGGGAGGAGGCGCACGTGGCGCTATTTATAAGGAAAAGGGCAACCGTACGCGCGAAAGTGGGGAGCTACAGTAAATTGGCGCCTTGATTTTCGGGATGACCTTTCAGTGACAAAGATCCGTTGCAAACGTCATGGAATCTTTTCCGAATATTCCGTGTGATGTCATGGCGGGTTATAAGTTGACTTTGCAGATGACAGCGCAATGAAGACTCGCCGTTAAGAAGTTAAAGATTGACATGAGCTGGCTCAAATCAACCTGGGGCCTAATGTTGGGGATATAACCCGTGGTGAGACCCGCCCAAGCGGGGCCGGGTTACACCGGGCGGCTCGTAAGCCCAAGACTTGTAAGGTGGGCTTAAGGATGCAGGCAAGGCCGCCAGGGCGGCTTACCAGATGGGCCGTTGACAGGGGCCCAGAGACGGAAGATGGCGTGAAGACCCGGGTGGCTAAGCCGCCCGGTGGCGGCTTACCCAAGATGGTATGGCGGCTTAGAGACAGAATAGGACACGCTGTGTGAGTCGGTTTGAGACTCGTGTAACCCGGGGCCTTGACCTCTTATATAAAGGCTAGACCCCGGGGCGGCTTAGACAAGAAACCAAATAATCGAGAGCTAGGTCAAGCAATCCGCTCCCTTGTAATCGATACTCCAGCTAATACAACACAAGCAGGACGTAGGCTTTTACCTCGACTTGAGGGGCCGAACCTGGGTAAACTCGTGTCCTTCGTCCCGATCAACCCCTTTGAGTCCACTGCTATGGCGATGGCCTCGAACCTAAGTCTTCGGACATCTGCCGTGACAAAACCACGACAAATACCTCGTGGGCTTTACCCCTTTGGCCCATATGAAGTGTTGCTGCACCCGAACACTTCGGTAAACATCCGGAACCCCTTCCGGTGAATTCCGGAACCCTTCCGGAGATCAAAACACTATTATCACATATATCAAACTTTACGTCCGGACTCTTCCGGAGATCCTCGTCATGTCCGGGATATTATCCGGGACTCCGAACAACATTCGGTCACCAACACAATAACTCAACTATACTAATCGTCACCAAACGTTAAGTGTGTAGACCCTGCGGGTTCGAGAACTATGTAGACATGACCGAGACACCTCTACGGTCAATAACCAATAGCGGGACCTGGATACCCATATTGGTTCCTACATATTCTACGAAGATCTATATCGGTCGAACCTCTATGTCAAGGATTCAGTTAATCCGGTATGCTATTCCCTTTGTTCTTCGGTATGTTACTTGCCCGAGATTCGACCGTCGGTATCTCTATACCTAGTTCAATCTTGTTATCGGCAAGTCTCTTTACTTGGTCCGTAATACAAGATCTCGTGGCTAACACTTTAGTCACATTGCTTGCAAGGCTCATTGTGATGTTGTATTACCGAGTGGGCCCTGAGATACCTCTCCGTCACACGGAGTAACAAATCCCAGTCTTGATCCATGCCAACCCAACAGACACCCTCGGAGATACCTGTAGAGCATCTTTATAGTCACCCAGTTACGTTGCGACGTTTGATACACACAAGGTATTCCTCCGGTGTCAGTGAGTTGCATGATCTCATGGTCATAGGAACAGATACTTGACATGCAGAAAACAATAGCAATAAACTGACACGATCATATGCTACGTTTATAGTTTGGGTCTTGTCCATCACATCATTCTCCTAATGATGTGATCCCGTTGTAAAATGACATCTCATGTCCATGGCTAGGAAACCTTCACCATCTTTTGATCAATGAGCTAGTTAACTAGAGGCTTACTAGGGACACAGTGTTGTCTATGTACCCACACATGTATTTGAGTTTCCAATCAATACAATTATAGCATGGATAATAAACGATTATCATGAACAAGGAAATATAATAATAACTAATTTATTATTGCCTCTAGGGCATATTTCTAACAGTCTCCCACTTGCACTAGAGTCAATAATCTAGTTCACATCACTATGTGATTTACATTGTAATGAATCGAACACCCATGCAGTTTTGGTGTTGTTCATGTTTAGCCCTTGGAAGAGGTTTAGTCATCGGATCTGCAACATTCAGATCCGTGTGTACTTTGCAAATATTTATGTCGTCCTCCTTGATGTAATCGCGGATGGAATTGAAACGTTGCTTTATATGTCTGGTCCTCTTGTGAAATCTTGCTTCCTTGGCTAGAGCAATGGCACCAGTATTATCACAAAACAGAGTCATTGGGTTAAGCGGACTAGGCACTACTCCAAGATCTGTCATGAACTCCTTCATCCAGACACCTTCCTTCGCCGCCTCCGAGGCAGCGATGTACTCCGCTTCGCATGTAGAATCAGCTACCACGCTTTGCTTGGAACTGCACCAGCTAACCGCACCCCCATTAAGAATAAATACGTATCCGGTTTGCGACTTAGAGTCATCCGGATCAGTGTCAAAGCTTGCATCGACGTAACCCTTTACGACGAGCTCTTGATCACCTCCATAAACGAGAAACATGTCCTTAGTCCTTTTCATGTACTTCAGGATATTCTTGACCGCCGTCCAGTGTTCCATTCCTGGATCACTTTGAAACCTTCCGACCATACTTATGGCAAGGCTGACATCGGGTCTTGTGCACAGCATTGCATACATGATAGAGCCTATGGCAGAAGCATAGGGGATGACACTCATCTTTTCTCTATCTTCTGCAGTCACTGGGCATTGAGTCTTACTCAACTTCACACCTTGCAAAACAGGCAAGAACCCCTTCTTGGATTGATCCATTTTGAACTTCTTCAAAATCTTATCAAGGTATGTGTTTTGTGAAAGTCCTATTAAACGTCTTGATCTATCTCTATAGATCTTGATGCCTAATAGGAAAGCAACTTCTCCTAGGTCCTTTATTGAAAAACTCTTGTTCAAATATTGCTTCACGCTTTCCAACATTTCTATATTGTTTCCAATCAGTAATATGTCATCCACATATAATATTAGAAACGCTATAGAGCTCCCACTCATTTTCTTGTAAATACAAGCTTCTCCGTAAACTTGTATAAACTCGAACGCTTTGATCACCTCATCAAAGCGAAGATTCCAACTCCGAGATGCTTGCACCAGTCCATAAATGGATCGCTGGAGTTTGCAAACTTTGTCAGCATTCTCTGGATCGACAAAACCATCTGGTTGCATCATATACAACTCTTCCTTAAGGAAACCGTTAAGGAATGTTGTTTTGACATCCATCTGCCAAATTTCATAATCGAAAAAGGCAGCTATTGCTAACATGATTCTGACGGACTTAAGCATCGCTACGGGTGAGAAGGTCTCATTGTAGTCAACTCCTTGAACTTGTGAAAAACCCTTTGCCACAAGTCGAGCTTTATAGACGGTGACATTACCGTCCGCGTCCGTCTTCCTCTTAAAGATCCATTTGTTCTGAATGGCCTTACGCCCTTCAGGTAATACTTCCAAAGTCCACACTTTGTTTTCATACATGGATCCCATCTCGGATTTCTTGGCCTCTAACCACTTCTCGGAATCCGGGCCCATCATCGCTTCTCCATAGCTCGTAGGTTCATCGTTGTCCAACAACATGACCTCTAAGACAGGGTTGCCGTACCACTCAGGAGCAGTACGCGTCCTTGTCGACCTACGAGGTTCGATAGCAACTTGATCCGAAGCTTTATGATCATCATCAACTTCCTCTTCAGCTGATGTAGGCTCTACAGAAACATCTTTCTGCGCTGCGCTACTCTCAGGTTGAAGTAAAGGTTCAACAACCTCATCAAGTTCTATCTTCCTCCCACTCAATTCTTTCGAGAGAAACTCTTTCTCAAGAAATGTTCCGTTTTTAGCGACAAACACTTTGCCTTCGGATCTGAGGTAGAAGGTATACCCAACTGTCTCTTTTGGGTATCCTTGGAAGACGCATTTCTCCGCTTTGGGTTCCAGCTTTTCAGGCTGAAGCTTTTTGACATAAGCATCACATCCCCAAACTTTAAGAAACGACAGCTTTGGCTTCTTGCCAAACCAAAGTTCATATGGCGTCGTCTCAATGGATTTCGATGGTGCCCTATTTAAAGTGAATGCAGCTGTCTCTAATGCATAACCCCAAAACGATAGTGGCAAATCAGCAAGAGACATCATAGATCGCACCATATCTAATAAGGTTCGATTACGACGTTCGGACACACCATTACACTGTGGTGTTCCAGGCGGTATTAATTGTGAAACAATTCCACACTGTCTTAAGTGACTGCCAAACTCATAACTCAGATACTCTCCTCCTCGATCGGATCGTAGGAATTTAATCTTCTTGTTACGATGATTCTCAACTTCACTCTGAAATTGTTTGAACTTTTCAAATGTTTCAGACTTGTGTTTCATTAAGTAAATATACCCATATCTACTTAAGTCATCAGTGAAGGTGAGAAAGTAACGATAACCACCGCGCGCCTCAATGCTCATCGGACCGCATACATCAGTATGTATGATTTCCAACAAGTCACTTGCCCGTTCCATTGTTCCAGAGAACGGCGTTTTAGTCATCTTGCCCATGAGGCATGGCTCGCATGTGTCAAGTGATTCAAAATCAAGTGACTCCAAAAGTCCATCAGTATGGAGCTTCCTCATGCGTTTTACGCCAATATGACCTAAACGGCAGTGCCACAAGAAAGTGGTATTATCATTATCAATTCTACCTCTTTTGGCATCAATGTTATGAACATCAGTATCATTACTATCGGGATTAAATAAGAATAAACCCCTCACTTCGGGTTCATGACCATAAAAGATATTACTCATATAAATAGAACAACCAGTATTCTCTGATTTAAATGAGTAACCGTCTCGCAATAAACAAGATCCAGATATAATGTTCATGCTTAACGCAGGCACTAAATAACAATTATTCAGGTTCATCACTAATCCTGATGGTAATCAAAGAGCGAGCGTGCCGACGGCGATCACATCAACCTTGGAACCATTTCCCTCGCGCATCGTCACTTCATCCTTTGCCAGCCTCCGTCTATTTCGCAGTTCCTGTTTAGAGTTGCAAATGTGAGCAACCGCACCGGTATCAAATACCTAGGCACTACAACGAGAGTTGGTAAGGTACACATCAATAACATGTATATCATATATACCTTGTTTGTTGTTGGCCGCCTTCTTGTCAGCCAAATACTTGGGGCAGTTCCGCTTCCAGTGTCCAGTTCCCTTGCAATGAAAGCACACAGTTTCTGGTTTGGGTCTAGCCTTGGGTTTCTTCACGGGAGGAGCAACTGCTTTGCCACTCTTCTTGGAGTTACCCTTATTACCGTTGCCATTTTCTTGAAACTAGTGGTTTTATTGACCATCAACACTTGCTGCTCCTTCTGAATTTCAGACTCAGCTACTTTCAGCATCGCAAACAGCTCGGCGACTGACTTGTTCATCCCATGCATGTTATAGTTCAACACGAAGCTCTTGTAGCTAGGTGGCAATGATTGAAGAACTCTGTCAGTGATAGCCTCTGGCGGAAGGGGCATCCCTAATTCAGCCAGACGGGTGGAGTACCCAGACATTCTGAGTATGTGATCACTAACAGACCCGTTCTCCTCCATCTTGCAAGTATAGAACTTATCGGAGGTCTCATACCTCTCGATCCGGGCATTCTTCTGAAAGATAAACCTCAACTACTGGAACATCTCATATGCTCCATGACGTTCAAAACGTCTTTGAAGTCCCGGTTCTAAGCCATACAAAATTGCACATTGAACTATTGAGTAATCATCAGAGCGAGCCTGCCAGGCGTTCACAACGTCTAGAGACTCAACTGGAGCGGGTGGATCACCAAGCGGTGCATCAAAAACATAAGCCTTCTGGGAAGCCGTAAGGATAATCCTTAGATTACGGGCCCAGTCCACAAAGTTACTTCCATCATCTTTCAACTTAGCTTTCTCTAGGAACACATTAAAATTCAGGGGTGCTACTGCGCGAGCCATGATCTACAACATAAATATTGCAAAGACAACTTAGACTATTGTTCAAGATAATGAGTTTAGTTAATCATATTACATAAAAAAACTCCCACTCAAATTGACATCCCTCCGGTCATTCGAGTGTCACATGATCCAAATCAACCAACTCAAGTCCGATCATCACGTGAGTTGAGGTGGTTTCAATGGTGAACATCTTCATGTTGATCATATCTACTATATGACTCATGTTCGACCTTTCGGTCTCTTGTGTTCCGAGGCCATGTCTGTAATGCTAGGCTCGTCAAGTTTAACCCGAGTGTTCCGCACGTGCAACACTGGCTTGCACCCGTTGTATGCGAACGTAGAGTCTATCACACCCGATCATCACGTGGTGTCTCGAAACGACGAACTTTCGCAACGGTGCACACTCGGGGAGAACACAATTTTATCTTGAAATTTAAGTGAGGGATCACCTTATAATGCTACCGTCGTCCTCAGAAAAATAAGATGCATAAAAGGATTAACATCACATGCAAATCATAAGTGACATGATATGGCCATGAACTTGTGCTTTTGATCTCCATCTCCAAAGCAACGGCATGATCTCCATCGTCACCGGCATGACACCATGATCTCCATCAACGTGTCGCCATGAGGTTGTCATGCCGACTGTTGCTTCCACGACTATTGCTAACTCATAGCGATAAACTAAAGCAAAACAGCGAAAATAATTAAAGACAACTCTATGGCTCCTGCCAATTGCCGTACTCATCGACATGCAAGTCGTGATATTCTATACAACACATGATCATCTCATACATCACATATATCTCATCATGTAATTGGCCATATCACATCACAACATACCCTGCAAAAACAAGTTAGACGTCCTCTAATTGTTGTTGCAAGTTTTACGTGGCTGCTACGGGTATCTAGCAAGAACAATTCTTACCTACGCAAAAACCACAACGGTGATACAAAAATTGCTTTTCAAACTTCTCAAGGACCGCCTTTGTCAAATCCGATCCGACTAAAGTAGGAGAGACAGACACCCGCCAGCCATCTTTATGCAACGAAGTTACATGTCAGTTGATGGAACCGGTCTCTCATAAGCGTACGAGTAATGTTGGTCCGAGCCGCATCATCCCACAATACCGCCGAAAAAAGAAAAGACCAAGGGAGGAAGCAATCTGAATATCAACGCCCACAAACTCCTTTGTGTTCTACTCAAGATCTCATCTACACATAGACCTAGCTCAGATGCCACTGTTAGGGAACGTCACATGGGAAACAAAAAATTTCCTACGAACACGCAAGATCTATCCATGGTGATGAGCATCTACGAGAGGGAGAGTGAATCTACATACCCTTGTAGATCGCTAAGCGGAAGCGTTAAGAAACGCGGTTGATGTAGTCGAACGTCTTCGCGATCCAAATCGCAAGTCGTCCCTCGATCCAAACACGATCTAGCGCCGAACGGACGGCTCCTCCGTGTTCAACACACGTACGGCTTGATGACGCCTTCACCTCCTCGATCCAGCGAGCGATGGTGAAGTAGTGGATGAGTTCCGGCAGCACGACGGCGTGGTGATGGTGGTGAGGAACAATCTCTGCAGGGCTTTTCCAAGTACTACGGAGATTGTGATGGGAGGAACTAGAGGGTTAGGGTTGCCGGCACACGGCTTGGGAAATCTTGATGTGTCCCATGTGCTAGCCCTGCCCCTCTATTTATATGTTGAGCCCTGGGGTCTAAACTTGGAGAGAAAGCCTCCACAAGGTCGGTTTTGCCCGCACAAGGTCGGTTTGGCCCGCACGGAAAGAGTCCCACTCGGATTCCAGCAGTACCGCGTACAAGCGGTAGTACCACTCAGGAGCGGTAGTACCGCTTCACACAAGCGGTAGTACCGCTTACGCGGTAGTACTGCCTTACAAGTTGTAGTACCGCTTAAGGCAGCAGAAAAACTTCCTTTTGCACTTTCCAATACCTCGTGGGCTTTACCCCTTTGGCCCATATAAAGTGTTGCTGCACCCGAACACTTCGGTACACATCCAGAACCCCTTCCGGTGAATTCCGGAACCCTTCCGGAGATCAAAACACTATTATCACATATATCAAACTTTACCTCCGGACTCTTCCGGAGATCCTCGTCATGTCCGGGATATTATCCGGG
The DNA here is from genome assembly GCA_039707655.1 of Elymus sibiricus. Lineage (NCBI taxonomy): Eukaryota > Viridiplantae > Streptophyta > Magnoliopsida > Poales > Poaceae > Elymus > Elymus sibiricus. Next base: position 180,909,751 of record CM077673.1, on the reverse strand, counting down.
ACTCCGAACAACATTCGGTCACCAACACAATAACTCAACTATACTAATCGTCACCAAACGTTAAGTGTGTAGACCCTGCGGGTTCGAGAACTATGTAGACATGACCGAGACACCTCTACGGTCAATAACCAATAGCGGGACCTGGATACCCATATTGGTTCCTACATATTCTACGAAGATCTATATCGGTCGAACCTCTATGTCAAGGATTCAGTTAATCCGGTATGCTATTCCCTTTGTTCTTCGGTATGTTACTTGCCCGAGATTCGACCGTCGGTATCTCCATACCTAGTTCAATCTCGTTATCGGCAAGTCTCTTTACTCGGTCCGTAATACAAGATCTCGTGGCTAACACTTTAGTCACATTGCTTGCAAGGCTCATTGTGATGTTGTATTACCGAGTGGGCCCTGAGATACCTCTCCGTCACACGGAGTAACAAATCCCAGTCTTGATCCATGCCAACCCAACAGACACCCTCGGAGATACCTGCAGAGCATCTTTATAGTCACCCAGTTACGTTGCGACGTTTGATACACACAAGGTATTCCTCCGGTGTCAGTGAGTTGCATGATCTCATGGTCATAGGAACAGATACTTGACATGCAGAAAACAATAGCAATAAACTGACACGATCATATGCTACGTTTATAGTTTGGGTCTTGTCCATCACATCATTCTCCTAATGATGTGATCCCGTTATCAAATGACATCTCATGTCCATGGCTAGGAAACCTTCACCATCTTTTGATCAACGAGCTAGTTAACTAGAGGCTTACTAGGGACACAGTGTTGTCTATGTACCCACACATGTATTTGAGTTTCCAATCAATACAATTATAGCATGGATAATAAACGATTATCATGAACAAGGAAATATAATAATAACTAATTTATTATTGCCTCTAGGGCATATTTCCAACAGTTGGCTTCATCTTCTTGATGCGCTCCTTGATCTCACGTAGTGCGGCTTCTTTGTCTTGGGTTTGGTGTTGATGGGGTCATGCTACTACTGCCTGTGCATAAGTCAGGGGCACTGAGTACCCCATTCCTAGTGCACCGACACCATTGCATTGATCGCTATGAGCATATTGCGTACCTTACCCATTGAGACTAGCGAGTTGAGAATTGCCAGGCCACGTTACTTGTGCACCGTAGTGATACTCTTATGCCGCATAGCTAGTTTTAGCGTGCAAACATCTTGTTATCTACATTATGACATAAGTCTCTCCCGTGCATATCCATCATACTTGTCTCATATCTTGGTTCGAGCATCAAGCATAGAAAAAAATAGAAAGAGAAAAGAAAGAGCAAAAAGCTTTTAAGCAAACTAGGAGATACAAAAGAGCTTATAAGCAATAGCAATAGCATAGAGCCATTTTGCATAGTTGATACTCTTGGATCATACATACATAGCATACTTGGGATTGAAGACGGCACGTTTACTCTTTTAGGTTGGTGCACAAGCGCGTCTCTAGCCCATTAGAGCAATCGAGCTATTGTCTCTTCTAGTATCCATGCAACACGAGCTTTTTCCGGATCTCTCATATTTTGTGCTCATTCCTTGGTTGCGCGGATCCCATTTATCTATCCGTATGTGTGTTCCTAGTGCCACCATAGCTATTCATCTATTTCGATATCTTGGATTAACATTTGCTTGAATTTTGTGAATCTTCCTCAACATTTTCGATATCTTGGATTAACATTTGCTTGAATTTTGTGCTACTTGTCCTAACCAAGTGCTACTTCTCGAGCATGCGTTGGTTTCCGTGAAGAGGAATGGGTGATGCAGCAAAGTAGATAAGTATTTCCCTCAGTTGTTGAGAACCAAGGTATCAATCCAGTAGGAGATACAAGCAAGTCACCAATGGATGTACCTACACAAATAATCAAACACTTGCACCCAACGCTATAAAGGGGTTGTCAATCCCTTCACGGTTACTTGCAAGGATGAGATCTGATAGAGATAGATAGAATAGATTGCTTGAACGGAAAGTAAAACAAAAGTAAAAATATGGCAGCAAAGTATTTTTGGTGTTTTGGGTTTTAGATCTGAAAGTATAAGATGGAAAATAGACCCGGGGGCCATAGGTTTCACTAGAGGCTTCTCTCATGATAGCAAGTATTAAGGTGGGTGAACAAATTACTGTCGAGCAATTGATAGAAAAGCGAATAATTATGAAGACATCCAAGTCAATGATTATGCATATAGGCATCACATCCGTGTCAAGTAGACCGAAACGATTCTGCATCTACTACTATTACTCCACACATCGACCGACTCCTGCCTGCATGTAGAGTATTATGTTCATGAAGAATAGAGTAACGCATTAGGTAAGATGACATGATGTAGAGGGATAAACTCAAGCAATATGATGAAAACCCCATCTTTTTATCCTCTATGGCAACAATACAATACGTGTCTCGCTACCCCTACTATGTCACTGGTTGAGGACACCGCAAGATTGAACCCAAAACCAAGCACTTCTCCCATTGCAAGAATTACCAATTTAGTTGGCCAAACCAAACAAATAACTCGAAGAGACTTGCAAAGATATGAAATCATGCATATAAGAATTCAGAAAAGACTCAAATAATATTCATAGATAATCTGAACATAAACCCACAATTCATCGGATCTCAACAAACACACCGCAAAAGAGTATTACATCGGATAGATCTCCAGGAAGATCATGAAGAACATGGTATTGAAGAGCAAAGAGAGGGAAGAAGCCATCTAGCTACTAGCTATGGACCCGAAGGTTTGTGGTGAACTACTCACGCATCATCGGAGGGGCAATGGAGTTGATGTAGATGCCCTCCGTGATCGAATCCCCCTCCGACAGATTACCGAAAAAGGCTCCAAGATTGGATCTCACGGGAACCGAGGCTCCTGGCGGCGGAAAAGCGTTTTCGTGGCTGTCTCTGGTATACAGGGAATATTTTGGAATTTATAGGCTGAAAATTAGGGTTGGGAGAGCTGCCGTGGGCCCACAAGCTAGGGGGCGCGCCCTACCCCCTGGGCGCGCCCCTATGGCTTGTGGCCACACGGCGGCTCTCCTGCCTTGATCTCCAAGCTTGGTAGATGTCTTCTGGTCCAAGAAAAATTATTCCGAAGATTTTATTCCGTTTGGACTCCGTTTAATATTCCTTATCTGCAATACTCAAAAACAGGGAAAAAACAGAAACTGGCACTAGGCTCTAGATTAATAGGTTAGTCCCAAAAATAATATAAAATAGCATATTAATGCATGTAAAACATCCAAAACAGATAATATAATAGCATGGAACAATCAAAAATTATAGATACATTGGAGACGTATCAAGCATCCCCAAGCTTAATTCCTGCTCGTCCTCGAGTAGGTAAATGATAAAAACAGAATTTTTGATGTGGAATGCTACCTAACATATTTATCCATCTAATATTCTTTACTGTGGCATGAATATTCCGATCCGTAAGATTCAAAACAATAGTCTAATATTGACATAAAAACAGTAATACTTCAAGCACACCAACAAGGCAATCGTGTCCTTTCGAAACAACATGGCCTTAGAAAGTTATCCCTACAAAATCATATGGTCTGGCTATGCTCCATCTTCCCCACACAAAGTATCTAAATCATGCACAACCCCGATGAACAAGTCAAGCAATTGTTTCACACTTTTGGTGTTCTCAAACCTTTTCAACTCTCACGCAATACATGAGCGTGAGCCATGGATATAGCACTATAGGTGGAATAGAATATGGTGAAGGTTGCAAGGAAAAAGGAGAAGATAGTCCCACATCAACTAGGCGTATCAACGGGCTATGGAGATGCCCATCAATAGATATCAATGTGAGTGAGTAGGGATTGCCATGCAACGGGTGCACTAGAGCTATAAGTGTATGAAAGCTCAAAAAGAAAACTAACCGGTCGTGCAAGATGAAACTCCACTAGTTATATGAAAGTGACAAAATAGGAGACTCTCTATCATGAAGATCATGGTTCTACTTTAAAGCACAAGTGTGGAAAAAGATAGTAGCAATTGTCCCTTCTCTCTTTCTATCATTTTTGTTTCTTTTTTTTGGTGGGCATCTTTGGCCTCTTTTATTTTATTTGGGCTTCGCTGGCCTCTTTTATTTTTTTGTAATGTCCGGATACTCATCCCAACTTGTGAGGGAGTCATGGCTTCCATCATTCTTTTCTCACACGGGACAATGCTCTAATAATGAAAATCATCACACTTTTATTTACTTACAACTCAAAAGAAAAATTACAACTCGATACCTATGACAAAATGTGACTCTACATGCAATATGAAAGTGGTGGTGCATGTCATGAAAAGCGTAACGGTGGAAGTTGCATGGCAATATATCTTGGAATGGCTATGGAAATGCCATAATAGGTAGATATGGTGGCTGTTTTGAGGAAAATATATGGTGGCTGTTTTGAGGAAAATATATGGTGGCTGTTTTGAGGAAGGTGGTTTTGATGTACCGGCGAAAGTTGCGCGGTACTAGAGAGGCTAGCAAAGGTGGAAGGGTGAGAGTGCGTATAATCCATGGACTCAACATTAGTCATAAAGAACTCACATACTTATTGCAAAAGTCTATTAGTTATCAAACAAAGCATTAGACGCATGCTCCTAGGGGAGAGGTTGGTAGGAGTTAACCATCGCGGGCTCCCGACCCTCACACAAAGGTCGACAATCATTAAACAAATCATGCTCCGACTTCGTTACATAACGGTTCACCATACGTGCATGCTACGGGAATCACAAACTTCAACACAAGTATCTCTCCAATTCACAACTACTCACTAGCATGACTCTCATATTACCATCTCTATTATCTCAAAACTATATGCAAAGAATCAAATTTCTCATAGTATTTAATGCACTTAATATGAAAGTTTTTATTATATCCCTCCTGGATGCCCATTATATTAGGACTAAATTCATAACCTAAACAAATTACCATGCTGTTTTAAGAAACTCTCAAAATAATATAAGTGAAGTGCGAGAGTTCAATAATTTCTATAAAATAAAACACCACCATGCTCTAAAAAGATATAAGTGAAGCACTAGAGGAACATTGCCTAGCTCAAAAGATATAAGTGAAGCACATAGAGTATTCTAATAAATTTACGAATCAGCGTGTCTCTCTCAAAAAGATGTGTGCAGCAAGGATGATTTTGGAAAACTAAAAAGCAAAGACTCATATCATACAAGACGCTCCAAGAAAAACACATATCATGTGGTGAATAAAAATATTGCCTCAAGTAAATTTACCGATGGATTGAAGACGAAAGAGGGGATGCCTTCCGGGGCATCCCCAAGCTTAGGCTTTTTGGTATCATTGAATATGGCTTGGGATGCCTTGGGCATCCCCAAGCTTAGGCTCTTGCCACTCCTTATTCCATAGTCCATCAAATCTTTACCCAAAACTTGAAAACTTCACAACACAAAACTCAACAGAAAACTCATGAGATCCGTTAGTATAAGAAAAATAAATCACCACTTTAGGTACTGTTGTGAACTCATTCTTTATTTATTTTTGTGTAATACCTACTGTATTATAACTTCTCCATGGTTCATACCCCCCGATACAACCCATAGATTCATCAAAATAAGCAAACAACACAAGGAAAACAGAATCTGTCAAAAACAGAACAGTCTGTAGCAATCTTTAAACTTCGAATATTTCTGTAACTCTAAAAATTCTGAACAATTAGGACAACCAGGAAAATTTGTATATCAATCTTTTGTAAAAAATTCAGATCAAAAGCACCTTCCAGTAAATTTATAAAAATTCTGGACTGAGCACAAAAGTTTCTGTTTTTTAACAGAATCAAACCACAAATACCGTAGACCATCCCAATGGTCTTACTTGGCTCAAACACTAATTTAAACAAGAAAACACAATTATTACAGAAGTAATAATGTGCAAAACACACCAAAACAGAAACAAAAAACAGAAAACGAAAATAAGATTGGGTTGCCTCCCAACAAGCGCTATTGTTTAACGCCCCTAGCTAGGCAAAACACAATAGATCTAGGTATTGTCATCTTTGGTATGCAATTCCTCGATGGCACACTTGTAAACCCTAGGAGATTCTTCGGTTTCATCAATTATCATACTCCTAGGAAAGAAATCAAGAAACTCACTTGTAGCAATAGGTTCCCGAACGATATTAATGAAGTTAGGGTGAACACTTATCATCTTAAGATCTTCATCCCCTTTACTAGAGGATTCACCCTTATTCTTGGGAACATAAATAAACTTGGCAGCCTTATCCAAGTTTTCGATGAGATCTATAGTGGCAACTTTATTTTCAATGATATCAAGCCTTCGCATCACATGTTCCAAGGTTAAAATAGTTTCATTAACCATGAGAGGGGGTGAACCTACCAAATTTATCATGGCATTATAGGAATCAAAGGTATTGTTCCCCAAGAAATTCCCTCCCGTAATGGTATCCAAAACATATCTATTCCAAGGAAAAACACCCACATAAAAATTGCGAAGGAGAACGGTAGTAGATTGCTTACGAGTAGATCTATTTTGAGCATTGCAAATCCTATACCAAGCATCTTTAAAATTTTCCCCCTCCCTTTGCTTGAAATTAAGAACTTCATACTCGGGAGTACTAACGATAGTAGCAAGGCTAGCCATGAGCTTTAAGCGATCTATCACAAACAAGCAAATAGCAAATGAAAAAGGCGAACGGAAGAAGGGCGAATAAAAAGGCAAATCTTTTTGGAAAATCGTTTTAGAAGTGGGGGAGAGGAAAACGAGAGGCAAATGGCAAATAAAGTAAATGCAAGAGATGAGTTTGTGATGGGTACTTGGTAGGCTTGATGTAGATCTCCCCGGCAACGGCGCCAGAAATCCTTCTTGCTACTTCTCGAGCATGCGTTGGTTTTCGTGAAGAGGAACGGGTGATGCAGCAAAGTAGATAAGTATTTCCCTCAGTTGTTGAGAACCAAGGTATCAATCCAGTAGGAGATACAAGCAAGTCACCAATGGATGTACCTACACAAATAATCAAACACTTGCACCCAACGCTATAAAGGGGTTGTCAATCCCTTCACGGTTACTTGCAAGGATGAGATCTGATAGAGATAGATAGAATAGATTGCTTGAACGGAAAGTAAAACAAAAGTAAAAATATGGCAGAAAAGTATTTTTGGTGTTTTTGGTTTTAGATCTGAAAGTATAAGATGGAAAATAGACCCGGGGGCCATAGGTTTCACTAGAGGCTTCTCTCATGATAGCAAGTATTACGGTGGGTGAACAAATTACTGTCGAGCAATTGATAGAAAAGTGAATAATTATGAAAACATCCAAGGCAATGATTATGCATATAGGCATCACGTCCGTGTCAAGTAGACCGAAACGATTCTGCATCTACTACTATTACTCCACACATCGACCGACTCCTGCCTGCATCTAGAGTATTAAGTTCATGAAGAACAGAGTAACGCATTAGGTAAGATGACATGATGTAGAGGGATAAACTCAAGCAATATGATGAAAACCCCATCTTTTTATCCTCGATGGCAACAATACAATACGTGTCTCGCTACCCCTACTATGTCACTGGGTGAGGACACCGCAAGATTGAACCCAAAACCAAGCACTTCTCCCATTGCAAGAATTACCAATCTAGTTGGCCAAACCAAACCAATAACTCGAAGAGACTTGCAAAGATATGAAATCATGCATATAAGAATTCAGAAAAGACTCAAATAATATTCATAGATAATCTGAACATAAACCCACAATTCATCGGATCTCAACAAACACACCGCAAAAGAGTATTACATCGGATAGATCTCCATGAAGATCATGAAGAACATGGTATTGAAGAGCAAAGAGAGAGAAGAAGCCATCTAGCTACTAGCTATGGACCCGAAGGTCTGTGGTGAACTACTCACGCATCATCGGAGGGGCAATGGAGTTGATGTAGATGCACTCCGTGATCGAATCCCCCTCCGGCAGATTACCGGAAAAGGCTCCAAGATTGGATCTCACGGGAACCGAGGCTCCTGGCGGCGGAAAAGTGTTTTCGTGGCTCTCTCTTGTATACAGGGAATATTTTGGAATTTATAGGCTGAAAATTAGGGTTGGGAGAGCTAGCGTGGGCCCACAAGCCAGGGGGGCGCGCCCTACCCCCTTGGGCGCGCCCCTGTGGCTTGTGGCCACACGGCGGCTCTCCTGCCTTGATCTCCAAGCTTGGTAGATGTCTTCTGGTCCAAGAAAAATTATTCCGAAAATTTTATTCCGTTTGGACTCCGTTTAATATTCCTTATCTGCAATACTCAAAAACAAGGAAAAAACAAAAACTGGCACTAGGCTCTAGATTAATAGGTTAGTCCCAAAAATAATATAAAATAGCATATTAATGCATATAAAACATCCAAAACAGATAATATAATAGCATGGAACAATCAAAAATTATAGATACGTTGGAGACGTATCACGAAGCCACTCGATAAGCTTTACTTTGCAGGTGTGAGTGAACAAGTCCGGTACCAATTCCACTATTCTCACAATTCACATTGAGTGAAACGGGATACATCCTCAACTTTGGGAACGGTATCATGGTATTGTTTGTCTCAAATCCCACTCCCCTTTGCTCGAGTCTTGTGATGGCTAGGCAAAGCACATCATCTTTGGTCTTCGATGACTACATCGACATGAACAACTACATCAACCAAAAATTCGAGCGACTCGCCATCGACATACGAAACTACGAAGCTCGGAAAAGAGACTGCATCGACAACAAGTTGGACGCACACATGGAGCATCTTTGGCACATGGTGGCCAACTACAAGTCTTCTTCGCCTTCGTCATCTTCAAGGCGGAGACGCTCAAGTCGCACATCGTCGGAGCGATCAACCAAAGCAAGTAGCACGCAACAACATCCTCATCTTCGAGACAAACGCAAAGATGATGGCAAGAAACAAGCGCGCCAAGACGAAGAATGACATCAAACACAAGCTTCGACGCCAACATCACGGTGACCGACTACACGCATGGATGACCCTTCCATCTTTGGAAGCCTCCCAAGGAAGATGACCGAGCATGGGAATCTCCCTTCGGTCGTGGAGGCACACGACGAGGTGCCATCTTCGGCCCTCATACACGGCGACGGCGACAAGATGGTCGAGAATGGGATTTTCCCTTCGACCACGGCGGCAAGCGCGACACTCTTCGACAACTTGAAGACGGCGCCCACAAGGGACTCACACTTGGAGTCGAGCACCGAGGCCGAGCTTGGGATGTTCCCTTCGGTCTTGGAGGAGATTGATGTTTTGCCACATCCTACGGCATTCATCTTCGGAGGCGTTATGGATGAGGAGGTTGAGCATGGGACTATCCCTTCAACCATGGCGGCGAAAGGAGTTGAGCATGGAGACGTTAGCACCTACATCTCTCCAACACCCACATATGACGAGATGCCCCATTTTCCATGTGAGGAGAGCCACCACCACATGTGTGAGATGAGTGACTCCACCATATGTGACATTGAGTGCATTTCCAATGAGATGATGAGTGTGACCACCACTAGCCCCATACATAAAATCATGCCAAATTTCCTATGTGAAGTTGAGAGCCATCACCACTCTTTGAGTGATTCAACCAACCATATGAGTGAGAGCATCCTAGAGGGAGTGAGTGAGCCACAACACTTAGTGAGTGAGGTAGTTGAGAGGGCACGTGAGGCCACTATGATTTCTAACAACTTAACCTCTACTCCTATTGTGTCTTCTTCTTTGGTGCAAGGTATCCTACATGACGACGTGCCTACCCTCGATGATTCCATCCCTCCAATGGGAATGACGATGGCCATGGTGGACGATGATGCCCCACCCGCATGGTTCCATCATGATGTTGACCACGAGTTGGTACTTCCCACCTTACCTACATCACATGAGCGGAGCTCTAAAGGTAACATAGGTGAAGGTTCTTTGCTTGTCCCACTAGTGGACTATCTTGCCATTGATTTCTTACAAGATGTTGATCACCTTGGACACACCACATGCTATATCTTCTTCATGCTTAGATGTATCACCAATTTTTGATGAATATGATAATGAGCATGTCGAATTACCTAGTTGTGATGCTATACTCCATAGGATATCATGTGAAAATTCTATTAGTCACATCATGTTCGACAATCCGCTAAACTTTTCATATGCTATGCGTGAAATTTCCCATATTGCATCTTTGCAATTTCACCGTAGCGACTATGCATATCCCATAAAAATTAATCCCATTTGCTCATACGGCATAGACGACAAGCCCATGGTTATTGGCATTTGCTTTTCTTATGATGATACTGCCATGCTTCCTTTGCATCATTTGCGCAATAATTCTCATATGCCATGCCATGATCTCCATGATTTGGAAATGCATTGTTTTGGATGTTGCCCATACTCTCCGAATTATGCTTCCGCTATTGCACATGAGGAGAACCCAATAGTTTCCTCATACATGTTAGGACATTTTGTTCCATCCCATCCATTATATGATCCCAATTATTGTATGCACCATCTGCATATCATGAATAACAATGCTCCCAATAATTCACAGGGTGCACTACATATTTCTAGTCTCCATTATGCTATACATAAAAACAAACCTTTCATGATGGATGACATGTTCTTATATCATGCATCTCATTTATTTGAGCATTGGATATTTTGTGCTAACGAACACAAGCATATGCACATCCTAACGGATGATGTATACATATACCACGCACACACAATTTTCCCTTTGCCTTTGTTGTGTGTATGTACTCATGATTACTCGTCAACCTCACAATCCATTGAGTTGATGAACAGAGCTCTTGAGAGCACTGATGATTTGGGATTCATTGGAATGTGTCTCCAACCATTCCCCTCGAGCAAGGACTACGCGCACCTCTTCTACTTGGTTCTCACACGACTATGAGCTATATACCACTTGTTATCTTATGATCATGTTCTCGTGTTCACTTTGCATGCTATGCCTCATTTTATGCTTTTGCCATGTGATTGTGACCCTTGCTTGCATTTACCCATGATTCACCATTCTACTACTATTATGTGTATTTGTATGCTTGGTGGAGATCCTAGTTGCTATTGCTATATTAACATTGCGATCCATGCTATTATTGCTTATTGTGTTGGGAGAGTCATGATGTTTCATTGCTATTTACATATGACATCTTGCCAGTACAATGATGATGCTTTGCTCAAATCTCGTTTTCATGCTTGGGATATGTCATGCGCATTGCCTGTGCCTATTATTTGCTCGCGTGACATGATTGCCATGATTTCCTCTAGTACGTTGCATCTTCTCACTACTAGTTTGCACAACATGATTACTATGCTTGTTTATATTGCATCACTAATGATTAATACATGCTTCTTTTATGCACACTACTGCAGGATGCTGCTAACGCGACACATCAATCAGAGACCCTTCGAGAAACCTGTGTGCGATGACCAAATCGCAAACCGTATAGTTATAGCTCCGTCGCTAATGACGTAAACTGTGTGCGATGGCGTATCCATCGAATACGATCTAAAAATAGTTGCGTGTGCGATGTTTGGAAAACAGTTGGCCTAGATAAACTATTTGCGATTGGATAATATAACCCAAACGCTTATAAAAATAAAAGTGTGTGCGATGTACGACATACAGTTCACCCCGATAACCTGTTTGCGCTGATCAAGCAGAACATAAACGATTGTCCAGATGATCACGTGTGCGATAGACGGCATACATGTCACTCGGATGAACTATTTGTGTTGAGGTAAAATAACATAAATGGTTACATAGATCAAAATGTGTGTGATAGACAGCATACAGGGCATTGGGATGAACTGTGTGCGATAAGCAAAAATAACACAAACGGTTTCTCAGATCAAGATGTGTGTGATGTACACAGTCCACTCGGATGTGTTGTGGGCAAACGGTTCCGGATAAAGAACTGTCAGGGACATGAGAAATCATCGCCGACGGATTTGGTTGTTTATTCCCTATGCGATGTGATTTGCTCAATCTGCCCACAAACATCTATGCTCTGTTTAGAAGAACATGATTGCATGACCAAATTAATCATCCAATACACACATAACATTGGCGCACACCTTAATCAACTATGACATGCATAATAAACTTATCCCTGTAAAACTACGAACAACATCATGATTGCATAACCTAAATAAACATTCAATTACATTACTGACTATAGATAACATTTGCACAGATCAATTAACAAGTACATGCATACTAAACTAGTAGTGCTGATCATCAAGTCATTCATCTATACATCTTGTGACGAGGGGTGCCGATCGGCGCAGGACGGAGGCACTTCCTCATGTCAACGATCCGCCTACACATCTCGTAGCTTACGTACGCGTCCTTGGCCGTGTACTTGACGTGATCATCATCCAGTCTTCGGACCCAGGCGCGGTGCCAAGCAACCTTCTTCTTCTTGCAGACATCCTTCATACCTCTGTAGTAGGGGTCGATGATGGCCATGGCGAGGTCATCCAGGTAGTCCTTATGCTTCTCCTCACTGCCAAAGATCTTGTACAGGCATTGGATGTCCACAAGATTCCGGTAGGCCAAGCCAGTTATCTTGAGCACCTTTTCATCGTTGGTGGTGTCCACCGTACCGAGTATGTAGTCGGGGCTGTTGAGAAACCAGGCAAATCGATCGCAAGGCCTTGTGGCCAGGCAGTAGTGGTAGACGAGGACGTAATGGCCCACGCATAGCTGGGCGATGGCAACCTTCTGATCATGCCTGGCACGACCGCCGGTGTACTCGAGGTCGAAGCCGACCACTTTGTACTTGTCATAGACAAGTAACTGCTCCATGGTGTGGATGGAGTTCTCCACCCAGATCGGATCGTTGGTGTACACCACCGTGAGGTTCTTGAACCTTACGTTGGTGACCACGTAGGCACGAATGGTGAACTGCCGCTCGTCGTCGGCAGCCGCTGGGAGCTCCGCCATTGGAGCCGAGCAGGATATCCTCTCCGTATTTGGAGTGTGGGTGTGCTTCTTGCGTTGTGGGGAAAGGTTGAAGAGAGACAAGATTAAATGAGTGGTGGAGTAAATGGGGGCTGGACAAGCTGTAATTGGCATGTCTTGTCACCGCGTTCCCGGCGGAGGATAGTTGTGGAAACTTGACCAGCGCACGAACAAGCGTTCCCGGCGGTTCGTTTGGTCATGTGGCGGCTCGATGTGCCGCCAACGTATCGTTGGTGAGCCCGTTCCCGCGTGCAAATGCGCACAGCCTCCCGCCCAGCTCGGTTGGCCACGCGTCGGCTGGAAGAAGCTCCCATTATTGGGGGCGTTAAATGGCAAACGGTTAGCAAAAACGATGCATGTGCAATGACTTAAAGCAGCATACAACTTCAGCACTATGCAGCGGTGTGGAATGTGATGTGCGGGTGCGACTGGGAAGGACGGTGTGGGTTTTGTTAAGCGGGGACGATGGTGAGGGTTTTCTCGGCCAGAATAATAATGTGCTTCGAAGGCGACGGTTCAGTAGATACAACCGTTTCTGATAAGTGTCACTATGGTGTAAATGGACTGTCGTGGTCCGTTTAAATCCTACTGCTGCAAACGCTCGATGCGCGCGAATGCGTTCTGCACAATCAGGACACATGCGTGTCACGGCACAATGTTAGTCCTCGCACCCGGTTACAGTCCGGGAAAATAACCAAGTTTTTGGGTTCTAAATTTCATCTTTTCGTGTGACACCTAAATTTTTTACCGCATTCAACAAGTTTGTAGGGAAGTCAAGCATTTTTTACCGTAATATGCATTGTGTAAAACAACTGCCAACACTAAAACGTGGCTGTGTGTGCTGTGGGCAAACAGTTGCTAGTAGTAGTAAATTGTGTGGGGACTCTAAGATAAGCATAAATATTCCATCAACCAAACTGATTGCAGCTCAAGACTGCAATTACATTGCTCTACGTATTAGTTCATAAAACAGAGTCTCACCGACATCTACATCAACACATAATAAATATACTCAAGCAGAGATATAAGACGCACAAACTATAGATAGATAGGGTAGTGCTGGCATCAGGACATGTATATATAACTCAATCCTAATCGTACCCACCAACAATGTAAACTTTCTCCAGGTACTCCGCGTACGCGGCGTGTGCCACCCTCCGAGAATACTTCTGCTTGAAAGAGCCAACGGCTCGTCCTCTAGCATGCGCCAGAACACTTGCAGACACGGGGTTAAGCCTTTGGGCGCAGAACGGGCATCCGAAGCCCCCATTCCGGGTCCTGATATGATGATTATGCATTCCCACATAGAGCTCCCTGTGCTTTTGTTTCTTGTACCTTCTGTGGTCGTACTTATCGATGCCAACGTCGTCATATAGCACCTATACATATAGCAAAAAATCATGACATTGATTTATAATATGCATAAAATGATATCACAAACAACTTAGTGCAACAAAATTATTAACTAATGACTTTAAATGCATGAACTGATTATTTTCAAACAAACAAGGAACTTTGAAGTAAGTACTACTCCACATTATCACTAAAGTAGTGATCTACATGCTCTTTTACAGTGTTTATTTACAAATGGGTACATGTACAATCATCTATGTAGACGGATTATTAGCAAAATGATCATTTGTACAGGTCAACCATTAAATCACTATAAACCTTAGACATAATACTAGCATAATCGTATGTACGATTGTCACTTATCCAAGTCACTTTTCATTACCTACCAAACAATCAATACGTACACACTAACACAGATCTACCGAATCTTACTCTGATTACATGGATTGAAATAACATGAACCCCAGACAAATTCCAAAAGAAGGCGGAAAACAGAACTAATCAGAGATACCCTATGATATAGTTGCCTTTCTTTCAAAAAAAGATACCAAAATAGGGAGGCGGTGGGGGTGGGGCTGGGGGGGTCTAACCTGTTCTCCATCGTCGTCGGAGTTGTCGCCGTCGCCGTCGGAGTTGTCAGAGTCGGTGGAGTGGACATTAGAGAGGTCGTAGTAGTCTTTGTGCAGCACCGCCTCCTGCTGGGGAGGCACGACGGGGCTTACGACGTCATTGTCGTGCTTCTGTCCGCGTGAGACCTCATCGGCCGGGAGGGCAACCTCGTCGCCCTGCATCAAGAGATGCTTAGTTGCTTCGCCGGCCCCGGCTTCGACCCCCGCGTCACCACTCCCTCTGATGGTGCGCTTGGTCGCCGTATGATACACTTCCGAGAGCGTTTACGACTGGGAACGGCGGCGAGGATGCAGGCACGGTGTGTGGAGAGAGGGGAGTGCGGCCGCCTCCTATAACCAGCAGCACAGGCACAATTAATATAGAGTGGTTCGGAGCTAGGCGGGGGGCGGGTAAACGGCTCGCCTCACGGTGAGCCTGCGCAGCGGTCTTCTCGCATGCCTCACCCCTGCTCGCACGTCTCCTGTCTAGCCCGCGCAGAGGACTGCTCACTCATATCCCGGTTAGCCTGCGCAGAGGACTGCTCGCACGCGTCCCGTCAATTCACACACCAGCTCGCATGTCTCCCGGTGAGCCAGAGCGGCCTGCTCGCACGCGTCCCGTCAATTTACACACCTGCTCGCACGCCTCACGGTCAACCTGAGCCGCAGACTGCTCGCATCATGCGTCCCGTGGACTCACGTCCGCTCGGACGGCACATGGGGCTCGTGGCGGTACGTAATATTTTGTTGGGACCAACGCACACAGTTGAATACTGTAATCGTTCGTGACGGTAACGTGACAAGTGTGTGTAAAGCACCAACCTTTAATAAGGTCCCATTTGCAAGAAAAGTGTATCAAAAATTTGTCCCTAATTAGGCTAGAAATTAGCACAATATATATATATATAAACGGAATCCCAAGTTTCATGATTTTCAATTGATTTATGGATTCACTTCAATTTAAAATGATTTTTCGATGTTTGATGCCGAGCTGTCTAAAAACCAAGATTTTCAATGTTTTCCACGACGCCGAGATGTTTGATGTTCCTTACCATTTATTGCATGGTGACTAAACACATGAACCCAGGGGACATATGATTTCCCCCAATGAATTCCTGGAAACTCAATTATTGCAAATTTTTTGAATGATATATGGACATTTTATAATTATAACATGGACTAGTTTGTCACGTGTTTTCTGCATAAAACTGTTTGACGCACCTCGAAGTGGTGTTTCCGGTGATGGCCGCGGGGGGGGGGGCTCTTTCCCTTTCGCTTGTTTGCACTAGCCTCTATGTGTGGGATTGTCCATTTTGTGAGGCAGTTGCCACCCCAAATTATCAAAATTGTGCATTGAAATGTTTAAAACAAGGCACGTCATGCATGTGTTTAGGACACATGCACACAATGGTGGTGGTCCCTCGGACAATAATCCTCTGTGCGTTATTAATTAGTGATCCGCACATTCATGGGTCCATGTGGTCTATCACTTTTGAGCCGCATCGGTAGGGGTTTGGCCAAGGTGGGTTAAGTTAATCTGCTCTGTGTTGCGGTAGATCATGATGAGATTCCACACCAAAGATTGACGTGGCGTACTCATGAGTACCTCCTACCGCTCAAAGTTGAGGGGGCGCGTGGGAGGAGACATACATATTGCACGCAATTTTCTTTAGCGTGGGGACTTCCCAATTTGTGGAGCACGCACTGTATTAAAGTCGTGCAGTTCGCATTTTGAATCAAAAAAACATACCCATGCATATGCTTGTGTCACATATAATCTATGGTGGTCCTAAGTGTGGCTCCCTCACATGGTAATCGGTGACGCGTTAATATAATCTATGGGGCCCATGTGTGACACCTATATTATATATTGTTTTGGCCAAAGTGGATCCTTTTTGGTATGTGTGCGTGTGGCCCTGTTTTGGATACTCTAACTTAGCTAGAGGTTGGTGTTAGTTTCTAGCTCATGACTAACCCTAAACTAACTCTAGCCAAAGAGGTGTTTGAATGACAGGCTTAGATTGACAATAGATGCACTTGATGGAGAGACAAAAGTTATTTTCCAGTGAGCCCCACGATAACTAGCTCCAATTAGAACCTCTTGGCTGGTGGGATAGAGAGGGCCCCATGAGAACTAGCTTCAATTAGCACCTCTTGGGTGGGATAGTTTTTTTTGGTGTGGGTTAGATGCAATGCAACTAGCTACAATCTAAACCTCATGTTTGAATACTTTAGGGCTATTATTTGAGCCCCAACTAGCTCAAACTAACTCTAACCTATGGCTCCAAACAGGGCCTATGTGCGTTGTGATCGATCCTCTTCGTAAGTCGATTTACAGTTTCTAAGGCAAGTGACATTAAAGTTCCATTGGTTACTAACTAAACAAACACTTAATTACATATATACATATATGTGTGGGCCTCATGCAGTGGGCATTTGTTTTGTCAAACACTCTCTCACGTGGTCATCGGCATCGTCACACCGACACAACCATGTCCACGTGGGTCGTCACTTTGACAGGTGTCTGTACAGATGTTTATTTGACAAAGGTGTATTCCTCTTGTTGGTATATGTGTATATTATACGTAGTTGATATATATGCATCGACATTTCAAATCTAACAAAAAATCAAACGCGTCGTACACATTGAATCCCTCCTATCGGATCGAACTATGGGCGCGCTTGGGGCTATATATGCATGCATGGGTCATTAACCTCAGTACGTGCGCATTCTGGTTCGAGAGCCACACATGTGGCGGCGAAAGTTATGCGTTATTAGTATTTGAAAACATCGCATAACGCTTTCATATATACATATGTGCCTGGGGCCATGCATGTGCGTTGGTGTTGTCTACAGACACTCCCTCGCGTGGTTATGGAAGACATGCCAAATTTGTTGACCCACATGATCTATCACTTAAACCGGCCCATATATATACACTACATGTTAATTTGACCAAGGTAGATATAGTACTCATTATTTCTTATGATATAGTTCATGGTGATATACGAGACAAAAGTTTGAGCGCATACATATATATAGGTTGTGGTGTTTGTTCGAAGCATGCAGTTGTGGAAGCATGTGTGTGCATGGGGAGGGGCGGGGGCGGGGGAGGGGCATCACAATAGTACTAAGTATACACGAAACCTACTTATGAGGTCAGGTACTACATACCGTTCATCTTTTGAGCCACATCAAAAAGTTTTGCACGTACGAAATATCACACCACCTTAAGTAATTAGTTGAGACACACATATGTGGTTGCGGTCTCACCCATCATGTGAAGTTTTCATGATGCACCCATCAGTGGGCCCACGCAATCTACCCTCAGAACTAAAACACGGGGGAGGGGGTGATCATGATGGATTTGTATTGGTTTTGTGTTACGGTAGGGTGAATTTGCAGTTGTAGTATAAGTTTGTAAGTTCATATATATACTGAGCTACCATCCCCTCGCCGACTCGTAGGCGTGTGTGTGTGTGGGGATTGTGTGTCACATGAAAGTTGTGCATTCCGTATTTGAACACCACAACAACCTTTCCATACATACATTTGGTCCACAAGCAGGTCTGTTTGTGCGATGACCCTAGATTTATCGTGTTTAATTTCCAATGTTGTTATATAAATGGCAGGGTAGTCTTTTTCTGAAACTTAAATAGCAGACGAGTCGAAGCAGACAACTGTGTGTGATTGTGTACGCAGTAGGGTAGTGGACACGGTTCCCGCATGCTAACCGTGTGCCACGCCCGGCTCGTGGTTGTCACGTAACTACAGACCACCTTGAACCAACCCGCATAGAGAAATCTTAAAAATAGTTACCCGCCTTGATCAATTAAAAATTGATGGTTCCGCTGGTTTATCTCTTTGAATTGCACACAAGTATTATGTTCAGGCCGTGTGCGATGTTTGTTCCTCCGGCGCCACTTCAAACCCTACATAGAAATTTCAGTTTGTCCCGGCTTTTCATTCCCTCCAAGTAAAATTTAAAGTAGCCGTGATACGTCTCCAACGTATCTATAATTTTTGATTGTTCCATGCTGTTATATTATCTGTTTTGGATGTTTTATATGCATTAATATGCTATTTTATATTATTTTTGGGACTAACCTATTAACCTAGTGCCCAGTGCCAGTTTCTGTTTTTTTCCTTGTTTTTGAGTATTGCAGATAAGGAATATCAAACGGAGTCCAAACGGAATAAAATTCTACGCTGATTTTTCTTGGACAAGAAGGAACCCAGGAGAATTCGAGAAGAGGCTAGAAGACCTACGGGTGGGCCACAAGCCACCAGGGCGCGCCCCTGGGGGGGGGCGCCCCCCTGGCTTGTGGGCCCCCCGTAGCTCCTCCAACCCTAACTCTTCGCCTATAAATTCAGAAATATTCCCCCGATACCAAACGGAGCCACGAAAATACTTTTTCGCCGCCGCAAACCTCTATTCCCGTGAGATCCCATCTTGGGGCTTTTTCCGACGATCTGTCGGAGGTGGATTCTATCACGGAGGGCCTCTACATCAACACCATTGCCCTGACAATGATGCATGAGTAGTTGACCTCAGACCTTCGGGTCCATAGCTAGTAGCTAGATGGCTTCTTCTCTCTCTCTCTATGTTCTTCAATACCATGTTCTCCATTATCTTCATGGAGATCTATCCGATGTAATACTCTTTTGCGGTGTGTTTGTCGAGATCCGATGAATTGTGGGTTTATGATCAGATTATCTATGAATATTATTTGAATCTTCTCTGAATTCTTATATGCATGATTTCATATCTTTGTAAGTCTCTTCAAGTTATTGGTTTGGTTTGGCCAACTAGATTGGTAATTCTTGCAATGGGAGAAGTGCTTAGTTTTGGGTTCAATCTTGCGGTGTCCTCACCCAGTGACAAAGTAGGGGTAGCAAGGCACGTATTTGTATTGTTGCCATCAAGGATAAAAAGATGGGGATTTCATCATATTGCTTGAGTTTATCCCTCTACATCATGTCATCTTACTTAATGCGTTACTCTGTTCTTCATGAACTTAATACTCTAGATGCAGGAAGGAGTCAGTCGATGTGTGGAGTAATAGTAGTAGATGCAGAATCGTTTCGGTCTACTTGATACAGACGTGATGCCTATATGCATAATAATTGCCTTGGATATCGTCATAACTATGCGCTTTTCTATCAATTGCTCAACAGTAATTTGTTCACCCACCGTATTATTTTCCTTCAAGAGAGAAGCCTCTAGTGAAACCTATGGCCCCCGGGTCTATTTTCCATATTATATTTTCAGACCTGTAAACCAAAAATACCAAAAATACTTTGCTGCAATTTATTTACTTTTATTTTAATTATCGTTTTAGTAATCTTTTATATCTATCTCTATCGGATCTCATCCTTGCAAGTGACCGTGAAGGGATTGACAACCCCTTTATAGCGTTGGGTGCAAGTGTTTGATTGTTTGTGCAAGTGCATAGATTGGGGCCTTGCTTGTACCTCCTACTGGATTGATACCTTGGTTCTCAAAACTGAGGGAAATACTTATCTACTTTGCTGCATCACCCTTTCCTCTTCAATGGAAAACCAACGCAAGCTCAAGAAGTAGCAAACCGCGGCATTTCCTCAAACACCACCTAGGCCCCTCCCATGCCCAACCCCACACAACTCCCTCGCTCGAATCCTAGCTACCTCGCCATCGCCGCCGCCGCCCCCGATCCCAATCCGCGTTCCACAGTCAACCTCTCCTGCTCTCCCCATCCAGGCTACGAACCCATCTCCGTACCCTCGCCGCCCTGAATTTCTTAGATGGCGCCTGCGAAACACCCCCTTCCTCATAGATCCGCACTGATCCCAACTGCTGACCATCGCAGCCTAATCCCAGCTACCCTTGCAGGGGAGATCGAGGAGCGAATGGCCAAACGAAGGTATATCGCGGCCTTTCCGATGGACGATGCCGAGGTGGCCGCCGAGGCTACCGGGGAAACTGACTACGATGATGAGGTGCCCACCGGGATCAGCGGGGAAGCTGACTACAATGACAAGGTGGCCGCCGAGGCCGTAGAGGCCGCCGGGGAAGCTGACTACGATGATGAGGTGGCCGCCAAGGCCGCTGGGGAAGGTGTCCACGATGGCGAGGTGGCCGCCGAGGCCGCCGGGGAAGCTGTTCACGATGACGAGGCGGCCGCCGAGTCCGCCGGGAAAGCTGACTACGATGACGATGTGGCCTCCAAGGCCGCCGGGAAATCTAACGAGTACGAGGCTGTAAGACAGCGGGTTCCCGTATGGATGCATATTGACGAAGCCGGCTACGACGTCAACCTCGTCGACAGTGACGGCTTGTCGCGGGCTATGTCACAGGTTAAGTGGCCCTACCCCAACCTCTCGGGTTCGACCCCCGTCGACCGCATGCAAGGCCCAGCCGCTGATCTACTCTGCTTCGCTCTCAAGAATTTGCGTTCCTTCATCTCCATGGAGCCTCTTTTGTCATTTCTGAAGGACACGTTCTATGGCGGTGGCTTGGCATCGTCAGCTGCCAAGTCAGACCTCATCGACGACACCGACGCCGACAACGGCACCCTATCCGTCTCTTCCAAGGGGAAAGAGCCCATCCATGACATCAGGGAGGGCACCCTGCATCCCTGCTCTTCCAAGGGGAAGGAGCCCATCTGTGACAACAGGGAGCACAGCCATAATCCGCGCTCTTCTAATGGAATGAGCCCATCTGTGACAGGTGAGGAAACCCATCTCATGTTAAATTACTTCACTCATGCTAAATGTATGGACTCTGCAATTGAATTTCATCAATACCTGTCTCAAGAGCCATATATGGTTCTTGTTAAACCTGGTGCAGTTAACACGTTCACTGTTTATTTCAGTTCTTTCGCATGTGATGTTCAGTTATACAATTTCATGTTTAACCACCGGCTACGTTCTATGCAATTTCAACAGTACAGTTCGAATGACAATTTTTGGTTGCTATCAAGTCTGTTGTAGTGAGCATATGCCTTGTTTAACTGTTTTTCCTAGCTAGATCGGTTGTTTGTACTGGGCATATATGTCTTGGTTCAATTGCTATATGGTATGTGTCGGATTTCGGGCTCTGCAAAACCCAAAGAGGTCCGAACTCAGGGGTGTGTGCGAAGATCCCCACCAGCTTTGGTCCCAAGCTCGCAGCTCGATGGCCTAGCTCGACGAACTCACTCGATGGAGAGGAAGAAGATAGCACACGGGGATTTACCCAGATTCAGGCCGCTGCGAAGCGTAAAACCCTACTCCTGCTTTTGGTGGATTGCCTCACGAGGAGGTTTGTGGATGAACTAGTACAGTGGTGAGCGGTCTCGTGAGGGCGCTCCGGTGGTCTTGGATCCGTCCCCCCTCCATGGGGTGGCCTAGCCCTATTTATAGCGACCCGGGTCCTCTTCCCTTGTCGCAATGGCGGGAAGGGATCCCACAACGGCCAAATTCGAAGGGGGACAAGGAGTACACCCTTATCCTGACGAAAGGTGGTCTTCGCCTGCAAAGTAGCCACTGGTGATGCAGACGTGGGCTCGGCGATGACGTCCATCCTACGGAGCTCGTGGTCTTGGTCTCATTGCACCGGAATGGAAACCTTTGGGGGTGCTTTGGGAGCCTGCGTGCGCCCCTGCCTCCTTTGCACCAAAGATGAAACTGTTTCCTCTGGCGCGCTGGTGCCCGCCTGGCCCGTCTTGCGTCATCTATGACCTCCCGAGGCCGAGCGTTGCAAAGAGATCTCCGCCGCTCAGGAGGGGGCGTGGGGAGACCTCTTCCCTCTAAGGGTCTTGGCGCCGTCTCCCTCGCGAGTGCGGGGCTCTCGCGAGGGCCTTGTCTTGAGCCGGGCCGCGTAGGGCCGTACTTGGTCTCCGTAGTGGGCCACACCCTGGGCTGCAGGCTGGCAGTTCTGGGTACCCCCGTTCCCAGGACGCCGACAGTAGCCCCCAGGCCCAGGAAGCCATAGAAGGTGGCCTGAAGCGCCATGGGCCCCAACCGCCTACGGGCCAGGCTTGACACGCGGCGCCCTCTGAGACGCTGATGCCTCCATTTCTTCGTGCTCTCTCGGCAACCGCCCCGGCTGACAAACAGCCTCGCGCATGCCACCGAGCCATCACTGTTCCCCATCAATCCTGCCGTCCGTTCTCCCTTCTTCCGCGGCTCGCGCCTTCTCCACCAAATCTTGCGTCCGACCCGACCTGGCAGTCCGCCATGGCCCCCAAGAAGAGAGGGGGTGAGTCTCCGAAGGCGCCGGAACCATCATCGACGCCGGAGCCCGCGTTAGGTCGATCCTTGGTGGTCAATCTTGAGGGGCTGGATAAGGTCCGTCTGGCTGGGATCGCGGCCTCAGACCGAGCTGGAGGCCTCCTGCATTCCCCTTCATCTCCACGCCCTCCTCTCCGGCTTGCTGCCACCGTTCTCGAACATCTTTTCTGCCGTGCTCACGCATTATCAGGTTCATGCGCTTCATCTTCACCCTGTCTCCATCGTCCTCCTCTCGCTTTTGCGTTCCTGTGTGAGGCCTTCATCGGCGTCTCCCCTTCTGTGGCCCTGCTTCGCCACTTCTTCTCCCTCCCGTTGAACCCTGGGGGACACTGCTCTGGATGTGTGTCCCTGAGAGCAGTCGATGCGACGGCCAGCGGGGCCCTCGATGCCCGGCTTTCCCCGAACGCAGAAGGCTTCCGGAGGCAGTGGGTGTACGTCGATGCCGCTGAGGCTGCCCTCTGCTTCAACTCCCGTAGGTTCCTGTAGAGCCGAGTCCCAGGTGGGAGCACGAGGAGCTTGTTGACCCGCGGCTCGGGCAGGTTTTGGTCAAGCTGGCGGAACCGAAGAAGGCTGGCGTGACAATGGCGATGGTGGTGTGGGAGTTCTCCCGCCAGCGAATTGCTCCTCTTCAGCATCATTCCCGCCCGATCTGGGCCTTCGCTGGCCCTCACGACTCCATGAGGCTTCAGTTTCCTTCTCTTCTTTCCAGCATGCTGCACGAGCTGCTTCGTCGCCTTACCAGCGGGGAACTGGATGAGCTTCCCCAGAACGGCCTCCCCTTGTACAACCGTAAGGACGGGGAAACCCTTGCTCGGGAGATGCCGCGCTTCGACGAGTGGGGGTTTCTTCCTTCGGTGGGAGTGGGTCCCCGGGGCGATCCCCCCGCGGGGGCCATCGGTCCTGGGGATCCTGAGGCCATGGCTCCCCCTTTGGTCAAGGTGGGGCATCCTGCGTCGACCATCCCCCGAGCTCTTGCCACGGCCCTGCCCGGGAGCGAGGATGACGCCCCGCCGGTGGAGGCGGCTGTCGCCTCCGTTGCTGGATGCCTGGCGTCAGACGCCGACATGTCGTCCCTGGGCCCCCGCGATCGCCGAAAGAGGAAGGGGCCCGGGAGCAGCTGCTGCCCAACGCCGTGTGTGCCGATGAAGAGGAAGTGGGTCGCCTTGGATGAGTAAGTTCCCGAGTCCCCTCAGCCTTCCCCTGATGTGCCCCCTATGAATCTCTGTTCCGCAGGTTCCCCCCTGATGAAGAGAGTGTCTTGACGCCACCGCCGCCTCCTGAGGCCACCAGGCCCATCGTGGCCCTATCTTCAGCGGCCCCAGAGTTCCGTGCACGAGGTCGCCCATACCCGAGCTCGTGCGGCCCTCGGGGGGTCCAGAGCGCGAGTTTCCTGCAATCTTCTTCGTGCGTGGCCTCCAACTTCCAGGGGAGGGGCTGCGTCCTCCGCTGACAGAATTCCCCGGGAACCAGTCGCGCCGTGCCCTAGGGCCCTCCTTGAGCGAAGACGCGGATCCCCGCGGGGTGCGGCCTCCACCCGGGGAGAAAGGGGAGGAGCCCCCATCCCCCGGCCGCGCACCGGGGCCATGCAGCCCCTCGCATGTATTCCCTACTAATCCAGAGGAAGGTGGAGATCCTGGTCGGGCCCTCGAGCTTGCGTGTGACCGAAGCGCCATGCGGCACAGTCTGCTCCAAACCGCAGCGAACGCGCTGGGGCGCCTGGGGGTGGAGCTTACCAACACCGACACCCTTCTCGAGGCGGAGCGCTAGCGCCTCGCGCGAGAGTGGCGCCGTCTTGAAGTTGCCGTTAACCTTGGTCATCTGCAGCGCGAGCGCGCCCACGCAGACGCTGAGGGGTCCGTTACCGCGGTGAGGGAGGCCCGTGACTGTGCCCTTGCAGAGGCCCAAGCCGCTGACAGCCGACGCAAGGCCTTGGAGGAATGCTTGGAGTAGCTTGAAGCCTCCAATGCCTCCCTTGAAAGGCGAATCCAGGTGCACAAGGCCGCACTTGATGACCTCACGATTGAGCTGCCATCCGGCGGTGCGGGGCCCCACGTACCTGAAGACGCGCTGACGATGGAGGCGCTGGAGTAGAGCCTGGAGCACGAGAGGCTGGAGGTGAGGGAGCACCAGGTGTCCCTCGCCGAGGACTCCCTCGCCACCCGTGAGGTGAAGGTCCAGGAGGAGATCAGTGACAAGGTGGCGGAGGTTCGGCGCTCCCTCCTCCAGGACTACCGCGTGAAGTTGAAGCTCCAGGAGTCCCATTTCCGCAGGCAACGTGACCACCTGAAAAGCGAGGCCGACGACCTCAGGAGAAGGTTAGATCAGGCGGAGCGACGCCGGAAAGCTGCAATGGATGCCCAGGATGCTGCCGAGGCTGAGCTGTCTTTTCTCTATAAGCAGGTGAAGGGCGTCACTTCCCTCGCGGAGAAGGCTTCTGACGAGGCGGATCGTGCCCGCTACCTTCAGTACATGTGTTCCAAGATGTTCCAATCCCTCGAGAAGAGGGCCCACTGGGCCTTGAGCAACATCTCCGGTGAGAGCGTCTCAAGCCCTCTCATTCCTGACGATGCCGGGTACCTGGGCTTCTTTTCTAGGGTCATGGAGCACCTTGAGGGGGGTGTGGAGAAGATCCGCGAGCTCGTGGAGGAGAAGTGTCGCGACCTCCTTGCACGGGCGGCCTCGCACATCTTCAGCCTTCTCCTTCGCCTCGATGCACACTTTGACTTCGGTGCGGTGCTCGCCCCCATGCCCGAAGTGATCCAAGGGGCCCTTGCCGAGTGGGTGGAGGACCATGTGGAGGACTTGATCGAGGGGTTTTCTTCTGATGAACCGGAGGACCATGCCGGAGCCGGGGAGCGCGAGCTCGGCGGTGGTGGTGGCGACGAGGGCGACGATGGTGGCACATCACCATATGTAGTCTTCGCGTTTACCTGTCAGGGTTACGAGTGCGGCCCTGCGGCGACTTGAATGTATTTTTGGAAGGACCATTGAGGATACTCCCGTGTGACGCGATGCATAACATCATACTTCTTTTTGCCAAAAATTCCTGCCGGTCAGGATGATCGTGTCACGCGAGCATCCGAGCATTTAGTCCTTGGCAGGGTGTGCGCGGTAGCTCATCCACTGTGTCCAGCTTCCGCTCACGGGTCGCACGTGGGAGAGGAAGGGGGCCGGCAGCTGCCGAACTTCCGAAAGAGAGTGAGATGCCAAACGGAAATCGTTACCAAAAAAGAATGACCCCCCTATTTCCAGAAGAAAACCGCAAGAACTCGAAGTTTTTATTCCAAGAGAAGGCAAATCCGAATACAAAATGGGCAAATAATAGCCGCGTCCGGCACCTAGGCTAATCTTCGTCTTCGTCTTCTCCCCAGCGCGGAGCGTAGGGCTTCCACCTTGCGTGGGCATAGCCATTGGAGGGCAGTGTTGTCCACCAACGCGGAGCATGGGGCTTCCACTTGGGCGTGGGATGGAACCCCTCCCCGTCCTCGGGGGGCTCCGGGCGTATACAACCCACTCATTATTACGTGAGAGTGTCACGGGTTGAGCCTGGGGTGCGCTGGGAGCTCCATGCCTCCGGGACATGGAGCCCACTTCCAGCCCCCAAGCATGATGCGGCGAAGTGGGGTCGGCCCCGGACGGTCCCTCCAGCGTGGAGGGTGCCCCCCACGCTCTCCGCTGGGAGGGCCCGCCTCGGAACAGGGCCTCGGGCACTCCAAAGCCCGGGGACGGATGTCGTCGTTGTAGTAGCGCTGCAGCCCCCTGCGCTGCGGGCGGGGCTCGGCGCAGGGCCCCTCCGTTGCGCGCGAGGCCAAAGCCCAAGGCGGTGCCACAGCGTGCTTCGCTGGGGTGCCCGGGAGCCCCGCACGGGTACCCAACCCCCCTTCCCCAGGTGGACCGAGCCGGACCCGGAGACATGGGTGAGTACGTGATCCCCTGCCACTGGTCGAGCGATGCCTGGCCTGGAGAGATGGACGTGTGCTCCACCCTCCGTCTCCAAGTTGGGAGCACCTGGCCTGGGGACATGGGCATGTGTTCCACCCTCCGTCTCCAGGTTGGAAGTACCTGGCCTGGGGACTTGGGCGTGTGTTCCACCCTCCGTCTCCAGGTTGTGGTCGCCCGGCCTGGGGACATGGTCGTGTGTTCTACCCTCCGTCTCTCCAGGTAGGTGACCCCCGGTCTGAGGACCCAGGCGCCTGTCCAAGGTAGCTCCCCACCAGCGGGTGCGCCTCACGAGGTTGCCAGTGCCAGGCACCCTCGTGATACCGGCCCCGCCAGCCGCCCTCGCGAGGCTGTACATACCAGCCCCGACGAAAGCCGCTCGCGAGGTCGCTTATGCTCCTCCTGTTGTCGTGGTGGCCCGGGTGCTCGACAACATGGTCTTTGTGGAGTTGCGCGAGCCCCCGGGCGCTGGTGTAGACGAGTAGCCGGACGTCCGCCACGAACACGCCCGGCGTGCTGGGAGGCGCGCGGCGGCGCCCGCCCCGCGCGGCCAGCATCTCTCGCCGGTCCTCGTCTGCGCCAGGGGCTAATTCCTGTGTGCCCGATGGACCGGGCCGCGCCCCCAGTGGGTGCAGGTCGCGACGCACTTCCCACTGGCATCCGTGTTTCCTCCGCGCGACGCCGGTTGGTTGAGTGATCCCATGGACGCCAGGCCCTAGGCCCGTCCCGTAATGAAGCGCCTGGACCCCGCCCGCTGTGGTGGCGCGCCTGGCCGCGCGACATGCCCAGTCGTTGTAACGTCCGCGAGCAGCGTGGAAACGCTGCAGTTCGTGGGCCACGAGGAGCGCGACTCGCCTGCGTGCCATGTCGTGGCGGGATCGGGAGGATGATGCCGTGACGCGAACGTGGGTGAGGGTCGGGGCGACGAGAACGTGTTGCACAGTCGATGAGGGCGACAGCCCCCGGCGCCTGTCGAAGGCAGGGCTGGCGACGGCGTCCGTCACCAGGGGGGCAAGGCGACACGGTGTGTCGAGGTCAGTAGGCGTCACCCGAGAAACGCGAGCAGCCCGTCGTTCGGCGCGGGCTCGGTGTCCCTTGGCCATGGAAGCAACGAGCGGAGGCCATGCGAAGCTTGTGTAAGGATTCCGACACGCCCCCTACCTGGCGTTCCGAATGTCGGATTTCGGGCTCCGCAAAACCTAAAGAGGTTCGAACTCAGGGGCGTGTGCGAAGACCCCCATTAGCTTTGGTCCCAAGCTCGCAGCTCGATTGCCTAGCTCGACGAACTCACTCGATGGCGAGGAAGAAGATAGCACACGGGGATTTACCCAGGTTCGGGCCACTGCGAAGCGTAAAACCCTACTCCTGCTTTTGGTGGATTGCCTCACGAGGAGGTTTGTGGATGACTTAGTACAGTGGAGAGCGGTCTCGCGAGGGCGCTCCGGTGGTCTTGGATCCGTCCCCCCTCCATGGGGTGGCCTAGCCCTATTTATAGCGACTCGGGTCCTCTTCCCTTGTCGCAATGGTGGGAAGGGATCCTACAACGGCCAAATTCGAAGGGGGACAAGGAGTACACCCTTATCCTGACGAAGGGGGACAAAGTAGCTGGTGGGGATGCCGAGGTGGGCGCGGCGATGACGTTCGTCGTGCGGAGCTCATGGTCTTGGTCTCGTTGCACCGGAATGGAAACCTTTGGGGGTGATTTGGGAGCCTGCGTGCGCCCCTGCCTCCTTTGCACCAAAGAGGAAACTATTTCCTCTGGCGCGCTTGTCACATTCCTAGTTAGCGTTGCTTTGTGCTAGCATGTATGTGCATCATGTCTAAATTTTGCATCAACTTGAAATGGGGAATTGTCAGAAACCCTAGCACCTCACCCTAAATAACCATTCAAATGTTGTGAATTTTCAATGAATCCAAAATGCCCTTAAAAATGATCATTATTTCTGATAAATGTTGGCAACAACATATCAGGGGACATTTCATTTTTCACAACAGATTTAGCATTTTAAAAATAACTAATAATGCTACCGAAGTTGATAAATAAAGCAGTATAAATATTTTAGTCATTCAAAATTGTTGAAACATTTTGTGGAGGTTTGAAATATTCAAACTAAGCTCTATAAAATATTTGAGCATTTTTGATGCTAAAGGTTTTGGCCCAAACAAAATAGAATAAATGTTAGAAATAGGAAAAAGAACAGAAAACCAATAAAAAGAAAAGGGGACCTCACCTGAGGCCCAGCAGTTGGCTGGCCCAACTGGCCCAGCTGCCAGTCATCTTCAACCTCTGCCAGAAGGTAGAGGAGAAGAGGGCAACGGCGAGCTGGCCATGGCGCCACGCACCTGGATGCCTCCTCGTCGCGCTGGCGACGTGGATAAGCACCAGGGTGCCGTCCCGATCGCTCTCTCCCCTCCATTCGCCCCTGCTCCTCTCCCTCGCCTCGGCTCGCCATGGCCGCCGCACCCCGCAGCTCGCCGCCGTAGCCACGCCCCTCCAACCGCTCTCCCTCGGCCTCGACGAGCTAATCAGCTCCGCCTTGAGCTGCTCCTGCTCCCCGCCAAGCCTCGCATCGCCAGGAGCTCTCCATCGCCGCTACGAGCTCGTCTTCTTCCTCCGGCCGCCGAAGATCGCCGCGGCCGTTTGTCACCTCTAGACCGTCCCCGAGCACGCTTTCAACGGCTACTAGATCACCGTGAGCTCCTGGACCCATTCACCCTCTTCTCCTGGTCGATCCCATGTCGTAGCCCGTGATTTCATCGGGACCCGAGGAGCTGCGCCGCACGATCTTGACGTCAGCAATGCTCCAGTGTCCAGGTGGTCCTTCCGAGGCCACCATCGAGCTCGTGGGGTCGTATAGAGGTCGTAGGAGCCAAGGCCCGGCCCTTTTGTGCGCCAGAACATCGACTCCGAGCTTGGCCGAACTCCGGCAGCCGCCAAGCTCGTCGCCGACGATGCTCCGGGCCATCTCCGCCCCTGAGATGTGCTCCGTTGGACGCGCATGAGTGCGGGCATTCGTTAGGACCTTTCCGCCGTCGTTTTGCTTGCCAGAGGGCGAAACCCGACCCCCTCCGCCGTCCCTGTGGTCGCCGGCGGCTCAACTCCGGCGAGCACGACCCGTTTTGACCACGGGGTTGACCCCCTGGGTCACATACAGGTGGGGCCCAGCCCCTGGTTAGTTTTAGGTTAGATTTAAATTAATTAATTAGTTTAATTAACCTAATGACCCATTGACAGGTGGGCCCAACTCTGTTAATCAGTAGTTAGTAGTTAATTTAAATTCTGTTAGTGCCTAGGTCACTGACCAGTGGGCCCCACTAGTCAGGTTTGACCTGGCAACGGACAGTTGACCTGCTGACGCCATGCTGATGCAGTGCTGACGCAGTAATAGCTTTTCTGATTTAATTTAATTCCAGAAAATGCTAAAATCTTAGGAAAATCATAGAAATTAATCTGTAACTCAGATTGAAATAATTTATATATGAAAAATTATTAGAAAAATCCAAAGAATCCATTGGTGCTATTATCATGCATGTTAGAGCAACCTAGATAGATGAACATTGACATTTTGGCAATAATGCAATATGTGGAATATCATATGGAGAACAATTTTGAACCTATATTCAATCCTACTCCATTTAACTCTAATGGTAGATGCATTAGCTCATCTATAACATGCTGCCATGTCATGATCATGCATCATATTGTTGCACTTGCCGTGTATTGATTGTTACTCTGTCTATGTCACGGTAGATTCTGCTACATCGGATACCCTCGAGTATCCCTCTGAAGGAGAGTACCTCCCGGCCAACCTGCAAGGTAAGCAACCCCATTGCTCATACCGATAACATCCCACTCTCTCGCTCCTACTCTTGTTTATTGCATTAGGACAAACGCTTCTACTGTCTATCTGTTGCGGTAGTGAACCCATTCCTCTGCCTGACATGTCATTGTCATAGTAAATAGCTAAACCATGCAACCTAGAATACCTGGTAGATGCTTGAGCCTTGATGTGCTTTACCTGCTTTGCTTGCTATGCTTAGAGTTGTGTCAGGTCTGATTCATCTGGGTGATGAAACGGAGTGAAACAGTGTTGTTCTGATGTGATGAACTAAATGATGAACTCGATTTGGTAAAGGTAGCGATGAGAGGCTATGTAGGAGTACATAGCGGATTGTCTCATTGGGACCATTCTTAGGAACTGAGTTCCATGTTTGTGATCCAAGAATAGTTACTACCACATGCTGGGCCCTGAAATATGACCCCGCTCGACTTATCAACCGCCTAGTCCTCTGTCCAGGAGTTGCAAGTAGTTTCTGGTGTTTGTAGCCATGTTGGAGGCCGTGCGTAGCGCTGACGCTAGGGGTGGGCTATGACGCGGTAGGCAGTGGCACGGTGTACCAAGTGGCACCCGAACGGTGGGCTTGGGAACCCTGCGCACATCGTTTGAGGCCGTAGCGGAAACTTTGGCCGGACTTCCATGCGTGTTTAGTCTCAAATAGGTGATAGCCTGGACTAGGGTCTTATGTGATTGACGGTCTTGGCCGACTCCCTCGCTGGGCTTCCGCTTGAAGGTTGCCGAGGTGCCTGGTTTTATGAGCACACAGCGATAAGTGGCGAGAGCGTGTGTGAAGAAGTGCACCCCTGCAGGGTAATGAATTTGTTCGAATAGCCGCGTCCTCGGATATGGACTACTTGGAGAACTTATGCTGTTCATAGATAACTTGATGGTTACTCTTAAAAGACTCAAGACAAGTGTGAGTACCACGGATGGCACTCTCGTAGGTGATGGGAGCGGATCCATGGTGGTGTATTGATGTGGTGTTAGTGGACTCGTGTGCGCTATCTCAAAACTTGTTCAAAGAACTGGCAGTCGTAGTACAGGCTAGCCAACAGTCAAAGCTGGCTTGCTGCATAAACCTCACTACTCCCCTTGTTGAAACATGAGCATGAATAACTTAGGTCTGCTTTAAAGACTTGCTGAGTACGATTGTACTCATGTTTGCTTAATAACTGTTGCAGATGAGAATATGGACCCATCTGGTGGGTTCTATCTAGACGTCGACGATGCCGAGTAGCTGGTATCCCAGCTACGATCTGATGCCCTGGGATGGGCTGTAGATAGTCAGGCTTAATGCCTTTTTACCTTTCAACTGTCTGTACTCAGACAGCTTTAAGCTTCCGCTTGGTTGTATGAACATGTTTGTATGACTTGAGTGTCGGGTCATGTGACCCCTACCTGTATGAACATATTATGTAAGGCTCTTCTGAGCCTTCTAAATAAATGTTGTGTTGTTGTATGGTTATGTTGTGATGCCATAGTTGTATCTATGCATATCGGACATGTCGTGCGTACGTCTGACGTGTAACGGTATGTATGGGATTCGACACCTAGTTGTGTGCCT
Organism: Elymus sibiricus; assembly: GCA_039707655.1. Classification (NCBI taxonomy): domain Eukaryota; kingdom Viridiplantae; phylum Streptophyta; class Magnoliopsida; order Poales; family Poaceae; genus Elymus; species Elymus sibiricus. Next base: position 180,877,178 of record CM077673.1, on the reverse strand, counting down.
CTAGTGGTACTCTTTACAGGGAAATGCCTCTTTGTGCTTCCACTGAGCCTTGGTAGCTTGCTACTGCTCCGGACACATTGATTGACCGGCATGTATCCTTCTTTGCTGCTATGTTTGTCCCTTCAGGGAAATGTCTCGCAGTGTAATGGAGTCCATGTAGCCTGCTATGACTCGTCTACGCGCAGTTGATGACATTTATGTCCCCCGGCATAATGGAGTCCCTGTAGCTTGCTATGACTCGTCTACACACGCTGAGGCCGACACCTGCATTGCTGGGTTACGTATGCCTGTCCCTATACGGATGTGCTACTTGGGTTCTATGACCAGTCATGTCGACCCGGGTTCTCTGACATTTGAATGCTAGCGACATATTCACATTCGTGAGCCAAAAGGCGCAAACGGTCCCAGCCCAGGTAAGGTGGCAGCCATGGGGATAACCGTGCGTGAGGCTGCAAAGTAATGTGGAGTGTTACATGCTAGATTCTTATGGCTTAGGATCGGGGTCCCGACAGCGCTGGTGCCCGCCTGGCCCGCCTTGCGTCATCTTTGACCTCCCGAGGCCGAGCGTTGCATAGAGATCTCCGCCGCTCAGGAGGGGGCCTGGGGAGACCTCTTCCCTCTGAGGGTCTTGGCGCCGTCTCCCTCGCGAGTGCGGGGCTCTCGCGAGGGCCTTGTCTTGAGCCGGGCCGCATAGGGCCGTACTTGGTGTCCGTAGTGGGCCACATCCTGGGCCGCAGGCTGGCAGTTCTGGGTACCCCCGTTACCATGACACTGATAGTATGCCTTGTTTATTTCCGTTATTAACGTTGTGAAGTTCTATATCTGCAAGTATGTACTTTCCAGTTCAATATCATCATACCAGTTTCAACGGCCATATGTGGTTCCTGTTAAGCCTTGTGTAGTTAACACGCCCACTGTTTATTGCTGTTTTTTCACAATGTGATGTCCAGTTACACAATTTGATGTGTAAACACGAGCTACATACTATGCAATTTCAACAGCACCACTATGAATTCCTATATTTGGTTGCTGTTAAGATTGTTGTAGTGAGCACAAGCCTTTCCATTTTTATGTAACTATAACTAGTGTGCTTAAACGTGCACAATACCAGTTAGAAGGACTATATTTTGTTGTTGTTAAATGCTAAGCCTATTGTAGTTAACACACATCTCCACTTATTATTAGCTTAGCTAGAGTGCTTAAACCTGCACACTAAAGCTATCATTCTGTGATTATGTTGTTTACCATGCATATATTTGGTTGATGTTTTGCCTGTCGGTACTTAACATGCCTTTCGGTGTACTTACCCAGGACAATATCGGGAACAACTGTTGTTTTTCATTGAGGTTAGTTTCATCACATGGCTTATATATATACTCCATCCGCCCCAAAGTATTAAGATCTTAATACATCAAATATGTGAGTATTTTGGATGTAATAAGATCTTAAATAATGGGACAGGGAATACTGTACTACGTCATTGTGCAATTTCTGTTTACCTTCTAATACTAACTTGTTGCTTGTAGGTACATATGTCACTGGTAAAGATCCGCGTGTCGACCCTTTTTGCGTATGGGGCAATGAGATATTCATGAACCAGCATCAAGTGAGGAAACTTATAAAGGTTGTTAATAAAATGGGACAAAATATGGCAATTAAACTATTTCTTTACACCTTATCCAAGACAGCAGTGAACTCCAGGATGGTAACTACGAACTCTGTACCCTTCTTTTTACTGTCCATAATGAGTTGTTAGCTTACAAATTTACAATGTCTGAATCTATTTTGTTTGCAGTGGTTCTCAAAGCAGTTTACCCAGGATTACCTCTCAAACTACATGATTGGTGGACGTGCAAATGTTAAAGTATATCTACCAGGCCACGATGACTATCTAGATGTCCTCATCAACACAGAGAAGGATGGGCGGTCCGCCATCAAAAGGGGCTGGCCTAGAGTCGTCTGTGCATTCTGCATGGAGGAGGACACAATATGGGCATTCCGCTTCACCTTGTACAACTGCCAAAGTGTCTTTTGCCTATTCCTTTACCGTATTTAATACAAGTATGCAACCATGGTTCATCATTATTTATCTGGTCCTAATGTAATTATTATTTCTTGATGTAATTCTTGAACATATGTACCTATGAATGGAATAATGCATTGGTTGTTGAACCTATGTCTATATAAGATGGATATGAAAAATGCAATAGCCTACTATCAAATTCAAATCCTGTAGAATTTTAAATTGTGGCAATTAAAATAGGTGAAAAATAAGCTCTTTAGGTCATTACACCGCACATGGTTTGTAAAGCAGAACGCGTGTGATATACCTCATGATTCGACACGTTTCAGAGAGAGAAATCGTGTGCGACAATGCACACAATTGCCGTCTGCAAACCATGTTTGCAGACCTAAATATTTTGTGACAGTCTCCTTATCATACACGATTTATAATGTTTAACTGTTTGTTATGTCGTATGCATCCGACACGAGTATGACAGTTGGAGCGTTTGCGAATCTTCCTATATCGCAAACGACGCTGTAGGACAAAATGTGTGTGATTGTCTCCTTATCATACACGCTTTACTATTATGAACTGTTTGCGATTCGGCACACATCGTAAAGGGTGCGCTACAGAATTGCGCGTGCGATGTTAGTGTGATCTCACACGAGTTGCAAGGATGGGCCGTATGGGAAGGGTGTCATACCTCAAACGGTTGACAGGTGACTCTCATTTGTGATAGATACGGAAATCCCATACGCTTTGTTTTGCTAAACGTTTGCGTTCATTGGCCTCCATCACCAATGATTTTCCCATGTCGTGTGGGATGGACCCCCCTATCGCCCACACATGCAAGGCGATAGTTTCAAAGTACGTCGGGGAAAGGGGTTAAAAACCATTTGCATAGCACGTCGCTGCACCAGTGATAGTTGATGACAAACATTGCCATGCTTTGCACATGATTGATATTGCTTATTGTCATATGTCTCCATATGTTGCCTCTCTCATGCTCGATGCTTTTCCATGTATTGAGTGCAACAATGCTTTTGATCTTGCTTATGAGATTGCCCCCATGGCTTTCTCTCATATTATTGGAGCTTTTGACATCTTTCATGTGAAACATACTCGCCTTCCTTCTTTGCACCATATGCCTAGTGCCATGAATAGAGCCATTGTTGCATCATATTATTGATGCACTTTTGCTTCTAATTATTATTTGCAACAGAAGAGAACCATCATGATGTATGATGTGTTTGTCTACCATGCACATACATTCTTTGCTTTGTTGTGTGCATGTGTAGGATACTTCGACTACATGTCAACTTCCACTTCAAGTGAGTTGACAATTCGAGCTCTTGAGAAAGAGCCATGCTATACCGACGTGTTTCTACATCACACTTGCTTGCGCATCAGCATTGTGACGGACGCACAAGGTCACGCTTTTGAGGTGACATCCTTCTTGAGCATGGATATTGTGGCTCATCCTACTTGTGTTGCTTGTACCATGACATATATTGGTCATCTTGGACCACTTACTTGCACACGTGTTAGTGGTATTGCTTTTCCTCACGATTGCCACATTGCCATGCCTCATGACATACATGCCTTGTTTGTCACATCCAACTTGTGGATTGTTTGCTCTTATCATATGCTTGGGTGCAACAGTGTCCATTATTCACATGTGCCATGCCACATTGCTTGCTACATGATTAACTTGCTTGCCTCACACATGATGACCAATTGCTCTTTCTATTGTGTTGAGTGCCTCACTATCTTCACTACACCATGCGCACGTTATGCTTGGATTGTATTTCACGTTGGATTGCCCCATGTGTTTATACACTTCATTTTATTTGGTGTTGTGAATGATTCATATGCCTACCATAGACCTTTTGTTGATTTCTTTGTGCATGATTGCTATGACCATGAGGTAGATGCTTGTTATATTGTCACGCATATTTGCATCTCTATCTCCCCTTTGCGTACTTGTTAACATGATTGCAATGCTTGTGCTTAATTTGTAAGCTTACATGCTATGTCGCATTCTCTTGTACCTTCTTATGATAAGAATGATGATGACACTTGTTGGGTCTTTCACCACACGAATGATAGGTTTTGCATTCACTCTAACCTCATTTGTTTTTTCGAGTGTTTGTCGTGTTCTCTCGTTTTGAAGGCTTTGTGAAAGTGCGTTATATCGACTAGAGGGGGGGTGAATAGGCGATTTTTACAAATTCATCACTAAGGAATTTCAACTTGAGGAATTTGAAATGTGATGAATAACTAGCAGCGGAATAAGTAGTCAAGTGCATACGAAGCATAGCGATCGCATAGTAATCATGATGAAATAAAGCATGGACAGATTACAGGTAGCGTGATACAGGATAAGCAGGTGAGGAACAAGGTAGCTTGAAGAATTGAGGTGAGGAAATTGAGAAAGTCTTCAGTCAAATTCTTCAAACAGTAACGATCAATTTCATCAACAAGTATATGAGGAAATGAAAGGGTTGAGGAAATGGAACCAGGTAGCTCGATGAAGACAATGGTTTGATGACCCAGTTCCAACTGCTGTGACAGTCGTATGTCTGGTTTGGAGCGGCCTGGTATTCAAACCAGAGGACACACAGTCCCAGGACACACAGTCCTTACCGTATTCTCCTTGAGCTAAGGTCACACAGTCCTCGCCCAACACTCGTGGTAAGTCTTCAGGGTAGACTTCCAAAATCCTCACAAACTGGTCACCTGGCGATCCACAATTGACTGCTGGATGCTCTAGACCAAGGTCACTTCGTGATCCCCAATTGACTGCAGGATGCACTATACCATGATGCCTAACCGTCTGGAAGATACACAGTCTTCAAAGGTAACAAGCGTCGGTTCCACACAGGAACAATTTCTTCAGTGATGCTCAATCACTTTGGGTTGGTGGTTTGGTTTTGGGGTTTTTCCTCACTGATAATTTTCTCTCAAAGTCCTCGAGGAATGGGATGCTGTCAAATGACAAGTGTCAGTTCTCTCTCGGAGCAGCCAACCAACTAGTGGTTGTGGGGGTGGCTATTTATTACCAGGGAGCAACCTGACATGATAAGACATAAATGCCCCCAATGATATGACCGTTATGTGGTTGGGATGACTGGGGACAGCTGGCACTTAGCACAGCAACGGTCAGTATTTTGAACTATGAAAGTCCTCAGGCTTATCATGTTCCTCACTTGTAGGCAATTCGCACTGGCGAAATCCTAACTCCTTAGTCAGACCAAATTCCTCAAAGACCAGAAGATCATCATCTCTGTCACTGAAGAACTTGACTGAACTGCAAGAGATTTCCAAAGGGTTCACTCGAAGGATTGGATAGGTTGAGGCTTTTGAGTTGAGCATCAGTTGGAAATTTTCCTTAGTATTACCTCGGCCCCCTTTAACAGGACGGTGTTTCCTATGACTCAAAGAAAGGAAATGAAACTACGAAAACAAAAGTCTTCATGCTTCATAGTCCTCGTTCAGATCTTCAAGGTCACACCAACTTCTTCTTTTTCAAAGTCTTCAGGGAATACCAAAGTCTTCAGTTGAAGACATACATTTTTAGGGGTCGATAATCTCCGAATGTATCAAACTCCTCAGCGACTTATAGAGCCTGTGTACACTTACAATCGCATTAGTCCCTTAACCTATAAGTCTTCAACACACCAAAATCACTAAGGGGCACTAGATGCACTTACAATCTCCCCCTTTTTGGTGATTGATGACAAATAGGTTAAATTTTCAATGGGGATAATAATATGAAGTGTAAGTACTGAGTTTGAGCAATTTGATTGCAAGATATAGAAGAACTCCCCCTGAAGATGTGCATATTTGAGGAATTTGCTTTGGATTGCAAATGCACATAGCAGGTTAAAAACATGGAGAAGTCCCGCTATATCTTGTAATTCATACACGCATTTAACATATGATATGAGGAATTTGAAATGCATGATGAAAATGGTGTGTGACGAAATTCAGCATGTATGCATTAAGGTACTTGAGGAAATAGGCATGCGGAAAGCAGTTCAAAAACGTCAGACCACCATCGGACTTAAGATTACAACTCAACCAACAAAAAACTTCAGAAGAGCGAGAGTTGTAACTTAAACAAAAACAACCCATATATAGAGACCCGCTTGAAGACTAACTCAAATTTTCTCCCCCTTTGGCATCGAAGACCAAAAGGGACGAAAAATGAGGACTAACGCCCCTGAAGAATTTCATCTTGAAGGTGGTGGAGGAGCGCCAGCGTTGTCGGGGTCATTCCTTGATGCAAGGCCCGCGGCAGTGTCGTCAATATCCTCAGCTTCATCCGCCTGGCGTGATAAAGAATATGAGCTTGTAACCAGCTAGGGAACTTGAACTTTCTTCCATTTCTTCTTCGGAGGGATGGACCAATCAAAGTCCTGCTGAAATTCCATCTCCTTGAGTTCTTCAGGAGTCTTGAGGTGAGACAGGATGGCCCATGTGCGGTCGAAGACACAATTTCCTTAGGCATAGGAGGTACTTCTTCAGCTCAGGAATTTGAATAGCAGTTTCCTTAGTTGCTGTTTGAGCAGCAATTTCTTCAGCTGATACATCTGGAATATCTTCAGGGACAGGTGCAGCCAAGTCATCAGATCTTGTATGAATTTCTTCAATCTGGGCTGGAGACTGAGGAATTTGAGTGAGGGTAGAGGTCATTGGTGAATTTGGGTGTGCAGCTTCCCAATATTCATCATTGATAAGAGGATTTGTGTTTCCAATGTCCACATCCTCTTCTATTTCTTCAATGCCGGACTCTTCGGTAGTCAACTGAGGCTGGGGCGATGATACCAGTGGGGTTGAGGCATTTGCTTCCACCTCAATTTCTTCATCAATCTGCTTTGAGGAAGCAGCAAACTGATCTTCTTCATCTTCATCATTTGGAGTGACATAGTCAACACCAAATGGAATTATCTCATAGGCAGGTATGGAGAAGATTGGAGTTGCATCAATGGGCTCAGTTGAAGAACTTGGCATAGTCTTCAACTTCTTCACAGTTTTCTTCACTTCTGATGCAGAAGGAAGGTGGATGTTCTTCACCCATGAGGGTTTTGCAGTTTCAGCTGAGGGCGAAGGGGGAGCAGTTTCTTCAGGCACGACTGATGCAGTCGTCCTAGTGGTCTCAATTACATCAGGCGCAACAAAAGTTTCAGCTGGCCTAGCAGTTTCTTCAGGCGCAACAGTGGAGGTTGCCCTGACAGGTTTTCAGCAGCCAGAATTTCTTCAGCTGCGCGTTCAGTTTCTTCAGCAGGCTGAGCAGATTCTTCAGCCTGAGGAATTATCTGTTGCAATTGAGTTGCAACCCTTGAGTTGTGATCTCTAACTGCAGCTTGTGTTGCCCTGACAAATCTTACTTTGGTGCCCTTCCATTCAGCACCATACTTTGCTTGTTCTTCAGTAAGGCAGTGAATCTCAGACTAAACTGTGATGAGTTGATTGGGAGTCAAATTCATCACATTGTTCTTCAGGAACTTTTCTTTTCTGGCCCTGCTTCTCTTAGCTCTCTGAGCTTGTTCTCTCTTCCATTTTTCTTCAGCTATGAAGTGTGTGAGGACATGTCCACACCAAGAGGTAGATTCAGTGAGGAAAGTGGAGTGCTGGGATCCTCATGCCATATGTCGATGAAGTTGAGGATCATCTTAGGATACAGCATGAGAGGAACAGAGCTGCCCTTGGCTATTGCAGCTCTCTGCTGGCTGTTTCTAATGATTTCTTCCAATTCTTCATTAGTAGCCTCATCATCATCCTCAGATCCTGAGGGTACATTCACAGTAGCTTTGCTATTGTGAGGACTTGGTCTCTGACCTCGTCCAGCAGTTCTCTTTATCTTCATCAAAGTAGGGCTTGTTGAAGACTGTGCTTGGGCTGATGAACTTGCAGAGACCCCTGAAGCAATTGAGAAGCCAGTAGTCCTCTGACATGTTGCAAGATGTACAGGTGTGGAGGACTTTGTGGCAGCAGCTGATGATTGTGCAGCTACTGAAGGCATTGCAGAGGCCTTTGAAGAATTTGCATGAGGATTTTGCAGTGAGGACTTTGAAGTTGATGTTTTTGACTTCACTGCAGACTTCTTCACCATCGATTTCTTCCGAGCACTATCAGAGGCTTCAGCAGAGGCAGCAGCAGCAGCAGAATCTTCATTGAATTTCTTCACAGCAGCTTTGGCAGTTTTCTGAAATTTTAGTTGATGCTTTGCCCATTCAGCTGGAAAGTCTTCACCACGAGCAATGCTAGTGGGATCGACTTCTTGATCATCAGCAGGAGGAGCCCTTTTGCAAGGAGGTTTGAGGGCGAATTTCTTCATGTACTTGGGAGTGACATAGCGATAGTCTCTCCACTCCTTCACCCACCTCCATTCAATCCTCTGAATTCTGATTTTCCTGTGCTCTTTTGTCTCTTTGCCATGAATGGCCTCATCTGGAGTACAGTAACTAGCATACAGATGCTCAGGTATCTCAAAAGCAGTGTTCTGTTCGGCCTTCTTTCCACCCTTCTGAGGTCTTTTACCATCTGCCATTTTCTTCACTTGATGACTTTGAACTCTTGATGATTCTGAAGATGTATACAGTTTTTCCTCAAGAAACACTGCAAATGAGTTAAGTTGATGAGAACCTAATGATTCATCAGCAGACATTTTGTACCTGTGAACAGAGTATAGGTGCGAGGAATTTGAAGAGGTCATATGCGTTCTCAGAAATTTTTCAAAATACATCAAGTTGAGGATTTTGACCATAGATGTCTTGAGGAATTTCACTAAGTGTTCTTTGTCTTAGGTTCCAGAGTTGTGCGAATATGTTGATCCACACAATTGAGGAATCTTGAAGAAAATCATAACTTAGGAAAAACATCAAGGGATTGAAACATGTAAGGTGCTTAAAAGGTGAATCTTGAAGAATAAACACTTTTGAGGATTTTGTGGAAGACATGAAGATCAAACAAGGGCAGTAAAATTAGATTTTATTTACCCTGATGAAGAACACGATGAACAGAGAGCTGAAATCGGGGAAGTTTGTCAGTCCAGATTTCCCACGCCCTAGCTTGGCAGAGGGAGACAGCTACAGTGGCGGCGGGGTGAAGACTTCCGCGGCCGATGCGAGTACGGCGACGGCGAGGTCGAGGCAGTGAAGCTCTTCCTCTCTGGCGGCGATGATTTTAGCGGCGGCGCTAGGTTTGAGCTCGGGAGAGATGGGAGTGAGGAGTAACTCGAGCATAGTGAGGGAAAGGGGGTATATATAGTGGCAGTAAAAATGATTCGGCCCGAAGATTTTGGACCAGATTGCCCCTGACCCTTGCTCTCCATGCGACATGTGTCACCCACGTTCTGAGTAGTGGAGATAGTGGGGGATCGTGGCTTATCCAGTCGTGGGAATTGGAACTGTTTGAGCGGGAAGCGCCGAAAAATTTGATAGTGAAAATTTTAAAGTTTCCGTTCGCAAATTCTTCAACTGTCAAGGATACAGTGAAGACTTTGACCGAGTTTCAAAGTAGAACGCATATGAAGAATTTGTGAACAGACTTTGTTGAGTTTAGCATAGAGGGGGAACGGGTCCAATCACATTCACTTAGATGAAAATCAACTTGAAGAATTAGCAATAAGTGAATGCTGTTGAGGACATTGAAAACTCAAATATATATATATATATAGTCAATGAAGAACATCAGTTTCACTGTTTGAAGAATTTGAAAAGTTGAGGAATTTGCAAACTTGAGGAATTTGAAAATTTGAAGACTTTGCAAAATGATGAAAAACTCAACTCTGAAGAATTTTAACTATTGTTGGTGGCGTGACCCACCGTATAAGAATGATGATTTCAGACATCGCGTACAATTGTCGTAGGGTTCTGAGAATCAAATTCTTCGTTAACTTCTTCACACTTAGAGAGTTATTCTTCATTGATTGAAGAAAGACGTTACTTCGTGTGTTGCACATCAAAGTCATCAATTTTGCATGAGTGTTAGGATGTGTGTCTTTTCAAAGAACATTCGAAGATTCTAAGATATTTAGCTCACACCGCAACTTGCAAAATCTCTTTTCATCCAAGGGCTTAGTGAAGATATCGGCCAGTTGTTCTTCAGTGGGGATGTGGTCGATGGAGATGTCGCCCTTGAGTACATGATCTCGAAGAAAATGATGACGAATCTGGATGTGCTTGGTCTTGGAGTGCTGAACTGGGTTGTAAGCAATCTTGATAGCGCTCTCATTGTCACAGTAGAGAGGTACATTCTTCACCTTGATGCCGTAGTCCTTGAGGGTTTGCTTCATCCACAGCAACTAAGCGCAGCATGAACCAGCAGCAATGTACTCGGCTTCAGCAGTAGAAAATGACACGCAGTTCTGCTTCTTCGAGGACCAACAGACTAAGGATCGTCCGGCGAAATGACATGTGCCTGAGGTTGACTTGCGATCCACACGATCTCCAGCATAGTCAGCATCTGAGTATCCGACGAGGTGAAGATTTGAGCCCTTGGGATACCATAATCCAAGCGTTGGTTTGTGAGCTAAGTATCGAAGAATATGTTTCACAGCCTTATGGTGTGATTCCTTCGGTGTTGCTCGGAATCGGGCACACATGCAAACACTCAGCATAATATCAGGCCTAGATGCACATAGATACAATAAAGAACCAATCATGGAGCGGTATACCTTCTGATCGAAATCTTTACCATTTTCCTCAGTGCAGAGGTGGCCTTTTGAAGGCATTGGAGTTTTGACGCCTCTGTAGTCTTGCATGTTGAATTTCCTCAGAACATCCTTGAGGTATTTCTCTTGTGAGATGAAGATGCCATTGTCTTGCTGACGAATTTGAAGACCTAAGAAGAATTTCAACTCTCCCATCATAGACATTTGATATTCTTCACTCATCATATAGGCAAATTCATCACTGTAACGTTTGTCAGTACAGCCAAAGATGATATCGTCTACATATATTTGGCATATGAACAGTTCATTGTCATAGGATTTAGTGAAAAGAGTTGGGTCGAGTGAACCGGGTTTGAAGCCTTTCTTCATGAGGAATTCCTTCAGAGTGTCATACCACGCCCGAGGGTCCAGCTTGAGGCCATAGAGGGCCTTGTTGAGTCTGAAGACTTTGTCAGGATGCTTAGGGTCTTCAAAACCTGGGGGTTGAGCAACATATACTTCTTCCTCAAGCTTACCATTGAGGAATGCACTTTTCACATCCATTTGATATAAAATGATATCATGATGGTTGGCATAAGCAAGCAATATGCGAATAGCTTCAAGTCTAGCAACAGGTGCAAAAGTTTCATCAAAGTCAATTCCTTCAACCTGTGTGTAGCCTTGAGCTACAAGACGACCCTTATTCCTTACCACAAGGCCATTTTCATCTTGCTTGTTGCGGTAGATCCACTTGGTACCTATGATGTTATGCTTGCGAGGATCTGGCCGCTTGACAAATTCCCACACGTTGTTGAGCTTGAATTGATGCAATTCCTCTTGCATAGCTTGAATCCACTCAGGCTCCATGAAAGCTTCATCAACTTTGGTGGGCTCTATGATAGAGACAAAAGCAAAATACCCACAAAAGTTAGTCAAATGTGAAGCTCTTGAGCGAGTGAGAGGACCTGGTGCATTGATGTTGTCGATGATTTTGTCAATCTGCACTTCATTTGCAATTCTCAGATGAGCAGGTTGACGTGGCTGAGGATTTTCTTCAGCACCATTTTCTTCAGGTGTATCAGCATGAATGTCTTCATTGGTTGGAATGACTTCCTCAGTAGGTTGAGGATTTTCTTCAGTGGGTACGACATCCTCAGTAGCTTTCAACTTAATGGATTCCTCAAGAGACTTTTCATCTAGCACAGAAGGAAGGTGCTTTCTTTGCGAGCCGTTAGTTTCATCGAACCGCACATCTACAGTTTCAACAACCTTGTGATGGTAGGTATTGAAGACTCTGTAGGTTTGCGAGTCCTTTCCGTAACCAAGCATAAAACCTTCATGTGCTTTCGGTGCAAATTTAGAACAGTGGTGAGGATCTCTTATCCAGCATTTTGCACCGAAGACTTTGAGATAACTTACATTGGGTTTCTTGCCGGTCATGAGTTCATATGATGTCTTCTTGAGGAATTTGTGAAGATATACCCTGTTGATGATGTGGCATGCTGTATCAATTGCCTCAGGCCAGAAGCAACGAGGAGTCTTGTATTCATCAAGCATGGTGTGAGCCATCTCAACAAGAGTCCTGTTCTTGCGCTCCACGACGCCGTTCTGCTGAGGAGTATATGGGGCAGATAGCTCATGAGTAATACCTTCATCAAGATATTCATCAAGATTGGTGTTCTTGAACTCAGTCCCATTATCACTCCTGATATGCTTGATCTTGACGCTGGAGTTTGTTGAGGCCCTTGAAGCAAATCGTCTGAAGACATCCTGCACTTCAGACTTGTACAGAATAATATGCACCCAAGTGTAACGAGAGTAATCATCAACAATGACAAAGCCATACAAACTTGAAGCATTTGTTAGTGTGGAATAATGAGTGGGGCCAAAGAGGTCCATGTGAAGCAATTCAAAAGGTCGAGTCGTGGTCATGATTGTCTTCGAGGGATGCTTGGATCTGGTCATCTTCCCAGACTCACAAGCACCACAGAGGTGATCCTTGAGGAATTTGACAACTTCGATGCCAATGACGTGCTTTTTCTTCATGAGCGTGCGCAAGTTCCTCATACCAACATGTCCAAGTCGTCGATGCCACAGCCAGCCTTCTGAGGACTTTGCAAGTAGGCACGTGGCAGGCTGAGGACCTATAGAGAAATCAACAATATACAAGTCTCCTCTCCTAAAGCCTTTGAAGACTTTGGAATGGTCAGATTCCATGATGACAACATAACGATATTTTCCAAAGATGACAACCATATCAAGATCACAAAGCATTGAGACAGACATAAGGTTGAACCCGAGGGATTCGACAAGCATCACATTGTCCATGTGTCGGTCCTTGGAGATTGCAACCTTACCTAGACCCAATACCTTGCTTTTTTCCTTTGTCAGCGTAGGTGATATGCTTCAGATGAGATGGGGCAAGTGGCATATTCATCAGTAGACTCTTGTCACCACTCATGTGGTTGGTGCATCCACTATCGAGGACCCACTCAGTAGTTTTTGGAGTTTCATCCTGCAGATGAATTAGTACAACTTACGAACTCATATGCTTCAGAGTGAAGAATATGACATCAAATTCATCAGGTAGAATTTCATCACACAACATAGTAAGTAAAGCAGTGTGAGGACGTGAGAAATGAGGAACTCATTTTTGCATGATTAGCTTGTGTCCTTTCAAGCATTTCCTCAGGTCTCCAGCAAATTCATCTGACGTTCAAGTTCATCTGGAGACCTGACCCTGCATAAGAAGTTAGTTCAATTTCTTCACCACCCACATCTGGAGGGGTGGCAAAGAGTTCATCATTTTGCGAGCTCCATATGAGAAGGGAGGCATTGAAGCTAGTGCACTTCGTTTCACAGGACTAGGGTTAGAGTACTCATATGAATAAGCAGAGAAATTCTTCGAGGCCTTATGAACATAATGGTTTGAAGAATAATGCACATATTCAGAACTCTTAGATTTTTCCTGCGAAACAGATGCATTAGCACGAGAATGATACTTTTGACCATTTGAGGAATTTGGTCCAAGTGAAGACTTTGGTTCATATGAGGAATTTGATCTGGGGTTCCTTTTCTTCATGGGTGGTGTCGTGAGGACATTCACTTGAAGATTTTCCAAGCAGCTCTTAGGAACCCAGATTTTCCTCATAGGTGAACCGTTCCTGCAGTTAGTTCCAACAAATCTGGCAAATACTTCACCTTTCTGATTTTTGAAGAATTTGTAGTTGGAGTCAAGTGACTCATCAGAGGAATATGAAGTTTCACAAGTAAAGCCAGATAAAGTGGATGGATCCACAGGAGGTCCTTTTGCAGCAACCCATGAAGTTTTGGAGTACTGCTCATGTGTCCAGTAGGATCCATCAGCATTGAGTTTCCTCTCAAATGCAATACCCTCTTTCCTAGGGTTCCTGTTCAGAATCTGCTTTCTGAGCACATCGCAAAGGGTTTGATGCCCTTTGAGACTTTTGTACATGCCTGTCACATACAATTCCTTCAACCATGCATTTTCGTCAGTGATACTTGTGGTATCCTCAGATGAGGAATTTGTGACCACGGGGATAGTTGAAGAATTTGCAGCAATAGAAGCATTTGAACATTCAGGTAAAGAGTTAGCAGTTTCACGTTCGATGCATTTCATACATGGTGGAACAAATTCTTCCTGAGCGGTACTGATCTGTTGAGCCAGTAAGGAATCGTTTCCCTTTGGAGATCCTCATGAGCCACTCTTAGTTTCTCAAGATCTTGATTTCTTTGAAGAAATTCATAAGAAAGCTTCTCATGGTCAACTAAGAGAGCATTATGATCACTCTGAAGGTTATCATACTTTGTCTGAAGACTTTTGAGATCATTAGACAGAGTTTGAGTCCGATCCACTTCCTCATTCAACAGATCATCGCTTTTGTCTAGCAATTTCTGAAGCTTTTCAACTGCACTTTGTTGCTTAGTGGCAATTTTAGCAAGTTTGGCATAGCTAGGTTTCACATATTCATCAGATTCACCTTCACTTGATTCAGAAGAAGAGTGACGCTTGTGTACCTTGGAACCTTTTGCCATGAAGCAGTAAGTGGGAGCATATTCATCATTGCTGACGCCAGAGTCGTTGGAGTGGTCATTTTCTTCATCGTTGAAGATGGAATTGCTGACGAAAGCAGTGGCGAGAGCAAGGCTAGCAACACCAGAGTCAGACTCCTCCTCAGATTCTTCCTCTTCTTCATATTCTTCAGAATCCATTTCCTTGCCAATGAAAGCCCGAGCCTTTCTGGAACCATTCTTCTTGTGCGATGAGGACTTTGAAGATGAGGACTTTGAAGTTGAGGACTTTGAAGATTTCTTCTTTTTCTTCGTGTCATCAGAACTGTAGTCCTTGTATTTCTTCTTCTTTGATTCTTTTTCCCAGAGAGGACAGTCAGAGATAAAGTGACCAAACTTCTTGCATTTGTGACAAGTTCTCTTCTTGTAGTCGCTTGAGGAATCTGATTTCCTCAAACCACTTTTTGATGACTTTCCAAATCGGCCTCTGCTTGAGAACTTCTGGAATTTCCTCACGAGCATTGCCAGCTCCTGACTCAGTTCTTCAGGATCACCAAGGCTACTATCAGAATCTTCGTCTTCGGATGAGGAAATTGCTTTTGCCTTCAGAGCACGAGATCTTCCATAGCTTGGTCCGTAGAGGTCTCTCTTCTCAGCTTGTTGGAATTCATGAGTATTGAGTCTCTCAAGTATATCAGCATGATCAAGTGACTTGTAGTCTCCACGTTCTTGAATCATCAAAGCCAGTGTATCAAATGAGGAATCAAGAGATCTTAGCAGTTTCTTCACCACCTCGTGGTCAGTGATATCCGTGGCACCCAGTGCTTGAAGCTCGTTGGAGATATCAGTGAGGCGATCAAAAGTTTGCTGAACATTTTCATTGTCGAGTCTGTTGAAGCGGTTGAAGAGATTGCGAAGGACATCAACACGAGAGTCACGTTGAGTGGAAACACCTTCGTTCACTTTGGACAGCCTATCCTAGATAAGCTTAGCAGACTCCAAAGCACTCACTCTGCCATACTGACCTTTGCTCAGATGGCCACAAATGATATTCTTCGCTTGTGAATCAAGTTGCTTGAATCTCTTCACATCAGCAGCGCTGATCGTGGGAGTGATAGAGGGAACACCATTTTCCACAACGTACCAGAGATCATTGTCAATAGCCTCAAGATGCATGCACATCTTGTTCTTCCAGTAGGGATAGTCTGACCCATCGAAGGTAGGACATCCAGCGGAAACCTTGATCATACCTGCAGTCGACATAACTAGAACTCCAGGTGGTTAAACCAAAATCACACAGAACAAGGGAGTACCTTGCTCTGATACCAATTGAAAGTGCGTTATATCGACTAGAGGGGGGGTGAATAGGTGATTTTTACAAATTCATCACTAAGGAATTTCAACTTGAGGAATTTAAAATGTGATGAATAACTAGCAGCGGAATAAGTACTCAAGTGCATACGAAGCATAGCGATCGCATAGTCATCATGATGAAATAAAGCATGCACAGATTACAGGTAGCGTGATACAGGATAAGCAGGTGAGGAACAAGGTAGCTTGAAGAATTTGAGGTGAGGAAATTGAGAAAGTCTTCAGTCAAATTCTTCAAACAGTAACGATCAATTTCATCAACAAGTATATGAGGAAATGAAAGGGTTGAGGAAATGGAACCAGGTAGCTCCATGAAGACAATGGTTTGATGACCCAGTTCCAACTGCTGTGACAGTCGTACGTCTGGTTTGGAGCGGCCTGGTATTTAAACCAGAGGACACACAGTCCCAGGACACACAGTCCTTACCGTATTCTCCTTGAGCTAAGGTCACACAGTCGTCGCCCAACACTCATGGTAAGTCTTCAGGGTAGACTTCCAAAACCCTCACAAACTGGTCACCCGGCAATCCACAATTGACTGCTGGATGCTCTAGAGCAAGGTCACTTCGTGATCCCCAATTGACTACAGGATGCACTAGACCAGGATGCCT
This sequence comes from Elymus sibiricus, assembly GCA_039707655.1. Lineage (NCBI taxonomy): Eukaryota > Viridiplantae > Streptophyta > Magnoliopsida > Poales > Poaceae > Elymus > Elymus sibiricus. The sequence goes on along the minus strand of CM077673.1, from coordinate 180,860,500 downwards.
AACAGTATGGAAGATACACAGTCTTCAAAGGTAACAAGCGTCGGTTCCACACAGGAACAATTTCTTCAGTGATGCTCAATCAGTTTGGGTTGGTGGTTTGGTTTTGGGGTTTTTCCTCACTGATGATTTTCTCTCAAAGTCCTCGAGGAATGGGATGCTCTCAAATGACAAGTGTCAGTTCTCTCTCGGAGCAGCCAACCAACTAGTGGTTGTGGGGGGTGGCTATTTATAGCCAGGGAGCAACCTGACATGATAAGACATAAATGCCCCCAATGATATGACCGTTATGTCGTTGGGATGATTGGGGACAGCTGGCACTTAGCACAGCAATGGTCGGAATTTTGAACTATGAAAGTCCTCAGGCTTATCATGTTCCTCACTTGTAGGCAATTCGCACTGGCGAAATCCTAACTCCTCAGTCACACCAAATTCCTCAGAGACCAGAAGATCATCGTCTCTGTCACTGAAGAACTTGACTGAACTGCAAGAGATTTCCAAAGGGTTCACTCGAAGGATTGGATAGGTTGAGGCTTTTGAGTTGAGCATCAGTTGGAATTTTCCTTAGTATTACCTCGGCCCCCTTTAACAGTACGGTGTTTCCTATGACTCAAAGAAAGGAAATGAAACTACGAAAACAAAAGTCTTTATGCTTCATAGTCCTCGTTCATATCTTCAAGGTCACACCAACTTCTTCTTTTTCAAAGTCTTCAGGGAATACCAAAGTCTTCCGCAAAGTCTTCACCAAAGTCTTCAGTTGAAGACATACATTTTTAGGGGTCGATAATCTCTGAATGTATCAAACTCCTCAGCGAGTTATAGAGCCTGTGTACACTTACAATCGCATTAGTCTCTTAACCTATAAGTCTTCAACACACCAAAATCACTAAGGGGCACTAGATGCACTTACACTTTGCAAGGTGGCGTCGTCATGAGACATATTGGCCATGCGAAGGAACACAAGATGAGCGACAACAACATCTTCGGGAACTTTCCCATGGTGAGCTCATTCCTTTTGGGTCATTTTGCCATGCACTTATCGAATGGTCCACATTTCCATTGTTGTTTCCTTCTTGTTGTTTGCATGATACATCTCATGGATAGAGAAGCAACATATCTTGTCCATATGAGTAGCCTTGGGCACATTTTCATGCATTTGGACATTTGTTCCAACAATTTCACATTTGTTGCCCAACATGCTAAATGGAAACAATCTTTCCACAACAAATTTGCTTTGTATAAATGGATAGACTCACACTATGATTTGCTTGATACATCTTGTCTTTCCATCTCATACATGATCTACGAGCTTGTGCACTTTCTTAGCAAATGTGTTGTGATATACCTAGATGGACTATTCATACTTCATGATCACATTGTCCACCATCAATTGCATGATAACAAAATCATTTTGAGCCATATTTGCCATGTTCATGCTATTGATAAATCTTCTCTATATGACATCATTTTCCATAATGGTGGCATTAATCGCATATATAAAACCGTTGTGTACACAACAAATGAATTTCCCCCCATGAATGGTTTGCATACCATTCTCATTCATTCTACAAAGCTGCATGATACTTGCCATGAAAAATCATATCGGACGAACTCATGCTTCATTGATGGACAACTTATGTGCAATAACCAATGTATTTCCAAGTGTACTTTGTGTTTGCTCTTTTTGCATGTACACTATCTCGGAGACACCTTGGAGTACTTTGATTGCACCATGACGTCCACTCCGTCAAACTACAAGTCCGTCCACGACAACCGTTTCCATGGTGATGAGGATTTTGATCCGAAGACGGATCTTTCCCAAGGGGGGCGGGGAGATGATGCGGAGCATCCTAAGGTCATCCCCACGTACACCCCGACTACTCCCCAAGCCCCAAGTGCCATTGGACATAAGGTAAACTCGCTTCTAAGCCCCTCTCCTTTCAATTCACTCGAGACATGGATGCTACCTCAAGCAGAAACCCTTTGCATTATAAGGTGCCATGAAGACGATCACGAAGACACTCGGAGTGAAGGGCAAGCTTCTATGAAGACGGATTCGAAGACGCATGAGCGAGAGGACCAAAGGAAGGTGACAAGACCTTCCAGGCCCCGGACATCCGGCCCCTGGAGATCACACAAGCGCCAAGGCCACGCTACAGCCGTAGCTACAGGGCCCGGACATCCGGCATCCAGACCCCGAACATCCGGCCAGCCCTGGAAATTCGGCCCCTCGCCCGAGTATCCGGCCACGAGATGCCAGAACCGGAGCTCTCTGACCAGACTCAGCCCGGACATCCGGCACAACACTGAAGCCCCGGACATCTGGCCCCTGTGCGGGCAGCCGCGGGCCAAAGAGTAATGTATCCCCTCTCTGTCGCCCCAATCTCTACTAAGACTATAAATATGACCCCTCCTCCTCCTTTCTAGGGTTAGCAATGGTTTAGCTCATAGATTAGTTGAGCATTGCTCCTTCCATATACTTCTCCTATGAGATTGCGACCTCCACGTGTGAGAAGATCCTATGGATGTCAAGGCCCCTATCTAGGGAAGATCCTCTGGGATTCCAAGGCCTCATCTCCCTATGGGATTTGGGATGAACTCTACCATGTATCCTCTTTCCCTTTGTTGTTCTTGTACCTTTTTGGATCTTATATGGATGTGAGTCTAGTGGATGTGTGATTGGGCTTGTTCTTGAGTGTTTCTCTTGTGATTTCTCCTCGTTCTTCCCCGTGTTCTTCGTGTTCTTCATGGAATCCCCCTCCAATTCATGAAAGATCGACACCCACGGCTATGCCGTGTATCATCTTGGTATCAAGAGCCACATTTCTCATGAATTTGGAGTCCTCCCCTTCATTTGTAGCCAATTTTTGTTTGTTCTTACCGAATTTCATATATCCCCACAAAAATAGCAATTCCAAAATTTTTTGGATTTGTTGGTTCTTGTGAGATTTTGTTAATTTTGATCCATGGAATTCGTGTTTGGCAAATAGATCTAGCTTTCCCACCGCGAAATCCACCCTAATTTTCTTTTTACCCATCAATTTTGACCCCCGAGATCGAAAATTTCTGTCCAAATCGAGTTCTCGAGCCCCAAATCGCGATCTGGATCTATCGGGCCAGACATCCGCCCCCCCCCCCCCCAGCCGGACATCCCGCTCCTAGAGCTCAAAAATTAGGCTTCTCTGGACATCAGGTCCCGGAAATCCGGTCTAACCCCCCGGATGTTCGACCCGTGGGAATTTCAGCTTTCCTGTTTCACCATTTTATCCATAACTAATTCATCCGGAATCCGATTTTGACGTTCTTTAGCTCGTTGGATAGATATTGACTTCCACCATCCCAGAAAAATAGATTCATAATCATTTGACTCCATCATATTTTTGAAATCGTGGCAAGTTTGCCTAGGCCTACACAATAACTTCCGCATAACCATCCCACCATACACTTTTGCCACCCTATCCCAATTTTGTTTGAGATTTTGAGTTGCAGTTTCCGTTTCCTAAGGTGTTTCTTGTAATTAGGGATGGTTCTACATCGACAACGCCGCCACTCGTCATCGCCTCAGCCTCGACATTGACATCGGCCACTTCGCCTATTGGCACCCCAACTGTAAGCAAGGACGGTAACCTCAACGACATCATTGTCTATTACCTTGCCATTGCATTGATCGCTTCAAGCCTATTGTGTGCCTTACCTATTGATACTAGCGAGTTGAGAATTGATGGGCCATGTTACTTGTGCACCATAGGATACTCTTATGCCGCATAGCTAGTTTTAGGGTGCAAACATCTTGTTATCTACATTATGCCATAAGTCTCTCCCGTGCATATCCATCATGCTTGTCTCATATCTTGGTTCGAGCATCAAGGATAGAAAAAAATAGAAAGAGAAAAGAAAGAGCAAAAGGCTTTTAAGCAAACGAGGAGATACAACAGAGCTTATAAGAAATAGCAATAGCATTGAGCCATTTTGCACAGTAGATACTCTTGAATCATACATACATAGCATACTTGGGATTGAAGACGGCACGTTTACTCTTTTAGGTTGGTGCACAAGCGCGTATCTAGCCCATTTGAGCAATCAAGCTATTGTCTCTTCTAGTATCCGTGCAACACTAGCTTTTTCCGGGTCTCTCATATTTTGTGCTCATTCCTTGGCTGCACGAATCCCATTTATCTATCCGTGTGTGTGTGTTCCTAGTGCCACCATAGCTATTGATCTATTTGCATTGCAATTTTGTGAATCTTCCTCAACATTTTCGATATCTTGGATTAACATTTGCTTGAATTTTGTGCCACTTGTCCTAACCAAGCCACTCGATAAGCTTTACTTTGTAGGTGTGAGTGAAGAAGTCCGGTATCAATTCTACTATTCTCTCAATTCACATTGAGTGAAACGGGATACATCCTCAACTTTGGGAACAGTATCGTGGTATTATTTATCTCATATCCCACTCACCTTTGCTCGAGTCTTGTGATGGCTAGGCAAAGCACATCATCTTCGGTCTTCGACGACTACATCGACATGAACAACTACATCAACCAAAAACTCGAGCGACTCGCCATCGACATACGACACTCCCAAGCTCGAAAAAGAGACTACATCGACAACAAATTAGATGCACACATGGAGCAACTTCGATACATGGTGGCCAACAACAAGTCTTCTTCCCCTTCGTCATCTTCAAGGCGGAGACACTCAAGTCGCACATCGTCGGAGCGACCAACCTAAGCAAGAAGCACGCGGCAACGTCCTCATCTTCGAGATGACTGCAAGAAACAAGCGCGCCAAGACGAAGAACGCCGTCAACCACAAGCTTCGACGCCAACATCACGGCGACCGACTACACGCATGGATGACCCTTCCATCTTCGGAAGCATCCCAAGGAAGATGGCCGAGCATGGGAATCTCCCTTAGATCATGGAGGCGCGCGATGAGGTGCCTTCTTCGGCCCTCATACACGGCGACAGCAACAAGACGGTCGAGCATGGGATTTTCCCTTCGACCACGGCGGCAAGCGCGACACTCTTCGACAACTTGAAGACGGCGCCCACATGGGACTCACACTTGGAGTCGATGTGGATGCTAGTCTAGTGGATATGTGATTGGGCTTGTTCTTGAGTGTTTCTCTTGTGATTTCTCCTCGTTCTTCCCCGTGTTCTTCGTGTTCTTCGTGTAATCCCCCACCAATTCGTGAAAGATCAACACCCACGGGTTTGCCCCATATCAAGGAGGCCACCCTCCATGGTCCCAGGGACACCCACAAGCAGATCCTTGAGGAACCTTCCTCGGGGATGGCAGCAGATGTCGTGGAGGCTTCTGCGTCAGGACCGTCGAGGGCGGGCTCGTTCTTCTCGCTGGGGGCCGCCAGCAGGATTGCTTCTGGTCCGTCGTCGTTGGCAGAGCCTCCACTAAGCCGGTACTTAAGGGTTGGTGACCTGCAGTTCGACAGCTTCCCTGGGGACGCCATCTTCTAGGCCTTCTCCGAAGGTGCAACTGTCAACGGGAACGTCAACACTCCTGGAGGAGGAGTAGCAAGCGAACCCCTTGGCAGGAGAGATGAAGCCAAAGAGCACGCAATCCTGTCCTCCATGGGCAGGGACTTTCGGCAGCTGCAGGCGCTTTACGCCAGCCGTTCTAAGAGGCTGGATCGCCGGGAAGTTCTTCTTGCGGCTGCAGAAGATAGGTTCCGGGTGCTTCACACCGAGACACAGTCCTGGTTCACCGAGAGCCGCAAGGATCTTGTCGTGCAACAGGTCAACCTCGCCAAGGCCAAAGCCAAGTTCATCAACCAAAAGGCCGAGGCAGAGAAGATCTAGCAGGAGACGGAGAAAATCTTTGCCAACACAGAAGCAGAGCAGACTTCACGCAAGATCTCGCTCGACTGCTAGGAGGAGGAACTAGCCGCCCGGGAAAGGGCTCTTGCCGACAAGCTCGGGGCCGGATTGGAGAAGCAAATCCAAGAGTTGGTGGCAAGGCACAAGGAGGCCATCGAGGGCAAGCTACTGAGCACGCCGGCAAGCTCCAAGAGGCCGTCAACGCCGCCGAAGCCGTTCAATCCATCAAGGTCGAGCTGGAGAGCAAGGTGCAGCGGCTGGAAACGGGCCTTGCTACTTCTGGTCAGGAGACCTTGAAGCTGAAGGATGACATCTAGAAGGGGACCCAGACCCTAGCGGACCTGCAGGTGGGTCTCGCTGACAAGACCAAGGAGTTGGAGGTTGCCGCGGCCACCAATGCTGATCTGCGCATGAGGGTGAGTTCCCAGGAGGACAGTCTCGAGGCTACCCAGCGCAAGGAGCGCGGTTTGCTTGAGGAACTCTAGAAGGAGAAAGACTTGCTCTCCTCCGCCACGCACACCTCCAACCAACTCCAAGAGAGCATTGGGCTGTGGACGGAGCAGCTTGTCGACATCGCTGGTAGACTCTCCGCCCAACATTCAAATATGGGCTTGGAGGAGTGCACCTTCTCCAACGACGACAGAGAAGTGGCGAGCGTGCGGCTGTCCATCTTCTTCGGGAAGCTCGTCGACGTCCTGGCAAAGTATGAAGTAGGGCGGGCTGACGAATTTGTCTGAGGTTGCCGTGAGCTGTGTCGTGGGGCCCTCCACAAGGTCCTGGTGAAGGTCGCCTACGACAACCCCGGCGTCGACCTGCGCAATGCCTTATCCAAGCTGTCGAAAGGCTTCGACACCAGCGAGCTTGACGCTCTTGTCGCCCCTATCTCTGACAGGGACGGTTCTGTAACCCTGGGCAACTAAGTTTCTTTTCCTGCGATCCGTGTTATCCAAAACAATAGTCTTGAATTAGCACCGTAACCTTTCTTTTGTAACGCATTTTGTTTGCCGAAATGAATGACTATCCCCATTCTAGGTAGTTTGAACTTGTGTGTTTTTGTTTATCCCTACACTTTGCTAGAAGCGCCTTTTAGTGCGCGCATCTGTACCGTGGCGCTCGAAGGAACGGGTCCTTGGCAACCTGCCGGTGATGCCGGTGCCGACAAGGCCGCCTTGTCGTCCTTGCCATGGCTACTTAGGATGTTGAGCAGACTCGAAACAACCAAGTGCGCAAACAATTTTGACAAGGGTCCTTCGCGTGCAGGTTTTCTCACACAAGTCTCAACTTCGTTCAAGGAGAAAGCCTTAAATTTTCAAAAAGTTTCTGCAACTTAGCTCTCTCTCATTGCATTTCTTTCCGCAAAGTGATTTTCCTTGAACGCGTCAGTAGGCGTCCGTATCATCACTCCCCCCGGGAAGACTTGCTCGCGGGGCCCCTTCTCCCTTTTGAGAAAAAGAAAGAAGAGAAAATAAAGTGGGATAGGAACCTAAGTGGTTCAGTAGTCACCTTACGCAAGTAAACAGTGATCACAACATCTCACATAAGATACATAAGATAAATATGTACTTTGACAATGAGTTGTAGAACACTTAGCTTTTACTGACCACACACAGGGTCATCGCCTGGCTTGGTACACATGATTACATGCCTTGCTGGCGAACTTGCACAAAAGGGGTTGCCGGGTCGCCCATCAGCCGCGCCTTACGGGTGGGCCTCACGAAAGCACCCAGTATTTATGTGTGTCTCGCCCTCGGGTGTTGCTTCCAGTCTCTACGCGGCTCTTGTCGTTCCTAGTGACTTGTCCCACCCGGCAAGGGCTTGGCCGTCTTGTTTTTCTTCCTCCCAGCGACAGAGGTTTCTAGTAAGTCCACGACGGGTGTGCTGCACTCTTGGGAACACTTCCCGGAGTTCTTACGATATCCGCCAGGATTCTTGTTCTCCCCCCTGGAGCTTTGCCGGCAGAAGCGAATGCCTCATCGGCAAACGCTGCAGCTGCCTCCCGGAAGAGCTTGTCGACGCAAAGGACCGCATCCTTGTTGTCAGCGGAGACGGTGCTGACACTCATCGACCCTGGCATCTTGAGGGTGTTGTAGGCGTGGTGTGTTGTTTCCATAAACTTCGCCAGCGCTGGTCAGCCCAGAATCCCATTGTACGGCAGCGACATCTTCGCTACATCGAAAACTACTCCCTCTGTCCTGAAGTTTAGCTCGCTACCGAACATCACCAATAGAGTGATCTTTTCCTTGGGTTGCGACCTTCCAGCGTTGACTCCCTGGAAGGATCTCGTCGGCTTGAGATCCATGTCAGGAATCTGCAGCCGCTTGATCACGTCGGGCGAGATCAAGTTCAACCCAGCCCCACTGTCGACCAACATCTTTGTGATCGTGAGGTTACGTATCATTAGTGATACCAACAATGGCACAAACCCGATGGCAGTGATGCGGTCAGGGTGGTCCTCAACGTCGAAGATGATGGGAGTGTTGGACAACTTAAGGGGTTTTCTTGCCTCTGCCGTTGGCTCTAACGCATTGATCTTGTGGGCCCACTGCTTGAGCGGCCGGTGAGTAGAGTGCAAAGATGCGCCTCCATCAATGCACATGGCATCGATATCCTTCTGGAATTCTTGGCCTTCAGATTCTTCTTCATCTCCGTCATCGGACTTCTTGTCTCAGCCTCTAGCAGGTTTCTCCTTGCGCCGCTTGGTCTTGCCGTGGCATACACCATGGCCTCCTCTATTTTTCTTGTCGGAACCACTTGCACCATCTTGGCCCTTTTCCTTGTCACGCCTTTCGTACTCTTGTTTCTGCTTCTCAGTAAGAAATTCTACTTGGCGGAATTCGGTGATGTCATGGCTCTTGGTGAGGTGGATCTGGCAGTATGGCCTGCAGGACTTCTCTCCTGTTGTGGCCTCGTCGTCTCCGGAGCATGCGGCAGTGTCCTTGCCGGATCCCTCAGACTTGGCCTTCTTGCCGGAGTCGGTGTTGCCGTTCCCTTCAACATCCATTACTTCTTTTCCCTTGCGCTTCCGGTTGCGCTTTCGTCCCTTTTTCGTGGAGGCGGGCGCGCTGTCGTCATCTGAGTCGACCTCTGCGCCAGCGTCCTCCCCAGGGAGCCTTCTTCCTTCTTCAGCCCGTGCACATTTGTTAGCCAGAGCGTAAATCTCGGCGACATCCCGCAACTTGTTGATGCTCATCTCCTTGCACATCTGGCGATTGCATACGTTCGTGTGGAACGCAACGATCACCACGGTTGGGTGGACGTCTGGGATATTGTGATGCACGTAGCTGAACCTCTAGATGTACTTGCCGAGGGTCTCGCCGTCTCTCCAAGGGATCACATGCAAATCGCTGGGATGGCCTGGAAGCTTGTGGCCTCCATTGTATGCGCCAACCAACCGGTTGCATAGATCCGCCCAAGAGGAGATGGATCCTCCAGGCAAGTTCATCAACCAACTCCTTACATTGGGCTTGAGTGCCAACGGGAAGTAGTTGGCGAATACTTTTTCATCGCGCCCTCCGGCAGCTTGCACAGCGATGGTGTAGATGACGAGGAACTCAGAGGGGCTGACCTTGTCATCATACTTGTCAGGCAGCTCGGGCTTGAAGGGTCTGCTGGAGGTCCGTCGGACTTGTCGTAGCTCGTGGGTGAACGCCGGGCGACCCCGGTGCGGGCCCGTCAACGGCTGGGTCCACGCGGCCATCACATTGGTTGCGTGCCTGTCGGCGCCTCTCGATGGTGGTGCGGGCGTCCTCCTTGCTTCTGTCCTTCAAAACTTTGTGTTGATCTTTACTCATTCGTGGATCTGTCGACGAGTACGACACCTCCTCTTGTACATCGGTCTGGCGGATATGTTGCTACTGTTGCAGAGGAGACTGCACCGTAGGTGCTCCGCCAACGTTGCGTCTGACGGAGGGAGTCCCCAGAGCCGCTTGGTGGGTGCACGATGTGCCTGCTCCCTCTGGCCTATCACGGTTCGCGAAACTCAGCAGGCTCTGGATAGTCGCTCTCTAGTCTTCCATCTTCCCTAGCACGGGTGGGAAGGTCAGCAATAGCTGGGCCTGCGCTAGATCTTCCTCCGGAATCTTGGGCATGGAGCGATGTGAGGCGTGGGTGGAGCTCTTACTCCTGGCAGTGCCAGGAGGAGCATTTCCCCGCGCCGTCGCGCACTACTCATCCCCTCCAGGAGGTTGCTGTCGAGCTCGACCCTACGTGTCTTGAGAGGGATGCGCAGGGGTCTTGTCCGCGCGCCGCCTAGGGTCGCCACCCCGGAGGGCGTTGGTCGCGGTTATCTTGTGAAGGTCGCAGCGGAGGTCCTGTCGCCATAGCTGCTGCTGTCGCAGCGGCCGCAGCCGCCGCTTCTGCGGTGTTGGCCCCGGTCACTGCAGACGCGTTCCGCGTCTCCACGACAGCGGGGTCTATTTCACAGCTCGTGGAGCTCCGTGTGGTGTTGTGGATGCGTTCACCGGTGCGGTTAATGCGGGGACCGCCTCCATCGGCATTGCTGGCGACCACATGCGAGGGCAGCTTGGACGCGGACGGAGCGGGCATTGCTGCGCCCTTGGTCTTCTTGGCAGGCATGGTCGTCGAAGAAGCTGTTGACGACGACACGCAGGAGTCGGTGAAGGTTCACATAAGGGAGCCCCCTGCCTGGCGCGCCAAAGATGTCGGGGTACGACAATCTATGGGGCTGGCAAGGCCCCGTTCATTGTTCGGCAAGGGAGATCCTCTGATGCTAAGAGCATCACCAGACCATGCACGCACGAGGGTTTAGACAGGTTCGGGTCAGCGGAGCATAATACCCTACATCCTGTGTGTTGTGGTTTATTGGGTTCACAATACAGGAGCGTCACAGCCCGACAAGGATGCTCAGGGAGTTTCGTTACGCGTGTAAATGAATGGAGTGTTGACCTTTCTAAAGGTAGCCATGGACCTCCTTTTATAATTCAAGGGGCTACCACAGTGGCTAAAATGGTCTTTACACAGAATAAACAATGTATATCCCTTTGCCAAAACTGCTGGCAATTGCTATAGTGGAAAACACCTAACTTTGACAGACTAGGACAGGCGCACTAAATGCGCCGTGAGGTGGCGCACTGGTGACGTCTCCCGGCAAGGGTTGCCTCTCCTTTTGTGTCGTTTGCCCAGCTACCTCCTATTCCTTTGCCACGCCGTAGGACGTGTCATTCAAGCTGTTGTAATTCTGGTAAGCTGCCACACGCCCCAACTAGCTCCACCTAACCGCCTGCCCGCTCGACACCTAGGTGATGTAGACAACCAACTTAGCAACGTGGAGCGATGGCTTGGCGGGCGGAGGCCTTGGCGGGTGCCTTAGCAGTTGAGTCCTCCGACAAGGAGGGCTTGCCGGTTCGCTCGACCCCTTGTATGAAGTGGCTTGGTGTCGAGATCCAGCCTGGCAAGGTCTTGCCGGTCCGGAGGCCGCGGTCGTCTGGTGCACAAGTCAGGGTACTAAGGGCCTCGTTCTTTAGTACACCGAGAACATCCAAATAATAAGCGCATGACAACCTCTGCTTCCCTCTAAGAAGGGCCTATCTTTTACTTTTCTGCATTTACTTTTACGCAAGGGTCAATAATGTCAATCCCTATTCCATTCTTATTATTCTCTACTTGGCAAGCATCATGTGCTGGGGAAAGATCTAGGCACATATATCTAGTTGGATATAGGTGATCATGAATTATTATTGTTGACGTTATCCCTGAGATAAGATGTTGGGTGGTGATAAATTATAAACCCCTATCTTCCTATGTGATAGTGCTGGTGATTGAAATCTTTTGCTTCATAAATATCCCGTGAGTGTTAGCAATCATAGAAGACTAAATGATAGTTGAGTATGTGAACTTGGTAAACTAAGCTCTTACATAAACTCTTTCTGAAAATATGATGGATTGCAATTGTTTCAATGACTCAAAACATAGTTTGTTAGTTTTCAATAAAGTTTATGATTCATACTTGAGCACGTGGATAGATTGTTATTTTTTCATGCGAATATTTATGATATTATGTTGCTCTTATGATAATGATCATGATGCTTTCATCTCCGTATTTATTTTTATCGACACATCTCTCTCTAAGCATGTGGTAATGATTATCGAGTTCGGCTTTCGCTTGAGGACAAGCGAGGTCTATGCTTTGGGGAGTTGATACGTCCATTTTGCATCATGATTTCCTACTATTGTTTATATTGTTTTTGGTCATTATTCCACTTTATGATAAAAATTTAATGCCTTTTCTCTCGGAATTTATAAGGTTTACATGGAGAGGAACATTACCGTCAGCTCGAATTCTAGACCTGAAAAAAGCTACATCAGAGACACCTATTTTACTGAACTCCAAATGACCTAAAACTTTATGGAGATTTTTTATGGAATATATAAAAAATACTGGAGCAAATAAGTACCAGAGGGGTCCACCACCTACCCACAAGGCAACAGGGCGCGGTCACCCCTCTGGGCACACCCTGATGCCTTGTGGGTCCCACAGGTGGTCTCCGGTGCCCCTCTTCTGCTATATGAAGTGTTTTGACGTAGAAAAATTAAGGAGGATAATTTCAGCATGAAGGGGCAGCGTCTCGAGGCGAAACCTGGACAGAAGCACTTTTTCTCTTCGGTAGAGGGATTCCGCCGGGAAAACTTCCCTTCGGGAGGGGGAAATCGAAGCCATCGTCATCACCAACACTTCCTCCATCGTGGGAGGAACAATCTTCATTAAGATCTTCACCAGCACTATCTCATCTCAAACCCTAGTTCATCTCGTTTATTCAATATTTGTCTCAAAACCTCAGATTTGTACCTATGGGTTGCTAGTAGTGTTGATTACATCTCGTAGTTGATGCTAGTTGGTTTTTTGGTGGAAGGTTATATGGCAAGATCCTTAAGGATATTCAACACATGTCTGATCTTGAACATGAACATGATTTGTGAGTAGTTACTTTTCTTCTTGAGGACATGGGAGAAGTCTTGTTATAAGTAATCATGTGATGTTTGTATCTGTTTGATATTTTGGTGATATGTATGTTGCTCTTCCTTTAGTGGTGTCATGTGAACGTCGAATACATGACATTTCACCATATTTGGGCCTAAAGGAATGTATTGGGGAATTATAAGTAGATGACGGGTTGCGAGAGTGACAGAAGCTTAAACCCTAGTTTATGAGTTGTTTCGTAAGGGGCTCATTTGGATCCACACGTTTAATGCTATGGTTAGATTTATCTTAATTCTTCTTTCATAGTTGCGGATGCTTGCGAGAGTGTGTAATCATAAGTGGGTTGTTCGTTCAAGTGAGAACAACACCTTAGCACCGGTCCACCCACATATCAAATTATCAAAGTAATGAATGTGAATCAACTAAACATGATGAATGTGACTAGACGGAAATTCCCATGCGTCCTCGAGAGCGCTTTGCTTTATATAAGAGAACTTTCAGGCATATCCTTTGCTACAAAAAGGATTGGGCCACCCTGTTGCACCTTTGTTACTATTAATACTTGTTACTTGTTATGAATTATCTTGCTACAAAACTATCTATCACTATTACTTACAACACTTGCAGAGAATGCCTTACTGCAAACTGCTTGTCATTTCCTTCTGCTCCTCGTTGGCTTTGACACCCTTACTTATTGAAAGGACTACGATTGATGCCCTATACTTTCAGGTCACCAAGACAACATAAAGAATGTAATGCAGGTGCGTCTCCGACCGCCCAAGATGAAAAATCCCTTTTTCATAATTTTTTGTCATAGAAGTGGGATCCCACACATCTAATGATGATACATGTTTTTGTGACAATTATCTTTCACGGAAGTGTCATATCCATGACAAAAAAGTTCTCGTTCGATCCATAATGTCACAGATGTATTATTTTTGTAGTGAACCTATCATGTGAATTTGGTATTCGTTCAATATTTTGATGACATGTATGTTGAGTTTCCTCTAGTGGTGTTGTGTGAACTTCAACTACACGACACTTCACCATACTTGGGCCTAGGGGAAATCATTGTGGCATAGGAAGTAGATGATGGGTTGCGAGAGTTACAGAAGCTTGAACCCTAGTTTATGTACTATTCTGTAAGGGGCTGATTTGGATCCATATGTTTCATGCTATGGTTAGATTTATCTTAATTCTTTGTTCATAGTTGCGGATGCTTGCGAAAGAGGGTAATCAAAATTAGGTGATTTTTCAAGTAAGAACCTGACCTTAGTATCAGTCCACCCTCATGACAATTTATCAAAGTAGTGACAGCGAATCAACTAAAACATGATGCGCATGACTGCACAAAATTCCCATGTGTCCTCGAGAACGATTTGCTCATTATAAGAAACACTTTTGGACTGTCCTTTGCATAATAAGGATCAGACTACCTTGTTGCACCTTGCTACTATTGTTACTTGTTACTTGCTACAAATTATCTTGCTATCAAGCAACACGTTGCTGCTACTTTCAGTACTTGCATAGAATACCTTGCTAAAAATCGCTTATTATTTCCTTTTGCTCCTCGTTGGGTTCTACACTATTACTTATCGAAAGGACTACAATTGATCCCCTATTTCTGGGGTTCATCACTCGCTCTGAGGGTTTTGGAATATTTGGGAATTTATAGAAGTGGAATTAGGTTAGGGGACCTCCAAGGGGCCCACAAGCTCAGGTGGTGCCCCCCTGGGGGCGTGCCATGTGAGCTTGTGGTCCTCTCATAGCTCGTATGGCCTCCTCCAAAAGCTTCTAGGGTCCCTCTCTATCCAGAAAAAATCACCGTAAAGTTTCATCGTGTTTGGACTTCGCTCGGTATGGTTTTTCTACGAAACCAAAAACATGCAGAAAACAGAAGATGGCACCGGGCACTGAGTTCATATGTTAGTTCCCAAAATGATATAAAATTGCATATAAAGCATACAAGATTGATAATATAATAGCATGAAATAATAAAAAATTATAGATGAACACATCTGCATCCTGAAGCTTAATTCCTGCTCGTCCTCGAGTAGGTAAATGATAAAAACAAATTATTTGATGTTAAATGCTACCTAACATGTGTTAATCATGTATTATTTAGGTATGAATGTTTAAGAACCAATGACTTCGTAAATATCGAAATGATAATATAAATAAATACTAGTTAATAGCCATTACTTTTCAAAATAACAATGCTAAAGAACGTTATCCCTACTCATTAAATCATGCAAGCAATGACATAACTTGGTCTTCCTCATGTAAAGCATAAATCATGATGGTCCGGTGTTAAACCAAGCATTCGATTCGTACATTTTCACGTGTTTCAGAATTTTGAACCTCACTCAATACCTTAGCGTGATCCATGGACTTAGCTCTTTAGGTGGAATAGAATGATGGTAGGGATTCATAAGGGAAGACAAAAATAGAGAAAGTCTCGCATCAACTCGGTGGATCGTTAGGCCCTGAAGACACCTTTCAATCGATATGGATGCGAGGAGTAGGGATTACCATGCAACAAATGCACTAGAGCTATAAGTGTATGAAATCTCTCTATTGAAACTAAGTGGGTGTGGATCCGACTTACTTCACTACCGCAGGAAGGTCCTAAGATGACACATGGACCAGAGACCCTTCGACCAGACTTTGTGTGATGCATGAATCGCAAATGGTATAGTTCTAGATCCGCCGCTAATAACATGAACTGTGTGCGATGGGGGATCCATCAAATACGATTCAGAAATGAGTTGCGTGTGCGATATGTGGCATACAATTGATCCAGAAAATCTGTTTGGGATGAGCCAAAATAACGCAAACGATTACCCAAATCCAGATGTGTGCAATAGATGGCATACATGTCACTCAAATGAACTGTTTGCGATGAGCCAAAATAACACAAACGATTACCCAGATCATTATGTGTGCGATAGACGACATACATGTCACTTGGATGAACTGTTTGCGATGGGAGAAAATAACACAAATTATTACCCAGATCAAGATGTGTGTGATAGATGGCATACCTGTCACTAGTTGAATTGTCCGCGATGATCTAGAATAACATAAACGGTTACACAGATCAAGATGTGTGCAACAGACGGCATACATGTAACTCGGATGAACTGTGTGCGATGAGCCAAACTAACACAAATTATTCAGCGTAACAAGATGTGTGTGATACCAAGCAAATAGGTCAGAAATCTAAATTTGTGTGGGAAGACAAATAATAATACAGACCAATAATATCACAGACGATTCCTGCTAATAAGCACCTGATTCAAAAAATGATTGTACAAATTATCATTTGTACTCATACATAATCAACTAAACACCATAATAGCAACATTACATATCAGCAAGGTTCAGAAAACAACAAACAGAAATAGCTACTCATCTGTGTTGTTGTGGGGCTAGCTTGTTGGTGCGGCTATGTTTAAATATTCTCTGCACTCATGCAACATCCTGTCTTGGAAGGAAGGATCCAGATTCAAGTTGGCGAGAACCATGTCCTTGAATATTTCATAGGCCCGACCATTCCTCTGCTGCTGCTCCATCGTAGTAGCTCTGATCTCATGGAAAATCCCGTCCACGGACAAACGCGCGCGTGCAACGCTGCCATGACGGACTGATACGTCTCCAATGTATCGATAATTTATGAAGTATTCATGCCATATTCACCTATGTTTACAATACTTTTATATGGTTTTGATGCACTTTATAGGATTTATTTAGAACTAACCCTGATTGATGTTGTTTTCAGCAGAATTACCGTGGTGTTGTTTTCGTGCAGAAAATGAAAGTTCTCGGAATCGCCGAAACTTTTTTGTGATTTTTCTGGAGGAAATAAGCAACATTGGAGCGAAGAACTGCCGGAGGGGGTGTGCCAGTGGGCCACCACGCAACAGGACGTGCCCCCTAAGTGGCGCGGTGAGATATGTGATGGGGCCCATGTGGCTCCGTTTGGCGTGATTCCAACGCTGAAAAATCCCATAAATACCAGAAACCCCAGAAATAAAGAGAGACGCCTTGTTCCACCGCCGCAACTCTCTGTACCGACAAAAAACCAATCTAGAGGCATTCCAGTACCCTGTTGGAGAGGGTAGATCATCTCCGGTGGCCATCTTCATCATCCCGGCGGATGCCCTGATGAGGAGGGAGTAGTCCACCCTCGGGACTGATGGTTTGTACCAGTAGCTATGTGTTCAATCTCTCTCTCTCTCTCGTGTTCTTAAGATGGCATGATCTTGATGTATCACGGGATTTGTTAATATAGTCGGATCATATGATGTTATTCCCTTGCTACCTTGTTGTGATGAATTGAATCTTTACCTTTGAGATCTCATTTTGTTGGATTGAATATTCTGGTTTGAGAACACTTGATGTACGTCTTGCGTGGGATACCCGTAGTAACATTGGGCTATTCTATTGATTCACTTGATATATGTTGAGGCATCAACTTGCGGATTCCGGTGACCTAGGGGATCTATGCATGGGGGTTGATTGCTCGTTTTCAGACCACGTTCTCCGATAGAAATCTTGGGGTGCTCCTTGAAGTTCTTTGTGTTGGATTGAATATGATACATCTGAAATTGTTTGATGCATGTCGCATAATTTACCCACGGATACTTGAGGTGACATTGGAGTATCATTGGTTTTATTCTAGTAGGAACTCTAGGGCTGTTTGTGACACTTATAGGAATATGCCAATAGATTGATCGGAAAGAATAACTTTGAGGTGGTTCTAATACCTACACCAATTTCATCTTATTATTCTCCGCTAGATAGGAACTTTGGAGTGATTCTTTGTTGCACGTTGAGGGATGATCATATGATTCAACTGTGTTAGCATTGTTGGGAGATTGCACTAGCAAAAGTATGAACCCTAGGCCTTATTTCCAAGCATTTATACATCATTTTGCTCGTTGTTTCCACTTGCTACCTTGCTGTTTTTATATTTTTAGATTACAAAAACCTATATCTATCATCCATATTGCACTTGTATCACCATCTCTTTGCTGAACTAGTGCGCCTATACATTTTGCCATTGTATTGGGTGTGTTGGGGACACAAGAGATTTCTTGTATTTGATTGTAGTGTTGTTTGAGAGAGACCATCTTCATCCTACACCTCCCACGGATTGATAAACCTTAGGTCATCCACTTGAGGGAAAATTGCTGCTGTCCTACAAAACTCTGCGCTTGGAGGCCCAAGACGAGTCTACAAGAATAAAGTTGCGTAGTAGACAGCAAGCTCTTTTCTGGCGCCGTTGCCGGGGAAGTGAGTGCTTGAAGGTATATCTTTAGATCTTGCAATTAAATCTTTTAGTTTCTTGCTTTTCACTAGTTTAGTTTTATAAAAGAAAACTACAAATTAAATATAAATGGATCCTCACCCACTTGCTAATCTTTTCAAAAGACTCGATTATGTTGGAACAATTGCTACTGAGAGTTCACTAGATTATCTTTATGGGGTCTTGCGTGAAAATCATGAATCTAACAATTGTGAAATTTATAAAGTGATTCATAAGAATTCCTTGAATGATGAGGATGATTGCAATGTTTCTAGTATAAATTCTATGAATATCCATGATGCTAATGATATGCAAAGCCACAAGCTTGGGGATGCCATGTTTGATGAAGATGATATTTTTAGTCCCCCAAGTTTTGATGAGCAAATTTATTATGATGATGGAATGCCTCCTATCTACTATGATTATGATGATGACATGTATGCTATAAAGAATAATTATAACTATGAAACTTGGCGTCATGATTTTAATTTTCAATTTGGTTATGTCAATCATGTATCTCATGATAGTTATTTTGTTGAGTTTGCTCCCACTACAATGAATGAGAAGAAAAATGCTTATGTGGAGAGTAATAAATTTTCTATGCTTGTCGATCATGAAAAGGATGCTTTATGTGATAGTTATATTGTGGAATTTATTCATTATCCTACTGAAAATTATTATGAGGGAGGAACATATGCTTGTAGGAATTGAAATAATATCAAGTGTCCTCTCTATGTGTTGAAAGTTTTGAAGTTGCGCTTGTTTTGCCTTCCTATGCTAGTTGATTCTTGGTCCCATAAATTGTTTGCTCAAAAAATACCTATGCATAGGAAGTGGGTTAGACTTAAATGTCCTTGTCATGTGATTCATGATGCTCTCTTGTTTTCAACTTTTATTCCTATACAAGCATCATTGAAATCATCATGCCTAGCTAAAAGGCTTTAAAGAAAAGCGCTTGTTGGGAGACAACCCAACACTTTTACTTTCTGTTTTTTATATGTTCACATGGTTAATCTACTGTAGTAATCATGTTTTGTGTGTTTTATTTCAATAAAGTGCCAAGTAAAGCCTTTGGGATAGTGTGGAAACTTGTTAGTTTGGTTCTGTGCAAAAAACAGAAACTATGGCCTCCGGCATAGAATTTCTCTGATTTTACTGGAGTGTCAAAAAATTATGAAATTTTTACAAATTTTTTTTATGCAAATTATCTACGTTTTCCTAATTTGTCAGAATTTTTAGTGTGAGGGAAGTATGGTGTTCACTTAGATCTTCACAGACTGTTCTGTTTTTGACAGATTCTGTTTTGCATGCATAGTTTGCTTGTTTCAAGTGCATCTATATCTTATATTGAGTGATATAAATTATGGGAATGTTGGAATACAGTAGGTATTATGTGAGAACAATTATGAATCTTGTCTTAACAGTACCTAAGTGAATGATCTATATTTACTATACTAACCCATCTCACGAAGTTCCGTTAAGTTTTGTGTGATTGAAGTTTTCAAGTTGTGGGTGAGACACCAATATAAGAAGAATAAGGACTGGTAAGAACCTAAGCTTGGGGATTCCCAAGGCACCCCCAAGGTAATATCCAAGGAAGACTCAAGCGTCTAAGTTTGGGGATGCTCCGGAAGGCATCCCCTCTTTCATCTTCAACATTATCGGTATATCTTACTTAGAGCTATATTTTTATTTGCCACATAATATGTGCTTTGCTTGGATCATCATTATATTTTGTCATTTACTGTTAAGTGTTATTTATAATCTTGTTTTTCAATAAAAAGTTGCAATAATTACCTCTTAGTATGCTTGAGTTACATGTTTGATATGTGCTGTGTAAAAATAGAAACTTTTGCTGTAGTGTTTGAATTTTCATATTTTGCTGGAATGTGGAAAGTTTCTGAAAATTTTACACAGTGTTTTAATATAAATTCGTTATCACATCCTAAATTTTCGTAATTGTTTGAGTTACATAGGTACACCGTTTTCATAAATTTCTATGGACTGTTCTGTTTGGACAGATTGCTGTCATAGTTTTGTTATCTACTTATCCTATATTTTCCATGGCCTATATTGGTACATATAAATTGTGGAAATGATAGTAAACAGTAGATGATGTTCGAAAATTATTTTGCAACTTGTCTTGGCATTACATAAAGTGTGGATTTATTCTTATGTGTACTAACCTATCTCACGAGTTCTTTTCGAGTTTTGTGTGGATGAAGCTTTTGAGAATAGGTGAACCATGATATGAGAGGATTGAACGAGATACAAAAGTTCAAGCTTGGGGATTCCCAAGGCACCCCAAGTAAATATTTCAATAAGTCTCAAGCATCTAAGCTTGGGGATGCTACGCATCCCACCTCTCTTCATCAACAATTATCGGTTAGCCTATGTTGAGCCTAAATTTTTATTTGTCCACATGATATGTGCTATTCTTGGAGTGTTATTTTTGTTCTGCTCACTGTTTAAATAAAATACTCAGATATGAAAATCTTTATTGAGAGAGAGCCCTTACATAGCTACTTGATTGTTTACCTACTCATTGATCTTCACTTATATCTCTTGAGAGTAGTTTGAGGTTTACTCATGTGCTTCACTTATATCCGGAGAGTAAATTGTGAATGAATTGAATATCATAAATATGAAATTATCAATGTGCTTTATGCTTAGTAGTAGCTTCACATCTGGTTTATAAAGTAAAATCTATTGAAGTTTGACAATCATCAAATTGGTCATACAAGCAATTCATGAATGATTAGTATAAGAAAGAGAACTTTCACATATAAATATATTATCTTGGACACCTTTTATGATTGTGAATACCCATCCATTATTTTCAACCTTGATCAAATAGTTGAAGTTGGACAAGGAAGACAATGTAATGGTTATGTTTGGGTATATTTGCATAGAAGTTATATTGTTATGGATCCTCCAACATGTGGTGCTTGTTTAGAACCTTTTGCTAAAGAAAACTTCGTACTAAGTAGAGATACTACTTGTGCATCCAAATCCTTGAGCCAAGTTTCTCCCATGAGAGTCCACCATACCTACCTATATATGGTATTTCACTGCCATTCCAAGTAAATTTGCATGTGCCACCTCTAAACATTCAAATAAACATCCGTTTTGTGTGCTCGTACCGCTGATGGAGTGACGGGGCGGTCATTATCTTCCGTGCTAAGCGAGTTATTCTCAAGATGAGTGTTTATTCACTCGTCATTGCACGAGGGAGGCTGGTAAAAAGGATTCCCAGTCCTGCATAATAAAAAATAAATAAACAAAACTGCCCCTAGAATGTTGATTGTTTGGAGGGCAACCGTGGATTCGGCCAGCCATGGAATGTGTTTGAATGGTGGAGAGGGAGTAAAGATTTAAATTCTGTTTGGGAACCGCCAATAATGTGATTAGCATGGAAGATATTGAATACTCTATTGTGACATTGACAGGATATGCACACCACTCAAAATTACATATTCATCTCTGTTTTAAACAATGACCTCTGGCACATATGCAAATCCCTGCTTCCCTCTGCGAAGGGACAATCTATTTACTTTCATGTTACTTACTTTCATGTTGAGTCAACTTCTTATTTCAAGCTCAATCTATTAGTTGGCAAGCACCATGTGGTGGGGAAAGATCCAAACATATATATCCAGTCAGATATAATTGATCATTATTCATTATTGTTGACAATTATCTTTATGATAAGTGTGTTGGGAGGCGAAACATCAAGCCCCTATCTTTCTCTGTGTTCGATGGATGTTGTTTGTTCTAAAAATATGCCTTGAGTATTAGCAATCATAAAAGAATATAAGATAATTTAATATGTGGAGCTCTTAATTAGACTTGATGATGTATGGAAATTGTTTGGTGACCAAGAACATAGATTGTTAAGTTTCAATAGAATGCATTGCTTGAACCATGACATGTGAATTGATTGCTACTCTATTATGATGAGTTTTATGAGAAAAAGTTGCTCGTTATGATGCTAGAAAAGTGACTGAAATTATGAATGATCAAAACTATTCACTAAGCTAGCATTCACACTTCATAAATTATTTCTTTTATCATTTACCTACTCGAGGACGAGCAGGAATTAAGCTTGGGGATGCTGATACGTCTCCAACGTATCGATAATTTATGAGGTATCCATTCCATATTCACCTATGTTTACAATACTCTTATATGGTTTTGATGCACTTTATAGGATTTATTTAGAACTAAACCGAACTGATGCTGTTTTCAGCAGAATTACCGTGGTGTTGTTTTCGTGCAGAAAATGAAAGTTCTCGGAATCGCCGAAACTTTTTTGTGATTTTTCTGGAGGAAATAAGCAACATTGGAGCGAAGAACTGCCGGAGGGGGTGTGCCAGTGGGCCACCACGCAACAGGACGTGCCCCCTAAGTGGCGCGGTGAGATATGTGATGGGGCCCATTTGGCTCCGTTTGGCGTGATTCCAACGCTGAAAAATCCCATAAATACCAGAAATCCCAGAAATAAAGAGAGACTCCTCGTTCCGCCGCCGCAACTCTCTGTATTGATCAAAAACCAATCTGGAGGCGTTCCAGTACCCTGTCGGAGAGGGTAGATCATCTCCGGTGGCCATCTTCATCATCCAAGTGGAGGCCATGATGCGGAGGGAGTAGTCCACCCTCGGGGCATATGGTTTGTACCTGTAGCTATGTGTTCAATATCTCTCTCTCTCGTGTTCTTAAGATGGCACGATCTTGTTGTATCACGAGCTTTGTTAATATAGTCGGATCATATGATGTTATTCCCTTGCTACCTTGTTGTGATGAATTGAATCTTTACCTTTGATATCACGTTATGTTCGATTGAATATTTTTGTTTGAGAACACTTGATGTACGTCTTGCGTGGGATACCCGTAGTGACATTGTGGTATTCTA
The DNA here is from genome assembly GCA_039707655.1 of Elymus sibiricus. Classification (NCBI taxonomy): domain Eukaryota; kingdom Viridiplantae; phylum Streptophyta; class Magnoliopsida; order Poales; family Poaceae; genus Elymus; species Elymus sibiricus. The sequence continues at coordinate 180,837,506 of CM077673.1, read as the reverse complement.
TTGATTCACTTGATATATGTTGAGGCATCAACTTGCGGATTCCGGTGACCTAGGGGATCTATGCATAGGGGTTGATTGCATGTTTTCATACCACGTTCTCCGATAGAAATCTTGGGGTGCTCCTTGAAGTTCTTTGTGTTGGATTGAATATGATATATCTGAAATTGTTTGATGCATGTCGCATAATTTACCCATGGATATTTGAGGTGACATTGGAGTATCATTGGTGTTATACTAGTAGGAACTCTAGCGCTGTTTGTGACACTTATAGGAATATGCCAATAGATTGATCGGAAAGAATAACTTTGAGGTGGTTCTACTACCTACACCAATTTCATCTTATTGTTCTCCGCTAGATAGGAACTTTGGAGTGATTCTTTGTTGCATGTTGGGGGATGATCATATGATTCAACTGTGTTAGCATTGTTGGGAGATTGCACTAGCGGAAGTATGAACCCTAGGCCTTATTTCCAAGCATTTATACACCGTTTTTCTCGCTGTTTTACACTTGCTACCTTGCTGTTTTTATATTTTCAGATTACAAAAACCTATATCTATCATCCATATTGCACTTGTATCACCATCTCCTCGCCGAACTAGTGCACATATACAATTTGCCATTGTATTGGGTGTGTTGGGGATGCAAGAGATGTAACGCCCCGGACACACCTGTTGGTGGGCGTTACTCCTGGCGGGATCTAGACTGGCCCCATAGATCAATACTAGTCTTTTCTGCGCACTTTGTCCTCACTCACGCGCACCCAGGACCAACTTTCCGGTCGGTCACACATTCTAGAACTACTCCAAGCCAAGCACGCTTAACTTGGGAGTTCTGTTCGAATGGGCTCCCAGAAAATAAGGAATTCCTTATTGATATGAGTAGTCTATCATCCCTAATATGCCAGGCTATCACATACACCCCCACTCAGAGGAACCGACATCCTCGTCGGGTCACAGGAACGTTCCCTCTTGGCACAAATGTCTCTGCATCCAGTCCAGTACATGTGCCATGCCGGGTGCCACGACGGGTCACAAATGTCATGAACAACATGACCACGCACCTGTCCGCAAACATCCGTGTAACCGCGAGGGTCGGCTCTGATACCAACTTGTAACGCCCCGGACATACCTGCTGGTGGTCGTTACTCCTGGCGGGATCTAGACTGGCCCCACAGATCAATACTAGTCTTTTCTGCGCACTTTGTCCTCACTCATGCGCACCCGGGACCAACTTCCTGGTCGGTCACCCATCCTAGAACTACTCCAAGCCAAGCAGGCTTAACTTGGGAGTTCTGTTCGAATGGGCTCACGGAAAAGAAGGAATTCCTTATAGATATGAATAGTCTGTCATCCCTAATATGCCAGGCTATCACAAGAGATTTCTTGTATTTGATTGCAGGGTTATTTGAAAGAGACCATCTTCATCCTACACCTCCCACGGATTGATAAACCTTAGGTCATCCACTTGAGGGAAAATTGCTACTGTCCTACAAAACTCTGTTCTTGGAGGCCCAACATGAGTCTACAAGAATAAAGTTGCGTAGTAGACATCACGAACATTTTCAAAGCGGCCGTAAACAATAACGACATCAACCGCACGTGCTGCTAGAGCGCTAGCAGATTCTAACGAGGTTGTCGCCCTTACCACGGCAAAATCTACGCGTGACACCAAGGCAACGGTGGCCTCATCAGTGCATGCCGCACTGGCCGCGTACTCAACCACGCGTGCCGCATACAGAACCGCGTGTGCCCCCCAACAGATCTGCTGCAACCTCCATCTCCTCCATGATTGCCACCAAGGCCTCTGCACCCTCCTCAGCGTTTACCTCCGCCTCTACCGCTGCCATCGCGGGCTCCTGTGCGTACGAGCTGCGTCACCCTCGCGCCTTCCGCGATGGAATGGGTGGCTCGAGTTTTTGAGGACATGTGTAATTTTGAGGATTTTGTCGAGGCGAGGACAGTAGGGAGAAGAAGGCCAGATTTGAGGGCTGTGACCTGCGAGAGGAAAGAGACGATGGAGAGCGAAGGGAGGATATTTATTTGTGTCCCTATACACCATTTCATACAGTTTCTATAGTTTTTCATGTGCGACTATGTGTGTAGGAAAACAATTCAAAAACATTGAAAATGTTGGGAATTGTGTGATCTAATGGGTACACAGTGTAAGTAAAAGAACTATGGGCCATAGTAATAAAAGAGCGCGCATGGTTGATGGAACAAGATGTGTGGTACCCAGAAACGGGCCCCAATGCCCCGATGCAGAAATTAGTGTCGTTATACACTTCTCCCGCAAACCATGTGCCATGAAGAATAGATATATAACACCCTGGTGTAAAATACAAAGCACCTTCGATGAGTCACACAACCACACACGGGCTTGGCGATCGACGGGTATGCCGTTGCCTCTCCCGACGACAGCCGCGGAAAGTAGGAATCGTGAGACGAGCAAGCCACCAGGCTAGCCAGGGACGTCCTAAAAGTAGCCAGGGATCGCCAGCGGGCAATATTGCGGGCTCGGCGCAAAGTGCGCCGGATGGTGCGGTCGGAAGAGGAGGAACCGCGACGATGCAAGGAGAACTGCGGTAGTGGCCATCCCACGAGGCACATGATTATGTTTATGGGGACCCCGACTCATAAGTCGTGATCACCGAATGTACGTGCATAGTGATCCCAGAGATCAATGCTCACTGAACACACAAAAACTGCATAACAAGAGTCTTACATCCATTACATACCGTTTTGCTCAAATATGGCCTTTATGGGCAAGTATTCATATACTCGCAGCGGAAATCTTCAATGACAACGTGAACCCATGCCATCTGCCTTAACCCTACAGGCATTCTGACTGGGAAGCGTCCTAGCTCGCATGTTCGTCACCAAGGTACTCTTCATAATATCCAGTTCTTTTATGCCTGGCCAAATAAATAACTAGTGGCAAGCCAATGAGTACTTTGAATGTACTCGCAAGCAACCCATGTTTGGAACAAGGTTCAACAGAGCATGATATAACACTAATACGTAATTTTGTCAAAAGCTAGTTTGAGTGCAATGACATGTTCAATCAACTTGTAAAAGCATGCATCAACAGGTTGCAGATATCCATACGAACAAGTTACATATATCATCATGAGCAGGGGTTGAACATCTCATGTTCAGTCATCATGTCAAGTCATCCGATTTAGCTCAAGTATCTCTTTGACACACACAGACGAAGTTTTGAGAAAACATCTGGACATAGTATAAGCAGCACCACCCAACTGTCCTTGACCGTGGACACGGCTATTCGAATAGTTTTACACTCTGAGAGGTTGCACACTTTACCCACAAGACTCGGGGAACTTCCGTGTCATCCATGACTCGTGGTATATTACATACCCGAGGTAAGCACCCGAACAATGCCTTTCCCATGGCGATACTAAACAAAGAGTCCACTCGTCGGTGACATCCCTCATGATATACATCACACATATCATCCATGAGGGCACGCAACGGTGTGCTCGGTGTCTGTGAAAACAGCCCATGATCGTCCATTCCAGTACGACCCCGTATCGAGAGTGACCACACCACTCCCGCCACTAGTAATGCGGGCGCTCTGCTAGCATCAACCAAAGTAATCAACAAAGCCCCTTCCCATATTGGGGTAGAGTGGTCGCACATGTAAGGTTAGGACGGTCGACAAATCTTAAATCTAATCCATTTTCGAAAACACACACACTCTACTTGCCTTGGAACACCACTTCTTTATCAAGTGGTTACCTAGCTCAACACCATCTCCCTCGGGCATTAGTGGCACCCGACGGGTTTTTTGAAAAGTCTTTGAAATCATTTCCTTTCCGACACCATGCATTTTCCCATCCCACTTGCGTAGCAACTACTTAGCATCCTAACTACTTCCCACCTGCACAACCCTCATAAGAAGGTAGGGTCATGCTCAGTGCAAGTATCAATGAGGAAAGTAATGGAGGTAACCCACTACGGTGGTCACCATTTCATCATGATTCTATGCAATGGAATAAAGTGCCATATGTCATGCATAAAAAGTTTCTTAGGCATGGTCAAAGGGCCGCTTGCCTGGCTCAGCATAGTGTTCGAGGTATCCACACGCTTCTCGTCCAACTCCGAGCACGCCATCTACTTTGTCAACTACCGTCTGAAACAACCATAATAAGCAATACATCATGCAGGGAAATAAAAGTGCTCTATAAATAGGAGTTTTATTTTTCTTGGACACCTCTGGCTATAAGAAAAATAACCAAGGAGGTTTTATTGGATGTGGATCAAGGGGGAGTTTTGAATCGTGGAAATGAAGGAAATGATGATCCTATAAGATGTCTACAGGAAACATTTTTATAAAAATGAGTGGATGCACTCATCAAATATGGCATGATTTTAGAAACATTTGGGAAGTGGTTTCACTAGATTGGAGTGGGCATGGTTTTCCTATGGGTTTTCTAATAAGGAATAATGGAAAAAGGGAGCTATTTATTTGCCCTAACAGAAATAATGCATGGTAAAAAATGTTAACCATGCCTAAATAAATAGGGCATGATTTTATAGACACCTAGGAACATGAACCACGCCATTTGGTGTTGATATGAATGCTCTAGGAATTTGCAAAGTGGCCCCTAGTAGTTGAAATTTGAATTTAAATTTGAACATTACACAGAAGTGTGGTGGAAAGAATATGAAAGTGGCACCATTAAATAAGTGGCATTTTTAGGAGGATGTAGAAATTTGAATTATTAAATTTGGACAAGTATTATTTTTTTTGGAATTTTTGGATAACTCTGATAAAAGAAAAAGAGAAACGACACTGTTCCTATGGGCCAAAATGGGCCCAACAGAGCCGGCACACAGGGGAATCAACCTGCGCTAGGCAGCTACATCGAAGGCGTATTCGTGGAATACACCTCCACTTACGCAGAGAAGCGGTACGCGCGCGGCCTTCGAATTTGAATCTGACGGGTGGGCCCCACCCGTTAGTGAGTGGCGAGGAGAAAAGAGACCGACAGGTGGACCCCGCGGTCATCATCTTCCTCAGGACAGGGAGGAGAAGGGCCTCACCAGCGGCGACTCCGGCGGTGGATCGACGCAGGGGTGGCACCATCGTGCTCAGGGTGTCGTCGCAGGTCGGGGGTCGATGGAGTTGGTCGCCAGGGATGCCTGTGCCGCCAGAGACGATGATGCAAGGAGGCGGTGCTTCTGCCAGGTTCGATCCCATCGCCCCGTGCTACAATCGAAGCGGGGAAGAGGGGGAATGGGGTTAGGGAGCTGCGGAGGTTCCAAAGGAGGAAGAAAGAGGTCTGGAGGAGGTCTGTACCGCGGGATCGACGGCGACCCGAGGCGGCGAAGCTTGAGCTTGATCTCGAGCTTGGGGCTCTCCGGGGAGCTGTGGGTGGTGCAGGTGCATGATGTAGGGAGAGAGGGAGTGGGGAAAGGGCAGAGAGGAGCCCCGGGGCTGGCTTTTATAGACGAGCCGCGGTTTACAGTAGGTAGAGTTCACCGGTGGCCGCAAGACCAGCTCTGGTGGCCACGGGGAGGAGGTATGGCGGCTCAGGGGGGTTCGTGGGGCTAGTCCAGGGCACTGGGAGGCTAGAGGAGGAGCGGGGGCTGCTCCAGGAGTCCGTGCGTGCGAGGCCGTCCATTGGGAGCTCTCGGGCGGCCGGCGCGCGTGCGAGAAGCGGCAAGGAAGGAGGGGGCCGATAGGGAGGGAGGTTGCGGACGTCGAGGGGAACCTGCTGGCGTGTTTGCTCCACTCGAGGTAGTCGGGTGCATTTGGCAGGGGCGGCTACAGTGCTCTGGTGCACTGTAGCACATTCCAGAGCACACAAATGGCATGCCATGGCATGCCATTGGCATCTTGGGCGCGGCCACCTGTGCCCAGCAGCTCCAGTGGGTTCAAACAAAGGGGAAGAGAGCATATGATGCTCTGGAGGGTGGCTGGAATGGAGTGGGGTAGGTAAAACAGGTGCTGCCATAGCTGTCCAGAGGGGTAAATGGGGGTTTTACCCCCTTGAATGATTGATCCTTGTCCAGGGAAACTTACTGGAGGTAGAAGAGGGCTAGGAGGGACTGTGGTAAAAAGTTGAGCTCATGGAGAAGGGAATAAGGGGTCAAAATGGTGATTCCTAGATTCTGTCAGAAGGTGTTTGATGTTAGTTTGAGCTAATTCTCTTGATCTCCTTGACATGATATTTAACAGGCTTGAGGAATAGGACCAAATGAGTTTGATCACCAAATTTGGGATTAGATGATGAAATTTGGGATTTGGACAAGTGGATCTGTTCTCCTTGATGCACCACTGGGTGTGGATGCATTATGGGAGGATTAGAACATGCCCACTGAGGGAGTCCTGGACTAAGGGGTCCTCGGGCCGCTTGCCTATCTCTCATAGGCCGGCTTGGTGGGCTGCTCTCTGGTTATTGCAGGAAGGGCCGAGGTGTGCGGCGACCCCGTATTCTAGAAGGAAACCTCCGAAGACGCGGTGTGCACTCCAAGTCAAGATGAGAGGATCAACGTCTTTACATCCTGCTGGAGAGATCATGTGTAAACCCTAGGTACCCCCGGTGTCTATATAAACCAGGGGGTTTAGATTGTAGAGGGTAGACAAGCTCATTGAGGGTTTTGGCTACTTGATCTCGAGGTAGATTGACTCTGTAATCTTCATACACATCTATATAATCAAGCAGGACGTAGGGTTTTACCTCCATAGGAGGGCCCGAACCTGGGTAAACATCGTCTCCTTCGTCCCCTGTTACCCATCGATCCTAATCTCACAGCTCGGGATCCCCTACCCGAGATCCGCCGGTTTTGACACCGACATTGGTGCTTTCATTGAGAGTTCCGCTGTGGGATCGCAAGAGGAATTGATGGCTCGCCTAATCATCTGCGATGAAGTCCGTAACGGGGGCTCCTAAGCCCCCGGACAGATTTTCGCCTTTGGCAGCATCGTGCTGCATGCCGAGCCGACCGGCTACCCTGGTCAGATCATAAGTATCCCCCCCGATCAAGAGATCAGATTCAGGAACCTAGAGTTCTCCGTCGATTCCCGGGGCGCTTTTTCATTCGCTGGGCTCGCGATCTCATCTGACGAGCCCGAAGTCTCCGAAGCTTTAACTTCAGATCTTCTTCTCGACTCCGCTCTCGGGTCTATCCATGCCGATGATCTGGCTCTTAATCCAGATCCGGTCACAGCACCTGAGGGCCAGGGGTCGGCCCCTGCCGAACACACTCCTTGTACGGACACGTTGGAGGTCAACTCCAAAAGTCCTAGGAAGATCGATCCGATCGAGCTCTCGAAGATCAACGAGGCGCTGGATCGGATCCTATCAATAAAAATCACAGACGACCTGACCTCGACCTAGGCTCAGAACGGTCTAGAGGCGGGTCATTGGGAATTTTTCAGCCCACCCACCACCCACTTGGTAGCCACTATCGAAGACTTAACTGATATGCTGGACTACGCCTTCGAGGAGGCAGAAGACATGGATGAAGAGGATGGCGCCCCCGCCCCTGTCAACACTGGGCGATGGACTGCCACCTCCACCTACGAAGTCTACATGGTAGACACCCTTGACTATAAGGGCGATCGCACCCCTAAGAAGAATGGCGACAAATCCGGTGAGACGCCGTCAAAGCGCCGGAAACAGCGCAAACGATCTAAGGCAAGCAAGGGAAGGGAAACCATTGTAGGCGCCGGGGAAAACGACACCCCGGAAGACCTCGGCGACCCTAAAGCCCCCGAACAGCCACTGGAAGACCAGGAAAGGCCCGAAGATCGGCGCGACACCGATGATCCTCATGATTCCGAGGACGACAACTACCTTCCCCCTGTCGAGGAGGAAGACATCCTGGAAGCCGAAGACTTCACCGTCCCCGAAAACCCTGCGGATCAGGAACGGTTTAGGCGGCAGCTCTTAGCCACCGCCTGAAGCCTGAAGGCAAAACAACAGCAGCTCAGAGCCAAACAAGACACCCTCAATGATAGATGGACGAGGGTCTTGGCAGCCGAGGAGGGGTACGGTTCTGCCCTACCGAACCAACCCAAGAGCTACCCTTGCCGGCGGCTGGTGCCACAGTTCGATGACGAGGCCCTTGAAACATCGCCTCCCAGGCATACTCCGTACGGCCGGCCGGACCGCCCTCCCCGAGGACGGGATAGAACGGCCGGCGAGGCCGAGTATAGACCCGCGGTACCCCGCAGGAGAGGGAAAGAGCCAACGGGGCCTGAGGACAGGTATGACTTACGAAAGGACCAGGATTATAGAGCAAGACACACAAGATCCATCTACGGATCTAGAGGGTACCCCCTCCCCCGCTAGACGGGACGGGTACCGGTCTTGGCTCGACCGCAACAATAGAGGACGGGAACAATACCGAGCCCGACCTACCGCCGATTGTAGGCATGACATAGCTCAGGCCAGAGGCCCTCCACACCCACTGTGCTTCATAGACGAGTTGATGCAGCATCAGTTCTCTGAAGGGTTTAAACCCGTTAACATTGAGCAATACGACAGGACAACAGACCCAACCGTGCGTATTGAGGACTTCCTCCTCTACATTCATATGGCACGAGGAGATGATCTCCACGCCATCAAGTATCTGCCCCTAAAACTTAAGGGGCCAGCTCGGCACTGGTTAAACAGTCTCCCCGAGAATTCCATCAGGAGCTGGGAAGAGCTCGAGGATGCCTTCCGATCTAATTTCCAAGGAACTTATGTCCGGCCACCAGACTCTTCCGACTTGAGCAATGTTGTCCAGAAAGCAGGTGAATCAGCTCGGCAATTCTGGAATAGGTTCCTGACCAAGAAAAACCGGATCGTTGACTGCCCGGACACCGAGGCAATAGCCTCGTTCAGACATAATATCCGGGACGAGTGGCTAGCTCGTCAGCTCGACCAGGACAAGCCGAGGACAATGTCCGCCCTTACCTCACTTATGACCCGCTTTTGCGCGGGTGAGGATAACTGGCTAGCTCGACAAAGCCATCACCCCGAAGACCCCGGCACCTCCGAAGTCCTGGATGGAAATGGGAAACCACGACGTAACCAAAACAAACACCGGCGATGCGGAAGACACGGCCGTCAATGCCGGTTTCCGCAACCCAAAATCCGGACAGCTGAAGAAACCTTCTAAAGGAAATCGAGACGGACCTACCACGCTGGACAAAATTATGGATAGGCCCTGCCAGATCCACGGCACCCAAGATAAGCCCGCTAACCACACCAACCGTAATTGTTGGGTATTCAAGCAAGCTGGCAAACTCGCAGCCGAGGATCAAGGCAAGAGCCCACGCAGCGAGGACGACGACGAGCCCCGCGGTCCAGGAAATGGAGGACAAAAGCAATTCCCTGCAGAGGTTAAGACTGTGAACATGATATATGCCACTCACATACCAAAAAAGGAGAGGAAGCGCGCCCTTCGGGAGGTCTATGCCGTAGAGCCCGTAGCCCCGAAGTATAACCCATGGTCGGCTTGCCCGATCACCTTCGACCGACGGGATAATCCGACCAGTATCCGTCATGGAGGTTCGACAGCCCTCGTCCTAGACCCCATTATCGATGGGTATCACCTCACTAGAGTCCTAATGGATGGAGGAAGTAGCCTTAATCTGATTTACTCAGACACGGTGAAAAAGATGGGTATAGATCCGTCAAGGAGTGATCCCAGGCGTCGAAGTAGTGTTCCCAGGCGTCGAAGTAGTGTTCCCAGGCGTCGAAGCAACACTACCTTTAAAGGAGTGATCCCAGGCGTCGAAGCCCGCTTCTCGGGCACCGTGAATCTGGAAGTAGTGTTCGGTTTGCCCGACAACTTTCGCAGCGAAGACTTGATCTTCAACATTGTCCCTTTTCGCAGCGGTTATCACGCCGTACTCGGCCGCACAACATTCGCTCGCTTTAACGCTGTCCCCCACTACACGTACCTGAAGCTCAAGATGCCTTGGCCCAGGGGGGTCATTACTATCAACGGCAACACAGAGCGCTCTCTCCGAACTGAGAAACACACAGCGGCCCTGGCAGCTGAATTCCAGCACGGCGATGATAGGCCGACGCCCAAATCAGCCATAAAGGCACGTCATGATGGTTAACGAGCTTGGTCTCAACCCGAACTCCCGGAATCATCTTAATAGGGATACGCTCCCCACAGCACAACCCTACTTCCCGCAAAATATGTGCCAAGAAGGCACAACTTCGCGCTCAAAATACCATGGGCTGCTATGGGGACCCACTATGAAAAGGCAAAGTGTTCGGCTGGACCGAACTACTGCCAACACATGTCTTCGGGCAAACCACATGTACCATCTAGGACCTTCCAAGCATAAAGCTCATCCATACTATGACGACTTATCAAGATCTTCCTCCCAAAGGTCCGTTCACCGACAACAATCACCTTTAAAGGAACGAAACCCCCTTGGGAGCAAAGGAGCTGACAGGCGACAAGGCACATTGAGGACGTCAAGCCACCCATCGAAGACCCTGGGTAAAACTTCTCCTTTGTAAATTTTATTCTTCATTTCAAAATACCAGTAACAGTTGCTTCGGCAGTTTGAGTTGTAAGAATTCATCAGAAATAAAGACCATCCTTTATGGCCTCATCGCTGTATTTTATGTCACATACTCTGTTCTCTACTCACCGCCGCCGATAGCAAAAGCTGTTCGGTACATATCACGATGCGACCGGCTAATAGACCGGGGGCTTGACTGAAAAAATCGCCCCAAGCATCACTCCGGCACTATTGTTTATGTGTTCGGCATCTCAGATGTTGCTTTATATGAATCGGTTCCGAATTATGTCTTGGGTCAATGGCTGGGTTGCCCGGCTCCTGTGTTTGCCCTCTTACGTTCCGCCTGTTCGGCTAAAAGGGTAAAGGGAGAACCACTGCGATTGTGCTTCCAGCTCGCCTGGTCAAGTACCTCAGTGGAGAACGCCCAAAACTGACTATCATAATAAGCGAGAACCGGTCTGCAATCGGAGCATAAGTGTCAAACTAAAAATCGATAGAGGTTATTCCGTGTTATACGAGGGGTTTGTACTATTACAAACCATGTGATGATGGTTTCAACCTCGGTGTATCCGAATATCACAACACACTGGGGGCTCGTCATCAGCCCTCGCTGTCAGGCTCTTACGGCTAAGTGAAAGCACTAAAGCATCATAGTCCGATTGCCTTATTCCCCTCGCACTACCGCCTTCGGGCACTGATACATCGGCTAAGGGTCATAGTGCGGCGGTCGAAACACCTCATGTAGTATCTACATGGGGGCTGAAGCCGATGACTCGCAACTTTCAGATAAAATGGCCACATAGGAGTCAAAATAATACAAAGCTTAAAGACATGATAGACCATGCAACCACATTATAAAGCGGAACAGTCATCGGATACATGACAAAACGTTCATTCATAAATTACATCCTTGGGGCATTGAGCTTCTATCGCCCGAGCACCATCCATCATGGTGGCAAAGTATTTCTCGGGGCGCCTATGCTCCTTCCCAGGGGGTGGAGGCGCGGTGGCCATCTCGGTCGGCTTGATCTTCGGCCAGTGCACCATGGTCCTTGCAAAGGCCATCTGAGCTCCCTCGATGCACGTAGAACACTTCAGAGCATCAATCCGAGGCGCAGCGTCGCACAACTTCTGCACCAAGCCAAAGTAACTGCTCGGCACCGGCTCTGCAGGCCACAGCCGGATGCAGAGGTCCCTCATGGCCGGCTCCGCCATCTTGTGCAGCTCCATCAATTGTTTCATCTGCTTGCTCAAGAGAGGAGGATGCTCGGGGGCTTGAAATTGCGCCCAGAATAGCCGAGGCTCAACATCCCCATCCCGGGAGGCGAAGTATGTGTTCGCATCCGCTGCACTCCTCGGGAGGTCCGTAAAGGCGCCTGAGGAACGCCACACCCAGGTGAGCAACGCAAACCTATTACCACCAAAGGCACATTGCAGTAAGTACTGCTTACCATCCGCGATCGGCTTGACTTGGCGGAGCTCCTCTTCAAAGAACCGCCTATCAACTCGCTCCGATTTAAGTTCGGATTTCAGCAAGGATAGTTTGGTGGCCTGGTCCTCGTTGTTTTGCTCAACGGCCTCGCACTTCATGCTGGCATCATTGAGCTCCAGCTGCACCTCTACCACCCGTGCCTCGTGCTTGTCGCTCGCAGCTTTTAACGCGTATAGGTCGGCCGCCGCTCGTTCGGCCGCCGCCTTCTCATCCGCGGCCTCCTGCCTCGCCTTCGCCAACTCGGCCTTGAGGTTCTCGACCTCCGCATCCACAGCTGTGGTAACAATGAGTAAATAACTCTTAGGGATAACAATCCAGATATCTCAATCAATGAGGATAGACAAATAGTCCCGAATGATACAATTCGGACTCACCTTGCGTCTCGTCGAATCTCTTGTTCAGGCGATCGAGCTCCTCATCGGAGCTCTTGAGCTTCCAGCTTAGCTCGGCAAGGTCCCCTGCGTTGACGGCTGTCGCCGATGACGAGGCCTACAAAACAACTTATGTGCATTAAAACTCCCGAGCTATCAGATTCAGACCCTCTGCTAAGTACTCTTCGGAGCTCTGAGAATAGTAAGGGACAAAGGGTGCCTTGAGCATCATTACTGATTTTTCGACGTTTGACCCTCGGGTGGGTTTTTTCAAACTCACCCAGGGCTCGGGGGCTACTACACTTATACGGATTGCATAAACTCGGTAAATTAACTTTTTCTGTAAAGAAGAGTATTACGTGGCTCACCTTGAAGCCCGTCAAGAGACCGTTGAAGGCCTCCTTCAATCCGCTATCAACGGACTGAATGCCTTGTAAAACCATACCCATAAGGGCGCGGTGATCTTCGGCGATGGAGGAGCCGGATAAAGCTTCCTCCATCATGGCCGGCCACCCAGTCATGGTCGACACCGGTGGTGACCTGCCAACCCTCCCTCCGGTGGGGGATTGGGCTGGTGGCTCCTGAGGTATAGAGCGCTCCGGATATGTCCGCGGAGGGGACTGGACCAGACTTGGTCCCCCCTCTTTAGTTGCCCAGAGATGTTCCTCCTCCTGGTCTTCGGCGGCCAAGGTATTAACCTCAGCCATAACGTCATCACCCCCGCCAGTGTTCGGCTCGGAAGGAGCCCGGCGCGATAGCACCTCCGCGGCCTCCTTCGAGACCTCAGGAGGCGTAGGGTGTGACGCACTCCCACTTTCTGCTAGGTCAACAGGCGGAGACTCCCCGTCTGAGATTTGGTCGGTGGGGGAGAGCACGTGGTGGGCTGCAAATTGAAAGACGTTCGCCCTTTTAACATTAAAAGACTATATAAATAACCAAGAGGGTCTTCCGATTCAGACCTCTGGGCTGGGGACTTAACCCTTGGGTTCCTTCGTGGAACCCTCTCAAAATCCTCAGACTTCTTATCGGAGTCCGAGTTATCATCGGCTAGGACTGCCTTTGTCCGGCATGTCCTCTTTGGGGCAGGAGGAGGTAGGTCCTCCGCGGCGTCCGCTGAGGCCGCCCTTTTCCTTGTGTGGGGGGAGCCGCATTCCCCCTCGTCCTCGTGCTCTTCCTTGTGAGTGGAAGAAGCATGGGTCTCCTCGGACTTAGGGTCAGGAAGACCCCTTTGATGAAGACCCTCTCGGGCCTCCTTCTTCTCTCCTTTCTTCTTCTTCTCCTTCTTCTCTGGCGCCGATTACGGCGCCACAACGAGCATCTCCGTCAATAGAGCTGACCGAGGGTCTTCGGGCTGCGGGGCCGTACAGTCGATTTGCTCGGCCTTGCTCAGCCATTTCTGCGAAGACGAGGGAGAAGAGGTTCGGCACTTTGTAAAAAAATAGAGCCGAAGAATTAAAGTTTATCATACCTTGGTAGGAGGGGTTTCGGCGTCGAGACCAGTGTCCTCCTCCTCGGCCGGCCAGCTCTTCTAGGGATTGAATAGTGCTTTCCACAATTTCTCGTGGGTAGTGCGGAAGAATTGACTCACGGTGGCTGGGTCCTCGGGCTGGTAAGCCCACATTGGGGAGGCCCGGTGCTGGAAGGGGAGGAGGCGGCGGTGGAGCTTGACCTGGATCACGTTGACCAGTTTGATCTTGGCCTCAATCATCGAGGAGTTGCACTTCAACAGCGATTTTACCTTTGCGGCCGACCCCCAGTCAAGGCCCTTCTTGAGCCACGAGGTTAGCCTCGCGGGGGTTCCGGATCTGAACTCGGCAGGTGCCGCACAATCCGCGCTCCTTGGATCGGTGATGTAGAACCATTCCTTTTGCCAGATCTTGACCATGTCGATGAAAGTGCCGTCCGGCCACTCGACACGGGGAAGCTTGCTAATTACCGCCCCCCCCCCCCCACACACAATCCGCATGCGCTCCCGCGACTGTCTTCGGCTTGACGTTGAACACCTTGAGCGACAAGCCAAAGTGCGTCTGAACCCGCAGGAAGGCTTCGCAGACGATGATGAATGCCGATTTGTGCATGAAGGAGTTCGGGGGGAGGTCATGAAAATCCAACCCGTAAAAGAACATGAGGCCCCTGATGAAGGGGTGGAGCGGGAAGCGCAGTCCCCGGAGGAAATGGGGGACAAACACCACCCTCTCACCGGGCTTCGGTGTGGGAATCACCTGATTCGCCTCTGGAGCGCGGTGGGCGATGTTGGCGGGGAGGTAGGCGGCACGCTTTAACTCCCGAATGTCGTTGTCGGTGATGGAGGAAGCTTCCCACTTGCCCATGGAGCCTGAACCTGCCATGGCCGATCTCAAAGGGAAAACTGAGGAAGAACTGGATCTGGGATCTCGGAGCTTGGGAAGGTCGGGGAGGCAAGGGGGTTTTCTCCCTTTTATGGGGTGCCGTAATACAAAGAGCCTCACTCTTACTGCACCATAGGCCTCGCCACTTCCCGAAACAATCGTCTCGTTATGCGCGCGTGGGATAGCCCAGGGCATTGAGCATATCCCGTAATAAACGGGACACGATCTACACGTTGATAAGACGTGCCAATGGAAAGACGGCCTCAAACCGCGAATTGAGTTTTTGTAACCGGCTTGGCAGTTGTGACGGGCCACGACCCTTCGTCAGAAAGGTTGTCAGGAAATATAGTTCACACTTTGGCGTTTGGCCTTCGAGGTTAAGCGACTTATGGCGTCCGGATAATTGCATGTTCAGATAATTACATATCATCGGTGCCCGGACTAGAACCAGCCGATCATAAAGGGGGGAAAGAAATCACCCCGCAAGCCGGAGACTCCGATCACTCGAAGCTGCTAGTATCATGACCCCTGGTGTTGGGGGCTAGTTCGGGGGCTACTGAGGGAGTCCTGGACTAAGGGGTCCTCGGACCGCTAGCCTATCTCTCATAGGTCGGCTTGGTGGGCCGCTCTCTGGTTATTGCAGGAAGGGTCGGGGTGTGCGGCGACCCCGTATTCTAGAAGGAAACCTCCGAAGAAGCGGCGTGCACTCCATGTCAAGATGAGAGGATCAGCGTCTTTACATCCGGCTGGAGACTGATCATGTGTAAACCCTAGGTACCCCCAGTGTCTATATAAACCAGGGGGTTTAGATTGTAGAGGGTAGACAAGCTCATCTAGGGTTTTGGCTACTTGATCTCGAGGTAGATCTACTCTGTAATCTTCATACACATCTATATAATCAAGCATGACGTAGGGTTTTACCTCCATAGGAGGGCCCGAACCTGGGTAAACATCGTCTCCTTCGTCCCCTGTTACCCATCGATCCTAATCTCACAGCTCGGGACCCCCTACCCGAGATCCACCGGTTTTGACACCGACACCCACCAAATCTGAGCACAATAAGAGAAAGTTGGCAATGTAGAGTTGCTCAAATTTGGATCAGGACAGAGAGGGTTTTGGTGCATTTTGGTGAACCAAAATCATTGGGACTGACATGAAACTTGGCAAGATGATCACATATGTCAGATGTGATAAGCTAGAATTTTCTTGGATTTATTTGTGAATATTTCTTATAGAAATATTTGAAATGCTTGAAATATGCAGAAAGGGTTTTGGAGGGTTTTGTCCAATATCTTGAACATGACCATGTGTTGAAATTCTTATATATGGAAAATATATGTCCACTGAGTCTCCCTAGAATTTCTCTAATATTTTGAAAGCATAAAAATAATTTTTCCCTATAAAAGACCATTTCTGGCCTTAAGAAAAAGCCTTTAAATAAAATAGGAAAATAATCTTCAAAAATA
The DNA here is from genome assembly GCA_039707655.1 of Elymus sibiricus. Lineage (NCBI taxonomy): Eukaryota > Viridiplantae > Streptophyta > Magnoliopsida > Poales > Poaceae > Elymus > Elymus sibiricus. The sequence continues at coordinate 180,821,325 of CM077673.1, read as the reverse complement.
ATATTTGGTGGTTTTGGGAAGTATTATATATAATAGGTTCCAAATAATTTCTTTGTGGCAAAATAATCCACCCAATTTTAGGACTTGTAGTACAAACCTCAATTCAGGGGTTTTGGAAAAACCTAAATTAATAAAGTGCTTTTTGGCCAAAATAATATTTTATAAAAATAGTTTATGTCCTATACACATGGCATGATCATTGGGCAAGGTTCTTGGATCAGGGAGATGAGTTTTGGAGTGTAGGAGATATATGATAGTTCATGGCACAATCAAACAAGCAAGCAAATATCACACAAGTCGAGCATTCATATGCACACAAAAAGTTTTAATTGGCCCTAATTTTTTGAGTCATGTTAACTTAGTAGCATGAGGCAAAACACAGGGTGTGATAGACCTACCCCCTTACAATAATCTCGTCCCCGAGATTCCTAGGCTAGGCGTCGGAAAGATGTGGAAATTCGGGTTTGAGGTAGTCCTCACATTCCCGTTTTGCTCCTGCTTCGATAGGATTGCTCATTTTGATCTGGAAGTGCTTCATGATATGGTTTGGAGTGCATCGTTTGACTTTGCCTGAGAGGTGAATTGGGTTCCTGCAGTATGCTAGGTCTGAGTAGTGGTTAAGGGCCGGATGAACGGGGTTCGAGCAAAGGTCTGGCTCGCGTGTGTATTCCAAAGTCGGAACACGGGGCAAAGTAGTGTGTCTGCATGCTGGTCCCGGGGTTACTCACATTAGTTAGTGACATCTAGATGGCTCGTGCTAGAAGGGTCAAATCTTGATGTAGCTTCCCGTTGACGGGGAGGTCCTTACCTTCCTTAAAGCAGGAGATCTTCAGTCGCAGTTGGTCTTCATCCTTGAGAGTGTCGAAGCACGTCATCGTAGGCTTCTCGTCGCGATCTTCTGCGTGAGTAAGTTGCCCCAGTATGTTCTTCATTCATCTTCGGCCATTTATCATCGTTGTCTCAGACGCATGTTCCTGGCGGGTCTTCGAGTGTTTGGTCTACTTGCCTCTCCGTAGCCATTTGTGGCAAGGTTTGGGCTGAGACTCGTCCCTAAGACAAAGTTTAGAGATTCAATGCGAAAACAATTCTTACCACCTAGGAAAGTTCTTGAGGGGGTCCTAGATGAGATGGCTACTCGGAAGTATAGACCAGTCATCCAATCCCCAAGGTCTGAGGCTTGGCAAGTGGGGTGAACCACCTTTGACAGGTGTCTTACCATGATCCAGTTAGGATCACGTCCTTGATTGGATCAAAAAGGGGGTTAGTGACGAAGTCATGACAGTCGTTCCACTCCGCTCCAGACATCTGAAGAGAGTAGGGACATCATGCTTATCGCACACCATCCAAGTGGTGGAGGAGGATGCTATCAACTTCTCGGTTCCATCCTAGCCAGGAACTGATAGATGACCTTTTAAATCGAAGGGGCTCTTATTCCTCTTGAATTCCTAGGGCTTCATCGTGCTTGAACGTCGGTGCAACTTGACATAGTCTAGCTGGCGTAGCCGGCAGAAGGGTGGTGGTTGACTTCTCTTGCTTCTTCTTCTTTGTCGTCGTGGATCCCAATCACATTGGTTCTTCATCTTACTTGGGTAAGATTGTCTTCTGCTACAGGGAGGGTGCTTCGAGGAGTCCAACTCCCTTAAGGTATAACCTTATTCTTTGAGAGGCAAGGCAGTTGGTGTTTCTGAGGCTTATCCAATATGAATAAGGTGTTCCTTTTCCTCATTGGGTAAATAAGTATGTCATCCATGGGGACAACAACATATTTCTCAACGTATCGCATGAACACGTTGCTCATGGGATATGTGAGAGAAGCGGTCATAAGTCAACCTAAAAAGGGCTTGACGGTGTATCCATTAACTGTGAGGTGTGGACGGTGTGGTCTTGGGGTAAGATTCGGGAATGGCTTTAGACTGACGGCATTTTGATTCAGCTTGCTCTTGAGAGAAAGCTCGGGAACCGATCTTTGGCCAGTTATTCTTATTCTTCTGGGAGCCGTATTTGTCCCGGGTGGTTAGTTGTCCATGGTTTTGTGGTCCTTTGTGACCTAGTTCTTCTAGTCCACCTTCCTTATGGATAGGACTGGGTGGTGGTCAAGGTAGAGTATTGGTCGCAGTCTTTCGACTTATAGCCAAGGACTATGGTCATATTCCGACTGTGTTCGGGGCTTCAAGGAGCTTAGGATGTGAGTGAACATCTATCATCTTATCCTTGAGCACAGTTCTTAGATGCCATTAGTCCTTCCTATTACTCCAAACAAAATCATCATATACCATCGAAGGTATCATCTCATATAAGTCAACTCCAACATCAGTCATGCTATTCAACTCCAAGGTTTGAGAGAAGGACTAATCCAAATCACATAGGCATACTATAAGTGACTCACATGTGTCCCTATTTAAAAATCCTCGGGAAGGCATACAAGCTGCGAAGCTTGATTATCACACTACAAATCCAAGTGATCTACTAACCTATCGAAGGTCTAAGGTACTGCATTACTATGCTAAGGAAACTCGCAATATACCAATCCAAGATCTTGTTTCCTTCCTACGAATTCCAATTCAATCGATTCACGAATACCGTCCAATTTCTCATGATGCTTTGTTGCTACAGACCTATTACCAGTGATTGCTCCACGTACCTTATAGATTTCCTATAATCCACAATCTCTACAAGTACTATCTTATCACAGTGTATCCACCGATTCCCATCATGATGATCTCGTAAACTCCAATGTTAGGTGCATATAGATCCCCGAATCAAATCGGACAACAACCCAGTGTTTCTAGTTTATCTCCCATCAAGAAACATGGTATCAAGATCGAGATCATCTAACTAAATCCAACTTACTCCGAACCATGTAGTCTTGCTTAAGACCAACACTTTATTATGGTCACCTATTTAAATCCAAATATCAAGTCCATGAGAAGTTCTACTTGCTATTCCAAGCCATTATGGTAGCACGATCAATCCATGACCCCTACTAGTCAAAATCAAGTTATCATACACCCAAAAGTTTCAGCTGGTCATCACAACTGTCCCACTATATCCACTCAAGGGAGAAGCAAGTTATGTTACTCTATCAATCTTGATCCACCAAGGGGCCAAGCCACATCCTCAATACAGATATTATAGTCACCACAACCCATTGTCAACAAGTCGCATTTCCTTAGAGCGATCCGTACTATGGCATCAAGGTTCTGGTGCTAGCTTAAGAATGAAAGACGCTCGTTCACTATGATCACTAGTCCCATAATGAACCCAGTGCTAAGAAGGGGTTATTGAGGCTCAACTGGTGCTTTGGCAAATTCGGGTATTAATCACATGATCAGAGGCTTGAGCTAGGGGAGCTCGTGAGGTCTAGGTTGCTCTAGGTTGGGGTTTCCAATCTTGAGGGAAAATCATAACTCTACGGGGTTGCGTTTGGTTGAATACGTTGTAGTCATGGTCTTCAATGCTAGTTGTTTGTCGAGGTAGATCCTTGGTGCATCTTGTCTTGTTGGTCTTCAGTTGACGAGATGGGGGAGAGCAAAGGTAGCATAGAGATAAATGCCTAAGGGGGTGGTATAGTGCAAGTTCAATCAAACAAGTGCCGAAAAGGCCAAACACACTCATTAAGATAAGGTGGGTGATATAGTCGTGTACTTGTTGCCTGAGGCGAAAGTGCGACTTACACCAAAGCACAAACAAGCATCACACATCATGGTTCCATTCGAACCATTACTCGGACTCGACTTCACATGGGGAATACACAACTCATCCTACCCTAGGGGTTCTTGGACTTAGTAGTCGTGCTTGCTTCATATCTTGGAGAGGAGTCAGCTCAGTCTTTTGGGTCTTCTTCAGGTGTCACTATGTCTCTTTTGTCTATTCGTCGAAATGTCACAGATTGAGCCTCAAGAATCTTTGACAACTTCTCATCTGGTAAGTTGACGGGACGAAGGTGGTTCCTTGTGGCTGTTGTTGACATGTTCTTTTGTTGTCTTGTTAGTCATAATAATCCCTCTTGTCTTCTGTGGCATTGAGGGTTCTAGGTAGGCAGTCCTTCATGTATTGACATTAACAGGGCATGGTAGAGGTCCAACCCATCGATTACGTTGATGACAACATCGACACCAAGAGCGGGGGATGAAGAGAACCATTTTCCTGCTCACTATGGTTAGGCGGACCAATTGGCGAGGTTCTCATCCACTGGTGGTTGCCAATACAACAACAGTAAGGACAAGGTTGCTCTATTAGCGATGTATATCATGATCTTGCATCTTTTACACCTTGATCATCGTAGGCCAAGGTTGCATCATCCTAGGGTAGTGTCGAGGGTGTCACCATCTTCTGAGTCTTGATTCCCTCATTCCTCGAGAAGGTATCTTCTGTTGGTATCTTCTTGTTTGGTGTTGCCAACTTGTGTCCAAGATATGTGGGCAAATGTCTGGCAAGGAGGCTGCCTTCCAATTTACCCACGAGGATTACAAGGAATCCAGTGGTCAGGGGCACAAGGGTACTAACGACCGTTTGCAAGGTTTCTAAAAGCAGATGAGGAGAGCCAAGAGAAAAATTGTGGAAGTGCTAAGGCACAATCCTTCAGTTTCTTTGAAAGCTTAGAAGAGGTAAGAAATATGGTAGTCTTCGCAAGTGATTTGAAAGCTCCGGGGAAATAGTTTTGTCCTAAATAACATCCATGCTAACTAAGGGCCTCCTACAGTCAGGATGGCTCTGATACTAGCTCTGTGAGGAACCCGACTCATAAGTCGTGATCACAGAATGTACGTGCACAGTGATCCCAGAGATCAATGCTCACTGAACACACATAAACTGAATAACAAGAGTCTTACATCCATTACATATCGTTTTGCTCAAATATGGCCTTTATGGCCAAGTCTTCATATACTCGTAGCGGAAATCTTCAATGACGACGTGAACCCATGCCATCTGCCTTAACCCTACAGGCATTCTGACTAGGAAGCGTCCTAGCTCGCATGTTCGTCACCAAGGTACTCTTCATAATATCATGTTCTTTTGTGCCTGGCCAATAAAATAACCAGTGGCAAGCCAATGAGTACTTTGAATGCACTCGCAAGCAACCCATGTTTGGAACAAGGTTCAACAGAGCGTGATATAGCACTAATAGGTAATTTTGCGGAAAGCTAGTTTGAGTGCAATGACATGTTCAATCAACTTGTAAAAGCATGCATCAAGAGGTTGCAGATATCCATACGAACAAGTTACAAATATCATCATGAGCAGGGGTTGAACATCTCATGTTCAGTCATCATGTCAAGTCATCCGACTTAGCTCAAGTATCTCTTTGACACACACACACGAAGTTTTGAGAAAACATCTGGACATAGTCTAAGCAGCACCACCCAACTGTCCTTAACCGCGGACACAGCTATTCGAATAGTTTTACACTCTGCCGAGGTTGACCAGTTTACCCACAAGACTTGGGGAACTTCCGTGTCATCCACGACTCGCAATATATTCCATACCCGAGGTAAGCACCCGAACAATGCCTTTCCCATGGCGATACTAAACAAAGAGTCCACTCGTCGGTGACATCCCTCATGATATAGATCACACGTATCATCCATGAGGGCACGCAACGGTATGCCCAGTGTCTCTGAAAACTCCCCATGATCGTCCATTCCGGTACGACCCCATATCGAGAGTGACCATGTCACTCCCGCCACTAGTAATGCAGGCTCTCTGCTAGCATCAACCAAAGTAATCAACAAAGCCCCTTCCCATATTGGGGTAGAGTGGTCGCACATGTAAGGTTGGGATGGTCGAAAAATCTTAAATCCAATCCGTTTTCGAAAACACACACACTCAACTTGCCTTGGTACACCACTTCTTTATCAAGTGGTTACCTAGCTCAACACTATCTCCCTCGGGCATTAGTGGCACCCGATGGGGTTTTCGAGAAGTCTTTGAAATCATTTCCTTTCCGACACCATGCATTTTCCCATCCCACTTGCATAGCAACTACTTAGCATCCTAACTACTTCCCACCCGCACAACCCTCATAATAAGGTAGGCTCATGCTCAGTGCAAGTATCAACGAGGAAAGTAACGGAGGTAACCCACTACGGTGGTCACCATTTCATCATGATTCTATGCAACGGAATATAGTGCCATATGTCATGCATAAAAAGTTTCTTCGGCATGGTCAAAGGGTTGCTTGCCTGGCTCAGCAAAGTCTTCGAGTTATCCACATGCTTCTCGTCCAACTCCGAGCACTCCATCTACTTTGTCAACTACCGTCGGAAACAACCATAATAAGCAATACAGGAAGCAGGGAAATAAAAGTGCTCTATAAATAGGAGTTTTATTTTTCTTGGACACCTCTGGCTATAAGAAAAATAACCATGGAGGTTTTATTGGATGTGGATCAAGGGGGAGTTTTGAATCGTGGAAATGAAGGAAATGATGATCCTATAAAATGTCTACAGGGAACATTTTTGAAAAATGAGTGGATGCACTCATCAAATAGGGCATTATCTTAGAAACATTTGGGAAGTGGTTTCACTGGATTTGGAGTGGACATGATTTTCCTATGGGTTTTCTAATATGGAATAATGGAAAAAGAAAGCTATTTATTTGGCCTAACAAAAATAATGCATTGGAAAAACTATTAACCATGCCTAAATAAACAGGGCATGATTTTATAGACACATAGGAACTTGAACCACTCCATTTGGAGTTGATATGAATGCTCTAGGAATTTGCAAAGTGGCCCCTAGTAGTTCAAATTTGAATTTAAATTTGAACATTACGCAGAAGTGTTGTGGAAAAAAATATGAAAGTGGCGCACCCCCTTGCCTTGAGACCATCTCGTGGCTCCGTTTGACCTAACTCCTCCTCTATAAATTATCTAAAATCGTGAAACCAATCGGGAGCGAGACACAATACTTTTTCCTCCGCCGCAAGCCTCTATTTCGCCGTGTGCCCATCTGGAGCCCTATTCCGGTGGCCGGCCGGAGGGGGGATCGATCACGGAGGGCCTCTACATCAACCTTGCTGCTCCCATGGTGATGTGCGAGTAGTTCACCACAAACTGACGGGTCCATAGCTAGTACCTAGATGGATTTCTCTCTCTCTCTCTTTGATCTTCAATACAAAGTTCACCGCGATTCTGGCGGTGATCTATTTGATGTAATCTTCTTTGCGGTGTGTTTTTTGGGATCCGATGAATTGTGGATTTATGATCAGATTATTCATGAATATTAATTGAGTTATCTATGAATTATTTTATGCATGACTATTATAGCTTCGTATTTCTCTCCGATCTATCGGTTTGGTTTGGGCAACTAGATTGATTTATCTTCAGTGGGAGTGGCGCATTATGATGGGTTTAACCTTGCGGTGCTCAATCCTAGTGACAGAAGGGGACATGTCATGTATTGTATTACTACCATTAAGGATAAAATGATGGGGTTTATTCATATTAGTTGAGTTTACTTTGTCTACATCATGTCATCTTGCTCAAGGCATTAATCTGTTTCATAATTAATACTGTAGATGCATGCTGGATAGCGGTCGATGAGTGGAGTAATAGTAGTAGATGCAGGCAGGAGTCCGTCAACTTGCTTATGGACGTGATGTCTATATACATGATCATTGTCGTGAATAAATATTTCATAACTATGCACTTTTCTATCAATTGCCCAACAGTAATTTGTCTGACCACCGTATGCTATCTTCAAGAGAAAAGTCTCTAGCGAAAACTACGGCCCCCGGGTCTACCCAAATATTCTTACTAAAACACTAAAAATATGTCTGCCTTTTATTTGCTATTATTTTATTTTCTATTTAAATCTATCCAATTATCAGTGTTTAATCCTTGCAAGTAACGAGTTCAAGGGGCTTGACAACCCTCTTGTCCGTGTTGCGTGCAAGTGTTTGATTTTGTGTGTGTAGGTGCTCATGACGGAAACTTGTGTGATTCTCCTATTGGTTCAATAACCTTGGTTCTCACAGAGGGAAATACTTATCTCTACTGTGATGCATCTCCTCTCCTATTAGGGGAAAAACCCAACACAGTTTACAAGTATCACTGGGGTTCTAGCCAATCAAAACGCAACGCACAATAGGTTGAATGCACACAGTTGCGGGACGCACAAGGCCTTCCAAAAGTAACCGTCTGCACAAACAAAACACAAAGTTTGAAGGGGAAACCATATTTCCTTAGTCGTGTCTGAAAGCACATATGCTCCCTTGGAGGTTTTGATAATTAACGACAACATACATTGTCTCTTGGGTTAACAGTTTTATCTACTTTATTTCAGATAAAGTCCAAAGAAAGCAATGGCTGGGAATTGTGAGAAGGATCCCCAAGATGGAAAGGAATGCTATTGGCAAGAGCTTCAAGCTTCAAGACTCTACATTTTATTTTATGTGAGAAATCACAATTGAGTCCATAGGAAAAGCCAATACTATTAGAAGGGGATGAGGTGTTGATAATGATCTGGTTGCTCAAGTGCTTAGAGATTTGTCACCAAAAGCCTCAACCAAACTCTCACAAAAATATTCTGTCCAAAACCAAAATGCCAAAATCGGTGCCACCAAGTTTTCCTTTTCGGCCCCATCGAGTTTGCCAAGACAGAATCCAGAGCGAAAACTCTAGCATCTCGGTACCACCGAGACCTCATTTGGTACAGCCGAAAAGTGGGTGGCAACTCTCTGTAATCGAAGTGTTAAACTTCGGAATTCCCGAGTTTTTCATTTTGGGGCCACTGAGATTTGGATTGCCCTAGGTCACCCGAATCGGTCTCACCGAGCTGTTCCTATCGGTCTCACCGAGAACCCAAAAGTTGCAACCTTTTGCACTAGTCGGTGTAACCGAGTTTTTACTTCGGTTCCACCGAGTTATGCAATAATGTTGTAACAGTTGGAATTTTGGAGAAGGCTATTTATACCCCTCCACCGCATCTCATTCGTAGAGAGAGCACTCAAAAGACAAGCCAACACTTCATTGCATGTCTTTACTTTCTGCTGCTATACTCGTAGAATTGCATGTCTTTACTTACATGTGCATGTATTTACTTTCTGCTGTTATACTCGTAGAAAGAGAGTAGAAATTACTTTACATGTGCATGTCTTTACTTTCTGCTGCTATACTCGTAGAATTGCATGTGTAGGGTCTTCATTACGTTTGATCTTCCTAATCTACCTTCCGTTATGTTTCTAGCAAATGCATGATGTCTACTTTCCGCTGCTTAATCTCTAGATATGCATGTATAGGAATCAATACATGCAACTTAACTTGTGCAAAAATCCGCCTAAACTTCAAGTGAACTAAAAATTGCTCATTTGTCTTGTTATGTGTCCATTCACCCCCCTGTAGACACCTCTTCTTGATCCAACAATTGGTATCAGAGCTTTGGTCTCCATTCTTTTGGTTTTATCACCATTGGAGGAAGATGGATATGTCTGGTTTTGGGAGTATTAGACGTAGACTGCTGATTCACAATGGGGAGTACTATGTTCATTGGAGAGATGAAATGCCTGATATATTTGATGAATTTAACTTGAGAAAGTATGTTCGTGTTGGGTTCTATCATAGGAGCATCGCATGCAAATAAAATTTTCCTATGCGCAGAACATCCAAGAACGTGCTACTGAGATGGATCGCAGATCGTTACCATTAGACGCGCAGTGTCGTGCAGCAGAAGTAGAGTTGGGGCAGCGCGTCCGTGAGGTCCGTCTCATCCTCGCGTGATCTCCCTAGAATAGCTGGTCACCGGAACCCACGTATAGGTTCTCCGGAGCGGCACAAGTGCACCGCCTCTAACGGTATCCGCGCGTGCAGGAAGAACACCATGCGGCGGACTGCTAGGTCCGATCACACAGTTCGGCGGCGAGTGGAGGTGGCTAGTTGCAACACATGCAAACCCCTAATGACCGCGCCGAAGCGATCAACTGAATAAGTGTGCCGCACCTCCACTATATATAGGTATTCGACGCGGGCACAACTATTGGGCCTCGCACGAATCCTAAAGCCCATGTGTTCCTTCCCTTAAGCGCGCGACCCCTTAGGTTCTCATTCACTTGGTCGCGAGTCAGATCACATCCGGCTCGACTAGTTGGTAGCGGCCTCTAGCAAAGAGTGCCGACTCCATGTGTCCGATGAAGCTGGTTAGGCGAACCCGTACATCATACTTCTGTTCCCTTTGCCACACGATATATGTTGTCAGGCTCAAGGTGACATGGTCATCCTTGTTGCAGCACGACCTCTTTCTCGTTCCGGTGAATCCGACCAACACTTCGGATTATCTCATAATCCTCATCGCATGGCCATGCTTATCCAGGTTGGATCACCCGAGGGTCCCAGAGTATATCTCTCCTGATCGGAGGGGCAAATCCCATATTGCTCAACCATGTCTCACAGCATGGGTCAGGACAAGCCCGAAACCCACCAGTATAACTACCCAGATACGGAGTAGCATTTGGTCGGCCCAAAGCAGGTCTATCACCATCCCGAGTACATGCATTAGCTCAGGTCTTAGGACATAGAATGTATGTTGTACTAGAGACTCACAGATGACCTATCGATGCGTCTCATAGTCGGGTCTGTGAAACTCAGACCTTATCTCGATTCGGATCGGACTACGTCGAATCCGACCAAATCTTTCTGAGTCCCTATTATCCGGCTAGCATCCAATGCTACATGGCCAGTGTGACCGGACCAGCCATTGTGTCATATGCTAGTCTAACTGGCTGAGCGTCCACACAGCCTTTACGACTAGGGACCATTTAGGACAGTCATCATACAATGCATAGTCTCACAAACAAGTCACGTACTTGTTAATACACATGGTTGATAATGTCAAAAGACAATCTTTATTCATAAACACATAGGAAATATCATCATACATGATTTCCTCTAGGGCATATCTCCAACAGTCTCCCACTTGCACTAGAGTCAATCAAATAGACATCGAATGCCCATAGCTCTAACATGCCCCTCATGCTTGGGTTGTGGAAGCGGCTTAGTCAACGGATTTGCAACATTTTCATCCGCATGAATCTTGCATAAATTAGTATCACCATTCTTTACAGGCTTTCGTATTAGGAGATATTTTCGGTCTATGTGCCTGGTCTTGTGGTGTTGTCTCGGCTCCTTGGCCTATGCGATGGCACCTGAATTATCGCAATACAGGTCCAACGGTTTTGCCCAGTCTGGGAACACACCAAGATCTTCTAGGAACTTCCGAATCCAAACACCTTCCTTTGCGGCTTCACGAGCCGCAATGTATTCAGCCTCTGTTGTGGAATCGGCCACCGTATCTTGCTTGGAACTCGTCCAACTCACTGCTCCTCCATTCATGACATACACGATTCCAGTTTGCGATCGACAATCATCCTTGTCGGTTTGGAAACTAGCATCAGTGTAACCCTTTATGCAGAGCTCCTCCTCACCTCCATAAACTAGGAACATCTCTTTAGTCCATTTCAGGTACTTTAGGATAGTTTTCACCGCTGCCCAGTGACTCTCACCTGGGTCGCCCTGGTATCTGCTTGTTAAGCTTATTGCATAGGCAACATCAGGTCGAGTACATAGCATGGCATACATGATGGATCCTATCGCCTAAGCATACGAAATCCTACTCATCCGGTTTCGCTCATCAGAAGTCGTAGGACTCTGAGTCTTGCTTAGCCTTATACCATGTGAGATGGGCAAGAACCCTTTCTTATCCTCACTCATGTTGAACCGCTTCAACCCTTTGTCTATGTATGTGCTCTGGCTTAAGCCGGGCAACCTTCTATATCTATCTCTATATATCTTGATGCCTAAAATGTACACTTCTTCTCCAAGGTCTTTCATCAAAAACATTCCATTCAATGATTCCTTGACTGAGTTCACCATCGAAACATCATTTCCGATCAGCAGTATGTCATCCACATACAGGATAAAAAATACTACCGAGCTCCCACTAGACTTCTTGTATAAACAATAGTCCTCTTCGTTCTTGATGAAACCGAGGTCAATGATGACTTCATCAAAACGAATGTTCCAACTCCGAGCTACTTGCTTCAATCCATAAATGGATCTCTTGAGCTTGCATATTTTACCAGCGTTATTTGGATCGACAAAACCTTCAGGATCTATCATTTATACATCCTCTTTTAAATTTCCATGAAGGAAAGCCGTTTTGACATCCATATGCCATATCTCATAATCGAAATATGCAGCTATAGCTAGTATGATCCTCACCGACTTTAGCATTGCTACCGGTGAGTAGGTCTCGTCGTAGTCAATTCCTTGAACTTGTCCATAACCTTTAGCGATAAGCCGAGCTTTGTGGATCTGAACATTTCCATCCACATCTGTTTTCTTCTTAAAGACCCATTTGCAACCAATGGCAATTACACTAGGTGGCGGATCAACCAAGTCCCAGACTTGATTATCATCCATGGACTTTAACTCAGATCTCATGGCCTCCAGCCATGCCTCGGAATCTGGGCTCACCATCGCTTTCGTATATGTGGCCGCCTAGTCACGTTCTAGCAACAACACATCGTGCACTCTGCGCAATCTTTCTAACCTCCGTGGCTCCTGTGCCAATTCCACTATGAGTTCCCTGACCAACTCCGGTATGATCTCATCACCAGCCGAGTCGTCCCCGAGTGGCTCTCGAATTGCTTCGAGTCACACCATTCTCCCACTGGCTTCCCGACTGAGAAACTCTTTCTCTAGGGAAACCCCGTTCGGAGCAACACACACTTTGTTCTCTTCTTGGTTGTAGAAGTTGTATCCCAAGGTTTCCCTCGGATATCCCATGAATATGCATTTATCCGACATGGATGTAAGCTTGTCCGACATGAGTCGTTTGACAAATGCTTCACAACCCCAAATCTTTAGAAAAAGACAAACTAGGACTTTTCCCAGTCCACATCTCATGTGGTGTCTTATCTATGGACTTTGATGGTACCCTATCAAATGTGAAACCTGCAGTTTCTAGAGCGTATCCCTAGAATGACAAGGGTAAATCCAATTTGCTCATCAATCGGACCATGTCCAACAAGGTTCGATTTCTCCGTTCTGACACGCCATTTCTCTGTGGCGTACCCGGAGGTGTGAGCTGAGGTACTATACCTCGGCTTTTCAGATGATCATCGAAATCCTGGCTCATGTATTCACCTCCACGATCTGATCGCAGAAGCTTTATCGCCTTGCCGAGTTGATTTTCAACCTAGTTTTGAAACTCTTTGAACTTTTCAAAAGTTTCCGACTTGTGCCTCATCAAATAGATATATCCATATCTACTCAAGTCGTCGGTAAAAGTCACGAAGTACTGATAGCCACCTCTGGCCGTTGTGCTCATTGGACCACACACATCATTGTGTATAAGCTCCAATAGCTCGGACGCCCTTTCGTAACTCTTTGCAAAAGGAGACTTAATCATCTTGCCTAGCAATAATGATTCACATGTCTCGGACGACCCAAAGTCGGACGAAGTTAGGAGTCCATCATCATGGAGCTTCTTCATGCGTTTCTGACTAATGTGTCCAAGCCGACAATGCCAGAAGTATGTCAGATTTATCTCATTAGGCTTATGCCTCTTGACATTCATGTTATAGACTGGTTCCGTTTCTAGATTCAAAATAAATAGCACATCTACAATGGGTGCATAGCCGTGGAATATTCCATTCAAATAAAATGAACAACCGTTGTCCTTTAAACTGAATTCATAACCCTGACTCATCAAGCATGAGGCCGAAATAATGTTCCGACTAAGTGCGGGAATGTAATAACAATTATTCAATTCCAAAATAAATCCAGAAGGAATCTTGAGCTGCATCGTGCCGACCTCCAACGCAGCAACTCTTGCTTTGTTGCTGACCCTGATGTCAATCTCCCCCTGTGCCACACGCCTAGTTCTTATCAGCCCCTACATCGAGTTGCAAATATGAACAACCAATCCGGTATCAAATACCCAAGAGCTACTAGGTATGTCAGCAAGGTAAATGTCTATAACGTATGTAACAAGTGTACCTTTGCCTGAAGAAGCATTTCCGGCCTTCTTGCCATGCCCAGCAAGCAACTTGCTACAGTTCCTCTTCCAGTGACTAGTTTCCTTGCAATGAAAGCAAATGGTCTTTGAGTCCGGTCCCGGCTTCACTGCAGCGGCGGAGACATCCTTCTCCGTGCCCTTTGCCTTACACTTTTTCTTGGACCAACTCTTCTTGAACTTAGCCGAGTTCTGCACCATCAACACTTGATGCGGGCCATTCTTAATATCTTGCTCTGCAACCTTGAGCATCCCATGCACTTTAGTGAGCTTCTTATCCATGTCGTGCATCTGATAGTTCGAGATGAACGTCCCATAGCTAGGTGGAAGAGAACCCAGAATTGCATCCGTGGATAGCTCGTCCCCAAGTGGGAAGCCTAACCGATCCAAAGCTTGCACGTACCCGATCATCTTGATCACATGCGGGCTCAGTGGATCACCCTCTTTCAGCTTACAATCCGTCAAGGACAGCCAGACGTTGAACCTTTCGGTCCTAAGCTGCACCTGAAACATGCTCTTGAGACTCTCGATCATATCGAAAGCCTCAATGTTTTCGAAATGCTGTTGCAAATCGGGCTCCATACAAGCCAGCATCAGGCAACTGATCTCGTTCGATTCATTAATGAGTTTCTGGTAGGCATTTTTGGTTGTGGCATTAGCATTATCGGCAGGTATCTGTGGAAGTGGATCCTCTAGAACATGTTCCTTTTTATCGTGCTTGAGAACAATTCTCAAATTTCTATACCAGGTGGTAAAGTTTATTCCATTCAGTTTATCCTTATCCAGAATTGATTTCAATGCAAAGGTGGGTTGAGCAGGTGGTGCCATTGATCTACAACAGAAAATATGCAATCACTAAGCAATGTGTTTTTGTAGATTAATTCAAGCCTTAAACAGAACCACTCCCACTGAAGTCAGCATCCCTCCGCAAACTCTCAGTGATTCAGGACTCGTCTAGCGCGAGTGGCTAGTGAGCTTTAGTATCATTGCTAGCCAACTTGCCTATTCGGTAAGCAACCCCTTGCCAATCGTATCTCTATACGACTCCTGTTGGTCGGGTAGGTATCTTGTACCCCGGCTCCCGACCTTATTTGCCACAAGGCCCAAAAACATTTTGATAGCCTTGTCAAGTTAACCCGATGCAGTGCATGTCCTTGTCCGACACGAACCCTCCAGTTCAAGGACACCTAGTAGCAGCTTAATTTTATGAGCCCAATACCAGACGTACTTGATGTGTGAAGGTGCAACATCCGGAATGGCAATGTGCTTGATATTAATGAGGGATATTTCTACCATTTAAACATGCATAGAAACAAGAAGCAATATCAATCACATATATACATTAAATATGTGAAATAGTATGGCTCCTTCATGGTTGACCTTCCAGGCTGGCTCCAACTCAGATGACCAGGATGGACCTCCATCTTGATCGTCACACCGGGAAGCCAAAGCCTCGAACTTGATCTTTGTCCTCCAAGTACTACAACTAGTAATGAAATTTACAGAGAATCACAAGTCAACACGCAGGTCGTTATACAATATAATAACAACACTTTGGCTCCTGCCGGCAGACAAATCATGACACGCAGGTCATGTTAAATTACACACATGCATCACATACATATGAGCCATATTATTCACATCAAACCTGCAAAACAAAGTTATGCATAGGATCGCATTCTACCGGTTTAAGTGATCGTGTACGAAATACAAGGCGCTATGCATACGGTGGTGCTGGTAGGGGCAGGTTGTGTCACGACCTCCTCGATTACAATTGACACAAAACATAGCCATATCGATCCCCATGTGTAGTTGATCTCATCAACCATGCACATAGCCGGGCTCATAAATGATGACAAATCTCATATGCCGCCTCCACATATCACATATGCATCCGATCTGAATCTGAATCCTATAACAGAGGCTCTGATACCACTGTTGGGTTCTACCACAGGAGCATCGCATGCAAATAAATTTTTCCTATGTGCACAACATCCAAGAACATGCTACAGATATGGATCACAGATCATTACCACTAGACGCGCAGTGCCGTGCATCGGAAGTAGAGTTGGGGCAGCGCGTCCGCGAGGTCTGTCTCCTCCTTGCGATCTCCCTCGAACAACCGGTTGCCGGATCGCATGTACAGGTTTGCCAGAGTGGTGCAAGTGCACCGCCTCTAATGGTATCCATGCGTGCAGGAGGAACACCGTGCGGCGGACTGCTAGTTCCGATCACACAGTTTGGCGGCGAGTGGAGGTGGCTATGTGCAACACATGCAAAGCCCAAATGACGAGGCCAAATCAATCAACTGAATAAGTGTGCCGCACCTCCACTATATATAGGCATCCGGCGCGGGCTCAACTCTTGGGCCTCGCACGGATCCTAAACCCACGTGTTCCTTCCCTTAAGCACGCGACCCCTTAGTTTCTCGTTCACTTGGTCGTGAGTCAGATCACATCCGGCTTGACCAGTCGGTAGCAGCCTCTAGCAAAGCGCGCCGACTCCAAGTGTCCGATGAAGCTAGTTAGGAGAACATGTACATCACACTTCTGTTCCCTTTGCCACACGATATATGTTGTCATGATCAAGGAGACATGGTCATTGTCGGATTTTGGGCTCCGCAAAACCCTAAGGAATTCGAACCCAGGGGCATGTGCGAAGATTCCCCAACAGCTTCGCCCCTTCCAAGCCCACAACACGATAACCCCGCTCGACGGCGAGGAAGACGATGGCACACAAGAGTTTACCCATGTTCAGGCCGTTGCGTCGCGTAAAACCCTACTCCTGGCTTTGATGGATTGCCTCACGAGGAGGTCGGTGGATGAACTAGTACAGTGGTGTCTTTGCGGGGTGGTTGCTTCGTGTCCCTCTACCGGGCTGCCTGGCCCCTATTTATAGCGTCCCGGGTCCTCTTCCCTTATCGCAATGGCGGGAAGGGATCCCACAACAGCCAAATTTCAAAGGGGACAGGAGGTACATCTTATCCTGACGAAAGGCGGTCTTCGCCTGCAAAGTTGGTGGTGGTGACGCGGTGGTGGGCTCGCCGGTGACATCCGTCCTGCCGCGCTCGCTGACCTGGTCTTGTTGCACCGGAATGGAAACCTTTGGCGGGGCTCCTTGGGAACCTGTGTTCGTCCTTGTCTCCTTTGAACCAAAGGGGAAACTGTTCCCTCTGGCGCGCTGGCGCCCGGCTGTCCTGGCTGTCGTCACCCTTGACCTCCTGAGGCCTAGTGTTGCATAGAGATCTCCACCGCTCGGGAGGAGGCCTGGGGAGGCCTTCCCCTTTCGCCTTGGCGCTGTCCTCCTCACGAGGATGGGCCCCTCGTGAGGGTCTTGTCTTGAGTGAGGCCGCGTGGGGCCGTACGGACAGCCAGGTGGGCCACGCCCTGGTCCGCAAGTAGGCAAGTCTGGGTACCCTGGTATCCAGAACGCCGACAGTAGCCCCCGGGCTCAAGGCGCGCTTGAGTTGCCTTCGAGGGGAAAGTCGAAGGAGATGGCCCGGAGCGCCGCGGGCCCTTATTGCTTGCGGGCCAGGTTTGGCGTGCGGTGCTTGGTGGGGCGCGGGCGTCCCCGCCCCGTGTCTCCTCGGCAACTGCCCGAACCGACAAAAGCTTGACGTCCAGTGCCGAGCCATTATTGCTTTCCTCTTCCGCGCCCTTGCTCTTCTTTCCAGCTCTCCATCCCTTGCGAGTACCTCCCAGAAGCTCAGCACCGCTCCATCCTCCTTCTTGCTCCCTTGGCCCCAAAGGCTTCTCAATGGCTCCCGCCAGCAAGTCGAAACCCGAAGCCCAGAGCTCGGCTTCTGCTCCTGTCTCGCCTGCGCTCTCAGAGTCCACCATAGCCAAGGACAGGGACCTCGCCCCGGTGCTTCCGTCGTCGGCAGATGACTCCAATGAGTGGGGGCGGACCTTGATATGGTGCGGCTCTGCGGAGAAACATCTCCTGTTCAAGTCGGCCTACCCTTTCTTCCTCCACAGCATCTTCTCCGGGCTTGTCCCACCCTTCTCCGTGTTCTTCACCGCCGTCCTTGAGCACTACGGGATCCAGGCCCTCCATCTTCAACCCAATTCCATCCTGCTTCTGTCCGTGTTTGCCTTCTACTGCGAAGCTTTCTTGTGCGTGAGGCCATCGGTGGCCCTGTTCCACCATTTCTTTAGCTTGCGGCTTCATGACGGAGCTCAGCGGTCAGCATGCGTCTCCTTCGTCGCGGTCCAGAGCGGGAACATGCTCTTCAAGGTCGGGAAGAAGGTGGAGAACTTCAGGAACCGTTGGGTCTTCTTGGATCTCAAGGGCAACGACCCTCGCCTAGAGCTCCCCAAGGGGCTGCCGGAGAAGATCCCGGCGTGGAGTTCCGCGATGCTCTCCGACCCTCGGGCCAAGCCCCTATGAGACATCAGCGCCCGGAAGTTGACTGGGGGAATGATAGTGAAGGAGTTCCTGGTGCAACGCCTGGCGCCCCTCCAGTCCCACTCGAGGCCCATGTGGGACTACCAAGGTGGCGGCGATGACATGAGGCTCCGTTCTGCGCTCCTGACCCCCGAGGAGTTGAACAGGGTTATGGAGACTCTGCTCAACGGTGACCCCGGGGACCTTCCTGAGGCCTACGCCCCGCTGTACTGTCGCGACGACAAGGCTGACCTGGTCGCCGCGATGCCTAGCTTCGACGAGCTGGGGCTCTCTCCGGCCGAGAGCCCCGTCGCCCCTGTGGCGGTGTCCTCCGATGACACCGTAGATGAAGAAGACTTGGAGGAGACGGCGGATGACGACCTGGAGGAAGTGTCCCCTCCATCGCGGAGTGCACTTCTCCGCAGCTTCGACGACGACGACGCCGGCGAGCCCCCTGCTGCAAGTCCTCTGCGACTTACTAGGTTCCTCAGGGGGCCGGGCCCCACACCTCGGGCCGCACGATCCACCTGTCAGGTGACTCTGAGGAAACACGAGGCTGGGCCTCCTCCGGAGCCCCCCAGCTCGCACCGGCAAGGAGGCTGAAGCGCCCGCCTCACCCCTGCCCGAGCCACAGCTTGTGGGCGAGGCGGCCGCGGCGGGGGCTGGCATGACCTTGCCGGCCGTGGCCCCTTCGAGCAGTTCCACCGCTTCTTCCCACGGGGGCGCCTCCCCGGAGAAGGGCGGGGGCATTCCCGCACCCGCCGAGGTGGAAAGAAGGAGGAAGTGGGTCGACGTCGAGGAGTAAGTAACTTCGCTTGGTTTCTAGCCATCTTCCGGTGGTTTATATGCTGATGATCCCTCCTTTGCTTGGTAATCAGGGGCGCCCCTTGCCGAAGGCGAAGAAGAAGAAGGCCGGCGTCAAGCCTAGGGCGCCCTCCGACGTGATGCCCATTCCTAGTGCCGCGTTGCTGCCGGATGAGGCGCCGGATGTCGCAGGTGAGGGGGCTCGCGGGGCGACCCTCCTTGCCGTGGCCGCGGAGCCCCCGATGCCCGCTGGAGTGGCCGCGTCCGCTCTTCGGAGTGCATCCGCACCTCTGCCCAACGGACCAGCCCCCGAGGGCCTACTGGGTGCAAGGCCATTCGCCCCTGCCTTGCCTGCGGTAGTGGCGTAGCCACCGGTGTCTTCCGCTCCCTACGCCGGACGGGCGCCACCTCCGGGCAACTCCTGCCGCCGGACGGGCGCCACCTCCGGGCCATGCCTTACCGTCACCGGGTCATGTTCTTTCAGCCGAGTCGGGTGCTTTGGACGGGGCCTATGCCATCTTGGATCAGATCTGAGATGCCCTTGGGGGCGCCGGCGGTTGCCTTGCAAGAGAGCGCTTAGGTCTTCTTTCTGGGTGGCTCCAGGCTGACGCCTGAGCCGTGGCGGTCTTGGGCCAAGCCGAGGCCACCGCGGCTGAGAGTAGGGAGGAGGCCGCGTCGGCCAAGGCAACCCGACATGCGGCACTGGCTGATGCAGCGTCTGCCGTGAAGCGCTGCGACCAGGCGAAGGCCCGCCTAAAGGCTCTTCAAGAGGATAGGTCCGCGCTCACGGAGAGGCTCCGCCAGCGGGAGGAGGACCTCAAGTCCTGCGATGCCAAGCTAGCCGACCGTGACTCCGCGCTGTCCAAGGCGGCGGTCGACCTAGCCGCCGAGCGGGAGCAGCAAGACAGGTTGAAGGAGGAGGTGGCCGCGGAGAGGGCCCGGTTTGCCTTGAGTTAGGAGTCCCTCGGCGCGGCTGAGGAGAGGAAGGCTGCGGAGCTCGACACCTTCCCCTCCGTCTAGTTCGGGCTCCGCCGGGCGTTGCAGTCCATCTGCCGAGGGGGATTCACAGAGCCCTTGGCGGCTCCTGAGGGTGGCTTCGTTGGGCTCTCTTCAAAGCTCGCCGAAGTGCTTGAGGGTGCCGTCGCCAGGGTGGAGAATGTCTTGGAAAGTGAGTGTCGTGACCTCTTCTCCGCGGCCGCGACGCGCGTCTTCAGCCACCTCTACCTTCATGAGCCGGGTTTCGACTTCGGCTCCGTGATTCGCCCGGTCAATCCTGGGGTTTGCGCCACTACGGCGACAGCCGTCGAGGGCGCCGTGAATGCGCTAATGAAGAAGTTCGCCTGCGTCACCATTCCCTCGCCTCCTCCTGCGGCTGCAGGGGTCGGAGATGATGATGGCAGCAGCAGTGATGTTGACAACGAGCTCCCCTCGGCTGGGGCAAGCGGCGGCGCCAGCTCCTCCTAGTTCTTCTTCCCAGGTCTTTTCCTGTAATCGTTCATCGTGCCTCGTGGAGGCATTAGACTTATTTGCATTTTCGGAGACATTTTGATGTTTGTAATGACTGCTAAGCTGTGTGATTTTGTTTCCTCGCTTCGTTTCCTTCCTGCTTGCTGTAGCGCTCTGCGTCGGCAGGGCCCGGTCCCGCGCATACCTCGACCTCCGTTGGGGCGTCCGGATCACCAGGACGATGCCAAGGGGCGAGGGGCTACGAGACCAGTGAGGCCCCTGAGTCGCGATGCTCAGGGGTCCCCCTTGACGTACGAGCAGCCCTCATGAAGGGAACGCGGTGAAGACGGGGTTGACTTTGGAATTTGGAGCGCCTTGAGCTCTGCGTCAGCAGGGCCCGGTCCCGCGCATACCTCTACCACCGCTGGGGCGTCCGGATCACCAGGATGATGCCAAGGGGCGAGGGGCTACGAGACCAGTGAGGCCCCTAAGTCGCGATGCTTAGGGGTCCCCCTTGACGTACGAGCGGCTCCCATACCTTTGTTTTCGTCCGAGAGGGACGCGTGAAGACCAGGTGCCAGGAACCTAGTGACGTGACGTGCGCCAGGCCTGGCCTGAGCGTAGCCCCCACGCAGCCCCCTCACGCGTGCATCCCGGGGGAATGCTGCGAGATGGAGCCACGAGGGATCATCCTGAGGTTGAATGCACCCGCTAAGGCGCCCTCAGTTGTTTATCCCCAGCGCAGAGTGTAGGGCTTCCACGTTGCGTGGGCATAGCCATTGGAGGACCGTGTCGTCCGCCAGCGCGGAGCATGGGGCTTCCACTTGGGCGTGGGAATGGGGGGCCCTGGCTCCTAAGCCCCCCGGGCGTGTAAAGCCCATTAAGTTCGTACGCGTGTCCTGCATGGTAGAACTGGGAGGTGTATCTGGGCGTCGTGAGGCAGCTCAGGCCTCAAGAGGCCCTACCTCAAAGGCGGGTTGCGCCTGAATCTTCCAGTGGGAATCGCCGCTTCAAGTCCTGTACATTTTGGAGAAACCTACGCCGAATGGATTTCTAAGGGCCATCGCATGAGAAGGCCAAACACCAATGACCCCAGGAGGTGACGTGAACGGGGCCGGCCTGCCAGACAGAGCTCAGCCATTGGATTTATCGATGCTGCAGGGACGGACCCGAGCACAGACGTCGTGCCCAGTCTTCTCATGCGACAACTCCGAGGAGGAAACACCCGGCGCGCGGCTCCTAGGGCGGCGAGAGGCCGACCAGAACCATGCCGCGCGCCTTGACTCACCCACTCCTGATTAGCTCATGCGAGGGCGAAGCACCGAGGGCCATGCGAGGTGACGTACATGGGGCTAGCCCGCGAGACAGAGCTCGACCACTTCGATTTGTCGACGCTGCAGGGACGTACCCGAGCACAGACGTCGTGCCAGCCCTTAATCATGAGGCGGTCGAGGGCAGGCTCATTAGGGCGCAGCAACATTCATGGCGGCGAAGCACCGAGCATGCAGGTTGGAATACTTAGGGAAATAGATCGAAAGCATGTAAAGGCCCAATTCAAGCAGAAAAGACGCGACCGGGATGAGTTCTAGCCGCCTGAGGATAATGCAGCGCGATGGGCGCCCTCAAACTAAGCAAACCAATAAGTTACCTGGTACGGGCCAAAAGGATCACCTGGCGGCGATGCCGCTGAAGCATGGAAGTTGTCGCAGGAGCTTGGCCTTGTGCCTCCGCAAGCTTGGCCTTCACGAGCCCGTCGCCTCAGGAGGCTCGGGGCTCCCGCTCGGGCCCGACACCTCCTCCAACTCCTCATGGTGCCTGGGCCGGTATGGCGCGAACATGGCCGGGGCAAGGCGTTGGAACGTGTCGGCCGCGTTTGCCAGCCTGAATGGCATGCTGACGTAGTTGCACGGGTAGGCCCTGCCGTGACTGATGCGCGACGGCCAAAAGACGTCTGGTGAAGCGGCCCTGTTGATGCTGGGTACGTTGACGCAGATGCGCGGCGCGCCGCCCCGGTTGGTGACGGCGACGTCGTCGGGCGGTGCGGGGCCGCGCCCACCTTGCACAGCTTGTGCTTCCTGAAGCTCCTTGATTGCTCTGGTGATGAACTCCCGGGAAGTTGGCACCTCGCGCCGTGCTCCTTGCTTGGATGGGTGCGTGCCGACACACGCCCCCGAGTTGTGCCCGAGCACCTCCCTTGTCTCACTGGTCAGGTTGGTAGTCCTCCGGGTGGAAGCCCCCAAGCCCGGCCCAAGGGAGGTGCCGGGAGCGCCTTCCTATGCGAGGGGGGAAGGGTCCTGAGCCCCTGGCGCAGATCCTGAGGCGCCGTCCATAGGGTTTTAGCCCCCTGGCGTCCCTTGGAAAGGAGCTACTTCTTCTTCTTGGGGATGTCCTCGCGGGGCAGGACGCCTCCTTCGTCGTCCGAGTGCTCGGCCGCCGCGACACGGTAGGCTTGCTCGAGGGAGCAGAAGGCGTCCTTCTCATCGCAAGCGATAGTGATGATGCCGCCACTCCCCGGTATCTTGAGGATGTTGTACCCGTGGTGCGTCACCACCATGAACTTGGCGAGGGCCCGGTACCCAAGGATCGCGTTGTACGGGAGGTGGATGTGGGATACGTCAAAGACGATGATCTCGGTGTGGTAATTGTTGCGCCCACCGAACGTGATGGGCAGGCGCACTTGTCCGATGGGGACCGTGGAACCGTCAGTGACTCCTGAGAAAGGCTTGGTTGGCATGAGCTGGTCGTAAGGCACTTGGAGCGTCTCGAACGTCTCAATGGAGAGGACGTTGAGTCTGGCGCCGCCATCGATGGGGGTCTTGGTGACGAGGACGTTGCTGATGGTGGGCGTGGACAGCATGGGGAGTGCGCCCGCCATAGCTGAACATCTGAGTTGATCCTTGGAGTCGAAGGTGATGCCGCACTGGGACCACTTGAGGGGGCACGTGGCCTCAAGCTTTGGAAGAGCCGCGTTCACCTCTCGCGAAAACTGCTTGAAGATGCAGTTTGATGCCGGGGCTTGGGCACCGCCCAGGATGCAGGCTATTGCCCTGACATCCTGGAAGCCCCCAGCCCCATTGTTCTGCCTATCCTCTTCCTTCCTTCTGGGTGGCGGCGGCACTAGGGGAAGGCCGGCCTAGCGAGGGCGGACCTCCCGAGGCTGGCCTCGACATGACCCCTCCGGAGGTTCGTCGCGCCAAAGGTCCTCCCGAGCTTGATCGCGCCAGCGGTCCTCCCGAGGCTGGTCTCGGCAATCCTGACGTGGGTCCCGATTGTCCCAGCGGCCTCCACCGCGGCCTCCGCCGCATCCATAGCCTAGGTCAGTGCGCCCAGGGCGCCGGCCGAAGTTCTCGTCACGGACCACCCTGAGCTCCTGACAGTCGATGGTGTTGTGGCTGTTGGTGCCATGGAAGATGCAGAATGGTCACCTGCCCGCGAGGGGTTCTTTGTCCCGGCCGCGCTTTGCCTCGGGCTCAGCCGCCAGCACCGCGGGGGCCTTGCACTTTGGCTCCTTGCCCTCGGTCTTCTTGTCTTCGGGTTCCCCCTCTGGAAGCTCGCGGAGGGAGAGGCGGCCCTCCTCGGCCTTCGCGCACTTGTTCGCCAAGTTGAACATATCCAAGGCCGAGCTCAGGTCGTCGTGGATAGCTAGCTCCTCCCTCATCCTGAGATCCCTGACGTCGTCGGTGAACGCCGAGATGATGGCCTCATCTGACGCTCTCGGGATCTTGAGGCGGGTAGTCGTGAAGCGCTGTATGAACTTGTGTAGGGTCTCTTCAGGTTGTTGCTTCACGCGACGGAGGTCACCCACTCCAAGCAAGCGGTCATGGCTGCCTTGGAAGTTGGCGACGAAGCGCTCACGCAGGTCTTCCGAGGAGGTGATTGACCCCTCCAGGAGGTTGAGGAGCCAGGAGAGCGCGCCACCCTTGAGCGCCATGGGGAACCAGGTTGCCAAGACCTTGTCGTCCCCGCCGGCCGCCTGGATGCTCAGCGAGTAGAGTTGTAAGAACTCGGTAGGGTCTGGGGTGCCGTCGTAGCGAGGAGGCACGTCAGGCTTGAACTTGCAGGGCCACACGGCCGGATGGAGCTCCGGGGCGATGGCGCGACAGCCCACCGGGCCCACGGGTGGTGCGCGCTCGGGAGGGACCTGGTCGTCATGCTCTTGCACGACTGCCTCCAGGGGCGCCCGGTCGTGCTGTTGGCGCACCGGCGCTAGGAGCGCACGCGCGTCAACGCGCGGCCGTGGCACCACCTGGCAGCTTACTTCATCTCTCATCCTCGCCGGGGGCCCACGCGGCTAGTCGCACGGGCGTGCTTCACGCCTGGGCTCGGGGTCGACGTCGCGCTGGGGAGGAGGAGGCGGCACATCATGAGCTTCGTCGCCTGCCAGGGAGGGTTGGGGCCGGAACGAGTAGGTGAATGCCGAAGCATCGCCGGCAGCGCTGACGAGCTCCGCGACGCGCGAGAACCAGTCGTCGAGGCGGTTGGGGGCGGGGCGGTAGCGCAGCAGCTCGCACGCCATGTTCAGTGCGCCCGATCCATGCGCCGGCCCTCGGCGGGCGTGGGAGGACGACCCAGTAGCTGGAACGATTGACGGAGTGGTGGTGCGGCCGTCACGCCACGCGGTGACCGGCTACGACGAATCCTGCTGCTCGTGGGCCTCCGGGCCCGTGGCGGCGTTGGCCACAAGGGAGGGAGACCGGCGTGTGACCGTTCGGCCCACGGGCGCCGTCTGGGCGACATGGGCAGCACGGCGCTCGGCGCGGGCTTGGTGGGCGTCAGCCATCGGAGCGGTGAGGCGGAGGAAGAGCGAGGCTTGAGGAAGACTCTGACACGCCCCCTACCTGGCGTGCCAAATGTCCGATTTCGGGCTCCACAAAACCCTAAGGAATTCAAACCTAGGGGCGTGTGCGAAGATTCCCCAACAGCTTCGCCCCTTCCAAGCCCACAACACGATAACCCCGCTCGACGGCGACGAAGACGATGGCACACAAGAGTTTACCCAGGTTCGGGCCGCTGCGAAGCGTAAAACCCTACTCCTGCCTTTGGTGGATTGCCTTACGAGGAGGTTGGTGGATGAACTAGTACAGTGGTGTCTTTGCGGGGTGGTTGCTTCGTGTCCCTCTACCGGGCTGCCTGGCCCCTATTTATAGCGGCCCGGGTCCTCTTCCCTTATCGCAATGGCGGGAAGGGATCCCACAATGGCCAAATTTGAAAGGGGACAGGAGGTACATCTTATCCTGACGAAAGGCGGTCTTTGCCTGCAAAGTTGGTGGTGGTGACGCGGTGGTGGGCTCGCCGGTGACATCCGTCCTGCCACGCTCGCTGACCCGGTCTTGTTGCACCGGAATGGAAACCTTTGGCGGGGCTCCTTGGGAACCCGCATTCGTCCTTGTCTCCTTTGCACCAAAGGGGAAACTGTTCCCTCTGGCGCGCTGGCGCCCGCCTGCCTGGCTGTAGTCACCCTTGACCTCCTGAGGCCTAGCGTTGCATAGAGATCTCCGCTGCTCGGGAGGAGGCCTGGGGAGGCCTTCCCCTTTCGCCTTGGCGCTATCCTCCTCACGAGGATGGCCCCTCGCGAGGGTCTTGTCTTGAGTGAGGCCGCGTGGGGCCGTACGGACCGTGAGGTGGGCCACGCCCTGGGCCGCAAATAGGCAAGTCTGGGTACCCTGGTATCCAGAACGCCGACAGTCATCCTTGTTGCATCACGACCTCTTTCTCGTTCCGTGAATCCGACCAACACTTCAGATTATCTCATAATCCTCATCGCATGTCCATGCTTATCTAGGTCGGATCACCCAAGGGGCCCAGAGTATATCTCTCCTGATTGGAGGGGCAAATCCCATCTTGCTCAACCATGTCTCGTAGCATGGGTCAGGACAAGCCCGAAACCCACCTTTATAACTACCCACTTACGGAGTAGCGTTTGGTCGGCCCAAAGCAGGTCTATCCCGAGTACATGCGTCATCTTAGGTCTTAGGACATAGAATGTATGTTGTACTAGAGACTCACAGATGACCTATTGCTACGTCTCATTGTTGGGTCTATCCAACTCAGACCTTATCTCAACTCGGATCCAACTACATCGAATCCGA
Organism: Elymus sibiricus; assembly: GCA_039707655.1. NCBI lineage: Eukaryota > Viridiplantae > Streptophyta > Magnoliopsida > Poales > Poaceae > Elymus > Elymus sibiricus. Next base: position 180,794,588 of record CM077673.1, on the reverse strand, counting down.
TCAAGTCTTTCCGAGTTCATATTATCCGGCTAGCATCCAATGCTACATGGCCAGTGAGACCAGAGTATCCACCATGTCATATGTTAGTCTAACTGGCTGAGCGTCCACATAGCCTTTACGACCAGGGACAATTTTGGACAGTCATCATACAATGCATAGTCTCACAAAGAAGTCACGTACTTGTTAATACACATCATTGATAATGTCCAAGGACTATCTTTATTCATAAACACATAGGAAATATCATCATACATGATTGCCTCTAGGGCATATCTCCAACAGTTCGAACTCCATATGTGCCTCCTGTTGATCCCTTACATCCTACTCACGAGGAAGAAATTGACATGCTTCGTAATCTAAGGACTATGAATCTCATCATTAGAGGATTACCTAATTCCGTGATTGGTTCCATGCAAAATTTTACTTGCTACATAACTCTGTGGAAAGATTTAGAAATGAGACACCCAAATTTCTCTTTAAAGAATCTTGATGACATTCTTCATAAAACTATTGCATTCCACAAAATGAAGGCTAGTGATCCCAGGTTTGATGACTGTCTTTTTGAGATTTGTGACCTCATGCGTGCTAAAAGAGATGTTACGAATATAAATAATATCATTCTAGAAGTCATTAAAATTCATTCCCTTGAATATTGTCATGATCAAAATTCTAACTATTCACTTGATGTTTGTGACCAGGATATCCCATTTGATGATGACAATGTGGAACATGGCTACTATGATGAAGATGAGGAATTTGACACTGAGTTTGAGAAGACTATGAAGAATCTAAGTCTCATGGAAAACTTCAAAACTACATGTCCGGTGGAAAGGAATGGATTCTAGATAGTGGATGCACCGATCACATGACCGGAGATAGAGACATGTTTCATGAGATCACACCAGATAATGGACCACACAGGTACGTGACCTTCGGAGACAACTCCAAGGGTAAGGTACTTGTCCTTGGTAAGGTGGCCATATCTCATGATAGCTCCATTCAAAATGTCATGCTCGTTGAATCCATTGGCTACAATCTTTTTTCCGTATCAAGACTTGACAACTTCGGTTTCAATGTGCTATTTATTAAACTAGATTGCCAAGTGTTTCGTCGAGACAATCATAACATGGTCTTTAACGGCTTCCTAGAGGTGATCTATATATTATTGACTTCACTAAGAGAGCCCAACCTCGCACTTGTCTTATTGCAAAATCTTCTAAAGGTTGGTTATGGCATAGAAGGCTAGGACATGTTGGCATGCGTAATCTAGATAAACTCATCAAAGGTGATCACATACTTGGTGTTAAAGATGTTATCTTTGATAAAGATAAACTTTGTAGTGCTTGTCAAGCGGGAAAACAAGTTTGGGGAAGTCATCCTATTAAGAATATCATGACTACCAAGAGATCACTTTAGATGCTCAGTGGAAACTCTTTTGTCTTAGTTATAATTGATGATTTTTCCATATTTACTTGGGTATTCTTTCTTGATGATAAGTCACATGTTCAAAAGATCTTCAATAACTTCGCTTGGAATGCCCAAAATCAGTTTGAAGTAAAGATCAAGGACGTTTGGAGCGATAACAGATCGGAGTTCAAGAACATAAATGTGGATATGTTTCTTGACGAAGAAGGCATCTCACATGAGTTTTCGGCTACGTACATGCCTCAAGAAAATGGAGTTGTTGAGAGCAAGAACTGAACTCTCATGGAGATGGCTACAATGTTGCTCGATGAGTACAAGAGTCCACGACACTTTTGGGCGGAAGAGGTGGAAACAGCTTGTCATGCAACAAACAGATTCTATCTACACAAGCTTCTCGGTAAAACGGCATATGAGCTACTCACCGGTAACAAAGCACAAGTTGGATACTTTCGGGTATTTAGCTCAAAGTACTACATTCTTGGTAAGCATCGTCGCTCTAAATTTGCTCCTAAATCTCATGATTGTTTCCTACTCGGTTACGGATCAAACTCTCACAATTACTATGTGTACAACAACTTCACTCGAAAAGTTGAAGAGACGGTACATGTATAGTTTGATGAAACAAATGGTTCACAAGTCGAACAATTGCCAAATGATGTAGGAGATAAGGAACCTTCAGAAGCCATCCAAGACTTGTCCATAGGCAAGATTTGTCTCATGGAAGTGAAGGAAAGTACTTCATCAACTCAAGTTGAAGCCCCTACCTCATGTCAAGGTGAACCACAAGATAACATGGACGCATCCACACGCGATACACGACAAGATGAAGAGAGTGAGAAAGTACATCAAGATGATCCACCTCAACCTCCTTCACCACCTCCATAAGGGAACAACACCTTCAACAACAACGAAGGAGAATATAATGGTGAGGAAGCTCCGCCATCCAACAAGCAAAAGCTACCGCGAGTTTGAGCAAGAGTGGACAAGGATCATCCCATAGAGGAAATTTTTGGCGACATAAGAACGGGAGAATCACTCGCTCTAAAACTCGCTCAGGTAACTTTTGTGAGCATTACTCATTTATCTCTAGCATTGAGCCTATGAAGGTAGAAGAAGCTCTCTAAGACCCGGATTGGGTGAATGCTATGCACGAGGAGCTACACAATTTTGATAGGAATCAAGTTTGGAATCTAGTAGAGAAGCCCAAGGACGAGCACAACATCGTTGGAACAAAATGGGTGTTTTGCAACAAGCAAGATGCATATGGACAAGTAGTACACAACAAGGCTCGTCTTGTAGCTCAATGCTACACTCAAGTCGAAGGTATGTACAATGGCGGGACTTACGCCCCCGTTGCTAGACTTGAATCCATTCACATTCTTCTTGCTTATGCCAATCATCATGAATCCATTCACATTCTTCTTGATTATGCCAATTATCATGAGATCACACTTTATCAAATGGACATCAAAAGTGCTTTTTCTAAATGGTGAAATTGAGGAGGAAGTCTATGTTAAACAACCTCCTGGCTTTGTGAATCCTAAGAAACCTAATCATTTTTATAAACTTCACAAATCTCTCTATGGTCTTAAACAAGCCCCTCGCCCTTGGTACAAATGCTTAACGAAGTTTCTTATAGAAAAGGTTTTGAAATTGGTAAAATTGACACAACCTTGTTCACTAAGAGACCTAATGGTGAATTATTTGTGTGCCAAATTTATGTGGATGATATCATTTTTCGATCTACTAACCCACATTTTAGTGAGAAATTTGGAAGGTTGATGTCCGAGAAATATGAGATGTCTATGATGTGTGAGATGAAATTCTTCCTTGGTTTGCAAATCAAGAAAATGAGAGATGGTACCTTTGTCTCTTAAACAAAATATACCAAGGACTTGTTCAAGAAGTTCAACATGCAAGAATGCAAAGGTATGAAAACACCCATGCCTTCAAGTGGACACATTGACCACACTAAGGAGGACAAACCGGTTGATCAAATGCTTTATCGAACAATGATTGGTTCATTATTATACCTTTGTGCCTCTCGTCCCGATATCATGCTAAGTGTGTGCATGTGTTCCCGATATCAAGCGGCACCCAAAGAGTGTCATCTTAAGGCTGTGAAGAGAATTGTGAGATACTTGATACATACACCAAACTTTGGCATTTGGTATCCCAAGGGATCTTCATTTGACCTTATGGGCTATTCTAACTCGGATTATGCCAGAGATAAGGTTAATAGAAAATGCACCTCCGCTACTTGTCAATTTCTCGGGAGATCTCTTGTGTCTTGGTCTTCCAAGAAACAAAACTCGACATCTCTATCTACCACCGAAGCAGAATATATCGCCGCCAGATCTTGTTGTGCGCAATTGCTATGGATGACCCAAACTCTTAAAGACTATGGAATACATGTGAAACATGTTCCATTGTTTTGTGACAATGAAAGTGCTGTCAAGATCTCACACAATCCCGTGCAACATTCTTGAACTAAGTATATACAAGTTCATCATCATTTCATTCATGATCATGTTGCCAAAGGAGATATTAATCTCAAACATGTTCGTACTGATAAGCAATTGGCGGATATCTTCACAAAAGCACTTGATGAGAAAGTGTTTTGTCACCTAAGGACTGAGTTGAACATCATAGATGCTTCAAACCTGTTCTAGAGACTCACTCGGATGTATGCAAGGGCATGAGCTTACATGGCTATTCCTTGACACTATTGACATGATACTATTTCATATCTTGGAAACATATGCTCCCTTGTATCTCATCTAACCCTTTTGTAGGTACTTGGATGGATTACTCTCCACAAGATTTCCATCAACTCAAATTATAAGCAACCTTGTCATGACCAAGTATCAACAAACATTCTTTGTGATGAAGGAAGAAGACAATACAAACTATATCCTTGACAAACATTTGATTCATAATTTCACTCTTGTCATTTGGATATATTCATGTTATTCCTTGCATGACTAACCCGTGTAGGAGGATATACTTCAAAGAAAGAAGGATTGCTCCAAACTGTAACACTTCAGCATCCACAACAATCCACCTACATGCTTTCATCATCAACATCACTGAAAGGTATGTAATCATATCCTTAAAGAAGCTTTACACCAAGTCCTGAGTTAAAGCAATTTAATGTGACATGAGAACATCAAAATGCTTAAACGAAAAATGGTAACCCCATTTTGAGCTTAACGACGAGTATGACCTGCTTGGCTCCTAAGTCAATATAATCTAATATATGTGACCTAGTCACCGACCATCATCTAATGAAGTTTCTTGATTAGTTCATCTTTTTAGTTGCATGTTGTCTTGCTACATTCCAGTCTTCATCTAGTTGAAAATTCCTTGCAAATCTAGTTAAAAATTCCTTGCAAATCTTATTGAAAATTCCATTCAAATCTTATTGAAAATTCTTTGCAAATCTTATTGAAAAATCCTTGCAAATCTTAGTGAAAATTCCTTGCAAATCTTATCGAAATTTTCTTGCAAATCTAGTCAAGTTGTCTGGAAAATTTCTTTGTCAAAGTGGACAAGAAAAGATTTGCCAAATTTCTGCTTGAAACTCGGAATCTTTGATAAAACGAAATAGGTGTCACTGATATACACTACTGTAGGATGGTCCAAAGACGACACATCAATCAGAGTCCCTTCGACGAAACTGTGTGCGATCCACCAATCGCAAACGGTATTCTTCAAGCTCCGTCACAAATGGCACGAACTGTGTGCGATGGTGGATCCATCAAATACGGTTCAGAAAATAATTGCGTGTGTGATCCACGACAGATAGTTTATTCTTATGAACTGTTTGGGATTAGCTAAGATAACAAAAACAGTTAACAAAACTAAGTACGTGTGCGAAGTATGGCACACGGTTCACTCGGATAAACCGTTTTCGCTGATCCAGCAGAACACAATCAGGTTAGCGTAAGAAGGTGTGTGTGATATGCAGCAATCGGTTCATTCATCAGAATTGTGTTGGAAGACCAATAATAACCGAAACGATTCATCCAGAAAAGTTGTGTGTGTTGTGGGCAGACGGTTTTTGCCAAACAATTGTCAGCAATTGATGAAAACATTACCGACGGTACGTATGGAAGTGTCGTTTGCCCGTATTAATATCGCAGACGTTTTATTATTATTACCAGTCTGATTGCGCATCACCTCTTCTTCCTCTCTCACGTCTTGTCACCACGTTTTCGCCCGAGGATTCCAGTGCACACTTCGGCACCGCACCGGCATTTCTTTTGGCCACATTCCCTTGCGGAACCGCGCATGTTCCCGCGCAAGCTTCCCCATCGGTTTCCCTCCAGAAGCGAATGAGAATAAGAGCCTACGCGCGTCACACACGGATGCACACCTAGTGCAGCCTAGCCCATCTACGAAGCATGCCAACCCGACCAAGCGCCGCCTCTGCCATCAACCTCCTCCACGACGAAAACGATCCGGTACAGGCGCAACGGCATGTCGAGGCTGATGGCCTGTCCGGCGACGCACCGGACAACGTTGTGCTATGCGTCATCGCAAGGGTTGAGCAGACCCTTGGCACAGGGCGTGGCAGCGCCGCCGAGCAACATAGCTGCCTCACCGTCGAGAGGCTGCAGCGCGCCACACAAGAAGATCATCGGTGGTGCTCCGTAGAGCAAAACATGAGCGTCCGCACAGAGAGGGCAAGCCTCACCGCACAGCAAGACCGATGGAGGGCCGTAGAGCAAGAGGCGCGACGCGCGACAGAGCAAGAGCGGTTCCATCCCTGCTTGCCTGCTATCCCACCCGACATGACATTGCAGATGTGTCCAAGGCACGTGAGTAGCCCTATTTCTTGCCAGGAATGGGCAGCGGCCGTCTGCGCCGTACTTGCACCAGTGCCCGGCCGCACCGTCCTTGCATCGGACGCCGACCGCGCCGTTCGCATGGGTCTCGCCGTTCGCCTTGTCCGCGGCCCCCTCGATGCTAACGGGCTCGTCGGTAGGCTCGAGCACCTCCTTGGCCCAGGTGTCTAGCGGGGAGCAGTAGAAGAAAATGGCCGTCGCATCCTCGAGATTGTAATCTCCGACGAAATAGCTAGCTTGGAGCATAAGATCGCGCTACAGCTGTACCGTGAGCGCGTAAACTACATGGACGAACGCCTGACCGAGCTCAGGCATAGCCAAGAGCTTCCGTAGGTTAGGGTGTAGTCATTGACGCGTTTTATTTTGTTGAATCGTTTAGAAGTCGATCCCAATGTCTAGACAACAATCACAATATTGATATGTTTTGATGTATGAATGATTTATGTTCAATTGTTATGTTTCAATATGTGTAAAAGGCTAACAGTTAGAGCCAGAAAATCAGTATGAAAATAGATAGAAATGTGAAACTAATAATATATATTAATTGTTAAATAGCTCATTGAAGACCTGATACATATACCGTATATATCATCACATATACGTGATAATAGTACTTAACTAATACGTACAATGAATAAAAACTAAACTAATAATAAACCCTCCTTGAGTTGGGAGCAGTAAAATGGCAGCCTCTCGCAAGCAGCTCCCTGGTACGCGGTGGCTTCCCAACGCGGAGGGAGTTCGTCGCCTCCTCCGCCTCGGAGCGCTCGACGTGTTGATCAGCCTCTTGCCGACGGAGGCGCACGACCATGCAGGACAGTTCACTGGGTGCCCACTGGAGCTCTTTGGCGGTGGCACGCTCGAGCTTATCGTCCCATGCCCACGCAGCGGTGAGGCGCCTAGCGCCTCTGGCTTTCATTGTGTGGTACCAGCCGTCTTCGTACACCTCCACTGCTCATCGACTCACCCACCGCCAAAGCTCCAGCTCCTCGTTTTCCCTTGTGGCACTAAGGGCATTCCAGGCCGCGAGGTTCCTGGCACGCTCCTCAGCCCGCTCCTTCTTGAACGCCACCTGCCTGGCTCTCTCAGCCGACGGTAGCGCCTTCCACAAAGACAGATTGTACAGGCCCCAAAACCAATCTTTAGTTGGGGGGTCTGGCACGACCTTGTCTGGGGGCGAGAAGGGGTCCTCCTCGTCGATGCATTTCGCCATGTCCTCAAGGGGTGGCGCCTCCTCCTCTGCTTGTGCACAGACCGGCCGCACCATGGTAGAGTTTTGTGCGAGGGGTAGGATAGAGAGACGAGAGAATGCAGGCGGGATGACATCTCGAGGGGCAGCATTTATAGGCGGCTAGAATCTTGATCGACGCTAGCAGTGATTGCACACGATTTCCTAGTCAACAGCCCTGTGTGAATTAACATCACCGAAGGTTCCCAATGCATGACCGTGTGTGATTAATACCCCGCGAAAATTGGCTTCCAAAACTCAAAACGTGAAATAGGGCGCCAATCATGTGCGACCCGTTTTTTTTGCAAAATATTTACATTTTCTATCGAAATGTAATGCGTGCGTGGCATTTGTGTTACGGAAGCAAGTCCGAGAGCAGTAACCACGACATCTTGGCCCCATGGCGGGAAATCATGCATATTTTCATGTCCTTCAGAATTCAAAGCATTTTTTGAATTTACAACCTAGATTCTCAATACTTTTGTCTCCAAACCGTCACTCAAGAAGTTTGGAACTCCTCCAAATTTATTGCAAGCGGCATATATAGGGAAGCAAGCAGTACGTAAATATGATTTTCCAGCAGTTTTTGCTTCATCTAGCTTGTTCATGTGTTTCAGTTTTGAACTATGGCCATTAAATTTCTATAAACTAACTTAATTTATAAAAATGCCAATAGAACGCAATTTTTTTTTTAAAATAGGATGCCGGTCATAATCGTGCATTGTATCGATGAAAAATAACTAGGTCGAATGACACAGCGATTGGCGGTTCGTCATCACACATGGCCCCACGTTCCCACTCAGAACCACGTGCCTTCGTGTGATGCTCCGAATTGTGAGAGGCTTGTGTCTAAAGCTAGGGATTTCTTAGGTGAGTAGAGTCACATCTCCGTCCCCATCACCGCCCTCCCATCCCCGTCCCCGTCTATGTACCTGTGCGCGAGGATAAAAAGTTTCCCATCCATGTCCCCACCGAGTTCTTTATCACCGTAGGTAAACTCACACATGCATTTAAAAGAACTTTCGCGTATTTCAGTAGAAAAAAAAGTATTTCAATGCAATAAACAATATGTTGTGCCTAGGTTTTGGATTTCTTAGGGAGTTTTGGGCCAAAGGGGTGGGATGTGTGTAAATTTGGGTGAACGAGGCAGCAAATTATGTGGGGGCTACTAATTTCAAATCCCACATGTAAGTACTTAAATTCATGGGTAAGCCGGGTAATGCTATCCCATCCTCATCCCCGTCCTGCACGCTCGGTAAGGTATTTGACCCACCAACTTCCAGATGGGCATTCCAGCTGGCACCCGTGCCCTAATAGATTAATTACCCATGGGGACGCGGGGTAACAGTTAACCATGCATTGCCAGCTTGACATGTGTCAAAGCATATCTCAAACAAGCCATTACTTTGATCATGACATCTTGGCCCCATGTCGGGAAATCATGCATATTTTCATGTACTTCCGCGCATTTTTCATTTTTTGACTTTAAAAAACTAGATTCCCAATGCTTTTGTGTCAAAACCGTCACTCAAGATGTTTGGAACTCCTTCAAATTTATTGCACGTGGCATATATACGGAAGCAAGTAGTACATAAATATGATTTTCCAACGTTTTTTGCTTCATCTTGCTTGTTCATGTGTTTCAGTTTTCAACTATGGCCATTAAATTTCTGGAAACTAACTTCATGTATAAAAATGCCAATTGAACCCCGAATATTTCCTAATTTTATGATGACGGTCGTATTCGTACATTGTAATGATGAAAACAAACTAGGCCGAATGAGGAAGCGATCTGGTTCGTCATCACACAACGTCCCACGTTCCCTCTCAGAACTATACGAGCCTGCGTGTGATGCTCCGATTTGTGAGAGGCATGTGTCAAAGCTTATCTCGAACAAGTCGTTACTTTGACCACGACATCTTGGCCCCATGGCGGAAAATCATGCTGATTTTCATGTACTTCATAGCATTTTTTTTTTGAATTTAAAAACCTAGATTATTCTCAATGCTTGTGTCCTAACCGTTACTCAAGATGTCTGGAACTCCTTCAAATTTACTGCACGTGACATATAGACGGAAGTAATAGTACATATATAAATATGATTTTTTCATACAGTTTTTGCTTCATCTTGCACATGTCCATGTGTTTTAGTTTTGAATTATGGCCACTAGATATCTAGAAACTAACTTCATGTATAAAAATGCGCATTGAACCCCGAAAATGTCCAAGTTTCAGGATGACAGGCGTATTCGTGCATTGTAACAAATTAAAAAAAAGTTAGGCCAAATGAGACAACGACTAGCGGTTTGTCATCAAACAAGGCTCTCATGTTACCTCTCGGAACCACGACCCTTCGTGTGATGCTCCGTTTTGTGAGAGGCATGTGTCAAAGCTTATCTCGAACAAGCCGTTACTTTGACCACGACATCTTGGCCCCATGTGGGGAAATCATGCAGATTATTATCATGTACTTCAGAGCATTTTTTCATTTTTTGAATTTTAAAACCTAGATTCCCAATGCGTGCATGTGTCTCTAAACTATTACCCAAGATGTTTGGAACTCCTTAAAATTTATTGCAAGCGGCATATATAGGGAAGCAAGTAGTACATAAATATGATTTTTCCAGCAGTTTTTGCTTCATCTTGCATGTTCGTGTGTTACACTTTTGAATTATGGTCGTAAAATTTGTACAAACTAACTTAATGTTTAAAAATGCCAATTTAACCCCGAACATTTCCTAATTTTAGGATGCCGTTAGTGGATTTTGACGGTAGGGATCGTTTTCTTACAAATAAAACAATATCTGTTACCGCTGTACCCCAAAATAGTTTTACAATTCAATACAAAAAGTGAACTGCATACACACGGTTTCATACACGAACCGTTTGCGATGAAAATTCACGGATCTATTTATGTCTTACGAGGGAAGCTTCGTCGGCTTCGTCTAGCTCGGATTCCGTTCACCCTCGATCCCCATTCCCCAACAAACCCTCTCTGCAAAGAATGACGCCGTGGGAACGCTTCGTAAGGGTGCGTACAACCGCTCCCTCGGCCCCGAGCACTCCCGCCTCTGCCAAGAACGCGGCCGCCTCGGCCGAGAGCGCAACCGCATCTGCCATAAGCATGGCCGCATCTACCGAAAGGGCGTCTGCGGCGGCCGACAGGGCTTCTGCGGCGGCCGAAAGGGCGTCTATAGCTCCGAACACAGCAGCTACAGCTGATACGACGGTGTCGGCAAACGCCAAGAGCTCTCGAGCAGCGTGCCGTGCCATGGAGGCCGCCTTGGCCCGGGTCAAGACCATCCAGGCCTATATCATCGAGAACGCCCACGCCAAGATACTCCAAGCTTCGCCGGAATCCAGCATGCACCACACGTCCGAAGAGGCGGCAACTGCGGATACCGAGATGCATGCCGACGATGCGGCGACGGAGGCCATGGGGCCCCTTCCGCACGAGATCTCCGAGCGAGAGCTGGAGATGCGGGAGCCGGTCGAGAGCACCGAGTGCTAGGAGGAGTTGCGCGTGGCTCAGGAGGAGGTCGAGAAGCGCCTGTCCATCGAGGAATCGACGGTAGAGTACCAACGCGAGCTATGGCGGCGCCACTACTATGAGTACTACGAAGATGAGCACGACGCCGATGACGAGGACAACATCGAGGATGAGCATGTCGCCACGGTCGAAGTCAGCCTCGGGGATGCGGAGTCCAGCACTGGTGAAATCTCGCCCGGACAAGTCGTCGACATCTCATCGAACAGCGGCGAGGCATAGGGCGGCTGCTCGTCGACATCTTGGTTAAAATTATGCGTATTACTAATAGTCTTTGTTCAGAGAGCCAATCCTTTGTAAGAGCTATGTCTAGTTCAAGCAGCTTGATTATTTAGTGAACTTGCTCGGTTTAGTAACTGTGAGATATGTGTGTCCGCTAATTTGTATACCCAAGTTAGCAGTTGATGTGACATTATGCAATGATGTGGATGTGCACTATAACCAGGGAATACGTGGGGAGGGGCGAAATTTTGTATGTTCTGTATAATCGCACACGATAAAAGCAGAAACACCGTGTCTGATGAATCTTTGCGCGCCAAGATTCCCTTCAACGAGCGAAAAATTTCGCCGACCGCCGAAATATCTGCCTTCCCCCCTTCCCCCCGAAAGGGCCACATATCCCCTGCAACCCCCACCCACTTCTGCCCCACCCCACCGCACCCCCCAGCGCGCCGCCGCCCACATCTCTCCCTCTAGCTTCCGACCGCCGCGGACACGCCATGGTCCCCTCGAGTGACCCCTCAAGCGGTATCTCTGACGATGACGAATCTCTCACCATCCAGGTATTCGTCTCTCTTCTCTTTGTCTCAACTAGGCTTAGGGTTTTGTTTTGGAATTGGGGATTTTAAAGCGGCAGACCCATTTGCGCCATTTCTTTCTCTTGTAGCTCCCTAGGACAATCACTTCCAAGGAATGGAGAGGGGTAGCTGAAGGCCTGCCTGTTCATGGTCAACATCAATTTCAATCCGTGAACTTACGAGCTTTTGAATCTGGGTATAGTGGGAGGAAGTTCCTGGGACGTGCAAAGAAGGTAAGCCTAACTCTCGTTGTTAGAAATTATTTGTTATATTAGGTGTGATTCAGACACTTCCTGTGTGCTATTTGAGTCTGGATGTGATTAAGACACTGTCATAGTTTTAACCTGAAGGCATATTGACAGCAAGAAAACTATGTGCTACATGAGTTATCATTGCATGAAAATTTAGAGCAAGTTAGTACACATGAAGCACTTCATTTCATTCAGCACGAGCAAGGTCTAATTATGCACAGAAACATGGCTAGCATCAACACTGTTCGAGTGTACACACACCTTGGTTGTCAGGTGGCTGAACCACCTGAAACATGGCAATCTAAAATAAACAGATTCTCAGACTTTGTGAAAAAAACATGGTGCAAGACAGTAGTTTTTAACAGATTGGAATGTTTCACAACATAATGTACGTAGTTGTTACTAATAATTTGATATAATTCAAACATTGCCGATGTGCATCCTGTACTACAAAGACTGTTGCATTTATATTTAGCTTCCTGGTAAAATTGGCAATTTGTTATTACACATGATACAAACAGAGGAGGGATGAGTACCAGAGCATCCTACTACGAAGACATTTCGAGCAGAACCATGGCATGGTCGATGAAGACCCATGTAATCCCGGTTCTAACCACATGTCTGAAGCAGACCTTGAAAAGCAACTTTCTAGTAAGGAACTAGACTCATTTGAAAAACACAAGTACAAGCATGGCCAGCCATTCCTTGTTGGCGAATACTTTGACGAGTGTAGTTCCAGTTGTCGCAAGTTACATAAATATTGCATGGACATAATGGGAGAAGGAGAAGATACTAACATTCTGCAAGTGCACTACGACAGCTGGTATTTCTCTCACGATGCAGGTACCACCAGTGTGGAATTCGAGGACTTTCATCTCTTCTTCAACTTCGATGAGCTCGATGCCACTCTTGTCAAATGCTTGATGTTGTAAGTACTTCACAAACTTTGATCAACTTCTCCATAAAAGGTTGTAAATGACAAAAAAGCTAAATGTATTGTACTCCTCTCAGGGGATTGACGATGCAGAGGACATCAAGGATGCATGCGTATTTCATAGATCCTGATTTAGAAACGGTGTTTTGTTACGAGATAATGACTCACGAAAGGCTTCCATTCATTATGTCGCCAAGATCTTGTTCAACTTACAGACATGAGAATTCTTCATGTGGCCATATCATGAACGGTAAGTTAAATATACAACCACGCATACATTGATCGTCTTTCAGTTTTAGACATAGTTCGTACGTTCATGGTTTTCTTAAACTGTAGAGGTCACTGGATCTTGGTGGTCATTGTTCCAAAATGAAACACAGTTTACTACATGGATTCTCTCAGAGAGTCAAATGCGCCTCAGGATTTGAGTCATCTTCATGATTTCATGGATAGGTATTGAATTCTTTGATGTTAATGCGTTGTGTTCATATCTGGTTCTAGAATTGAGTGTGTGAAAATTCATCTTCTTGTGTAGTGTATTGTGAATGAACATAACTTTAGGAGGGAATCGGTTCGACCGCCAACTACCTCTGCAGCACGTGATCGTTTCTCCCGTAAGACAATGAAATTCGTTATTTTAAGAAAATGCTAGTCATATGTTCAAGTTCTAAGTAAACTTCTTTCTATTTCTCCCCATAGAAAAAAGAAGAAACAACTTACACCGGTTAGGTTTTGTTACTAACAGGGCAAATACATGACTAATACTGTACAAAAAATTTCAGTGTCCTCAGCAACAACAAGGTACCAGCCTATGTGGATACTACGTTTGTGCACACATGATGAACCTATCCACACGTGTTGAATGTGGTGTCAATGTTGACAGGATAAAACAAGTAAGTCTGCTTCTTAATTACTATCTTCTACTCCACACGTATGTCATGTTCTGATCTAAAAGTCCTGAAGTTGATCTTCGGACCGATGACCTCTTCACCGCTCGCCGCAGATGAATTGTTGTGTGTTAGGAAATTTATCAGCACCTTCTTTGTGAAACACTATATCAAGCCCGATGATGGCATCGAAGATTTCCGGGTTCCTATCCCCTAATAATAAGTAAGCATTCGTATAGTGTTATCAGCTAAACATATACACATGGGTGCATTATTTTCAATGTTATCATGTCTTCGTATTTTGTACACTATGATTATGTACTGCATATCGCTTTAACAGCTGTGGAATTTAGCTAGCATTTGCTCAATTGCATATTGTCATGAATTATGATGAATCCTCTGCTTGTGGACACTATTCATTGAATTGCATATTGTGGCGAATTATGATGAATGTCCTTCATGTGGACACTATTTTTCGATTGCATATTGTGGCGAATTTGCTATTTGCAGGGTGAATTAAATGCGATATTTTACAATAACCTGGCAATTTCAGCGCACACGGTTCAAGCAACTAAGCGTGTGCGGTCCAAAACAGAAAGCTGACGCAACTCATAGCGCAACCGCCTGTGATCCATAGGAAAAGCACACGAGATATAATCTTAAACGTTGGTGATACATAAGTAATCGCAAACAGTTTGCAGCTCTCGTACGTGTGCGTAGGAGCTCCTCAATGTTTGCGATAGCACCGCATCTCACACGTGAGCCAACAGGAAACCATGCCCGATGCAAAGATGATCCCACACGTACTTTTCTCAGGAAACATGTCCGATGATGCCATCCATGGTAGACGGTTTCAAGAGAAATCTTGTGTGCGATGGTGAACATATCACACACAGTTTATACAACGGCCCGTGTGGATTAGGTAACGTTTTGCAAATGGTAAAAGGTCAAACTCCATTTGTTTTCCATGAGCAATTAGACGCGGTTGCCTCATCTTGCACGTGTGTGATTGATCCCAAATCCCACACGTAAGCCCAAAACATTATGTGTGCGATATGTTCCTTCACCGCACACGATTTTATTTGTAGATCGTTTGCGTTCGTTGGTCACCATCGCCGACGGGTTTTCGGTGTCGTGTGGGATGGACCCCCCTATCACCACACACATGCAAGGCGACAGTTTAGAACTACGTCGTGGAAAGGGGTTCAAAACCGTTTATATAGCACGTCGCTTCACCAGTGATAACAGTTTCACTTCATAGTGCTTCTTCAGCGCCATCGACTAGAACCACTATTCAGTGTCACCGATATACCTCTGAGCCTCAAAAAGCATTTTTGTCTTACCGATTCAATTCATCTCGGAGCATCCAATATTTGCTTTCACCAGATTTCTTGGCCAGATTTTTCTTGCCAAACCTTAAACATTTTTTGAGACAGTTCTCTATGACCCTTATTTCTAGGATCCCTTACCCTATGACACTTCTTGGAATTGATGACAAAGGTGGAGAAATATAAAAAGCTTAAAGCTTTGCAAAGGGGGAGAAATATGAAAGCTTAAAACTATCAAAAGGGGGAGAGACCAAATCAAGACTATCTTAGAGGAGAGAGACTATGTGATTTGGACTTGACTGACTTTGTGTGTTAGACTTGTCTCGCCCTACCGACTCCTAATATCTACATGCTAAGATTCAGTGGGAGAGGAAGAAAGAAAAATCCATACTCACGGGAGAAAAGTTCTACATATTCTTGGAGATATGTTAATCTTAAGAGAATAGTACTTCCTACATGTCTTCCACATCTCGGTACACTTGAAATCTCTTGCATTTGTAAGGAAAGAATATTCTTGTGTTATCTAACCTTGTTTTCTCAAGTATGTTTCTCTAGTTAGGAAGCTCCAGTATTTCAAGGTAAGTATATGTATCTTCTTCATGTTCAACACAATCTCTAACTTCTTGCACATATTATTTGCAAGAGTTAGTCATGAACAAGAACATACTTCATTCAATTATATGTTTGATTCATATAGCCAAGGTACATATGACTTGTCATATCTTCTCTACCATGTGTGTGTTCATGCATTCCAAATGCAACTATTCCTTAAAAGGAATTGCACACTTGTAGGGGGAGCTTGCTTTATTCATATGTCTCTTAGAGCTACCATATACTACTGCACATCTTAATTTGAAGCTTTGATTGTATGTTGTCATCAATTACCAAAAAGGGGGAGATTGAAAGCACATATGCTCCGTTGGAGGTTTTGATAATTAATGACAACATACATTGTCTCTTGGACTAACCGTTTTATCTAGTTTATTTCATATAAAGTCCAAAGAGAGGAATGGCCGGGAATTCTGAGAAGGATCCCCAAGATAGAGTCCATATGGCCGGGAATTGGCAAGAGCTTCAAACTTCCAGACTCTACATTTTATTTTATGTGAGAAATCACAATCGAGTCCATATGACAAGCCAATACTATTAAAAGGGGATGAGGTATTGATAATGATCTAGTTGCTCAAGTGCTTAGAGATTTACCACCAAAATCCTCAACCAAACTCACAAAAATATTCTGTCCAAAACCAAAATGCCAAAATCGGTGCCACCAAGTTTTCCATTTCATAGCCACCGAGTTTGCCAAGACAAAACCCAGAGCCAAAACCCTAGCATCTCAGTACCACCGAGACCTCATTCTGTACAGCCGAGAAGTGGGTGCCAACTCTTTGTAATCAAAGTGTTAAACTTCGGAATTCCCGAGTTTTTCATTTTGGTGCCACCGAGATTTGGATCTGCCCTAGGTCTCCCGAATCGGTCTCACCGAGTTGTTCCTATCGGTCTCACTGATAACCTGGAAGTTGCAACCTTTTGCACTAGTTGGTGTAACCGAGTTTTTACATCAGTTCCACCGAGTTTGGCAATAATGTTGTAATGGTTGGATTTTTGGAGAAGGATATTTATACCCCTCCACCCCCTCACATTCATAGAGATAGCACTCAGAACAAGCCAACACTTCCACCATTCATTTTCTGAGAGAGAACCACCTACTGATGTGTTGAGATCAATATGTTCCACTCCAATCATATGAATCTTAATTTCTTCCTCTCCAAGTTTCTTTCCACCGAATCACCTTCTTCCACCAAGCCAAATCATGTGCGAGAGTCATTGAGTGTTGTGGATACTATCATTTGAAGCACAAGAGCAAGGAGTTCATCATCTATACACCATCTATTACCTTTTGGAGAGTGGTGTCTCCTAGATTGGTTAGGTGTCGCTTGGGAGCCTCCGGATCATGTGGAGTTAAACCAAGAAGTTTGTAAGGGCAAGATGATCGCCTGCTTCGTGAAGATCTACCCCGAGTGACGCTAGTCCTTCATGGACGTAAGCCATGGTGGAATAGGCAAGGTTGCTTCTTTGTGGACCCTTCGTGGGTGGAGCCCTCCATGGACTCACCCAATCATTACCCTCTGTGGGTTGAAGCCTCCATCAACGTGGACGTACGGTAGCACCACCTATTGGTACCACGAGAAAAATCTTCGAGTCTTCATTACGTTTGATCTTCCTACTCTACCTTCCTTTATGTTTCTAGCAAATGCATGATGTCTACTCTTCGCTGATTAATCTCTAGATTCGCATGTGTAGGAATCATTGGATGCAACTTAATTTGTGCAAAAATCTGCCTAAATTTCAAGTGAACTAAAAATTTCTCATTTGTCTTGTTAAGTGTGTATGCACCCACCTCTAGACGCCTCTTCTCGATCCCACAGTTTCTCCTTGATTTGTTTTTCTACAACAGACCCCCTACAATGCACAATGTTCAAATTTGACATTTTTTGGGGCTCGTTTACTCTATTTAGACTATTATGTGCATTTCTAGGCATTTACTACTTATAATTTAGGTTCGGACATTCTATACATGAAAAAGTGCACAAAAATGGTTCAAAAATCATAATTGTGGCATTGAGTAACTTTTCATGTATTCTATAGGAAATTAATAGAAATTACAAGGATACGTGTGGGTAGAGTCAACCAAAAATGTGTTTTTTGGTTGACTCTTACAAAAATGTGTGTCTATGGCTCCTCCTCCTCCCTCCCTCCCTCCCTCTCCAACTCCTCCACCCGTAGCAATGATCCTCTAAGGTGACGCCCCATGGACGGCCTTCTCCATTGGGATTTCATGCCGGGCTTCTCGAGGTTTGGCACCAAGGTGCATTTCACCCCTTCTCGAGGCTTGAAGGAATTCTTCTTGGTGGTTTCTTTTTCCTTGGCCTCGTTTTCCCTCTCGACGGATTCTGTTGGGATCGCTCTCCAAAGCTGTCTTGGAGGGATCAGTCCTGGTTTCAAGGTTTCACAACTTTCCCCAAGATCTTACAAGTTCTCAGTAGCAACCAAATATGTGGGGCATTTCATCTATAGTCTTAAGGATCACAGTTGGCCGGATTTCTTTTGCCATTTTCATCTTTTCAAGGGACATTTTTCCCGGTCTACAGCTTGGGATTCCCATTGGCATGCTGATGAACCTCTCTTGGAATTATCACCCCGCAGACCTATGGCAGTCAAATCATCTTTGGAGTTTTTAAAATGAAATTAGGGTTTGGAACAACATTCTGATAGGAAATTACGTAAATTTTGCTTGATGCCGCTGAACTCAATGCAATTTTCAAACAAAAACAAAGATGAGGCTTCCACGTCAAATTCAGCCCCTCTCCTCGAACCGAGTCCACATCTCGAGGATCGGAAAATTCAAAATGGTTTGGGAACATATTATTATGGCCCTTCAATTCCCAGCGTCTCAGCACCATCAGCGGATTCAATCAGTCCCTCCAGTTTGAAACAGTTTTTAATTCAGGAGGCAATTGAGGAGAATCAATCAGCGGAATATCTTCTATTGGGATCTTTCAAATGCACCTTAACTGCCCAATATCCCTCCCTTCCACAGTGCTTCCTCAATTCGGCCTTCATATATTCGCCGCCCCATGATATCTGGCCTCCACAGTTACTGGCATGTCATAAGGCAGATTTGGCACAAGCCCAATATTCTCAAGAAGAGATTTTATATTTGGCTATTAATTGGGCGAACTTATGCTCAAAATGCCTTCAATGGGGACACAAGAAGATCTCTTGCCATGCTAGAGTCATCTGTATTAAATGCTTAGCTCTGGATAATAAGGCGTATCAATGCACCTCTCATGGTAATCACTGTTGAAATGAAGATTTAATATCGGGGAAACATGGCAACTTTTCTGCCTTGGAAACTAGAACCAATCAGACCCAAGTCGCCAAAAAATGACCCTCGTGTAGTGATACGATGCGACAATTGTGGTATCTACGGACACGTGGCGGCACAATGTCTGAAGAAAAAATGGGAAGAACGATGGAAATGGGTCCCCAAATCCAAAGCTTCCAACTTTACCCCTCACGCTCCAACTTCTGCCTTGACTTTCCAAATGCTCCTTCCTCGTCCTGTCACACCACCACAGTCGCCACCTTCCTCAAGCATCTTGACTATGGCGAACTATCCCCTGAACCTGGTCCCATTCCTCCCTCCGGGATTCGCCATCGAGCGCGGGCCGGAAGATTGTCTGGTGCGCAGCAGAATGGTGGTCAACCCGATCGCTCCTCTCAACCATGACTTCCTGGCAGTCGCGGAAGCCAGTGACTTTGTCCCTCTGCACCGCCGGGCCGCCATCCGCAACACCATCGAAGGTCTGCTCCATGAACTGCAACTTTTTACCATTGAATCTAGCGACCATCTGTTTGGCATTGGATTGTTTGGCTTTGTGGATTCGTACATAAGGGATACTGCTGTTGCCACACCGATTGAACTTGAGGATGAAGATTTGCTGATTACCTTTGTTCCCCATCACAAGGCACTTAACATACACACCACAACTTTTGTTTCTGAGCTTTGGTTGATGTATTTTGGCTTCCCCTATGACTACGAGACTGATTATTACATCAATAAGTCCTTAGGGGGTTTTGGATCATTGGTCTCTTGGCACAATCCGCGCCAGGATAGAAGATTCGTGCTGCTCCGTGCCAGGGTGATCCACATGAGACTGATCCCTAAAAGCTTTGTGGTGAGACAACTTGGCGGAGTAGAGATTGCTGGACTATCCAAATCTCCATCCTGTGTAGTAATGACTAGAATGCTCTGCTGCCTGAAATCCCGCCGGCTGGTGAAGAACCCCCTCTGCCGAATGGTAACCCCACCCTCAGTTTGGACCAGACCTCACAACCGAGCAACTTTACCAGTAGTAGGTTCAAAACTGGTTGGTCAAGAATGCAGCCACCCCAAATGCCAATCCGCCAGATAACAATGTCTATGAGGACTCTGAAGTTCAAGTCGATGCTGAATGGGGAGCCTGGCCTGCACGCCCCACCTCCGCTGCCCCCCTCCCCCCCCCCCCCGATCTGGTCAACTACCAAGCTTGGTTGGCTGCATAGGGGCTTCAAGTACAGGATGGGATTGTTCTAGATAATAACATCACAGATAGTGCAGCTCAAGCATGGAATGATTCAATCACTGTTTCTGATGACTCTGCCACAATATCTGATGAACTCATCCCAGCAAACTCAGTTGATTCTATGGACATTACAGCAAGCTCATCTCCAGCTCCAATTGACCCTATGCTGCAGCAAGAGGAACTAAATATCTCAGTGACAATTCATAGTCAGGGTGTCCAGATTGGGTTGTCTGCTCAGGGAAAAGATATATTATCAGTGTTACTTAACAACCAGGTTCCCATGCAGCAAGTTAACAACTTCCTCTTCACAGCTCTTAGGCCTCTGCTTGCTTCAGTTGGCCCCTGGAACAATGGCTATGCTACTTGTTGGGGATATAACCCCGTGGTAAGACCCGCCCAGGAGTGGCCGGGTCATGAGGTGGGCGGCTTAGCAGTGAGACCTGAGCAGGCTGAAAGGGCAGGACAAGGCCTGGAAGTAACTCGCCGGTGGGCTTGTAAGAGGCCCAGAGCCTGAAGGTTATGTATGACCCGAAGGCATGAGCCGACGGGGGATGGTTTCCCAGACAAGGCAAGGGTAGTTAGAGATTAGGTCGGTTACTAGGTGTAACCCGGCCCGGACTCTTGTAAGCCTAGGGCCTCGACCTGAGTATATAAAGGCGGGCTCCCTGGTCGGTTTAGGCCACGAAATCTCTGATCGAGTACTAGGTCAAGCGAAGCCGCTCCTTTGTAATCGATACCCAATCAATACAACTCAAAGCAGGACGTAGGCTATTACCTCCTTCGAGAGGGGCCGAACCTGGGTAAACCTGTGTCTTTCGTCCCGACCAACCCCTTCGAGTTAACCGCTGTAGCAATGGCTTCACCCCTAAGTCCTTGCCCTAGGACATCTGCCGTGATAAAACCACGACAGTTGGCGCCCATCGTGGGGCAGGTGCACGGTGGTTTGGAGTACTCGAAGGGCTCTCTCCCAGGGATCGAGGGATACGCCGTTGGCAGATGACCAAGAGTCGCCGTGGCAAGCTCTACATCGACGACGCCCGCTGGGGCCTCGAGGCCGACTCAATCGAGTACGGGTACCGGGTCCCCTTCCACGGAATTCACGTCTTCATTGGCAAGATCGGCAGATCTAAGCCCGGGCCGAACATCTGCACCGACCTCGTCGAATCGGCCCGGCGCGCGCAACCCGCCCGGATTAACCCGGGCCGGAAGCACGTCTTCGTCGACTTCACCCAAGGCATGGGACTTCAGGAAGGTTCTATGTCACGTGAGGAAACCATAATCTGTTCAGAGGATGGATCCTCGAGTGGAGAGGCGGAATCAATGTACCAGCTTCATAACGGCGGGCTTGGGGGCTATTTCGATGGCAACGACTTTCCGGAGCCCTATGAGTAGCCGAGCCAAGCCGCCGTTTTCATGGCCGGATTGGCGCCGGCGTCTGGCAGCACTGCGGCTGGGACGGCGGTGGCTGAGGCAGCAGGGGCCGGGTCGGTCAGGCCCCCAGCTCAAGTTTTACTGGATCTAATGAATGAATTAACAACTCTGATGGGAACCGAGGTCACAGCGGAAAACCAAACAACCCATAACGCAGAGATTGCGAGGTTGATGGACCAGATGACTGGGGCCTAGGGGGAAATCAATGCGCTGAAGGCTCAGATGGATGTTGAGTCGGAGCACCTCAGGGCGGAAGCTTTTCGTCTCAACCTGGATCAACAAACCGCAGATGCAGTTCGTCGGATGAGGCATCAGAACCGTCTGCCTGATCGGTATGAGCCCAGAAATCTTTTCAACACGCCAGGGACATGACGAAACACACCTCTAACCATGACCCGAATAGCGGAAATACCTGGGAATATCACGACGACTCAACATCGGCAGCCAGACCCGCCTCACAGGAACCAGACCCCACCGCAGCGTTTTTCGACACCACCTGGTCATTATTCCAACCCGGTGGAGAACATGGTGGCAGCGGCGGTCAGGCTCAACGCGCTCCCCCTTGCTGAGGAACACCCTTCGCGAAGGAAGCCCGGAATGCCATTGAGTACTTGCAGACAGCGGTGGCACAACAGGAGAAGTATACTTATAGCCAGAGTCGTGTGCACTCGACCCCTATCCCGAGCCGCAGTTACAGCCGGCGTATAGAGTCGCCCGCGAGGTCCAGTTGCGAGCGACGTCGGAACCAAATCCATGATGAACCGCCCGTTGTTGACGCTCAGGCGCTTGTTGATCGTGCAAGAGCACAACGTGAGGCGGCAGCGGCTGCGGCGGCTTACCAAGAATGGCCCACAGTAGCACTTCCATTTCGGAGGGAGCCGGAGTAACCTCTCGAGCTGTGGGAGTGCCGTGCTTAGTGCCGGCTCTGCGAAATGAGCGCCTGCCGAAAGACTTTAAGGGTCCGCGTAAAGTGCCTAATTATACTGCTGATCTGCCTCCAGAAGCCTGGATCGAGAGTTACGAGCTAGCCATGGAGATGTTGGATGTTAGTGATGCAGTCTGTGCTAAGTATTTCATCATGATGCTGGAAGGACCGGCTCGTACGTGGTTGAAGGGTTTGCCACCCAACACCATTAATTCCTGGGGCGAGTTGAAGTCGAAATTCATCAAGAATTTTCAAGGAACGTGCAAGCAGCCTATGATGATTGTGGATTTGGATCATTGTGTGCAACGTGAAGATGAGTTGGCCCACCATTGGGTCCGGCGGGTCTCAACCATTATCCACTCATCTGATAATATCACGGCGGCTCAGGCGGTTCTGATTCTGTACAAGAATTGCCATTTTTTGCCCCATAAGCAGAAGCTTGGATGGCTCAAGCATTCTTGCCAGGACATGGGGGAGCTTATGGCGGCTCTCACCAAATATGCAGATTCTGACAGCACAAAGGATCCTGGGTCTGATGATGAGAAATCAGCTAATGGCAAGAAGAATGGCAATGGCAAGGATCAGCAGTAGAATGGGCCAGGAAATACTAATTCAGGCAACGACAGCTAGCAGAAGCAACCGGATGGCGGGTCAGATCTGGTAGCCGATACTAATGCTGGGAACAACCGTGGCAAGGGGAACGGTAAACCACCTTTCGGCAAAAATAAGCCTTTCAACATGGAAGCAATACTTAATGACCCCTTCCCAAAGCATAGCCTGCCCAATAAGCCATCCACTCATGCTTGGAAAGATTGTTGGGTTATGCGGGAATTCTGGAATTACAGCCTTAGCCAGCATCAAGGTAATGACAATGGACCGCCCAGCGGGTCAGGATCCGGCTCTCGTGGGTTCGGCTTCGGTGCAGGCGGCTCAGGCTCTGGTTATCAAGGTCAACGAAACCACGGAGGTCATAATCAGTAGTCTGGCAATGGTGGTCAGCAACAAAATAACATGTCAGGGTATCAGAGTAACCCAAAGCAGCTCAATGGAGGCCAGTATCACGTTTTTACAACAATCGTGGATAAACGGGATCAGAAGGTGCGCAAGCGGGCGGTTAACGCAGCCATGCCCGCTCTCCCACAGAACTTAAAATACTCTAAATATGAAATAACTTGGAGCAGGGAGGATCACCCGCCGCGTGTGGATAACCCGGGGCATTTAGCCCTTGTGGTGGCCCCCCAAGTAGGTGGCTTCGTGTTCACCAAGGTGCTTATGGATGGTGGCAGCAGCATCAACATCCTGTACTATGACACGTTTCGCCGGATGAACTTGGTTGACAAGGATCTCAAGCCATCATCCACAGTTTTTCACGGTGTGGTACCCGGTAAATCGGCTTATCTAGTTGGAAAAATTGCCCTGGAGGTAGCTTTTGGCGATGAGTTCAACTACAGCGTAGAGACCTTATAGTTTGAGGTGGTTAAAATGAAGAGGCCGTATCACGCACTGTTTGGACAGCCGGCTTATGCCAAGTTCATGGCCAGGCCTTGTTATGTTTACTTGCAGCTCAAGATGCCTTGTCTGAATGGAATGATTACAGTACATGGTGATCGGAAGATTGCTCTTGAGTGCGAGGAAGGCGATGCTGCGTATGTAGAGTCAAGTTGTGCTGTGGCGGAGCTCAAATTTTATAAGGAGAATGTTGACCCGGCGGATATGACCCCGCTGAAGAAACCCAACACAGAATCTGACCCGCCCCTAAAGTTTGTGGCAGAAGATACCAAATTGGTGGATTTTGCTCCTGGCGACTCATCGCAGCAGTTCACTATTGGTGCTAATATGGATCCCAAATAGGAAAGCGCGCTCATCGAATTCATCCGTGAGAATCCGGACATCGTTGCATGGAAACCTTCTAACATGCCGGGTGTACCGAGAGAATTCGCTGAGCACCACCTTAATGTGGATCCTAAGTTTAAGCCAGTCAAATAGTTCCTTCGTCGTTTCAATGAAGAGAGGCGTAAAGCTATCGGAGAAGAGGTAGCCCGGCTCTTGGCTGCAGGGTTTATCGTAGAAGTTTTTCACCTGGAGTGGTTGGCTAACCCCGTGCTTGTGCTTAAGAAGAATGGCACGTGGCGCATGTGTGTAGATTACACAGATCTCAACAAGGCATGTCCAGTTTATCCGTTTGCTCTCCCCCGCATCGACCAGATCATTGATGCAACGGCGGGTTGCGAGAGATTATGTTTCCTGGATGCTTACTCGGGTTATCATCAGATGAAGATGGCAGTCAAAGACCAAGAGAAGACGTCCTTCATCACGCCTTTTGTAGCTTTCTTCTATGAGTCTATGCCTTTTGGACTCAAGAGCGCTCAGGCGACTTATCAGCGTTGTGTGCAGAACTGTCTTCATGGTCAAATTGGGCGCAATGTTCATGCTTATGTAGATGATATTGTGGTCAAGTCAAGGAAAAGGAGACTCTGCTAGATGATTTGAAGGAAACCTTTGATAATCTGCGGGTTTACAAAATGATGCTTAACCGGGCCAAGTGTGTGTTTGGTGTGCCTGCAGGCAAGCTCTTGGGATTCTTGGTCTCCGAGCGGGGCATTGAGGCTAACCCAGATAAGATAAAAGCCATCACTTATTTATCTAAGCCGGCATGCATTAATGATGTCCAGCTCTTGGCGGGTCGTATTGCCGCTCTAAGCCAGTTCATAAGCCGCCTGGGTCAGAAATCTATTCCTTTGTATCAGATGATGAAGAAGACGGACAACTTTGTCTGGAGCAATGATGCCAATGATGCGTTTGAGGCGCTCAAAAAATAGTTGGTTGAGCCGCCTGTCTTGGCTGCACCCATAGAGAAAGAGCCTTTGCTCCTCTATGTGGCGGCTAATAATAAGGCTGTCAGTGCTGCAGTCATTGTGGAGCACAAGGAGGCGGGTAAGGAGTACCCGGTCCAGCGGCCGGTTTACTAGGTCAGCGAGGTTTTGACAGAATCCAAGCAAAGATACCCGCACTGGCAAAAGCTGGTGTTTGGGGGTGTTCATGGCAAATCGCAAGCTGAAGCATTATTTCCTTGGGCATCCAATCCCGGTCGTCAGCTCGGCTCCTTTGGGAGATATCATTCAAAATGGAGAAGCCACCGACAGGATTGGTAAGTGGGCAATTGAGCTTGGGCCCCTTAATCTAAAGTATGTGCCCCGGACGGCTGTGAAATCTCAAGCCCTGGTGGATTTTATCAATGACTGGACAGAGTGTCAAGCACCCGAGGAGAAGCCGGACAATGCATATTGGACAATTCATTTTGATGGTTCCAGGCAATTGGAAGGCTTGGGGGCTGGAGTTGTTTTAACTTCCCCGCGAGGTGACAAGTTTTGTTACGTATTAAGGTTAATGTTTCCTTGTACTAACAATGCAGCTGAATATGAGGCCTTGCTTTGTGGGCTCCGTGTGGCAAAGGAGATGAATCTGAGCCGGGTCAGATGTCTCGGCAACTCAGACCTGGTGGCTCAGCAAGTTTTCGGCATGAGGGATTCTAAGGACCCTCGCATGGCGGCTTATCGCCAGGCGGTTGATGTTATTGCTGGTCACTTCAAGGGCTATCAGGTGGATCATATTGATCCTCGGAAGAATGAGGCGGCTGACGCATTATCAAGACTCGAGTCTCAGCATAAGCTGGTGCCACCTAATGTGTTTCTAGATGTACACTACTAGGGAAAACCTTATACATAGAATGTTATCAGTAGCGAGTTTATGGGACAGGCGCTACTGCTACCTATCAGTAGCACGCTAATAATCAACGCGCTATTGCTATAAACTTACCTGTAGCGTGTGCTGTCAAACAAGCGCTACTGCTAACCGGGGCCCAGGTGCCTCTCGTGGTGGAGCATTTGTAGCAGCGTTGGCACAGAACCCGCGCTACAACTAACGATGTAGTTGTAGAGCTTGTTAGGCAGGCCGCGCTACTGCTACGTTTAGTCCCACCTTATCCACCCGCGCGCCTCTCTCTCCCTCACTCTCCCCCTCACACTCTCGCTGCTCTCTGCACCACTGCCGCCGTCGCCAACCGCCGCCGCCAGCACCACCGCCGCCCGCACCACCGCCGCCGTCCACCGCCGCCGTCGCCAACCGCCGCCGCCAGCACCACCGCCGCCTGCACCACCGCCACCGTCCACCGCCGCCGTTGGCCGCCATAGAGCGAGGTAGCCTACTCCCTCCTCCTCCCTCCTCCTCCCTCCCTCCTCCCTCCCTAGCTCCCTTCTCTCTCTGTTATTTAGAATGTAAATTATTTGAATGTAGATTGATGGATGGATTGATTGTGATGAGTAGTTGTGATGTAGGTTATGAACCCTAGTTAATTAGAGTAGTATGAACCCTAGTTAAAAAATGTTGGTTCTTAGAATAATGTAGGTTCTTAGAGTAGTTATTTGAATGTAGGTTATGAACCCTAGTTAATTAGGTGGTATGAATCCTAGTTAAAAAAACCTTGTTATTTGAATGTTGGTTCTAGGTATTTGAATGTTGGTTCTAGGTATTTTAGGTGTTTTCGGTGTAGTTAACATAATTCTAGGTATTTATTTATTTTAGTTAAAGCAATTGTTGCTATTGTATTAGTTAAAGCAATTGTTGGGACATGTCATATTTTGAACATGTCACATTTTGGACATGTCATATTTTTTGGAGTGGCCTATGTTTTGCCGGAATGTTGATTCGTTTCCTTTCCGGCAAATTTCGGGCGCTCGATATGTCCTGTTCTTAGCAAAGGGCATGCCGAATTTTTTTCATGAATTTTAGCATGACTTGTGCTACAATGTAGGACATATCGAGTGCTTGTGATTTTTCAGAACGGGAATTCAATGATATTCCGGGAAAACATAGGGCATTTTTCTGTCATTTTTTCTGCCGAGTGCGATTACTGCAGCGACGACAGGGGTATGTGCGAAAGACAACCACACCTAGATGACGGTACATGCTTCTCCCTCACTCTTAAGGTGGGCTTCAAAGTTGTTACGGTATGTAATTTCAGTAGCACATGTTTCTTCTTAATTGAGCATGGCTTAAGATTTTTGCTTTAACATGTAATTTCCATTTTTTATAATTCTACTAGTGCATACCCTGCTATGCAAGACCATATGTCCTTGACAAGCTAGCTTTCGAAGAGATGAACAAGGTGGACACGAAGATAGCTCACCTGAAAACGCAACATGGTTTCAATTTCGAGGTTGGGATCTTCAATAAAGTAGGTTGGACTCATTTTGGAGGTTCAAATTAGGAAAGATTATGCAAGGCATATGGATTTGAGGAGGATATGAAGATAACATTCGATCTTGGCAATTCTGAAGCAGATGGAAACATTTGGCTTGATCCGAACATGATTCCGATTCTGCCTCCGTGTGAGTTTGTTAAACATATTTATTATGTAATTTATATTGTTTATTTCAAAATAGTTGACAGCTTATTTCCATTGACAGCTTATTTTCATTCTTCAAAAAATGTACGGAAGATGGTAGACAGAACCTACTACTACAATGATGAAGCAGAATTAACTTATAAGGAGAAAGTTCATCTTATCGCATTTATTAATGATCTTGAGAATTACAATAGCTATTATCAAACTCCTCCACATTATGGTCAATACGTGCCACTAGTGCACGTGGTGAACTACGGTAACATGCATGGAGATTGCATGGTAAGATTTTCTACTATTACGACATCCGTGCATCTTTTGCATAAATTCTTCTAAAACTAAACTACATTGCTAACTACAAAGTTATTACTATGTTTTTCAACAGAAAATCCCAAAGGATTGTGTGCCTTATCTGATGTTTCTGAGAGGTCGCGTTGATGTTATGAGCTTACGGCCAGCACGGCCAGGTCAGCCTACGCATCACTCCTGTCCATACCGAATTTCTAAAACCGATGAAGACATGACAATCAAAGATTGGAAAAAATGTATGGTCAATCGTAGAGAGCTACTTGGAAGCAACATTGTGCGTAGGCCAAGAATTGGAGACAGGATGATCTCCATTCTCCATAATGGAGAGTCAGGGCCTATCTTGTTTTATGATATTTTACCTAAGAGAGGGTAGAGTAGGTCCTATGAGAGAGGAGTAGGTCCTAGGTACAATGTGTTATTATGTGCTACAATGTGTTAGAGTTGATGATGATGAGGAGGAGGAGTTGTGATTATGACTAGTGACCAACTTGTTATATGATGTCTCATTGACGAAAATGATGATTAAATAGTGTTGGTGGTAATGACTATGATGATTATTAGCTATAGTGTTGTTGGTGATGATATGATGCAAGAGTTTTTATATTAATATGATGATGATGTTGATCATGATTATCATGATGATTTGTTATTATGATCATGATTAGTTATTATATCATTGGGGGAAGGAAAGCGGATTAGATTCATGTGGATGGATCAAAAGTGACCAAAAGTTGAATTAGTAGGATCGTCGTCCTACTAATTCAACTTTTGATCACTTTTGATTCATTTGGATGAATAAAATCCATGTTTCTTCCTCACAATGATATAATAATTCATCATGAACATAATGATATAACAACCTCTTAATTGGTACTGTATCAAAATTTGTATAACGGCGTATAAATACACTAAAAATTAAAAATAATGAAAAACAGATTACTAGTAGCGCGGGTTTGCAAGAACGCTACTAATAGTTGTCTTATCAGCAGCGCTGGTATGATACACGCTATAGCTATATGTGTTAGCAGTAGCGCGTCTTACACGCGCTACTGGTAAGTAATAGCTGTAGCGCCTTACTAGTAGCGCGGCCACCCGCGCTACTAGTAGGCACTAAACCCGCGCTACTACTAGGCTTTTCCCTAGTAGTGGTACTGCATCACCCGTCGGTTAAATTACCGTCGGAAGAGGATCTTGCTATACCTGACCCGAAAGGACAATTGGTAGCGGCTCTCCGCGCAATCCCCGATTGGACGCTGCCTTATCTGGCGTGTCTGACTCACGGCAAGTTACCCCAAGACGAGACCCTCGTTCGGCAGATTATGAGGCGGTCTAAATCTATGACTATTGTCAATGGCGAGTTGCACAGATGCTGCGTGATTGGCGTTTTTCAACGCTGTGTTTCTCCTGAGGAGGGCCGTGAAATCTTGCAAGTGATACATGCTAGTGATTGTGGTCATCACGCCGGGTCAAAGTCTCTGGTGGCTAAGGCTTTTCAGCACGGTTTTTACTGGTTAACAGCTCACAAAGATGCAGAAGACTTGGTCAGTAAATGTGATGGGTGGCAAAAATTCAGACGACGTGCCCATGTGTCGGCTCAAGAGTTACGGATGATTCCAATCACCTAGCCGTTTGCGGTCTGGGGGCTTGATATGGTTGGACCTTTTAAGAGGTCTAAAGACAATAAGACCCACCTCTTGGTGGTGGTTGATAAGTTTACTAAGTGGGTTGAGGCAGAGCCGGTCAGTAAGTGTGACGCAGCAACGGCAGTTCAGTTCGTCAAGAAGCTGATTTTTCGTTTTGGTTATCCTCATAGTATTATTACTGACAATGGTACAAATCTGTCCAAGGGGGCTATGAAGGAGTTTTGTGACGGTGAACACATCCGCCTCGATGTATCTTCCGTGGCTCACCCACAGTCAAACGGCCAAGCAGAGCATGCTAACCAGGAAATTTTGAGAGGGATAAAACCCCGGCTAATGGTTCCTTTGGAACACACGCCAGGTTGTTTGCTGGAGGAATTACCTTCAGTACTTTGGAGCATCAGAACCACCCCCAACAGGTCAACAGGCTACACGCCTTTCTTCATGGTTTATGGTGCAGAAGCTCTTCTCCCTAGTGATATCCATCATGACTCGCCCAGGGTAGCGGCTTACATTGAAACTGATAATGAGACGGCGCGTCAGGACACTTTGGATGCATTGGATGAAGAACGGGATCTTGTAGCAGCACGGTCGGCGATTTACCAGCAAGATCTGTGTCACTATCATAGCCGCAGAGTCAAGACCCGGACGTTCCAAGAAGGCGACTTAGTGCTCCGGCTGATTCAAGACCAGTCAGATATGCATAAGTTTGTTGGAAATATGCCCTAGAGGCAATAATAAATTGGTTATTATTATATTTCCTTGTTCATGATAATCGTTTATTATCCATGCTATAATTGTATTGATTGGAAACTCAAATACATGTGTGGGTACATAGACAACACTGTGTCCCTAGTAAGCCTCTAGTTGACTAGCTCGTTGATCAAAGATGGTTAAGGTTTCCTAGCCATTGACATGAGATGTCATTTGATAACGGGATCACATCATTAGGAGAATGATGTGATGGACAAGACCCAAACTGTAAACGTAGCATTTGATCGTGTCAGTTTATTGCTATTGTTTTCTGCATGTCAAGTATCTGTTCCTTTGACCATGAGATCATGCAACTCACTGACACCGGAGGAATACCTTGTGTGTATCAAACGTCGCAACGTAACTGGGTGACTATAAAGGTGCTCTACAGGTATCTCCGAGGGTGTCTGTTGGGTAGGCATGGATCAAGACTGGGATTTGTTACTCCGTATGACGGAGAGGTATCTCAGGGCCCACTCGGTAATACAACATCACAATGAGCCTTGCAAGCAATGTGACTAAAGTGTTAGCCACGAGATCTTGTATTACGGAACGAGTAAAGAGACTTGCCGGTAACGAGATTGAACTGGGTATAGTGATACCGACGATCGAATCTCGGGCAAGTAACATACCGAAGAACAAAGGGAACAGCATACGGGATTAACTGAATCCTTGACATAGAGGTTCGACCGATAAAGATCTTCGTAGAATATGTAGGAGCCAATATGGGCATCCAGGTCCCGCTATTGGTTATTGGCCGTAGAGGTGTCTCGGTCATGTCTACATAGTTCTCGAACCCGCAGGGTCTACACACTTAACGTTTGGTGACGATTAGTATAATTGAGTTATTATGTTGGTGACCGAAAGTTGTTCGGAGTCCCGGATAAGATCCCGGACATGACGAGGATCTCCGGAATAGTCCGGAGGTAAAGATTGATATATGTGATAATAGTGTTTTGATCTCTGGAAGGGTTCCGAAGTTCACCGGAAGGGGTTCCGGATGTTTACCGAAGTGTTCGGGTGCAGCAACACTTTATATGAGCCAAAAGGATAAAACCCACAAGGTATTGGAAAGTGCAAAAGTAGTTTTGCTGCCGCGTAAGCGGTATTACCGCTTGGTGAAGCGGTACTACCGCCGGAGCGGTACTACCGCTTGTGTGAAGCGGTACTACCGCCGGAGCGGTACTACCGCTTGTGTGAAGCGGTACTACCGCCCAAGCGGTACTACCGCTTGTGTGAAGCGGTACTACCGCTTGTGCGCGGCTGTGCGCGGTTCGGCAGGGATCCGAGTTGGACTCTTTCCCTGCGGGCCAAACCGACCTTGTGCGGGCAAAACCGACCCGGAGGAGGCTTTTACTCCAAGTTTAGACCCCAAGGCTCAACATATAAATAGAGGGGCAGGGCTAGCACACGGGATACATCAAGATTTCCCCAAGCCGTGTGCGGCAACCCTAACCCTCTAGTTCCTCCGTCATAATCTCCGTAGTGCTTGGCGAAGCCCTGCAGAGATTGTTCCTCACCACCATCACCACGCCGTCGTGCTGCTGGAACTCAACCACTACTTCACCATCGCTCGCTGGATCGAGGAGGTGAAGGCGTCATCAAGCCGTACGTGTGTTGAACGCGGAGGTGCCGTCCGTTCGGCACTAGATCGGAAGGATCGTGATTGGATCGCGGGACGCTCGGCGATTTGGATCGCGAAGACGTTCGACTACATCAACCGCGTTTATTAACGCTTCCGCTTAGCGATCTACAAGGGTATGTAGATCCACTCTCCCTCTCGTAGATGCTCATCACCATGGATAGATCTTATGTGTGCGTAGGAAAATTTTTGTTTCCCATGCAACGTTCCCCAACAGTGGCATCATGAGCTAGGTCTATGCGTAGATGAGATCTCGAGTAGAACACAAACGAGTTGTGGGCGTGGATGTATACATATTGCTTGCCGTTACTAGTTGATATTTGATTCGGCGGTACTGTGAGATGAAGCGGCCCGGACCGACATTACGCGTACACTTACGCGAGACAGGTTCCTTCAACTGACATGTAACTTCGTTGCATAAAGATGGCTAGCGGGTGTCTGTCTCTCTCACTTTAGTTGAATCGATTTCAATGAAGAGGGTTCTTTTAGAAGATCAAAAAGCAATCACTACACAACGTTGTGGTTTTGCGTAGGTAAGAACGGTTCTTGCAAACCCATAGCAGCCACGTAAAATTTGCAACAACAATTAGAGGACGTCTAACTTGTTTTTGCAGGGTATGATGTGATATGATATGGCCAATTACATGATGAGATATATGTGATGTATGAGATGATCATGTTTTGTATAGAATATCACGACTTGCATGTCGATGAGTACGGCAACTGGCAGGAGCCATAGAGTTGTCTTTAATTATTGTATGACCTGCGTGTCAATCATTAAGCGCTATGTAATGCTTTACTTTATCGCTAAACGTTAGCAATAGTCGTGGAAGCAACAGTCGGCGCGACAACCTTATGGCGACACGTTGATGGAGATCAAGATGATGGAGATCATGGTGTCATGCCGGTGACGATGGAGATCATGCCGGTGCTTTGGAGATGGAGATCAAAAGCACAAGTTCATGGCCATATCATGTCACTTATGATTTGCATGTGATGTTAATCCTTTTATGCATCTTATTTTGCTTAGGACGACGGTAGCATTATAAGGTGATCCCTCACTTAAATTTCAAGATAAATTGTGTTCTCCCCAAGTGTGCACCGTTGCGAAAGTTCGTCGTTTCGAGACACGCCGTGATGATCGGGTGTGATAGACTCTACGTTCGCATACAACGGGTGCAAGCCATGTTGCACGTGCGGAACACTCGGGTTAAACTTGACGAGCCTAGCATGTACAGACATGGCCTCGGAACACAAGAGACCGAAAGGTCGAACATGAGTCATATAGTAGATATGATCAACATGAAGATGTTCACCATTGAAACCACCTCAACTCACGTGATGATCGGACTTGAGTTGGTGGATTTGGATCATGTTACACTCGAATGACCGGAGGGATGTCAATTTGAGTGGGAGTTTTTAAGTAATATGATTAACTAAACTCATTATCTAAGAACAATAGTCTAAGTTGTCTTTGCTATATTTATGTTGTAGATCATGGCTCGCGCAGTAGCACCCCTGAATTTTAATGCGTTCCTAGAGAAAGCTAAGTTGAAAGATGATGGAAGTAACTTTGTGGACTGGGCCCGTAATCTAAGGATTATCCTTACGGCTTCCCAGAAGGCTTATGTCCTTGATGCACCGCTTGGTGATCCACCCGCTCCAGTTGAGTCTCTAGACGTTGTGAACGCCTGGCAGGCTCGTTCTGATGATTACTCAATAGTTCAATGTGCAATGTTGTATGGCTTAGAACCGGGACTTCAAAGACGTTTTGAACGTCATGGAGCATATGAGATGTTCCAGGAGTTGAAGTTTATCTTTCAGAAGAATGCCCGGATCGAGAGATATGAGATCTCCGATAAGTTCTATGCTTGCAAGATGGAGGAGAACGGGTCTATCAGTGATCACGTGCTCAGAATGTCTGGGTACTCCACCCGTCTGGCTGAGTTAGGGATGCCCCTTCCGCCAGAGGCTATCACTGACAGAGTTCTTCAATCATTGCCACCTAGCTACAAGAGCTTCGTGTTGAACTATAACATGCACGGGATGAACAAGTCAGTCGCCGAGCTGTTTGCGATGCTGAAAGCTGCTGAGTCTGAAATTCAGAAGGAGCATCAAGTGTTGATGGTCAATAAAACCACTAGTTTCAAGAAAAATGGCAAGGGTAAGAAGGGTAACTCCAAGCAGAGTGGCAAAGCAGTTGCTCCTCTCGTGAAGAAACCCAAGGCTGGACCCAAACCAGAAACTGTGTGTTTTCATTGCAAGGGAACTGGACACTGGAAGCGGAATTGCCCCAAGTATTTGGCTGACAAGAAGGCGGCCAACAACAAACAAGGTATATATGATATACATGTTATTGATGTGTACCTTACCAACTCTCGTTGTAGTGCCTGGGTATTTGATACCGGTGCGGTTGCTCATATTTGCAACTCAAAACAGGAACTGCGGAATAGACGGAGGCTGGCAAAGGACGAAGTGACGATGCGCGTGGGAAATGGTTCCAAGGTTGATGTGATCGCCGTCGGCACGCTCGCTCTTCGATTACCGTCGGGATTAGTGATGAACCTAAATAAGTGTTATTTGGTGCCTGCGTTAAGCATGAACATTATATCTGGATCTTGTTTATTGCGAGACGGTTACTCATTTAAATCAGAGAATAATGGTTGTTCTATTTATATGAGTAATATCTTTTATGGTCATGCACCCAATGTGAGGGGTTTATTCTTATTGAATCTCGATAGTAATAATACACATGTTCATAACATTAATGCCAAAAGATGTAGAATTGATAATGATAATACCACTTTCTTGTGGCACTGCCGTTTAGGTCATATTGGCGTAAAACGCATGAGGAAGCTCCATGCTGATGGACTTTTGGAGTCACTTGATTTTGAATCATTTGACACATGTGAGCCATGCCTCATGGGCAAGATGACTAAAACGCCGTTCTCTGGAATAATGGAACGGGCAAGTGACTTATTGGAAATCATACATACTGATGTGTGCGGTCCGATGAGCATTGAGGCGCGCGGTGGTTATCGTTACTTTCTCACCTTCACTGATGACTTAAGTAGATATGGGTATATTTACTTAATGAAACACAAGTCTGAAACATTTGAAAAGTTCAAACAATTTCAGAGTGAAGTTGAGAATCATCGTAACAAGAAGATTAAATTCCTACGATCTGATCGAGGAGGAGAATATCTGAGTTATGAGTTTGGCAGTCACTTAAGACAGTGTGGAATTGTTTCACAATTAACACCGCCTGGAACACCACAGCGTAATGGTGTGTCCGAACGTCGTAATCATACCTTATTGGATATGGTGCGATCTATGATGTCTCTTGCCGATTTGCCACTATCGTTTTGGGGTTATGCATTAGAGACAGCTGCATTCACTTTAAATAGGGCACCATCGAAATCCGTTGAGACGACGCCATATGAACTTTGGTTTGGCAAGAAGCCAAAACTGTCGTTTCTTAAAGTTTGGGGATGTGATGCTTATGTCAAAAAGCTTCAGCCTGAAAAGCTGGAACCCAAAGCGGAGAAATGCGTCTTCATAGGATACCCAAAAGAGACAGTTGGGTATACCTTCTATCTCAGATCCGAAGGCAAAGTGTTTGTCGCTAAAAACGGAACGTTTCTTGAGAAAGAGTTTCTCTCGAAAGAATTGAGTGGGAGGAAGATAGAACTTGATGAGGTTGTTGAACCTTTACTTCAACCTGAGAGTAGCGCAGCGCAGAAAGTTGTTTCTGTGGAACCTACATTAGCTGAAGAGGAAGTTAATGATGATGATCATGAAGCTTTGGATCAAGTTGCTATCGAACCTCGTAGGTCGACAAGGACGCGTACTACTCCTGAGTGGTACGGCAACCCTGTCTTAGAGGTCATGTTGTTAAACAACGATGAACCTACGAGCTATGGAGAAGCGATGATGGGCCCGGATTCCGAGAAGTGGTTAGAGGCCATGAAATCCGAGATGGGATCCATGTATGAAAACAAAGTATGGACTTTGGAAGTATTACCTGAAGGGCGTAAGGCCATTCAGAACAAATGGATCTTTAAGAGGAAGACGGACGCGGACGGTAATGTCACCGTCTATAAAGCTCGACTTGTGGCAAAGGGTTTTTCACAAGTTCAAGGAGTTGACTACGATGAGACCTTCTCACCCGTAGCGATGCTTAAGTCCGTCAGAATCATGTTAGCAATAGCTGCCTTTTTCGATTATGAAATTTGGCAGATGGATGTCAAAACAGCGTTCCTTAACGGTTACCTTAAGGAAGAGTTGTATATGATGCAACCAGAAGGTTTTGTCGATCCAGAGAATGCTGACAAAGTTTGCAAACTCCAGCGATCCATTTATGGACTGGTGCAAGCATCTCGGAGTTGGAATCTTCGCTTTGATGAAGTGATCAAAGCGTTCGAGTTTATACAAGTTTACGGAGAAGCTTGTATTTACAAGAAAGTGAGTGGGAGCTCTATAGCGTTTCTAATATTATATGTGGATGACATATTGCTGATTGGAAACAATATAGAAATGCTGGAAAGCGTAAAGGAATATTTGAACAAGAGTTTTTCAATGAAGGACCTAGGAGAAGCTGCTTTCATATTAGGCATCAAGATCTATAGAGATAGATCAAGACGCTTAATAGGACTTTCACAAAGCACATACCTTGATAAGATTTTGAAGAAGTTCAAAATGGATCAGTCCAAGAAGGGGTTCTTGCCTGTTTTGCAAGGTGTGAAGTTGAGTAAGACTCAATGCCCAGTAACTGCAGAAGATAGAGAAAAGATGAGTGTCATCCCCTATGCTTCGGCCATAGGATCTATCATGTATGCAATGCTGTGCACAAGACCCGATGTCAGCCTTGCCATAAGTATGGTCGGAAGGTTTCAAAGTGATCCAGGAATGGAACACTGGACGGCGGTCAAGAATATCCTGAAGTACCTGAAAAGGACTAAGGACATGTTTCTCGTTTATGGAGGTGATCAAGAGCTCGTCGTAAAGGGTTACGTCGATGCAAGCTTTGACACTGATCCGGATGACTCTAAGTCGCAAACCGGATACGTATTTATTCTTAATGGGGGTGCGGTTAGCTGGTGCAGTTCCAAGCAAAGCGTGGTAGCTGATTCTACATGCGAAGCGGAGTACATCGCTGCCTCGGAGGCGGCGAAGGAAGGTGTCTGGATGAAGGAGTTCATGACAGATCTTGGAATAGTGCCTAGTGCACTTAACCCAATGACTCTGTTTTGTGATAATACTGGTGCCATTGCTCTAGCCAAGGAACCAAGATTTCACAAGAGGACCAGACACATAAAGCGACGTTTCAATTCCATCCGCGATTACATCAAGGAGGACGACATAAATATTTGCAAAGTACACACGGATCTAAATGTTGCAGATCCGATGACTAAACCTCTTCCAAAGGCTAAACATGAACAACACCAGAACTGCATGGGTGTTCAATTCATTACAATGTAAATCACATAGTGATGTGAACTAGATTATTGACTCTAGTGCAAGTGGGAGACTGTTGGAAATATGCCCTAGAGGCAATAATAAATTGGTTATTATTATATTTCCTTGTTCATGATAATCGTTTATTATCCATGCTATAATTGTATTGATTGGAAACTCAAATACATGTGTGGGTACATAGACAACACTGTGTCCCTAGTAAGCCTCTAGTTGACTAGCTCGTTGATCAAAGATGGTTAAGGTTTCCTAGCCATTGACATGAGATGTCATTTGATAACGGGATCACATCATTAGGAGAATGATGTGATGGACAAGACCCAAACTGTAAACGTAGCATTT
Organism: Elymus sibiricus; assembly: GCA_039707655.1. Taxonomy (NCBI): domain Eukaryota; kingdom Viridiplantae; phylum Streptophyta; class Magnoliopsida; order Poales; family Poaceae; genus Elymus; species Elymus sibiricus. The sequence continues at coordinate 180,756,293 of CM077673.1, read as the reverse complement.
GATCGTGTCAGTTTATTGCTATTGTTTTCTGCATGTCAAGTATCTGTTCCTTTGACCATGAGATCATGCAACTCACTGACACCGGAGGAATACCTTGTGTGTATCAAACGTCGCAACGTAACTGGGTGACTATAAAGGTGCTCTACAGGTATCTCCGAGGGTGTCTGTTGGGTAGGCATGGATCAAGACTGGGATTTGTTACTCCGTATGACGGAGAGGTATCTCAGGGCCCACTCGGTAATACAACATCACAATGAGCCTTGCAAGCAATGTGACTAAAGTGTTAGCCACGAGATCTTGTATTACGGAACGAGTAAAGAGACTTGCCGGTAACGAGATTGAACTGGGTATAGTGATACCGACGATCGAATCTCGGGCAAGTAACATACCGAAGAACAAAGGGAACAGCATACGGGATTAACTGAATCCTTGACATAGAGGTTCGACCGATAAAGATCTTCGTAGAATATGTAGGAGCCAATATGGGCATCCAGGTCCCGCTATTGGTTATTGGCCGTAGAGGTGTCTCGGTCATGTCTACATAGTTCTCGAACCCGCAGGGTCTACACACTTAACGTTTGGTGACGATTAGTATAATTGAGTTATTATGTTGGTGACCGAAAGTTGTTCGGAGTCCCGGATAAGATCCCGGACATGACGAGGATCTCCGGAATAGTCCGGAGGTAAAGATTGATATATGTGATAATAGTGTTTTGATCTCTGGAAGGGTTCCGAAGTTCACCGGAAGGGGTTCCGGATGTTTACCGAAGTGTTCGGGTGCAGCAACACTTTATATGAGCCAAAAGGATAAAACCCACAAGGTATTGGAAAGTGCAAAAGTAGTTTTGCTGCCGCGTAAGCGGTATTACCGCTTGGTGAAGCGGTACTACCGCCGGAGCGGTACTACCGCTTGTGTGAAGCGGTACTACCGCCGGAGCGGTACTACCGCTTGTGTGAAGCGGTACTACCGCCCCAGCGGTACTACCGCTTGTGTGAAGCGGTACTACCGCTTGTGCGCGGCTGTGCGCGGTTCGGCAGGGATCCGAGTTGGACTCTTTCCCTGCGGGCCAAACCGACCTTGTGCGGGCAAAACCGACCCGGAGGAGGCTTTTACTCCAAGTTTAGACCCCAAGGCTCAACATATAAATAGAGGGGCAGGGCTAGCACACGGGATACATCAAGATTTCCCCAAGCCGTGTGCGGCAACCCTAACCCTCTAGTTCCTCCGTCATAATCTCCGTAGTGCTTGGCGAAGCCCTGCAGAGATTGTTCCTCACCACCATCACCACGCCGTCGTGCTGCTGGAACTCAACCACTACTTCACCATCGCTCGCTGGATCGAGGAGGTGAAGGCGTCATCAAGCCGTACGTGTGTTGAACGCGGAGGTGCCGTCCGTTCGGCACTAGATCGGAAGGATCGTGATTGGATCGCGGGACGCTCGGCGATTTGGATCGCGAAGACGTTCGACTACATCAACCGCGTTTATTAACGCTTCCGCTTAGCGATCTACAAGGGTATGTAGATCCACTCTCCCTCTCGTAGATGCTCATCACCATGGATAGATCTTATGTGTGCGTAGGAAAATTTTTGTTTCCCATGCAACGTTCCCCAACAAAGTTATCACCTCCCTGGGAAGGACCTTTTGTGATTAGTAGAAATCTCAACAATGGTTCCTACTATCTTATTGATATGCGGGAGAGCGACAAGTCACGCACCTTTGGGGAGGAAACCACCAGGCGGTGGAACATTGCTCATCTTCGGCCATATTATACTTGAGCCACCGGCTCTCATCAATGTACATACTTCTGTCATTGTATATACCACTTTTTATGATATAATAAAGTCGGCATCCCTGTAATTCGGGTCCTTTGCCATTTTTCCTGCACCAAGTTTTGTCCAAATAGTTGATTCTTCATAAGGTCACTTGGGGGCTTCCAACCCACTGGGTTTAGCTTTCATACCCTCTTGACAGGCTTTATATGCCATATTTGAGTTAAACCTGCCTGTTTGCAACTTGCTACTCCACCAATTGACCCGCCGAACTCTTGACAGTCAATCTTGCAAAGAGACCCTAAACTTGATAGTCAATCTCGCAATAAGACCCTGAACTTGTCAAGGTTAAAACGGCGGCTTTTATCACAAGAGAGTCGGCTTACAGTGAGCTAGGATAAACTCGCCTTGTCTGTTGTAGTCTCTCCGCTATGTGGCCCGTTCGTACTCTTAGCAACGTCAATCTTTTTAAAGACCCTGAACTTGCTAAGGTTTAAACGACGGATTTATGTCATGTGAGAGCCGGCTTACGAGGTTTCAGGCTTTTATGCCTAGCTTCTTTGAAGCAATACAATATTTTTTCTTACAAAGCAAAAAAGAGTTATCTCTTCTTGCTGTGCCTTTAAAGCCGGCTTACAAAGCAGGAGATATGCAAGTATATATTCAATTGCTTATTTTTGTAGGCGTTTTGCATGAAAAGATTCTAAGTTTTTGGATAATCCCGGTTTAGCATTGCTCATGAAATATAACCCGCCAGTGCGAATCGATGAAGTCAGAAGATTATATCAAGACATTCATGCTGGAAAGTTTTTAAGTCGTCGGCATATGGGTTGAAGAAGTTTAAAAAGTGCACGAAGGCACAAGAACAGGCAATCAAGTTTTTTCTACTGCTATTACAAGGCCTCAGAGGACCCAAAATGTGGGGTTAAAGTTTTTCACAAGTTATAACCCGGCGGCTCATCTTCGCCCGGGTTAGCATCTTTGAAGACTAGATCTTTGCCTAGATCTGTCAGCGTTCTGGATACTAGGGTACCCAGACTTGCCTGCCTACGGCCCAAGGCATGGCCCACTTCGACGACCAAGTATGGCCCAGCACGGCTACGTTCGACACAAGGCCCTCGCGAGGCCCCCGGGCTCGCGAGGGAAGCAACGCCAAGACCCGCAGAGAGGCAGGCCTCCTCAGGTCCCATCCCGAGCGGCGGAGACTCCTATGTAGCACACGACCTCAGGAGGCCAAGGGTGATGCCAGTCGAGCCAGGCGGGCGCCAGTTTGCCAGAGGGGACAGTTTCCCCTTTGGTACAAAGAAGGCTGGGACGCACGCGGGTTCCCAAAGCGCCCTCCAAAGGTTTCCCTTCTGGTGCAACAAGACCAAGACCACAAGCCCCACAGGACGGACGTCATCACCGAGCCCACCACTGCATCACCGACAACTACTTTGCAGGCGAAGACCACCTTTCGTCAGGATAGGGTGTACCTCATGTCCCCCTTTGAATTTGGCTGTTGTGGGATCCTTTACCGCCCTTGTGATAAGGGAAGAAGACCCGGGCCGCTATAAAGGGGGACCAAGTAGTTCGGTAGAAGGGGATGAGCAACCACCCCGCGAACACATCGCTGTACTAGTTCGTCCACAAACCTCCTCGCGAGACAAACCACCAAAAGCAGGAGTAGGGTTTTACGCTTCGCAGCAGCCCAAACCTGGGTAAACTCTTGTGTGCCATCGTCTTCCTTGCCATCGAGCGGGGGTGTTGTGTTGTGAGCTTGGAGGGGGCGAAGCTGTTGGGGAATCTTCGCACCTGCCCCTGGGTTCGAATTCTTTAGGGTTTTGCGGAGCCCGAAATCCGACATTTGGCGCGCCAGGTAGGGGGCGTGTCGAAGTCTTCAGCAAGCTCCGCTTCTTCTTCGCCCCGTCGCGTCAATGGCCGACGCAACCCCTGAAGCAGGGCAGCCCACGGTGCGCGGCGGTGCCCCGACTCGCAGAGTTGGCCCGGTTGTCGCTTGCATCCTCGGCGGATCACAGGCACCGTCTCCAATCGCCAAGTCAAGCATTTCCTCCGCCAGGCAGGCGCGGCCCGGCCACCGTCTGAGACCCCGCCACACCGAGCGTGGCCAGAGACCGACATCACCTTCGGCCCCGACGATCACCCCAGAACAACGGCCGCCGCCGGTGCGCTCCCCATGCTGTACACGCCAACCATAAACCGGGTGGCAGTCACCAGGACCATCATAGACGGCGAGGCCGGCCTCAACATCCCCTCTGTGGAGACCTTCAACGCACTGCAGGTGCCTCGAGATCAGCTCGCACCCTCAAGACCCTTCTCCGGGGTGGCTGGGGGCCCCGTCTCCTCCTTGGGGCGGGTGCGCCTCCCCGTCACCTTCGGCACCCGCTCCAACTACCGCACCGAGCAGATAGACTTTGACGTCACCCACATCCACCTCCCTTACAACGCGATACTCGGCTACCCCGCCCTCGCCCAGTTCATGGCGGCAACGCACCGGGGCTACAACGTCATCAAGATGCCCGGGAGCGGCGGCATCCTCTCCATCGCCGGAGACGCCAAGGATGCGGTCCACGCGCTCAAGCTCACCTACAAAGCTGCAGCCGTGGCACGCCCCAACGCAGGCGACGCCGCGCAGGCTCCGGAGGGCATTGAGGATGTCGATAACGTCGCCCCGACGAAGAAGAGGCAACTGTTCTCTCAGAGCCAAACTAAGACAGAGCAAGTGCCCGTGGGCGATGAGAATCCAGGCCTCACCTTCACCATCGGCGCCGGCCTGCCTGAGGAGCAAGAGGAGGCGTTGATAGCCTTCCTCCGCGCGAACAAAGATGCGTTCGCGTGGAACGCTTCTGACCTGGTGGGAGTACCGAGGGATGTGATCGAGCACCATCTCATGGTATGTCCCAATGCACGACCAGTGAAGCAAAAGGCGAGGAGGCAGGCTCAAGAGAAGCAGGCGTTCATTGCCCAGGAGGTTGCCAAGCTGAAAGAGGCAGGGGTCATCCGAGAGGCGCAGTACCTAGAATGGCTCGTCAACCCAGTGGTCGTCCCGAAGAAGTGCGGGAAGGAGCGCCTGTGCGTCGACTTCACGAGCCTCAACAAGGCCTGCCCTCAGGATCCATTCCCGCTGCCGCGCATCGACCAGATCATGGACTCCACCGCTGAATGCGACCTCCTCTGCTTCCTAGACGCCTTCTCGGGCTACCACCAGATCAAGATGGCGGTGGAGGATGTTGAGAAGACAGCCTTCCTCACCACGTGCGGTATTTTTTGCTACACGTGCATGCCCTTCGGGCTGCGGAACGCGGGCGCAACCTTCCAGCAGCTGATGCACATCACCCTGGGCCCACAGCTCGGGAGGAACGCGGAAGCCTACGTCGACGACATCGTGATCAAGTCGCAAGAAGCCAAGACCTTGATCGAGGATTTGGAGGAGACCTTTGCCAGCTTGAGGCGGGTGAACTTGAAGTTCAACCCCGAGAAGTGTGTCTTTGGGGTACCATTGGGCAAGCTGCTCGGTTTCCTGGTGTCGCACCGAGGAATCGAGGTGAACCCTGAGAAGGTCATGGCCATAAGCAAGATGAGCCCACCTCAGACACTCAAGGAAATGCAGAAGCTGGCGGGTTGCGTGACCTACCTGGGGCGCTTCATCTCGAAGCTTGGCGAGCGGGCCCTGCCGTTCTTCAAGCTCATGAAGAGGAAGGGCCCCTTCGAGTGGACTCCGGAGGCAGACGTGGTGTTCGAGGACCTCAAGCGGTACCTCACGAGCCCACCAGTTATGGTGGCACCTCACCCTCGAGAGCCCCTGGTGCTATACCTAGCCGCCACCCTGCACTCCGCAAGTGCCGCGCTTGTGGCTGTCAGGGAGGAGCTTCCTCACAAGTGCGTTCCACCTTCGGGAACGGACGGGCCCCCAGGCGGGGGACAGAGCGACTTGTCCAACACCGAGAAGCCTCCATCCCCTCAAGGCAACGCCCTCGAGGCCCAGGCCACCCGGGTCACCCCCGTGGCACCCGAGCCCCAAGATCCCACAGAAGAGAAAGGCGGCGCCGAGGGCCTCTCTCTCGTCGAACGACCCATGTACTACGTCAGTACGGTGTTGCGGGACGCGCGCTCACGCTACCCTATGCAGCATAAGCTCTTGCTTGCACTCCTTGTCGCCTCAAGGAAACTGCGCCATTACTTCTAGGGGCATCCCATCAGGGTCGTCTCCGCGTACCCCTTGGAGAAGGTCCTGCGCAACCCCAACGCGACAGGAAGGGTGGCAGAATGGAACATCGAGCTGCAAGCCTTCAATATAGAGTTTAGCACGACCAGGGTCATCAAGGGAGCGGCCCTGGCGGACTTCGTAGCCGAATGGATAGACGCTCCCGACCGGGGGTTGGGCGAGGGCCAGTCCCTCACCCCCGGCGACGAGGCGCCTGAAGGCTGGATCATGCATTTCGATGGGGCCTTCGCACGCAGGGAGCAGGGGCCGGAGTAGTGCTCATCTCCCCGACCGGGGACAAGCTCTACTACGCAGTGCAACTCTGTTTCCAGCATGGAGAAAAAGTCTCCAACAACATCGTAGAGTACGAAGGCCTAATCGCTGGCCTCCGGGCTGCGGTCGCCTTGGGAATCCAATGCCTCACCATCAAGGGTGACTCTCGGCTCCTCGTCAACTTTTCCAACAAGGAGTACACGCCCAAGGACGAGCACATGGAGGCATACTTGGCGGAGGTACGAAAGATTGAGAAGCGTTTCCAGGGCTTGGAGTTGCAGCACATCCCGCGCGGCGCGAACAAGGAGGCCAATGACATCGCCAAGAGGGCATCGCGCCGGGAGCATCAAGAGCCGGGCGTCTTCGAGGAGCAACTCTTCAGGCCATCCGCGACGCCACCAACTGGGGATCAGGCGTCGCGGAATGAGGAGTTACCCCCAGCGCCGCCGTCAGGAGCTCCAGCTTGTGGTCCAACCTCAGGAGCCCGGTTGCTCCTGGCAGTGGAGCCCCAAGTCGACGACTGGACACAGGAATTCAAGGTGTACCTGCTTCACGGCATGCTGCCCGAAAAAGAAGAAGACGCGGAGCGTGTGGAACGACATGCCACGGCTTATTGCCTTCGAGACGGGGAGCTGTACCGCAGGTGCCCGAATGACGTCACGTTACGGTGCGTATCCAGGGAGCAGGGGTGCGAGCTGCTGGCTGACATCCGTGGGGGAGACTGCGGGCACCACTCCTTGTCACGCACCCTCGTGGGGAAGGCATTCCGCACCGGCTTCTACTGGCCCTCGGTGCTCAACAACGCCACCGAGCTGGTCCGGTCTTGCGAGGCCTGTCAGTTCCATGCCAAGGAAATTCATCAGCCTGCTCAAGGCCTCTAAATCATCCCGCTCTCCTGGCCCATCACGGTCTGGGGGCTGGATATACTGGGGCCCTTCCCGTGAGCAGCAGGCGGATACTGCTACCTCTACGTCACCATCGACAAGTTCACCAAGTGGGCGAAGGTGGAGCCCGTCCGCACCATCCCCGCCGGATCAGCCGTCAAGTTCATCAGGGGCATCGTGAGCCGCTTCGGCGTCCCCAGCCGCATCATCACAGACAATGGTTCACAGTTCACAAGTAACCATTTCAGGACCTATTGCGCTAACCTTGGAACGCACATATGCTACGCCTCGGTGGCACACCCCAGAAGCAACGGTCAGGCAGAGCGCGCCAACGCGGAGGTCCTACGGGGCCTCAAGGCAAGGAGCTTCAAGAAGAAGCTTGAGGCCTACGGCAGTGGTTGGGTCAATGAGCTTCAGTCTGTGTTCTGGTCTATCGGCACCACCGCGACTAAGCCCACCGGCGAGACCCCGTTCTTCCTCGTTTACGGAGCCAAGGCCGTCCTCCCACACGGGGTCAAGCATCGTTCCCCGCGGGTTTTGGCATTTGACGAGGAGCGTCAGGATGACTCACGAGGGACAGACCTCGTGCTCGGAGAGGAGGCCTGGCGTCGAGCCTCGCTTCGGGCTACTAGGTACCAGCAGGTGATGCCGCGCTACCATTGCCGCAACATTCGCTCCAGGACCCTCGAAGTTGGAGACCTCATCCTAAGGCGGGTCCTCTGCAGGGAAGGCCTCCACAAGCTCTCGCCCATGTGGGAGGGCCCGTTCAAGGTCGCCCGCGTCTCCAGACCTGGCGCCGTGCGTCTGGAGACTCAAGATGGCATTCCTATCCAGAATGCCTGGAACATCCAGCACCTCCGCGAATTCTACCCGTGACACTCTCACATAATAATGAGTGGCCTGTATACGCTCGGAGCCCCCCGAGGACGCGGAGGGGTTACCTCCCATGCCCAAGTGGAAGCCCCATGCTCCGAGCTGGCAGACAACACTGCCCTCCAATGGCTATGCCCACGCAACGTGGATGCCCTATGTTCCTCGCTGGGGGAAGACGAAGACTAGCCTAGGTGCCGGACGCGGATTTTCTCTGCTTTTCTTATGTTCGAATTTGCCTTTTCCCAGAAAGAAGTCCGAGGCTTTTTGATAAAAGAAAAGGGGCGGGAATTTTTCTTCTTGCGGTTCTCTCTCTCTTGAATTTTCTTTCTTTGGGATGACGCCTGCCAGCCTCTCCCTCTCGCGCCCCGCGAGCGGGGGCTACTACTGGCACAGTGCGCACACCTCACCAAGGCCTCGACGTCCTGGCCCGCACGTGGCCTTGGCGTCCTGGTCCTCGCGTGGCACTTTCGAGCAAGCTAGTAGGCGCGCGCCGTCTCACCCTCGCTCGGGGGCTCTGCCACGGCTCGTTGCGCTGTCTTAAAAACCCCTGGAAGCTCATGCTCCCTGGGACAAGAACCAGCAGAAAGGGATGGTTGCCACTTGAATGTCAAGGGAGGCTCCTGAGCACTGCGCCTCAGGAGCCTCACCGATCGCGTGGCTACTCGCTCGCCATTGGTCTCGTCCTGGTGATCCGGACGGCCCCAGTGGTGATCGAGGCCCCGCCCTCTTTGGTCCCATCCTGGCGATCCGGACGGCCCCAACGGGGGTGGGGCATGCACGAGATCGGGCCCCAACGATGTAGAGTGCCGCTTGAACGTCAAAGGGGGGCTCCTGAGCACTGCGCCTCAGGAGCCTCACTGACCGCGTGGCTACTCGCTCGCCATTGGTCTCGTCCTGGTGATCCGGATGGCCCCAGTGGCGATCGAGGCCCCGCCTTCTTTGGTCTCGTCCTAGCGATCCGGACGGCCCCAATGGAGGTGGAGCATGCACGGGGTTAGTTACCATCGAAGGAAGGCCTTAGTTAACAGTAACACAACGACCACAATGCATAATGAAAGTGCTAATAAGAGAACGCAAGCGCCGTGGTTCATCATACACCCGGAAGGATCCCCCCATGATTTTGATTGCAGGTCGAAGAAAGGAAAAGAAGGCGAAGGGGCCCCGTCTCGGGGCCACCACTCCAGAGGCCCCGGCCTTGATGCACCGGCATTTAGTCGGAATCCTCCTCCTCCTTGATGGCGCCATGGTGGCACGTCGGCGTGGCCACTCCCCGGGCGGGGGAGCGGCGCCGCCACGGCTGGCTTCCCCGCGAAGTCCGGGCGCGATGACGTGGCGGGACGTATCGCCACTGCTAGAGTCATGGCGGCCGTCGCCAAGGGCAAGCTCATCTCTAAGATCGCCGCCGCCGCCGCCCATTGGGCAGCACTCCAAACGCCCCCCATCCTCACCGAAGATCTTGACGAACCGCGACGCAGCGACATCATGCTTGAAATGGAGTGTAGGCCTCCCCTTCAGGCCGTGGGCGCGGGCGAAGGTCTGCCACCCGCGGCCCAAGAAGGTGTTGCCCGTAGGGGTGACCTCAACCTCCACCCACAACGCGCCGCTGCAACACCCGTCGGCCCGCAGCCACAGGCCCGAGGGCGCGCCAACCGGCAGCGCCTCAGCGAAGGCGCGTGGGAGCTGCAACCACGAGCCTGCCGCCCTCTCCACCGGCACCAGGAACTACGAGCCCGCGTTAGCCGTGCGGGCTAGTGGACGCGGTGGCCGGGCACCCTATGCAAGCCTCTCCGCCCTGCCACGGCCGCCGCGACGCCGCCTCCAGCTGTGCCGGCGGAGGCACAGGGCCCTGCGGAAGGGTGCCCACACCCGCGGGGTGTCGCCGAGGACGTCTCGGCGTACTTGCGAGGGCGACCCCTACCCCTCTTGGGAGGCTGCTGGCTCGACGTCCCCTGGCTGGCTTTCCCTTTCTCAGCGGCGGAAAACCTCCTCACCGGCGTCATGGTGGAGTAGATGGAAGACAAAGGGGGGGGAGCAAGAAGAAGGAATGGGCTGGGGGCTCAGTCCCCCCCCCAGCCATTTATAGCCGGATGGAGGCCAACCGGCGTCTTCCCGGCCCCGCGCATTAATGACCTCGCAGCCTGCAACGGTTGAAGGCCAGCTGAAGCAGTTGCCTAAGCGACATGGGAAGTGGAGTCACCATGCACCTCGATCGGCGCGTGCCAGGCTCGTTTGGGGTGCTATAATGCTTCGCGTCGCGTCGGCTGCTCCCGTCGGATCACATCCGCGTGACCAGAGGAGAGAGAGGACTTAAGGGGTCAGCGACATTCAAGGAAGGATGATGATGGCAAAGAGGCACGCAGACCGGGCGTCAACTCGACTCAAGGCGGTTCCCGACTCTTCGGGGAGCCGAGACGCCTACGCCTCGTGGTGCGCCACGCATCGTGTCAGGGCCGCAGGCGATTGGGGCCCACGACTCTCCGGCCCAACCACCGTGGCTTCGCCCCGAAGCTAGCTCGAGCGCGCCTCGGGCCCGAGGGCTACTGTCGGCGTTGTCATGTCCGCGAGGCATGGAGCTCCCTGTACACTCCCGGGACCAACCCGTGACACTCTCACGTAATAATGAGTGGGCTGTATACGCCCAGAGCCCCCCGAGGATGCGGAGGGGTTCTTCCCACGCAATGTGGAAGCCCCATGCTCCGCGCTGGCAGACAACACTGCCCACCAATGGCTATGCCCACGCAACGTGGATGCCCTACGCTCAGCGCTGGGGGAAGACGAAGATGAAGACTAGCCTAGGTGCCGGACGCGGCAGTTGCTTGCATCTTTTTGTGTTCGAATTGCCACTTTTTGGAATGAAGTTTGAGGACTTCGGAACTCTATATTTAAAAGAAAAAGGGGCGGGGACTTTTCTCTCATTGCTCTCTCGTTTTACCGGTCTTGAATTCTCTTTTTCTGGATTGGTGTTTCATAAGGGGCCGTGCGCTTTGGCCCTCAACAAGGCACCTCGGAGCTGGATAGCAAGGCCCTGTCGCCTCAGGGACTTGCATCTTTTGGCAGTCGAGCCCCGCTCGGGGGCTCCGACCGCAGCGCGGCACCACAGCATGGAGTCTCAGGAGGCCCCAATGCCTCCTGAGGCAGTACCCGGCAGGGCGGAATGGGGGTCTCTCGAGCATCAAAGGGGGCTCCTGAGCAGTGCGCCTCAGGAGCCTTACCGGTCATATAGCCACTCGCCCCTTGATGTCGTCCTGGTGATCCGGTCGGCATCAAGGGTGTCGATGCCTTACCTCGTAGTTGCGTCCTGGTGATCCGGTCATACGCTACGGTGGTAGGGAAATGTGCGGGACTGGGACCTGCTGACGTAGAGCTGCTTGAGCGTCAAGGGGGGATCTTGAGCAACGTGCCTCAGGAGCCTTACAAGTCATATAGCCACTCGCCCCTCGATGTCGTCCTTGGTGATCCGGTCGGCATCAAGGGTGTCGAGGCCTCACCTCGTAGTTGCGTCCTGGTGATCCGGTCGTACACTACAGTGGTCGAGAAATGTGCGAGACTGGGGCCTGCAGACACAGAGTGCCGAAAGGGCTCCCAACTTGCCTCACTCATAAGAAAGAGAAACCCTCAGGGCGTCCGGACCCCCCCCCCAAGCGCCACTGCTAAACCTCCCTAACGTAGAAGGCTACCGCGAGCGTGCCGATCGGATTGGCAGTGACCCAGGGCAAAAGGAAGCGCGGAGCAACACACCTCGTCATTCGGGAGCACATTCAAGGGTATTTTCCAAAATACATTAAGGTTGGCACTAGGCCACATGCATAACCCTGCCAGGAAAACAAGAAGGCTGCTCAAGGGGACATGTTGTCGCCTCCACTCTCGTCATCACCGCCACCGGCGGCCTCGTGCTTCCCGGCTCCAGCATGGCCCTCGGCCTCATCGGAAGAAAGCTCCGCTATCAGGTCTTCCACATGGTCCTTGACCCACTCGGCGAGGGCAGTGCGAGTCACTTCGGGCACGGGACCAAGCACCGCCCCGAAATCGAAGTGCGGGTCGAGACGAAGGAGGTGGCTGAAGACGTTCGAAGCCGCACGCGCGAGGAGGTTGCGGCGCTTCTCCTCCACAAGCATGCGGATCTTCTCCACACCCCCCTCAAGGCACTACACGACCCTGGAAAAGAAGGCCAGGTACCCAGCGTCGTCTGGAACCAAGGGGCTCGAGACGCTCGCACTGCAGATGTCGCTCAAGGACCGATTGGCCCTCCCCTCGAGGGACTGGAACATCTGGGAGTGCGTGTACTGGAGGCCGCGAGCACGGTCCACCTCGTCCGAAGCCTTCTCCGCCAGGGAAGCAACGCCATTTACTTGTTTATAGAGAAAAGCTAGCTCGGCCTCGGCAGCGGCCTGGGCGTCCATTGCGGCTCGCCGGCGTCCCTCTTCTTGGTCTCACCTTTTCCTGAGGACATCAACCTCGCCTTTCAGGTGGTCACGTCGCCTGCTGTAGCGGGACTCCTGGAGCTTCAGCTTCGTGCGATAGTCCTGGAGAAGGGAACGCCAAGCCTCTGCCACCTTGTTGTCGACCTCCACTTGGAACCTCGCCTCGCGGGAGGCAAGGGACTCCTCGGCAAGCGACGCCTGGCAGTCCCTCACCTCCAGCCTCTCCTGCTCCAGGCTCTGCTCCAGCGCTTCCATCGGCAACGCGTCAACGGGCACGCAGGGGCTTGCACCAGCGGCGAGGGACTCGAGCGCCAGGCCATCAAGTGTGGCCCTCCGCGCTTGGAGCTGCCTCTCAAGTGCAGCGTTGAGGGCTTGAAGCTCCTCGAGGCGTTCCTCGGAAGCCCTACGCCAGCAGTCGGCTTCCTGAGACTCAGCAAAGGCGCGCTCGCGGGCCTCCACCACCACGGCAAGGGACTCCTCGGCCTTTGCACGGGCGCGCTCGCACTGCAGGCGGCCGAAATTCACGGCGACTTCGAGACGATGCCATTCCCGCGTGAGGCGCTGGTGCTCCATCTCCAAGCGGGCATCGTTATTGGCGAACTCCACCCCCAGGCGTCCTAGCGCTTCCGCCGCAGTCTGGAGCAAACCCCACCGCACGACGCTCCGATCACCTACGAGCTCAAGGGCCCAGCCAGGGTCTCCGCCTTCCCCGGGATGGACGGAGGAGGTATGCGGCGGGCCGCCCAGCCCGGACGAGTGCCCGGGGGCTGGGGGCTCCCGCCTGACCGTCCCAGAAGAAGGACGCGCCGCTTGAGACCCCACATCACTGAGCGAAGGGGGCCCGAGGACATAGTGCGGCACACCCCCAAGGTAGGCCGCCAGCGGGGGGCGCGGCCCCGCTCGGGGGAGCTGGAGGCTGCGGGCGGAGAAGATCGCAGGAGGCTCACGCTCGAGGCCTCCTGGGGGCTGAGCAGGCTCGAGTAAGGGCGCCTTGGCAGCCAGAACCCTGCAGCTGACGGAGGACGAGGACGCAAGGAGCTCGGAGGCCGTAGGAGTGGGCGGCACTGGCCCAGCTCCTCCTTCACCGGTGGGGAGCCTGTGGGACAGGAACTCAGGATGGGAGCGCAAAAGGGAAGGGTGAGGGGACGCAGGCACTTAATCATCCACGGCGATCCACTTCCTCTTCACCAGCGCCCGCAGCGCCGAGGATCTGCCGCCCCTGGGCGCCTGCCTCTTCCGACCGGCGCGGAGGCCGGGGGACAAGGAACCGACGACCGGCGCCTGGCACCCAGCGGCGGAGACGGCGGCATCCATCGACGACGGGGTGTCGCCCTCGACCCCGGGCCGACCCGAGGCAGGAGCCGGGGGAGCGGGTGACGAAGGACGCCCCACCTTAGCCACCGGAGGGGCCGTGGTTTCAGGGTTCCCGGGGATCGGGGCCCCCGTGAAGGGGGCGCCCTGGGGACACGCTTCCTCCGGAGGAAGGAGTCCCCGCTCATCGAAACACGGCATCTTCAAGACGAGGGATTCCCGGTCCTTGTAGTTGTACAAGGGGAGACCGTCCCGGGGAAGCTCGTCAGGATCACCGCTGGCCAGGCGTCGGAGCAGCTCACGTAGCACACCGGAGGAAAGAGACGGGACCTGGATCCTCATGGGATCGAGTGGACCAGTGAAGGCCCACATCGGGCGGGAATGGCGCTGAAGGGGAGCAATTCGTTGGCGTGTGAACTCTCGCACCACCATCGCCATCGTCACGCCCTCCTTCTTCAGCCTCGCCAGCCTGGCTAGGACCTGCGCAAGCCACGGGTCGATAAGCTCCTCATGCAACCACCCAGGATTCGGCACTGCGGGGGCCAGCGGAAGTTGGAACAGGGGGCCGGCCTCCGCGGCATTGACGTACACCCAATGCCGTCGGAACCCTTCGGCCTCCGGATAGAGTACGGCATCGAGGGGCCCCGCAGCGGATGCGTCTGCTGCCCTCAGGGACACACACCTAGAGCACTGTTCCCCCGAGGTCAGCTCGAGGGAGAAGAAATGGCGCAACTAGGCCACGGAGGGAGAGACACCAACGAAGGCCTCGCACAGAAACGCGAAGGCCAAGAGAAGGACAAGGGAGCCGGGGTCGAGGTGAAGCGCGTGGATACGGTAATGCGAGAGCACGGCGGAGAGGAAGCCCAAGAATGGTGGCAACAAGCCCGATAGAAGGGCATGGAGATGAAGGGGGATGGCGGAGGTCTCGACCTCGCTCCGAGGCCGCGAGCCCAGCCAGATCTTGGTTGCCCCCCATTCGTTGGAACTGGCGGCGACCACCAGCTGGACCTTCTCCAACCCCTCAAGATTCACCAGCAAGGACCGGCCCAGCGCAGGCTCCGACACCGCCGTGGTCATCGGCACGCTCAAGCCCTCGCCTTCTCTCTTCTTGGGGGCCATGGCGAGGGGGCGGGGCGGCGCGCGTGCAGGGATTTGACAGAAAGGGCGAGAGCCGCAGAAGAGGGGGGAACAGACGGCAAGAGCGATGGGAAACAAAGACAGCTACTGGCGTGCGCCAAGCAATTTGACAAATCTGAAAAATTTCCGAACCAGCATGAAGAAGAGGAGGCAACGGCCTCTCAGAGATTGCCACATGACAAGCCCGGCCCACAGGCAATCGGGGCCCGCGGCGCTTCGGGCCACCTTCAGCAGCTTCACCTAGAAGCCAACACGGGCGCGCCTTGGGCCCGGAGGCTACTGTCGGCGTTCTGGGAACGGGGCTACCCAGACCTGCCAGCCTGTCGCCCGGGGCGCAGCCCATTCCGCCGGCCGGTACGGCCTGGCACGTCTTCACTCAAGACAGGGCCCTCGCGAGGATCCCAGGCTCGCGAGGAAGAACAGCGCCAAGACCAGCAGGGGGTGGGCCTCCCCAGGCTCCCTCCGGAGCAGCGGAGATCTCTATGCAGAACCCGGCCTTAGGAGTCAAGGATGACGCAAGGAAGGATAGGCGGGTGCCAGCATGCCAGGCGGTGCAGTTTCCCCTTTGGTGCAAAGAGAGCAGGGACGTACGCGGGTTCCCAAAGCGCCTCCCAAAGGTTTCCATTCCGGTGCAACAAGACCACGACCACGAGCCCCGCCGGGTGGATGTCATCGCCGAGCCCAACTCTGCATCGTCGACAGCTACTTTGCAGGTGAAGACCACCTTTCGACTGGGCGGAGATGTACTTCTGTCCCCCTACAAATTTGGCCGTTGTGGGATCCCTTCCCGCCATTGCGATAAGGGAAGAGGACCCGGGCCACTGCTATATATAGAGGCTCGGCTGCACCGTAGAGAGGGATGGGACTCCACTACAAGGCTAGTAGAAGGCCAAGAACACCACCGAAGCGCCCTCACGAGGCTCCTCACCACTGTACTAGTTCATCCATGACACCTCCTCGAGAGGCAATCCACCAAAGCAGGAGTAGGGTATTACGCTTCGCAGCGGCCTGAACCTGGGTTAACCACCGTGTTCATCTTCTTCCTCGTCATCGTGTGAGTCCTCCATGGTAACCATCGAATAGCGAGCAAAGTAGGGCGAAGCTGCAGGGGATCTTCGCACACGCCCCTGTGTTCGAACCTTGAGGGTTTTGCGGAGCCTGAAATCCGACATTCCCTTCTGGTGCAACAAGACCAAGACCACAAGCCCCGTAGGACGGACGTCATCACCGAGCCCACCGCTGCATCACCGACGACTACTTTGCAGGCGAAGACCACCTTTCGTCAAGATAGGGTGTACCTCCTGTCTCCCTTTGAATTTGGCCGTTGTGGGATCCTTTCCCGCCCTTGCGATAAGGGAAGAGGACCCGGGCCGCCATAAAGGGGGACCAAGTAGTTCGGTAGAAGGGGACAAGCAACCACCCCGCGAACACATCACTGTACTAGTTCGTCCACAAACCTCCTCGCGAGGCAATCCACCAAAAGCAGGAGTAGGGTTTTATGATTCGCAGCGGCCCGAACCTGGGTAAACTCTTGTGTGCCATCGTTTTCCTCGCCATCGAGCAGGGGTGTTGTGTTGTGAGCTTGGAGGGGGCAAAGCTGTTGGGGAATCTTAGCACACGCCCCTGGGTTCGAATTCTTTAGGGTTTTGCGGAGCCCGAAATCCGACAAGCTCGTCCATGGGTCATCCCGCGCCGGGTCTTCGCTTTCCTGGATCAGAAGATTGTCCACATCCCAGTTGCAGTTGAGTAACCCTTCAAATTCGGCTTCATCATCCAATATGGGAGATGGATCAACATCAGGAGCAAAGATATGCTTACACCATTGGGGATTCAGAGGCGCCGAGGCCTCACCCCTTTTGGACTCGTCCAGGTGATCCGATCGCCCCAACGGTGGGCGAGGTCTGCTCGTGGTTGAGTCCCGCAGACACAGAGCACCAAAAAGGGCCCCCAAACCATCCCACAAACAAGGAGGAAGCGTCCCAAGTGGAATCGCGGACTATCTGGACAACCCTGCCGCACCTCGCAACGCACGAGATCGTCACCGGCCTACAAGCTAAGTACACTACCGAACCAAGCAAGAGCCTCCTGATCTAATGGCGGTGCGAGGACGGGATAAGGGTTGTGCGCACTAATGTGAGGATGCAGGTACTGCGGGCCACCACGCGCGGCTAGTGAGACCCCCTGAGGCCTGAGGCGCCAGGAAAAACGGCGCGAGGGGAGGGACCCTACCACGACGAGCTGCAAGGCCATGAACCCGGGGAGTGGCGGCCATGAGCTGCCTCTCAGGAGAGAGAGCCTCGCGAGGGCCCTGCCGGCCACCATCACCGAGCCACATCGTCAGCGGCACCGAGCCCCGTGCGAAGAAACTAAGTCACGTCACGGCTAGCAGGCAACTGGCGATTTAAGAAAAGGAAGGACGGAGACAAAGGTAATACGCAAAAGGCTGACGCCCACAGGGGCCGAGTTCTTCTTAAAACATTACAAGTACCAGGAAAAGAAAACAAGGGAGGCCTAGGTGGAGGAGTCGCTGTCGCCGTCCGAGTCGCCGGCCGCCTCGGCGCCGGAGCCGCCCTCCCCGCCGGAGGCGGGCACCTGGACGAACCGCTCCACCAGGGACTCCACGTGCGGATGCACCTCGTCCCGGAGGGGCCTCTGGAGCCCCACAGGCACCCACTCCCCGATGCGCTGGAGGTTGAACTCCGAGGCGTGGCGGTGCAAGTTTGAGAAGACGCGCGTCAAGGCGAGGTCCAGGAGGTCGCGCGCGTCGGCCTCGCTGTCCGCGTTCACGTGGGAGACGCCGGTCTCCAGCGTCTCCACCACCCTGCGAAAGAAGTCGAGGTAGCCCTCGTCGCCGTGCGCGCAGGGTAGCGCGGGGGCTTCCCCGACGAACCGGCTCATCGCGCCGGCCGTGCGGTGGGCGATGTCAAGATACTGCTTGGCGCGCTCGGACTCCAGCATCTTGGCATGCGCCGCCTCATCCTAGGCGGCCTGCACGGCGTCGGCTGCCTCCTTAACCTGGGCCTGGAGGGACGCCAGCTCCGCCCTGGCCTCCGCTTCGCCCCGGAGGGCGGCTTGGAAGGCAGCCTCGGCGGTCGTCAGCTGGGCCCGCAGCGCGTCCACCTCCTCCTGGAGTTCTCCGAGCCTGCGTTTCTTGGCCGTAGGCACCCTGGAAGAAGGAGAGGATCAGGTCTGGTGCACCGGACATGACAACTAATAAAGAAGAAGGCGGCGGAGCACTCACTCATCAACCGTGCCCCAACGTCGGCGAACTTGCGCCGGCCCCGAGGGCCCCCCGCCGCTGCCTCTGGAAGAGGGCAAGGAAGCCGATGGCCCCGCGCACTTCACCGCGCCCGCAACACTTCCTCCAGACGCCATGGGAGAAAGGGAGAAGCTGAGAAGAGGAGAGGGTTTCCTTTGGAGCAACGGGAGCAGACGGGTGCTTCAAGATTACAAGACCCCCCTGGGGAGGGCGGATTTATAGGCGTAACCGTGGCCACGAGGCATCGTGGGAGAGCAGGCGTCGTGTGCCCCTCGGCCGTCACCCTGCTTCGCGTCGCATCACCTGCCACCGTCGGGTCGCATCCCCGTGGCCCGAAGAGTGGAGGCCCAAGGGAGCAGCTAATCGGTCATGGGTATCGAGCGTGATTCCTCCTTCCCATTTATCGATAGCAACTCTTGTCATACACATACCTCGAGTGGGATCCATCGAGGGTGATTCCTCGGATTTCCACTTGGTGTATAACCACACAGTTACTTTAACTTGACATTGTTTACATGTGAAAGACGGGACTGGAGGGACAGGCGGTACCACCCTGGTTGAGGTGGACCTGAGTTCCCGACAGTCTTGAGACGGGTCGGCCCCAAGGGTACCCGTGTGTAAGATGTGGTGGGATGCACCGGTAAGGCATCCAAAAGGTTATGTTGAGGCGTGGACGGGCAGGAGAGGCCCTTGCCACACATTCTCAAGATGGGGCGACGGACAACACTTCATGGGTCGAGCTTTCCCCGCATTAATAAAATGCTAATGGTTTGGGTACTTGATCTGAGTTGGGTCGTTGGACTTTTTACGCACCAAACCATAGCGTGGGAGAAGTTATGGGTACTCAGCGTCGTTGTATCAGCTGAAGCTCTTCGGACGTCAGCAATGGAGCGGCGCGCACCGGATTGGACTGGACGATGCAGCTCTTGGACTGGAGTGTACTAGGTCTGCTTCCGGCCGCCCACGCATCGTGCAGGAGCACAGAGGGCAAGTGGGCCCACGACCCCTTTGTGCTTAGGATTTAGACCGGTGGGCTAGCCTCTTCGTTTAGCCTAGGTGGGGTGACGACGTGCTGCTATCCCGAGGCTGGGCATGACCTAGGAAAGTGTGTCCGGCCGGAGGTGATCAGGAGTGTTGGAAATGCAGTGCACCCCTGCAGGGATGAACAAACTATTCGAATAGCCGTGTCCACGGTAACAGAACGACTTGGAGTTGTACCTTGCACTACTAGAAAAAGCCCTATTAGTGGCGCACCTGTTTTCATTAGTAATGGCGCACTATAGGTGCGCCACTATTAACACGCCACTAGTAACAGATAGTAATGGCGCACCTCTGGTGCGCCATTAGTAATCCAGATAGTAGTGGCGCACCACCAGGTGCGCCACTACTATCCCTTAGGTGCTCCACTAGTATTCCCTCTAGGTGCGCCACTAATAGACTTATAGATGTGCCACTAATAATAAAGAAAGGTGCGCCACTAATAAGGGCTGAAATGCGCCACTAGTAATGTATTTGGAAAACAAAAAAAAATCCAAATTTACAGAAAACAACCTATAAGGAAAAATAATTTAAAAACAAACAATGAAATAGAATCATAATTTTTATTATAGTAAGAATATTACAATGTCTTTACAAGTATCCAATAAAAGAAAAATTACAAGGAAATAAAAGAAAATTCTAAAACTAATCTTCTAGTAATCTTTTCTTCTTTTTCTTTACTTTATCCCTGCAAAGAAATGTAATTGCCCAGTAACAATATGGTCAGTTGTGCAATCTACAAATGTAAGTTAGTGGCCCAATCTTAGACTAAAATCTGCAGCTAAATTATCCCAGTGACACAATGAACACCCTGAATGCGTGCAGAATTATCAGCACAATTTCCAGAGAATCAAATTAATAGAATTTCGTTGACGAATAAGCAGCAAGGAAAAAAAAAGAACTGGCTAGCTTATCCAAACCATATGCATGGTGTTCTAAGCTTGAATAGAACTGCAAAGGAAATCCATATGTTGATGGCATGTAAATTTCTGACAGTAACGCTGCTGCTACGGAAATTTACGACGCTAGATAATATATGCCAGTGCATTTGACGACGTTACATAGTATATGCAAGTGAGTTTCACGTGCAACAAGTTCTACCAATCTGGTTATCAGAAAATGCAGCGAGTATTCAGGGTTATTTTCTTGTAGGACCAGATAGTATTGAGGTTGCAACCACTGTATGGCTAATTTATAGCATACGAAATCAATAGCACTGCGAGTCAAATTATAGAAAAAACAACACATGTGAAACATCAAGCAATTAATCTGTTGTAGTTGTGCAATATAAGAAGGTCGATAGCTAGCTTGTGTTTTGACAGACTGAATAGTACTATGAAGAACTACATGCAAAAAGGTTCAGTTGCAAGATTGAAAATTTTGAGAAGCAATTGAACTGACTGTGACAATATAAAACTTCAGTAATGTCTAGCATTACCTCTAGGTGCAAATTAACGAAATATGGATTTATAATTTGCCACATAAGCAGATTTATAAGAACAATTAGCAGTGAATCAAACTAATAGAGCTTTGATGACAAAGAAGCAGCAAAGGTGGCAACAACTAATTAACTAGTCCAGATAATATCAATATGTATGGTGCCTAAAGTTTGAAAGCACTGCCACTTATGTGTGTCTGCTGCTATGAAAGTTTATGATGCTGGATAATATATTCAAGTGAGTTTTATGCTGCCACTTTTGAAGATGAAAGAAAAGGATGGTTAATTCATCGAGAAATTTACAATCTGCGAAACTGCTTCATCTTGAGAAAACTTCTTTACATTTGGTATAAAAGACATTATGCACTAATTTACATCAGTCTTGAAAACTTGGGTCCATATGCAGGTGTTGCCTTCATCCAAAAACAAAACGCAGTCACCGAGACTTGGGTGGATTGCAATAAGCAGAAAAAACAGGTTTCTACTTATACTAGAAATTATCCCAGGACCATTCATGAAGATAAGGTATTTTTGTGCTTTCTCAGTTTCAGGAGTAAGGACAGTAACCAAAAAGGCTGAATTTCATTATGGAGAATGATATGTTAAATCTTACCCAAATTTCTCATCGTAATTTTAAGATGAGGACAAACTACTTGTGGATGTGGAAAGACCATTGCAGATAGTGAACGACAATCACAAAACAAACTAACTACTCCCTCCGTCCGGAGATACTTGTCGAAAAAATGGATGCATCTAGACTTATTCTAGTACTAGATACATTCATTTTTATTCATTTCTTCGACAAGTATTTTCGGACGGAGGGAGTATTTTACATGTTACTCTCACTATGGAGAATTTCAGGCATACTGCATAACATGTTAAAACTGTTATGCTAAACTGTCGTAGGGAAAATACAGTTTCCCTATTTTTATAACCAGAAAGGCACATGCTTTAGCCACGAAACAGAGGCATTTCAAAGATAGTTGCACAAGACAGCATCCGCACTCAGAGTTTATACCCCTACTCTCTGTATATGACAAAAAATACAGGGTACAGTCTGATTACCATGGTCACGCAGAGGCAGAGCAGGAGTCTGGAGCCGAGAAGTAGGCAAATACAGGGTGACCAAATGTCATGCCATCTTCTTCGGCCGCCAAATATACAGGGTGACCAAATGGCAGGAAAATTATTCTAACAACCAGACTTCCTGCAAACAATTAGAAGATCATTAGAGATTTTTTAAAAGGTGGTTAAGTCAGTATTTTGGATAGCTTCGTCGTATTTTTAGTTACTTAATTTGATATTTTTTGTTGGAGATATTCTAACAAGGTGAGAAAGGGAGGTGGGAGCCATTGATGAACCACGCCTTGCCAACTCCCATTTATCCAAAGAAAAGCACTTGGAACAGAAGGTGCTTGACATACTTGCCTAATTTATCCACAAGACCATATGCAGCCTGGTTAAATGGTGTATCAAAAGTTCTGATATTAGCAAATAAAAGAAAATATGCCCAATATCCAATGAAAATGCAGGATGCATAAACAACCTGAGACAAAGCAAATACGACCAGCTTCTCCTGCAAAAAAAAACACTTGGCAAAATTATACTGTTTGTCCTGCAAAGCTTTATTATGTTTTAAGATAAACTTAAAATGAATGAGTACAACACAGGACAAAGGAATGACGAAGGAAAGTGTTCCCGATATTTTTATCTTATTTATAATTAGGGCAGTTGTATTTGTTAACTAACCACACAAATACAGTAGTTGAAATATTCCAATACATACAAATATTATCCTTGGTACACATACCAGAATAATACAATATACAGTATGGTTTGGCAGTCTCATCCACTGAAATGGTAATATCTTTAACTGCATTCCCTGTTTGAGCTATTATTAGATTGCATCTTCACCAGTGGTCAAGTATCAATGTTTTATATGTTGCTTTAGATTGCAATCTGCATGAACTTGCTGTTTCAGTCTTACATTGCATCTAGATTGCTGGCTTATTACTCCAGTACTATTTTATGTACAAATTGCCCTAGAAATTATGTTTTCCTTTTTGTTGCTTTCAGTGGCTGTCGTCTGATTTATTTTCCATTCTTATTTTTTGAAATAATTACGCAGGTTGCTCGCCGTTTTGCAAGCTATGGAACCTTTTGTGGTTATCGCTAGTGGGGGTTTGCGGCAAACATCCTTGAACAAAATGCGGGGAGGCTTCAGTCCGCTCTAGTGGTGTTGCCGCTAGTGGGGGTTTGCGGCAAACATCCTTTATATTCTACAGTTTACATTAACAGAGACCTAGATCTAACAGTGGTAAAAACTCGACAACCGGCGGAGGAGGGGGAGGGGCAGCATACCTTGGAGCGGAGGAGGGGGAGGGGCAGCGGGCCTTGGAGCGGAGGGGGCGAGGGGCAGCGGGGTAGAGGACGACGAGGTCGGGGCGGAGTTTCGAGCGGCGGGGTCGCGCACGTCGGCGAGGCAGAGGCGGGGCCACTGCTAACGGTGCCGAGGAGGTCGAGGTCCAAGTTGAAGAAGCGCTTGACGGCGGCGACCTTGACCTTGGTGGCTGGGTGCGCCCCTCCAGCTCTCCTGCTCCTCGAGCAGGACAAGGCCGGAGGCTACAGCTAGAGAAGAAGGGCACTGCTCCCGGATTCGGCGCCCTCGTCGCCGGCGCTCGGCTCGTCCGCGCCATGGGCGGTTGCAGCAAAAGGGCAGGAGCCGAAACCCTAGCCGCGGGCGAGGGTGGAGGCCGCGAGCGGCGATTCTGGCCGGAGAGGAAGAAGGTGCGGAGGGAGGGGAGCGTGGGGGCGTGTTGCGCGTCGCCGGGACTCGCCGGAATTCGCCGGCGTGGGTGGCGGCGGCGGCGAGGAGTCGTGGGGAGAGGGACGCTCGCGAGAGAGAGGGGTCGTGAGAATTTCTGTTCGGTGGATTCTGTCTATATTTTTTTTACGTTCCTTTTCTTTTCTTCGGTGGGCTGCGCGCGGAGGCCCGAAATTGAGAGAGATCGTGCGGGGGAAAAGGAAATTCCGGTGGAGGCAATCGACTAGTCAAAGGGGCAGAGTTAGCACTAGCGCACCATGTCGGGTGCGCCACACCTACGCCTTAGCAATGGCGCACCTTTGCCAGGTGCACCATTGCTACCTAAAATAGCAATGGCGCACCTGGCAAAGGTGCGCCATTGGTAAGCCTGGGGAAGGGGTGGACCGGGAAAAAAATAGCAATGGTGCATTGAACTAAAGGTGTGCCACTACTAAAAAAATAACAATGGCGCACCTGCTTCTGGTGCGCCACTGCTATATAGCAGTGGCGCACCACCACCATGGTGCGCCATTAATAGGGATATTGGCTATAGCCATTTTTCTAGTAGTGTTGACCTTATACAACTATAATTGTGATTTAATTTGAAATGAATTGTGGCTCCGAGATTGCTTCCTCGCAGGGATTCGAGGAAGAATCTCTGGGCGTGGTTACTTAATAAAATTGCTACAATAATATGACTATATATGAGATACCAGTCTACTCTCTTCTAATGCTGCAAGATGTTGAAGATGCTAGTCTTCGATAGGACTAGGCTTTCCCCCTACTCTTGCTTTTTGCAGTCAGCCCAGATATCACCCCCTTTCCTTGATAATGATGCATACTTAGCATAGTACTAATGTCAGTCTTGCGAGTACTTTGGATGAGTACTCACCGCTGCTTTGCTTTCTCTTTCCCCCTCGATACCATTACCGCGTTCAGACGACGGAGCCCAGGAGATGGAGTACGCTGGAGATGACTACTACACCACCGCTGGAGCCTACTACTACGTGGAGAGTGCCGACGCTCAGGAGTAGTTAGGAGGTTCCCAGGCAAGAGGCCTCGCCTCTTTCGTTCTGCTGCTTATGTTTGTGCTAGCCTTCTTAAGGCAAAACTTGTCTAACTTATATCTGTACTCAGATATTATTTGCTTCCGCTGACTCGTCCTTGTCGAGCTTTGTATTCGAGCCCTCGAGGCCCCTGGCTTGTAATATGAAGCTGTATGACTTTAATTTGTGTCTAGTGTTGTGTTGTGATATCAATCAGTGACTCCCTAATCTTGGTCGTACGCATTGCGTGTATGTTTAGCGTACGGTCGAAATTGGGGGCGTCACAAGTTGGTATCAGAGCCGACTGCCTGTAGGTAGCCCCCTTTCCAACTCCTTGGCCGAAGTTGAGTCTAGTCATTGAAAAACTTTTACTAACATAGTTGTGTGGCTTACGGGCCCACTTCTCAATCGGGTGGTATTAGGATCTTTTATTCCTCGTCTATACTCTGGGTTCTGATCTCTCTTCTCTTTCGGGTTAAAGATTTTATTAACACTAACTCTAGGTTCTCTTAACTACTCCTCCCGGAGAGCCCCTCCTTCCAGACGACGGCTCGATTCATCAGAAGACTTCGAAAATACTCTCTGATGTTCTCCCAAGAACTTGTGCTCATCGCTTTTGCGATTCCTTTCCACCGTCAACCCCTATGGATGACTACATGCAATTGTCGCTCATACTTTCATATCCAGTTGCTCTTGTTATTACAAGGTACATCGAATTATCTTACCGGAGATTCGTTCTTCCTCGGTTGATCATGTGTTTCTCAGAATTCTTTGAAACACTATTCGATCTTCCGTAATCCTCAGTAGCCTTTTGCTCTTGATCTTTCTCACCTGCTTGCATTATGGTTAATTCCATATGTCTAGCAATATTAAGTAAATCCTTTGTGGTTTTCATTTGGTTTTATTGATTCAACCTGTGTGTGGATGCACGCACTCATCAGTTGTTTATCATAAATTATCCGTCCGGCTCAGACGTCTTTCTAAACATGAGTGGGTTCCCGACAAATCAACCTTGATTGATTGCCCATCTAAGTACTTTTCATATTACTTGTATTTGATCGGAATATCTGATTCTGATACACAATTGGGAAGTCTCAATTCCTTTTGTTATTTAAGCATCGAATTATTTGGATGTTCTATAATCTGATGCCTTGCATTGTTCTTCCACTGAATGAGTTCTGATACTCATATCAGATCCCTTTGTGGGATGCCAAACCATTGTTGGGTTGTTATCCGACCACATCCTTCACATTCAAAATCCTTGTGAGTTCTTCCCCTGATACATGATGCCATTGCTAAATTGTATCTTCTCCCTCTGGTAAGTTGTATCCTATGCTTTTGTCAGCCATGCTCTTTTTTCAAGCATGTGTTAATTACTCTTGAAGCTTGTGGTATATGTTCCTAAGATACCCCGATGGGTTGAACCTATGCCTTCCTTAATTCATGTGAACTCAAGAGTTTTCACGAGTCCTACTCTTTTGGTGTTTTGCCGGATAATCTTTCAAAGCTACAACCTGGTTTGATACTTTACATCCATGGTTCTGACCATGACTGTTCTTCTTTGATCCCATTTTCAGACCAGTTGAAGCACTTGCCTTCTGCGGATCAATACATCGGTCCAAGCTTTAATTCTGATCTACATCCGAGTATTACCCTGGTATCTCGAGAAAATCATGGAGCTGCATAGCTTCTTATAAGCTCCTCATCAGCTATGTTTTCCTTCACTGATTCCAGTTTCCTCGTGTTTTGAGTTGTTGGACGCTCAAGGACACCGATAATTGAATCGAGTCCGAATTGCGATTCAACAACTCTTAGTAATTTTCTTTGCTTATGATTTTGTGCTCGATCATGTCTTTCCAAGCTGTTTGGCTACATCATCATCGTCATGCTAAGGCTTGACCATGCTATTTATATCCTTCATCCCCGGAACACAATTCCAACAGTGCGCTAAGCTTACATCAAGTTTGCAACGTCATGTTGGTTGTCTTGAAGGCAATTTCGACTCTGAGCTAGCACTCTAAACTGTGGTTCCGACCACCCTTCGCTTCATCATTACTTTGCTTGATGTCGTCGCTGATCGATTACACCTTCAAGAGACTTCCCGGCAAATGTGTCGTGATCCTCATCGGCATTCTGGGCTCTTCCAGGATATCAATTAAATTCCTGATGAGAGTAGCATCCTTGTCTGTGGTAATTGGTGTCGTCGTTGGCGACATCCTTGCCATCACCTTTCATTTCTTTGTTCCTGTGTTGTTTCTAACCGAAGTACTGACAAATGGAATGTGATGTGTAAATTCAATACTTGTGGCATACCAACTCTATCACCTTGGAGTTAATGAACAATAAGTCCATTCTTAGTGTATTGGCTGTTGAGTCAACATTCTAACATTGGTCGTGGAACTTAGTCCGGATTTTGGGAGCACCTTTCGAA
Organism: Elymus sibiricus; assembly: GCA_039707655.1. Taxonomy (NCBI): domain Eukaryota; kingdom Viridiplantae; phylum Streptophyta; class Magnoliopsida; order Poales; family Poaceae; genus Elymus; species Elymus sibiricus. The sequence continues at coordinate 180,729,404 of CM077673.1, read as the reverse complement.
TAAGTTTTAATTGTGGGTGTTTCCCTCGGGCATACCTCGTGGTATCAACTGGTTTGACCAATGCTATCAACTTATTCACGCAATCGTGGAAATCCATCATTGTGGAAATCTCGACAAATTGTTGCTGAGCCCATCAGACACATCCTCTTCTTCTTCGTGATTCATGATGAACATTGAAGCTAGTGTTGTAAACCTTGAAAGCATTATCTTTGTGCCTAGTTCGTGAAGAATATGTTTGATAAAAGAAGTGTTTTTCTATAAGTTCACGTGCATTTTTGCCACCGTGCTTAGGGGAAATTTTTGTCTCGCTTACTCTGGAATCGATCCAATTCATTCAGGCATGTGCGAAGTATTCTATGGTTTGATAGATTTGCTACTTTCACTCCATATGTAATTCCTAGCACGCCGAGCCATTGATTGTTTTGATCGGGGAAAAGAAGTTCCTCGTAAGAGCTAATCCAAACTTACACATGGAACTTTGATATCCTCTATGATGGTCCCCAACCAGAACTTGATTACATTCCATTCTAGAAAACTTCCATGTGGGCACGAATGTCTTGACCATGTGTTCAGATGTCTTGTAGTCTGGCTAATGATTCAAGTCTTGCTTATGTCGCTCATTCCGAGATTCTTGCAACATCATCTCGTAGGTCTGTGTTGCATCCTTTTCTCCTCAGGCCTTCTTTGTCTGAAGTATCCTGACACCAACCAGATCTGAATCTCGGACAGATATGATGGTTGGAACATTATCAAGAATTATAACTTTGGTCTTTATTACTCGGTAAGGTGATGTTGCAACTAGCACACCTAGCCGGATGACCTATTGTTATAATGCTTTGTTCAGCAGGGATTGCCATTCTTCCATGGGGAAATTTTAAGACTTATTTTATAAGTTGTTCCTACTGGATCCTTTGTGTATCCAAACTGCATCCTTTACTCGAAACACCATATCATTGATATCCCGAAGCATCGATGTGGTATACCGTTCATCAAAAGGAATAAGGTAAGCTCAATGCTAATCGTTTCTTGATCAATTATCCGAAACATCATTGTATGGGAATGTCATGAATTTCCTCGCCCCTTTTTCCTAAATGGTTATCTACTTGCTATCCTGTCATGTATATCATGCTCTGTTTTTCCTTGGGAAGGATATACTCCTAAAACTTGAGTATAACCACATTTTCCTTTCCATTGGTCTGTTTAATGTGATGAACACCTTTTCCTTTCCATTGGTCTGTTTAATGTGATGAACACCTTTTCCTTTCCATTGGTCTGTTTAACCTTTCTTAGTCTAATTTATCTGAGCAATGGTAATCCCCTGCTTAGGAAAACACCTCGGTGGTCAACTCTGTCAGTAAGGCCCTGTTACTATTGTTGATAACATTCCGGTAACTGCCGGTGGACGAGAACTTTGCCTATTTGTCCGCCTCGTTTCAACGAGCAGGAAAATGGTTCTATTCGTCCCCCGCCCTTGGTACCGACGTTGTTACCAACATAGCTGGCAAGCTATCCTCTGACACGTCTTCTTTCATGACCGTGCAAGTTGTCACCGCTCTTCTTACTATTAATCCGCATGATGGTCCCATAACCCCCAGTTCCACAGGATCGAAACCTGACTCTCCTGTACATCTTTGATTCCAAAGTATCCTTTGCACTTGGCTTCGTTTGTAATTCCCGAGCCCCCGTCCAAGGGATGATCTATTCTAATATCAGACACAATAATTATTTTCGTTGCTCTGAACCCCCCTTTTCACCTTCTGATCAGGCATCGAATGATTGCCAACCCGTTTGAAACTTATATACCATCACATTTTGCTCTTAGTGATCCCTCGAGTCTTAACTTGAGAAATAAATCTTGTGTTCCTCCGTGAGTTCACCGTCAGATACCCAACCTTGTAGGGATACGTTCTTCCAGAGTTTTCCCTCTAATCGCATTCGTAGGACGATGAAGACCCCGAAGGAAGGATGACGACTCCATCGGATTGACCTGGATCAGAGTAATGGATACCTCTACAAGAAGGACCGACCTCTTCGGTGAGAGCAGCTAAGAACGAGAAGACTCGTTAGATTTTCGTAACCAAGTTTTCCCCCTTACGTCTACCTCTTGATTCTCGGGACGAGAATTCTTGTTAGTAGGGGAGAATTCTGACACCCTGGATTAAGTGCTACAGTAATCTCAGTAATCAAGCTACAGTAATCTGTAGATTTGGTTAATCCATTTTGCTAATCCCAATGTGATCACCTTGGCATCAAATGCAAATTCAAATTCTTAGGCAATTCAAAAAAAATCATTTAAAAAGTGAAATTAAAAGTTCTGCAAATCCGAGGATAAAAATCTTGCATAAGTTCCAATTATTCCCTAAGCAATTAATAGAATGCAACCCACAATTTTATGAGTGTTTTAGAGCCTCTAAGACATTTATAAGAGTGGCCCAATCAATTAATGATATACCTTTTGGTTTTGGCAGTTTTCAAAAACAATTCTAAATGTCATCAAACTTTTTGTGGAACTACCAAATATTACAATTGTAATATTGGGCTGGGTCACATACTTTACAAAAGCTAAATAATTATTAAATTAAATAAAAACAGAGAAACTAATAAAAAGAAAGAAAACTAAAAGCATTGACAAAATTAAACAAAAAAAGCCACCCCCCCCTTGTGGGCCTCGGCCCAGCTGGCCTCCAGGCCAACCAGGCCGGCCCACCCCAACTGGCCCACCCCTGCGGGGCCATAACCCCCCCGGAGCCGAACCCTAGCCCTCCCCGTCGCCCCACAGTCCCCCGATCCCCCTCGCTCTCCCCTCCCCCAGATCGGATCGGGGCCAGGCCGCCCCCGCTGCGACCGTGCCGTCGCCGGCGCCCCCCTTCCCCGACATCGTCTCCCCACCGCCGCCTCGCGCCGCGTCGGTGCCCCAACAACGCCGCCCGACGCTGCCCCCCGTCGCCCCCTCCTCGCAGGACCCCGCCGCCAGTCCACCTCGCCCCCGAGCCCGCTGCCACTCCCCTCCCCCGTGATGTGAGCCCCCTGGGCTCCTCCCTCTCCCTCTTCTCCACCCCTGCTCCGGCCTCACCGCACCGCCGTAGCCCGCGCACGCGCGCGCCCGCCTACGCATGGCCTCGCCGCCGCCGTCCCCTCGCGGCCGCACCCGCACGGCCCCCCGCATCGCCCTCCGGTCGCTGCGCCGCCCGCCGCTCCCCCCCCCGCGCGCGCCCGCTCACCCCGCCCCCCAGCGACCCCTCGTCGCGCGCGCACGCGCCGACCGCCGCGCTCCTCCCGCGCTCGCACGGCCTGGTCACGGCCCGCCCACACCGTGCGCGCCCGCCTCGCGCCCCCCTTCCCCCTGGCCCCGCCATCGTCGGCCGCCCGCTGGCCGCCGGCGAACGCCGTGCATGCCTCGCCCCCCCCCCCCCGGCCTCGATTTGGTTAGTGGGGGTAATCCCCACTAACCAGCGGGGGTAATCCCCACTAACCCCACTCCCCCCTGAGAATGACAACAGGGGCCCAGGCCCCTGTTAAACGAAATTAAAAAAAAGATAATAATTATAAAAAAATAAAAATAATAAATAAATTAATAAAAATGTTTAATTAGTAAATTAATTAATTAATTAGATAATTAGTTTAATTAATTAATTAGGTAATTAGTTAATTAACTTAACTAAGGTTAATTATATTAATTAACCACTCTGATAATTAGTTAAAACTGTTAATTAATTTTGTTAATTAATTATTCTAATTAGAGAATGACAGGTGGGTCCCACCCCTTAATTAGTCCTGATTAATATTAATTAAACTTTAAATTAAAACCGAGTCAATGACAGGTGGGGCCCACTGGTCAGTTCGACCAGTCAACCCCCACTGTTGACTGTTGAGGTTAGCATGACATCATGCTAATGTCATAATTGAATTATTAAATTAAAATAAAATATTTTAATTTCTGAATATTAATAAAACTTTAAAAATTAATATAAAATAATCCGTAACTCGGATGAAAATAATTTAAACATGAAAGTTGATCAGAAAAATCCCACGAATCCGAATACGCAGTCCGTTAGTCTGTCACGTGTCCTTAGCATAGCGAACTTGGAACATTTACATCGTTTTCGTCTGTCCCGTAGTAGCCCGAGACCCGGAAAATATCATCAGATATTCTTCCGACCTGTCTGCGACGTGTAATACTGCGTTAGTGCATATTGCCATGTCATGCATCGTGATGCATTTTTCTGCTTTATATTTATTGTTTCTCCCCCCCCCCCTCTTCTTATCCGGTAGACCTCGAGACTGACGGTGCTGCCGGGTACGACTACGCGACTGACGAACAGCCTTTTGCCGTAGAGCAGCAAGGCAAGCAACCCCCCTTGAGCATTCCGATATCGCCCATTTCTTTTCCTCTCAATCTTGCATTAGATTTTTGCTACTGTATTAGTTAGCTCCTATTCTGATGCATAGCCTGTTTTTGATAAACTGATACTATACCTGCAATCATATCAACTGCTTAGTATAGGTTGATCTGTGAATCCCCTGTGACCCCTTAGTCCCAGTTGCCCCTGCTTCTTTATCGACGACTCGACGACTCGAAGACCCGACGACTCGGTAAATCGACCGACGAGCCAGGCCCCTCACATCACCGCACACCGCTTAAGTATGACACTGCAGAGCTACTACCGAGTGCCGAGGGTGATACCTCACTTAGCACTCCCGGTGTTAATTCTGTAGCGTAGCTAATCGGTCATGGGTATCGAGGGTGATTCCTCCTTCCCATTTATCGATAGCGACTATTGTCATACACATACCTCGAGTGGGATCCATCGAGGGTGATTCCTCGGATTTCCACTTGGTGTATAACCACACAGTTACTTTAACTTGACATTGTTTACATGTGAAAGACGGGACTGGAGGGACAGGCGGTACCACCCTGGTTGAGGTGGACCTGAGTTCCCGACAGTCTTGAGACGGGTCGGCCCCAAGGGTACCCGTGTGTTAGATGTGGTGGGATGCCCCGGTTAGGCATCCAAAAGGTTATGTTGAGGCGTGGACGGGCAGGAGAGGCCCTTGCCACACATCCTCGAGACGGGGCGACGAAACGCACTTCATGGGTCGCGCTTTCCCCGGATTAATAAAATACTAATGGGTTGGGTATTTGATCTGAGTTGGGTCGTTGGCCTTTTTACGCACCAAACCATCGCGTGGGAGAAGTTATGGGTACTCAGCGTTGTTGTATCAGCCGAAGCTCTTCGGATGTCAGCAATGGAGCGGCGCGCGCCAGATTGGACTGGACGGTGCAGCTCTTGGACTGGAGTGTACTAGGTCTGCTTTCGGCCGCCCACGCATCATGCAGGAGCGCAGAGGGCAAGTGGGCCCACGACCCCTTTGTGCTTAGGATTTAGACCGGCGGGCTGGCCTCTTCGTTGAGCCTAGGTGGGGCGACGATGTGCTGCTATCCCGAGGTCGGGCATGACCCAGGAAAGTGTGTCCGGTCGGAGGTGATCAGGCGTGTTAGAAATGCGGTGCACCCCTGCAGGGATGAACAAACTATTCGAATAGCCGTGTCCACGGTAACAGGACGACTTGGAGTTGTACCTTGACCTTATACAACTATAATTGTGATTTAAGTTGAAATGAATTGTGGCTCCGAGATTGCCTCCTCGCAGGGAGTCGAGGAAGCATCTCTGGGCGTGGTTACTTAATAAAATTGCTACAATAATATGACTATATATGAGATACCAGTCTACTCTCTTCAAATGATGCAAGATGTTGAAGATGCTAGTCTTCGATAGGACTAGGCTTTCCCCCTACTCTTGCTTTTTGCAGTCAGCCCAGATATCACCCCCTTTCCTTGATAATGATGCATACTTAGCATAGTTCTGATGTCAGTCTTGCGAGTACTTTGGATGAGTACTCACCGCTGCTTTGCTTTCTCTTTCCCCCTCGATACGATTACCGCGTTCAGACGACGGAGCCCAGGAGATGGAGTACGCCGGAGAAGACTACTACACCACCGCCGGAGCCTACTACTACGTGGAGAGTGCCAACGCTCAGGAGTAGTTAGGAGGTTCCCAGGCAGGAGGCCTCGCCACTTTCGATCCGCTGCTTATGTTTGTGCTAGCCTTCTTAAGGCAAAACTTGTCTAACTTATGTCTGTACTCAGATATTATTTGCTTCCGCTGACTCATGCTTGTCGAGCTTTGTATTCGAGCCCTCGAGGCCCCTGGCTTGTAATATGAAGCTGTATGACTTTAATTTGTGTCTAGTGTTGTGTTTTGATATCAATTAGTGAGTCCCTAATGTTGGTCGTACGCATGGCGTCTATGTTTAGCGTATGGTCGAAATTGGGGGTGTTACAAGGCCCAAGGGAGCAGCAGCATTCAAGGAAGGGTAAGGATGGCCGGCGCAGCGCACGGCCGTCACGTCAGTTTGACTTGGGGCGGTTCCTGACGCCCTCAGGGAACGGGGGCGTCGGCGCCCAGGCGCGCGATGCGTGTCGAGCCTGGCCCGCAGGTGTTTTGGGCCCGCGGCGCTTCGGGCCATCCTCAATGGCTTCGCCCGGAAGCCAGCTCGACACCTTGAGCCCGGGGGCTACTGTCGGCGTTCTGGGAACGGGGGTACCCAGAACTTCCTGCCTGCGGCCCAGGGCATGGCCCACTTCATGAGCCGAGCACGGCAGGGCGAGACCACACTCAAGACAAGACCCCAGCGAGGGCCCGACCTCGGGGGGAAGCAACATCAAGACCAGCGGGAGACGGGCCTCCTCAGGTCCCCTCAGGAGCGTAGGAGATCTCTATGCAGCACTTGGCCTCGGGAGGACAAGGATGACGCACGGAAGGACAGGCGGGCGCCAGTGCGCCAGGCGGTGCAGTTTCCCCTTTAGTGCAAAGGGAGCAAGGACGTACGCAGGTTCCCAAAGCGCCCCCAAAGGTTTCCATTCCGGTGCAACAAGACCACGACCACGAGCCCAGCAAGACGGATGTCATCACCGAGCCCGCCTCTGCATCATCGACAGCTACTTTGCAGGCGAAAACCACCTTTGGAAAGGGCGAGGATGTACTCCTGTCCCCTTTCGAATTTGGCCATTGTGGGATCCCTTCCCGCCATTGCGATAAGGGAAGAGGACCCGGGCTGCTGCTATATATAGAGGCTAGGTTGCACCGTGGAAAAGGGAGAAGAGGGGGAGGACACAACAGACACCCAACAGAGGAGAGGCAACACCACCAGACCGTCCTCATGAGGAATCGCACCGATATACTAGTTCATCCACAAACCTCCTCGTGAGGCAATCCACCAAAGCAGGAGTAGGGTATTACGCTTCGCAGCGGCCCGAACCTGGGTAAATCATCGTGTGCATCTACCTCCTCGTCATCGTGCGAGTTCATCGTAGAAATCATCGAGTAGCGAGCTAGGTAGGGCGAGGCCGCAGGGGACCTTCGCACCGGCCCCTGTGTTCAAACTTCTTTGGGTTTTGCGGAGCCCGAAATCCGACAATGGCTTCGGTCATCCGAGCTATATGGCGTTTCTAGCTGGTCAGTTGTTCAGTGATGGGCTTAAGATGACCCTCGGCATCTTCTGCGGGCTTAGTCAAGGCGGTTTGTTAGCTTCAGCAGTTTGCCTGTATGCTTCAAATTCTGCCTTGATGTTCTCCAGTTCTACAGAGGAGAGCCGCCATTTGGTGTCAGCTTCAGCCCGGGCGTCTTGGTGGAATGCAAGGCTCTTCCTCAGGTCGGTCAAGTTAGACTCGGCCGCATTCAAAGATTCCTACACACAGCAATTATAAAAAGCAAGATCATCAGTTTAATGCCGCCAGTCCGGCTTTTAATAGTGCTTGGAGGTACTGCAGAGGGTTGTTACAAGTCTCAAGCAGATTGCAAGCAATATACTTGACACTTCGGGGCTAATGTGCATCAGTTTTTTCAAAGTTTATCCAAATAAAAATAAGACCTGGATCATCTCCATAAATATAACCCGGCCCTTGGGCGCTACACTTGGCAATTTTTGCATCTATCAAAGACAATAAGGACCGGCTCATTATTGGCATAATAAGCCAGCCCTTGGGGGCTACACGTTGGTCTGTCACAATCTAAATATTACTGAAGACCCAGCTTATCTTCGAGAATATAAGCTGGCCTTTGGGGGCTACGTAAGGGTATACAGAGAGTAGAATAGGCAGTACCTCATATTTTCTCTTCATCATATCAACTAATCCGGCCTCCATGTCCCGGCTCACAGCAAGACGGCTCAGATAACCTGAATCTAGCTCATCAGCAGTCAACTTTTCCTTCTCAGGTGAAGGCGCCTCATTCTTGCTGATGTGCTTGGTAAGCACGTTGGAAGGGGCTGGAGCGGTGTAAACTGAGCCGGTGAGGGTGACTTCTTCCTCTTGAGCAGACATATCTTGGGTTATCGCTTGGGGGCTGGGCGGCTTAGGATCCGTCTCCGGGTTGGCCTCAGAAAGTATAACATTGGCATCCGCCGGCTCATTAGGCTAAGGAATTTCTTCATGGGTGCATTGGTCAGCCCCGGGGGTGTCCACTGCAATCTCAGAAGTTCCAAGTTCTGGGTCCACCGGCTCTGGGACATCTGGACGGGGAGATGACCCGCTCAGTTTCCTTTTCTTAGCCTGGGCCCTGCAAACAAAATTTCAATTATCAGTTAGGTGCAAGAACAGAATAGCAATAAGAAGAAAGAAGATGCAAAGAAGCTTACCCCGGGTTGATAACAAGGGGAGGCAGTTTAGAGGCGGTTGAGTCGCCAGATGAAGGAGGTGATTCCTAACAGTTAAATTAAGAAGTATGAGTAAGTAACATCGCAAGATTAATAGGCAAAAGTACAAGTTATGAAATACCTCGGTGCGACGTTTCCGACGAGCCGGAGTGTCAGGTAAGCCGGCCACCAGATCTTCAGAGCCGCCGCTCCGGGTTTGACGCCTAGCGTCATATTGCTGCTTCTTCAAAAGAAAGTCGGGGTCCAAGTGAGCAAGAGGATGTGAAAATTTTACTTTCCGGATGACCTGCCGGATTCTTTCTGTTGGCAGAGGTTCTGAGTCGGAGGAGATGATAGTTACCTCTGCAGCTCCGGCCTCGCTTGCCTCTGCGTCAGCCTGAGGGAAGTCAGCGTCAATAAGTTGCATGAAAAGAAGGCCAAGAGAGTCAAGTTCTACCTCCGAGTCGTCCAGTTCAAGCAACTCTTTAGTTGTTGGCTTCTTCTTACGAGAGGGAGCCCGGGGCTTAGTCGCTTTTGCTTTTTTCTTGGAGGTAGAGGCGGCGGTTAATCTCTTATTCCAGAAAGATGAGCCATCCTGTGTGTAATAAATGGATTGGCAAAAAGGTTAAACAAGGTAAGATAATAAGTCTGACGGAAAGGAAAGAAAGGGTGTGATAAGGTCTTACCGGGGGAGCTGGGTTTAGAGGATAAAAAGGGCTTAGCCCCGTCTTGTTGCAAACTTCTTGCGGCTCTCCCAACAGTGATTTGACGATCGCATTAAGATCCTGATCCGTCAAGGGGGTTTGACTGAAGCGCTGAGGGTCATCCACCTCACCAGTATATTGGCACATCAAGGCATTGCGGCGGCTCAACGACATAATCCTCCAACAGACCCAGCAGCGGGTTAGATCGACGCCAGTTAGCCCGTTAGCTAACAGGGCCCGTATCCTTGAGAAAGTTGGAACATACTGGGATCGCTCTGCAGTAGACATCCGGTCTGGGAGCTCGATGTCGGTACTAAGCCTGTAAGGACGATAACCCGGTAGTGGATTCTCTCCTTCTGGGGAAGTATCCTTGCAGTAGAACCAGGTCTTATTCCAGTCCTTGGGATGACTATGCAGAATCGCCGACGGAAAGAGTACATCCCTCCGTCTCTGAATGGAGACACCTCCAAGTTCAAGGCTCAGTCCATCTGCCATCTCTGTTTGGCAGCTGATATAGAAATACTCCTTGAAGAGGTCGACAGACGGCTCTTCTTCCAGATAGGCCTCACAGAGAATTTGGAACTGACATAAATTGGTGACAGAGTTGGGGCCAATATCCTGAGGGTGAAGATTGTAGAAGTGCAGGGCGTCCCGGAAATTTTTTGAATCGGACGGAGAGAAACCACGGAGAAGATGATCCGTGAAGACGACAACTTCCCCATCCTGGGGCTTGGGAGTGACTTCGTTGCCGGGAACCAACCAATGGATGACACCTTGAGCCGGCAAAGCTCCCATGACTACAAAGTCGTTGAGCATTTCTTTAGTGACCCCAGAGCCTACCCAGTCGCAGGAGGCAGGGGCTTTAGCCATGGCGGCAGTTTAAAAGACTGTGGAAAAGCATGATTATATGGCGGGTTAAAAACGCGGCATGACCAAAACAGCTATGACTCTAAAATGGTGATGGTACTTAGCGGGTCATTATTAAGTTGTGAACCGCCGATCATCACAATAACGATACAAATTGCGACATTATGAGGAGAGCCGGCAGTATGATGGCGGGTCAAGCTTGCTAGCAAATGTTGGAAAATTGCTAAGTATGGCCAAATAGGTTCCAACAATTACAGCTACCATTTTAAGATCTACGGAGGAGAATAAAAGGAAAATAATTCCTAAACCTAAAACGACAGCGAAGAACATATGATTCGTAAACAAATTCCCGTGAGAGGATGATCTACAATGAGCATGGGAGATGCATCCGTCGGAGCACCGCTGGTCCTTGCTAGCGGATGGAAGTCTAAAAAGTATTTCTTTCCCTCATCTACAGCAAGAACACCGGTGAAACGGCGGCGGAGCCGAAGAAAGCCCGATGAACTAATGCAGATTCAGAGGAGGAAGAAGATTGAACCTGAGATGCGTAGGAAATGCGGGCGAGCGACGGCGAACTCTGGACATATTCAGGGTGATGCAGCGCCCTTGGTGATGACGACGGCGAGGTCCGATAGGCGCGGTGGAGCTTCGGCTGCGCGATCGTCTAGAGGAAGTAGAAGAAGAGAGGCGGCGACGGGGGAAAGTGAAAAAGATAAGGACCCCACGCACCTATTTATGAGGAGGATGGAACAGGAACAGTCTCACACGGGAGTCGAGGCGACGAAATGATGATTGACCAAGAAGACGCCTTGATTCTCGGGTTGACTAGTTAATACAAAGATCCGTTGTGATGTCATCCAGATTCATTTTAAGTTATCACAGATGACATCACCCATTTTCCCACGGCGGGTCATAAAGATTTATTGCAGGTCAGATGCTTATGGAGAATGTAAGACTCGCCAACTAGAAGACTTGAAGATTGACATGAACCAGTTCAAATCAATCTGGGGCCTAATTTTGGGGATATAACCCCATGGTAAGACCCGCCCAGGAGTGGCCGAGTCATGAGGTGGGCGGCTTAGCAGTGAGACCTGAGCAGGCTAAAAGGGCAGGACAAGGCCTAGAAGTAACTCGCCGGTGGGCTTGTAAGAGGCCCAGAGCTTGAAGGTTATGTCTGACCCAGAGGCATGAGCCGCCGGGGGACGGTTTGCCAGACAAGGCAAGGGTAGTTAGAGATTAGGTCGGTTACTAGGTGTAACCCGGCCCAGACTCTTGTAAGCCTAGGGCCTTGACCTGAGTATATAAAGGCGGGTTCCCTAGGCGGTTTAGGCAACGAAATCTCTGATCGAGTAATAGGTCAAGCGAATCCGCTCCCTTGTAATCGATACCCAATCAATACAACTCAAAGCAGGACGTAGGCTATTACCTCCTTCGAGAGGGGCCGAACCTGGGTAAACCTGTGTCCTTTGTCCCGACCAACCCCTTTGAGTTAACCGCCGTAGCGATGGCTTCACCCCTAAGTCCTTGCCCTAGGACGTCTGCCATGATAAAACCACGACAGCACTCGTGAGGATTTCATGCAAGTGGAAGTTCAGGTGTCGGGGCCGGATTTCCGGGGCACAAAATCCCAGAAATTAACCCCTCGTGTCATCACCAGCCCCAGGATTTCTATTAGTGGTGGACACGTCCTTGTTACAGATTACCAAGCAATTACAAGAATTGGGTACTTAAAGGTCCAATAATACAACAATGATTTTGGTGGTGGATGACGGAAGCGATTTGTGAATTCTCCAACGTCGGTGGGGCTCCCTTGCCACAGGAATGGCTGACCTGGATAACTCCTATCCCGTGTGGCTACTATCCTAGGCTCCGCATGGACGTCGTCATAATATTCTTCTGACCTGGCCAATGAAATAACCAGGGACAAACCAGTGAGTACGTTTGAATGTACTCGCAAACATTATGAACAAATGATATACCGAATGCAGCAGATAATATATGATCATGATGAATTAAACTATTTGCTTATGCTCATGCTGGATTATATTATATGCATGCTGACAGGAATTGAATCATGGCATGATGACATAGTAGCATGAGCAGAAGTAACGTGTTAGCGACAAACAAAGAAGGTTGGTGGAAAATCGGACGAGACAGAACCATCCGAGAATCCAAAGAAAATATAAAAGAAATGCCGGTTGGGTGTCAAGTGACACCACGGTAGGACTTGAAGAGAAATGCCAAACGGGTGTCTAAAAGAGTAATCGGACAAGACAGACCATCCGAGAACTCAAGCCACGCCACGAGAGGTCTTGAAAAGAAATGCCAAACGGGTGTCTAAAAGAGTAATCAGACGAGACAGAACCATCCGAGAACCCAAGCGACGCCACGAGAGGTCTTGAAAAGAAATGCCAGACGGGTATCTACAAGAGTGTCGGGCGAGATAGTACCGCCCGAAAACTCGAGAGACGCCTCGTAAGGTCTTGAAAATAAAAGTGAATGCCCGGGGTAGTCTAGTCAGCCCCTGAGACACTCAGAAAATTTAAAATAAGAGAAATGGGTTAGTCCATAATAATGATCATAGCATCAATAATATTCATGAAAACATCAGTACTAGTAGTAATTATTCTGCAAAATAAACCATGCACAAATTTTAATTATTTCCTCCGGAGACCGACTCTAAGACCGACAGTTGACCAACCCAGACTGTAGTCCTTATCCGCGGACACGGCTATTCGAATAGATATATCTCTGCAGAGGGTGTACTCTTTACCCACAAGTAAAGGATTTCTTTAGCTAGCTCCGAGACGTTGGCTAATTCCCATTACGGTCTTTAGGTTGAAACACACCTAACCAGCACACACCAGCTTAACCGTCCGGATGCCAGGAATCACCCAAAGCATCTTTCCAGAAAAACTCTAAGACGGGGAGACCATCGTCCTGCATGGGATCACTATTCATACGCGCGTATTACAAGGGGTGCCCCCCTCTCGGCTACATCTAGCCGAAAACACCCATGCCCCCTGACCCGATGACAGGATTTAGTCCATGGCCGCGGAAACCCTCATCGTGGCCCTCTGTATGGTGTGTGCATGGAAAGGGGTTAACAACTTACTGAACCATACCCTACCTGAGGTAGGGACAAGTGGCAGCACGAATCAAGTATGGGGGTTAGCGATGACAAGACTCGATCTACGGTCGACTCAGGAGGTCTTACTTATTACCACCGGTATGTTCCACATATATCCCGTGACACCACCGTGTCAAATATGTCCCGTGCCCACCAGCACGTCCAAGGCAGGAGCACACTCCTAGATTCTGACAACTTATGCATGTCAGAACTTAAGTGGAATACATGCAATAGAAAATATATTCATGACCATGCGTCCATGCAATATTACTACCCATATGGAGTTTCTATTAAAATTATCAAAACCATGCTTCAAATATTCTAGCTAGCTATTATCAAACATCCACCATATCAAGTGTTCAAAAATGCTTGCCTTGAGCATGTAGAAGTGTTGGGTGCACTCCAAAAGTTTGAAATTTTATCACCCCTCCATTTCCTATTTTCAAAAATATTTAAATTACCACATAGAGCTAAAACAGTACTAAAAAGTGTCTCAAATATTTTTTAAATAAATTCTAAAATAAACTAGATGATAAATTAGGAATGACAGAAAAAGAATTAATTTATTTGGAGTTCATATGATTTTCTTATAGAGTTTCTAAACTGAAATAAATGACTAAATGGACTTTTTCATAAATCCTATAGAAACAAAGCCTAGGAAAAATGTTCACCCTAGCTGGGTTAGTATGCAATGATTTTAGGAGCCTACAAAAATTTGAACCATCAAATTTGGAGTTGAAACGGTTGCTGTGGAATTATTTGTTAACTACTGGAAAAAGTGCGCCCTGAGCGCTATATAGCCACCTAGCGCTACTGGGCCGGTCCAGCCGATCAGCCACGCGAGAGGATGAGACGTCTCCACTTACGGCCGAGTCAGTGGGGCGCTGGGTCACTAACAGTGGGCCCGCCCGGCCCACTGGTCAGGTTTGACCGGGTCGCCTCGCACACGTCTTCTCCGGCAGAGCAGAGGCGGCGCTCCGGCCATCGTCGCCGGCGAACGTTGGCACCGTTCGGTAAGATGAGACCACCATTGTGCTCAGGAGGTTGGGGCAGTCCTTCCGGTACCCTCTTTGGTCGCCGGAGTTGCCGACGGCGAGCTTCCCGGTGGGTGGTGGCGTCGGGCAGGATGGATCGTTCGCCTATGGTGGCTCTTGAGTAAAATTGAGCACGGGGGTGGATTCGTGGGTTCAAGAGAAGTCTGTTGGTGAAGATAGTGAAGAGGAGGAGGCAGTGGTGGTGTGGGAATCTTCGAGGCAAAGGCAGCGGCCGTAGCTAACGGAGATGGGGAAGACGGCCATTCCCGGCCGTGAGGTTGCCCTGGGTGGCTTGCAGAGGAGGGAAGGAGAGATGGACAGGAGTTGAGCGAGCTCGGGGGCCCTTTTATAGGGAGGGGGCGGTGGTTCCGTGGCTTCCTGAAGAAGCCACGACGGCGGCGGCCATTGATGGCGCCAGGAAGGTGGTTGTGGTCGGTGGAGATGGTCAGCAAGGCCGGTGAGGGCGGTGGTCATCAGTTAACAAGGGGGGGGGGTGCGCTGGCGGGGTCGTGTGGCACGGGTTGTGCCGTGCCCGAGTGGAGGACGGCGGCGGCGACTGGTGCTGACTCCGAGTGGTGCGGGCGGCGCTAGAGGCCAGGTTCAGGTGTCGGTGGGCTCCTGGGTGGTCGGGCTGATCCATAAGAGGATTAGGACGGGCGGAGTGAGGAGCAGGGGTGGCAGGGCGCGGGTGCCAGCGGCTGCAGTCCGGGCGCTCTGCTCGCACGCTAGACACGCACAGAAGTTGCTCGACGAAATGCTAATGGCATCTAGATTGACTCAAATGAGCTGAGAATTAACAGGATGGTGATTATGATTATGATAGGGGTGATGGACAAGCTGGTTTGGTGAGAAGACCAAGTTCCACATGTAACTTAAAGAGATGCCCAATTTCTGTCATGCATGTAAGGTGATCGACAGAATGCTAGGGCCATTTAGAAAAGTCTTATGAAGGTGGTAATTGGCAGAATGGTGTCTCATTGGATGATAGAGATGGTAGTGGAGTTGGTTTGTGAAAAGAGAAAACTTTCTAATGCAAGTTTTACAAATCTTCAGTACTGGACAGAAACTATAGAGGGGTATTTGGTGGACTTCCAAGATGCAAATGAATCTGATCTTCTAGACTTAAGGTTTTGGTTGGAGGTACTATAAGTGGGAAAAATGTGGGAATTGTTTGTGCAAGGAAAATTGGGGTTGTAGTTATAACCCAAAAACAGGACAGAATTGAAAAGAGGAAGTTACACTCAAAATTTTCAAAACACCAAGTTGGGTTTTTGCATAAAAGTGATATATAGGCATCACATGACCTCCCATAAGTTTTCTGGAATTTTTAAAGAATTATTTAAAGTAGTTGTAGTGCAACAGAAGCATTTAAAGTATTGAAAATGCTATGAAAAGAATTATTTTGGGGCAAATTTTATTTTGAGATTAATTCCTACTGTTATTAAAGTAATAATGAAATGGTTTAGGCAAACTACCAAAGCCACAGTATTATTTCCAAATAATCCTCTATATGGAGGGAAATTTTTTGAAAGACATAAGCAAGAAAAGGCTCTAAAATTATGGAAGAACCTATTATAATACAAAATTTTATTTCTGGTCAAATTTTACTTAGCAAAAATGTGGTTAAATTTTTGGGGTGTTACAAACTCTACCCCCCTTAAGAAATCTCATCCTCGAGATTTGTTAAGGACGGAAGAATTAAATGCATATCACAACAAATAAAACACTCATATGCAAAATGCAATCAGGGCAATATATTCATGACGTACACCCTAAGAACAATACAAAGGTCACATCATGCAAACAAGCACTACATGCTACACAAATGCACTCATGACCGACTACGGTCCGAAGGTGAGATCTACAGGGTCGTGTGGGAGAGTTCCAGGTGCTGGAGCACCTTCTTCTTCTTCCGGGGAGAGTGGTGGAAACAGGCATAGAACGTGCCCTTCCAAGGTTGGCAAAGGTGGCCCGCCAATGGCTATCTGAGGGTTCAGAAAAGCAAGATAAGAGAGGTAATCCATTAGTTGCTGGGTCAGACGCTCTTGAGCCATCACATATTGAATGAGATAGTCCAGAGCTGGATCCCTTTCTATACGTTCACAGCAGAATGTTGCATTTGCTCCTGATGCTACACGGCTCGGAAAATAGCAGTATCTCCTTCCGTTGGAAGTGGGTACCGCGAATCGGAGACGGGTAACTGCTTCATAAGCAGCAGCTTCAATGGCCATGCCTAGGGTTGGCATGGATCTCCCGATGTAGACAACATATGGAGGGCCTTGGTCTGGGTCTGCTGGTGGGATGTGCACAACTGCCCAGTATTTCGAGGAGTCAGAGGTGATCCTCAATTTGAACAACTCATACTGGGGTGGTTGGCTGGAACCAAAAGTGTTGCGGGTAAAATCCCACAAAACTTTAACAAAACTGCCAGGACTTGCATCTGGAGTTCTCAGGTGGATATCGGGGTGAGACATGGAGTGCAGGTCGGGAAGGAGTGGTGTTCTAGTTTGACGGGGCTAGTGCTGGATATGGCTTCTTAAAGAGTGCCTGGGTTATGAGACATGATGCGGCGCCAATACGACTTGTGTATTGGTCCTGTCGTGGGATTAAAGTCTTAGTCCTCAATCCCCAAAAGGAATGTGACGTGTTACTGTGTGTGTCGGCCAGGGTGACTATAGTGGTTACGTCTAGAATTTACTGTGCAACCATACGCCAATTAAATTACGCTGATTCCCAAATGGCACTATTAAAGCAGTGGTACACCAGTAAATCACAAACCTGCTACATCATACGGCTGCTACTACAAAAATTACAGGGTGACAGAGCCACTAGGGCTTGACACAGATCCAGTGGACTCAGTCCACCTCGTTGACATCCAGCCGGGCGCGCCTGGAGGATGGTGAGTCCTCCTTGTGGGCTTCTGCGTCGGAGCTGGCCGGGGTCGGATGGGGAGCTACAGGGCTGGGGCAGCGGTGGTGTCCTTGACGGGGTGTCGAGGTCACCGTCCCGTTGGAGTAGGTCTCCAAGAGACGACGAAGTTGCCCTGGGGTGACAAACGCATTGCCCAGGTGGACAACAGGCGCAGATTCCAAGGGCTCGATCGGTCTCCCAAGCAGCACTATCGGGGTGTCGGTGGCAGGTGCAGCTTCACTTCTTGTCGGGGTCAGGAGGGCGAGCGTCCTGCGGGTCTCAATCAGGTCTAAAGTGACCTGGTCGAACAGTGCCTCTTGCGCTCTCATGTAGCGTACCAGATGCACCAGGGCAGGATCCGTCTCTTGGTCTCCATTGGCGACTTGGGTCGGTCTACCATAGCCTTCATGACTAGGGTAGTAGTAGAAAGAGCGGCAGTTAACCCTCGGTGACAGATGCCGAAGGTGAACTACAGCCTCTCGGGTTGCAAGTTGGATGGCTTGGGGTTCATCGGAGGTCGTCCTCCCGGTGAACCGGTAGGGGCGCTCGGATGCGATGCTCCTCCCGTAGATGTGCACCGTGGCCCAGAAGTGATGGATGGAATCACTCGTGTGCCCCCGGTACACAACATACTCCGGTGGCTCTTCGCTGCCGAAAGTACGACGGGTGAGATTGGCAAGGACGGCTACAAAGCCATCATGCTCGACTGCGGTGGTCTCGTTGTGAACAATGGGGCCTGGCATCTTGGTGGCTGGATATCGAACTGGGAGTGAGGCTGTGATTTGCTATGTTTGGGGCAAGGATTCCTTTATAAGCCATCGGAGTCTTCCATCACACGCTTGCGGATGGGACAACTCAGGTGTCGGCCATAGCTACACGGCCTATGGACCGGCTGCTAGGTTGGGCACCGACTGTCAAAAGATGTCGGCTGCCACTGTGCAGGCTTATCGGATGAGATGGGCTTGGCTACAGACAGAGAAGATTTGGATGGTGTGGGAACCTAAGGATAATGACCAGGCTAAGATAGGATTAGCCAGTGGTCAGCCTGGCTCTGATACCAAGGCTATCGGGGCCGGATTTCCGAGGCTCAAAATCCCAGAAATTAAACCCTCGTGTCATCACCAGCCCCAGGATTTCTGTTACTGGTGGACACGTCCTTGTTACAGATTACCAAGCAATTACAAGAATTGGGTACTAGACCTTAAAGGTCCAATAATACAACAATGATTTTGGTGGTGGATGACGGAAGCGATTTGTGAATTCTCCAACGTCGGTGGGGCTCCCTTCCCACAGGAACGGTTGACCTAGATAACTCATATCCCGCGTGGCTACTATCCTAGGCTCTGCATGGACGTCGTCATAATATTCTTCTGACCTGGCCAATGAAATAACCAGGTACAAGCCAGTGAGTATGTTTGAATGTACTCGCAAACATTATAAACAAATGATATACCGAATGCAGCAGATAATATATGATCATGATGAATTAAACTATTTGCTTATGCTCATGCTGGATTATATTATATGCATGCTGACAGGAATTGAATCATGGCATGATGACATATTAGCATGTGCAGAAGTAACGTGTTAGCAACAAACAAAGAAGGTTGGTGGAAAATTGGATGAGACAGAACCATCCAAGAATCCAAAGAAAATATAAAAGAAATGCCGGTTGGGTGTCAAGTGACACCACAGTAGGACTTGAAGAGAAATGCCAAACGGGTGTCTAAAAGAGTAATCGGACGAGACAGACCATCCGAGAACTCAAGCGACGCCATGAGAGGTCTTGAAAAGAAATGCCAAACGGGTGTCTAAAAGATTAATCGGACGAGACAGAACCATCCGAGAACTCAAGCGACGCCACGAGAGGTCCTGAAAAGAAAAGCCAGACGGGTATCTACAAGAGTGTCGGGCGAGATAGTACCGCCCGAAAACTCGAGAGACGCCTCGTAAGGTCTTGAAAATAAAACTGAATGCCCGGGGTAGTCTCGCCAGCCCCTGAGACACTCAGAAAATTTAAAATAAGAGAAATGGGTTAGTCCATAATAATGATCATAGCATCAATAATATTCATGAACACATCAGTAGTAGTAGTAATTATTCTGCAAAATAAACCATGCAAAAATTTTAATTATTTCCTCCGGAGACCGACTCTAAGACCGACAGTTGACCAACCCAGACTGTAGTCCTTATCCGCGGACACGGCAATTCGAATAGATATAACTCTACAGCGGGTGTACTCTTTACCCACAAGTAAAGGATTTCTTTAGCTAGCACCGAGACGTTGGCTAATTCCCATTACGGTCTTTAGGTTGAAACACACCTAACCATGACACACCAGCTTAACCGTCTGGATGCCAGGAATCACCCAAAGCATCTTTCCAGAAATACTCTAAGACGGGGAGACCATCGTCCTGCATGGGATCACTATTCATATGCGCGGATTACAAGGGGTGCCCCCCTCTCGGCTACATCTAGCCGGAAACACCCATGCCCCCTGACCCGATGACAGGATTTAGTCCATGGCCGCGGAAACCCTCATCGTGGCCCTCTGTACGGTGTGTGCATGGAAAGGGGTTAACAACTTACTGAACCATACCCCACCTGAGGTATGGACAAGTGGCAACACGAATCAAGTATGGGGGTTACCGGTGACAAGTTCGATCTACGGTCGACTCAGGAGGTGTTACTTATTACCACCGGTATGTTCCACATATATCCCGTGACACCACCGTGTCAAATATGTCCCGTGCCCACCGGCACGTCCAAGGCAGGAGCACACTCCTGGATTCTCACAACTTATGCATGTCAGAACTTAAGTGGAATACAGGCAATAGAAAATATATTCATGACCATGCGTCCATGCAATATTACTACCCATATGCAGTTTCTATTAAAATTATCAAAACCATGCTTCAAATATTCTAGCTAGCTATTATCAAACATCCATCATATCAAGTGTTCAAAAATGCTTGTCTTGAGCATGCAGAAGTGTTGGGTGCACTCCAAAAGTTTGAAATATTATCACCCCTCCATTTCCTATTTTCAAAAATATTTAAATTACCACATAGAGCTAAAACAGTACTAAAAAGTGTCTCAAATATTTTTTAAATAAATTCGAAAATAAACTAGATGAGAAATTAGGAATAACAGAGAAAGAATTAATTTATTTGAAGTTCATATGATTTTCTTATAGAGTTTCTAAACTGAAATAAATGACTAAATGGAGTTTTTAATAAATCCTACAGAAACAAAGCCTAGGAAAAATGTTCACCCTAGCTAGGTTAGTATGCAATGATTTTAGTAGCCTACAAAAATTTGAACCATCAAATTTGGAGTTGAAACGGTTGCTGTGGAATTATCTGTTAACTACTTGGAAAAAAATAAAGGAACAGAAGTGCGCCCTGAGCGCTATATAGCCACCTAGCGCTACTGGGCCGGTCCAGCCGATCAGCCGCGCGAGAGGATGAGACATCGAAGACGTATTAGAGGAATACGTCTCCACTTACGGCCGAGTCAGCGGGGCGCTGGGTAACTGACAGTGGGCCCGCCCGGCCCACTGGTCAGGTTTGACCAGGTCGCCTCGCACGCGTCTTCTCCGGCAGAGCAGAGGCGGCGCTCCGGCCATCGTCACCGGCGAACAGCGGCACCGTTCGGTAAGATGAGACCACCGTTGTGTTCAGGAGGTTGGGGCGGTCCTTCCGGTACCCTCTTTGGTCGCCGGAGTTGCCGACGGCGAGCTTCCCGGTGGGCGGTGGTGTCGGGCAGGATGGAGCGTTCGCCTACGGTGGCTCCTGAGTAAAATTGAGCATGGGGGTGGATTCGTGGGATTAAGAGAAGTCTGTTGGTGAAGATAGTGAAGAGGAGGAGGCTCTGGTGGTGTGGGAATCTTCGAGGCAAAGGCGGCGGCCGTAGCTACCGGAGATGGGGAAGACGGCCATTCCCGGCCGTGAGGTTGCCCTGGGTGGCTTACAGAGGAGGGAAGGAGAGATGGACAGGAGTTGAGCAAGCTTGGGGGCCCTTTTATAGGGAGGGGGAGGCGGTTCCGTGGCTTCCCGAAGAAGCCACGACGGCTGCGGCCATTGATGGCGCCGGGAAGGTGGTTGTGGTCGGTGGAGATGGTCAGCGAGGCCGGTGAGGGCGGTGGTCATCAGTTAACAAGGGGGGGGGGTGCGCTGGCGGGGTCGGGTGGCTCGGGTGGTGCCGTGCCCGAGTGGAGGACGGCGGCGGCGACTGGTGCTGACTCCGGGTGGTGCGGGCGGCGCTAGAGGCCAGGTTCAGGTGTCGGTGGGCTCCTGGGTGGTCGGGCTGATCCAGAAGAGGATCAGGACGGGCGGAGTGAGGAGCTGGGGTGGCAGGGCGCGGGTGCCAGTGGCTGCAGTCCGGGCGCTCTGCTCGCGCGCTAGACACGCACAGAAGTTGCTCGACGAAATGCTAATGGCATCTAGATTGACTCAAATGAGCTGAGAATTAACAGGATGGTGATTATGATTATGATAGGGGTGATGGACAAGTTGGTTTGGTGAGAAGACCAAGTTCCACATGTAACTTAAAGAGATGCCCAATTTCTGTCATGCACATAAGGTGCTCGATAGAATGCGAGGGCCATTTAGAAAACTCTTATGAAGGTGGTAATTGGCAGAATGGTGTCTCATTGGATGATAGACATGGTAGTGGAGTTGGTTTGTGAAAAGAGAAAACTTTCTAATGCAAGTTTTACAAATCTTCAGTACTGGACAGAAACTACAGAGGGGTATTTGGTGGACTTCCAAGATGCAAATGAATCTGATCTTCTAGACTTAAGGTTTTGGTTGGAGGTACTATAAGTGGGAAAAATTTGGGAATTGTTTGTGCAAGGAAAATTGGGGTAGTAGTTATAACCCAAAAATAGGACAGAATTGAAAAGTGGAAGTTACACTCAAAATTTTCAAAACACCAAGTTGGGTTTTTGCATAAAAGTTATATATAGGCATCACATGACCTCCCATAATTTTTGTGGAATTTTTAAAGAATTATTTAAAGTTGTTGTAGTGCAACAGAAGCATTTAAAGTATTGAAAATGTTATTAAAAGAATTATTTTGGGGCAAATTTTATTTTGAGATTAATTCCTACTGTTATTAAAGTAATAATGAAATGGTTTAGGAAAACTACCAAAGCCACAGTATTATTTCCAAATAATCCTCTATATGGAGGGAAATTTTTTGAAAGACATAAGCAAGAAAAGGCTCTAAAATTATGGAAGAACCTATTATAATACAAAATTTTATTTCTGGTCAAATTTTACTTAGCAAAAATGTGGTTAAATTTTTGGGGTGTTACATCAGGTCACTCAGAACACAACTGGGCTTAGCATCAATCAAATTTTTCACACCATTACTACTGGTTTTGTTGCTAACTCAGTTGCACTTGAAGAGCTTCTTGAACCACATGTTGCTCCAATACATGAAGCCTCTGATGAGGAGCAGTCTCAGCTTGCACATATCTCACTTACAGAGGAGAACAACATGGTTACTGTTGAGGAGCAGTCTCAGCTTGCACCTATCTCACTGACATTGGAGAACAACCTGGTTAATGAAACCTTTCTGCTAAATACAGATCCTTCTGACATAATGCCTGAAACTGTTACCGGTGCCTCTAATGAAATACCTACAAATACTGCCACTGTTGGTGGACCTTCACGCCGCCAAGGGAAAATGCCAACGCCTCTTGACTGCTCCAACTTGCGCCGGAGCACGCGCTCTAACAAGTATGATGGCTTCAAGGTTCAGCACCAGACGGATGTCCACCCAATTAAGTCCAAGGTCAGGAGTAGAGTGGTTGTATCGATGCTTGGAGACAACTCCTCTATTGCCACTCCTGATGATGACACACTATTGCCACTCCTGATGATGACACAATCCCTCCCCCGACAGCCATTTCTACAATGCAAAATGTAGGCGTGCAACTCTGGGCAGTGCCTGAATCTGAGCTCTCGCTAGAAGCACTCACTAAGGAGCCAGGAGAAGTCTCTTCTTTGTCAACTTAAATCTATTATATAGTTCTATCCACTATGGTCCTTTTGCAATCGTGGAATGTACTATGTTGGAATGTTCGCGGACTTAATTCTGCTGCCAAACAACTTGCTTTATAGAACGCAATTACTTTGAGTGGATCTGAGGTGATTTGCTTACAAGAAACAAAAATGCCATCTTTTGATCATTCCATACTTAAATCTATATGCAGTAAGCGCTTTGATCAATTTGCCTTTATTACATCACAAGGGGCATCGGGTGGGATTTTAACGATTTGAAATAGCTCAGTTTTTTCTGCCAATGTGGTGTTCTTTGAGCAATTTGTGTTAGGGGTACACTTTAAGTCCAAACAATCGGCTCAAACATGGGGTTTGATCAATGTATATGGCCCTTCCCAAGGGGAGGACCGAGATACATTTACAAAGTGGTTGTTTGAAATCAACCTTCCATCAGTTGAGGACTGGCTTCTCCTAGGGGATTTGAACAATATTAGATCTCCTGATAATCGCAACAAACCGGGTGGTAATGTGCAACACATGTTTACCTTCAATGATTTTATCCGCACACAGGAACTGATTGAACTACTACTCAAGGGCAGAGCTTACACTTGGAGTAATATGCAACAAGAGCCACTCTTAGAACAACTTGATTGGTTTTTCACCACGCTAAACTGGTCGTTTACTTTCCCCAATACAATGGTGAAACCACTTGGACGTCCGGTTTTTGATCATGTGGCCTGCAACATCATGATTCAGACAAAAATACCCGAAAGCAAATTGTTCCGCTTTGAAACATATTGGATCGCACACCCATGCTTCATGGATATTATTTCAACTGCATGGGCCAAGCCCATCAAATATGTCACAAGTGGCAATGCGGCCTCTAGCCTCTATCAAAAACTCAAGGCCACCCGCCAAGCGTTGACACATTGTAGCAAAAAATGGTCGAGGTTATCCTTTGCAATTGAAAATACTAATAAAGCCCTGCTAGAGATTGATAACATAGAAAACAAAAGATGCTTAACCACTCCAGAAACCAATTTCAGAGACGAGAACACAAAATTCTTTCAAGCAGCGGCAACAGAGAGGTACAGGAAGAATTACTTAGCAACTTCTAAAACAACTGATGGCAGCCTGGTTGATGACCATGTTGGAAAATAATCCATTCTCTTTGAAGCTTTTAAAGAAAGATTGAGGAAAGCACAACAACCAGACATGAAATTTAACCTGGAGCTTGATAACCCCAAACCAGGACCTAGATCAACTCACAGTGCCATTCACTCACGAGGAAATTGATGCAGTTGTTAAGGAAATGCCCCCCGACAAAGTGTCGGGTCTTGATGGGTTCACTGGTGCCTTCCTGAAAGAATGTTGGCCGATCATCAAAACGGATTTTTACAATCTATGCACTGAATTCTATGAAGGCACTTTAAACCTGGAAAGTCTCAACTAAGGGCACATCACACTACTTCCCAAGACGAACTCCCCCGAGACTGTCAACGATTACCGGCCTATTACACTGTTGAACTGATGTCTAGAAATTTTAACCAAAATCCTGGCCAATCATTTACAAAAGAAGATTCCAAGTTTGATTCACCGAAACCAATATGGATTCCTAAAAGGGCGATCGATCCATGATTGCTTCGCATGGGCATTCGAATTCATACATCAATGCGAGGCATCGGAGAAAGAGATAGTGATTCTGAAGCTTGACTTCGCTAAAGCATTTGACACCGTTGAACACTCAACCATGCTTTAGATCATGAAAAGGATGGGATTTGATGATAGGTGGATAAAAAGGATGCAAGCAGTTGTTAGTGACGCTCTTCGAAATCAATTGTTGAAGCTCCCGATCAATAATCGTAGTACTGATGACTACCCTGTGATTCAATATGCCGATGACACGCTGCTCATTATGCCAACGTGTGAAATTCAGGCCGAGAGAATGAAAAAGATACTGACTGACTACACAGACTTGGTGGGACTAACGATCAATTTCTTGAAATCCACAATTGTACCGATCAACACCTCTCCAGAACTATGCCAATCAATAGCCTCCATCTTTTGATGCAGCACGGGAAGCATGTTGTTCACGTATCCGGGGCTGCCTCTCGGTACGACGAGACCGTCTGTCATTGACCTTTCACCCTTGGTCTGTAAAACGGAGAGGAGGGTAACGGAAACCATGCTTCTGATGTCACATGCTGGTAAACTGGCACTAGTCAATTCTCTTGTCACCTCCATTGCGATCTTTTCCATGGGGACAATCAGGCTGCCCCCAAAGATCGTGGCCCAACTTGATAAGATCAGGAGACGATGTCTGTGGAGAAAGAAAACCGAGGACGGATAAAATGTAACTCCTTGGCTACTTGGGATATGATTTGCCACCCCAAAGATAAAGGAGGCCTGGTGTTATTGAACCTGCGAGTACAAAGCGACGCAATGCTCCTCAAATTTCTAAACAAATTCTACAATCGAAAAGACATCCCCTGGGTGAGTTTGATATGGGAAACATACTACCAAGCGGCTACACCACACGCGGCAGATGCCTGCGGATCGTTCTGGTGGGGGGATGTGATGCACATGAGCCCTTCTTACAGAGGGATTACAACGGTAGAAATCAAGTGTGGGGATTCAACACTCTTTTGGAAAGACTGTTGGGCAGGAGCCCCCTTCTCTGAAACTTACCCAAGAGCGTATTCATACACTAAGAAGGAAGATGCATCGGTTAAGGATTTTTTAATGATTACAGATCTCAACGAGGCCTTCAACATGTTGCCGTCGACACAAGCACATGAAGAAGTGAGAGAAATGCAAAGGCACACGTAGGGCGCAGATATTTTGGGGCAAGCTTGTGATCAATGGAAATATATCTGGGGTGCGGAAAACTTCTAAATGAATAAGTACTATGCTTTCTATTTCATAGAGCTTCAGCCTCTCATCCGGTGTTTACTTGGCTATGGAAGAGTGCTAGCACACCAAAACTCAAAGTCTTTGGCTGGTTCCTGTGTGCGGACAGACTTAACACAAGAAATATGCTGAAAAGGCGACACTATAACATATGGAACAATCTCAATTGCCTACTGTGTGATACTGATGTCGAAGAAACAGTGGAACATCTCTTCTTTCACTTCGAATTCAGTAAGGAGTGTTGGCAGATCCTACATAGGGCAATAATCTTGAAGACACCACATGCAAAAGTCCTACGGTTGAGATGCAACCATCCGCGCAACATTGAATAAAATAACAGATTTTAACAGATTGACAATTACGACACGGAGCACTTTTGCAACAGGGTTTTTAGCATGCAAATGATCCCTATCATGAGTGCAAATGACTCTATCATGTAGAGCATGAAACATAGATGAATTTTCATATATAACGCTTCACAATCCGATGCACGGTTCACTAGATACGAGGCACACAAAATGCAATCATGCTGTAAAACATGCAGTTTCAGACTTAGTCATTTTTAGCAACGTTCATCGGATAGCATAACTAGCGAACAGTTCACACATTAGCCAAAATAATTCGTTCGCCACAACAGCTTAAATAATGAACGTGCGGGGTTTAATGGGAGCTCACCAACGGGCTACATCGGCCGGTCAGGCTGGGCCCTGGGCCTTGGCGCGGCCCACGGGGCCCACTCGGCTGGTCAACGGGAGCGGGAGCTCCTCCCGATCCGACTGGATCGGAAGCAGCAGCGGTGTGCTCGCCGGCGAGGAGCGACGCAGGGGAGGCGAGATCCGGCAGGGATGGCTCAGGCGGCGGCGGATCCGGGGCGGGGCGGCCCGGATCTGACCATGACGGCGGCCGATCCGGCTGGCGCGAGGCTGAGGTGGCGAGCTCCCGTTGTGGATGGCGGTGGAGCGCGGCGCGACGCGAGGACGGCCGGGCATGGTCACCGGAGGTGAGGCTTCGAGGCAGCGGGGCTCAAGGCGACGTTCGGCGGCTGTGGGCGGACGGAGGTCCGTTGAGGAGGTCGCCGGCGGCGGGGTCTCCGGCGGCGAGGCGCGCGGGGAAGCTCCCTAGTGGCGCGACGCGAGGGAGGCAGCAGGGCGCGCATGCGGTGGGCTGGCGCAGCCCAGATCGGGCCCGGGGTGGGCCGCGTTCGGGCCTCGCGGGCCTGGCGGCGGTGGAGGCTGGCTCGGGTGACGTGGCGGCGCGGGATTGGTTGGGAGGCGACGGTTGGCGGCGACGTGGCGAACGACGGCGCGACATGTGGCGGCGGTGTGCTGGCTTGGCGCGGAAATCAAGGCAGGGACAAGTGGCGGCGGCTGAAGGTTGGTGGAGGGTGTGGCTGGCATGGTTTTTGAGGCACGGGAGGGAGGAGCCTATTTCTGGACGATTGGGGGTCTATAAATAGCAAATGGGGATAGGGTTTGATTCTAGGCGGGTCTTTCGGCCCTCCGATCGCGATCGGACGGTCCGATCGGAGAGGTGGGTTGCTGGGCTTAGGTGGGCTGTGGAGAGTTGGTTGGGCTGAGATGAGAGGGAAGATAGTGGCCCGGCATCGAATTTTGAAATAACGAAACCGTCCGACGAATAAACCGGCGACGGTGCCGCTACGGTCGACTGTTCGGGTATCAAACGACCTCCGATTGCGACGAAATTTGGCAGGCGGTCTACCTACAATATAACAAGACCGCAAGCCAACTTCGACCCAATCCAAGAATATTTTATACGCACTTTTGAAAACAATATATTTAAAGATGTCACGGGCGCGTGCGTGTGTGGTTGCTCTCGAAACTACCGACGACACGAACGAAGAGAACCGGCGACTACGAACGGATGCAAGTTTTCAAAAACGAGTGACGATGCTGTGCAGATGACGCGAATGATGCGATGTGGAATGTGCCAACCAAACGAATCACACGACGAGAATAGAAATAAAAGGGGAATCTTCTGGAGCGTCGGTCTTGGGCTATTACAACTCTCCTCCACTTACAAGAGATCTCGACCCGAGATCAAGAATGAGAAGGGGAAGAGGAAGAGAAAGAGAAAAGGTAAAACTTAGTTGGTTCTTTGACAAACGAGTGTAACCAACGAAACTTAGATGTTGCAAAGAGATGAAATATGGCACGATGAACAAGCAAGAATTTGAAAGAAATTTGGGCAGCACTTCGGTAGAAAAGAGAGGCAAAACTTGATAAGATAGAAAGAACTTGAAAAGGATGGCACAACCTCCGGTTAAATGGATAAGCGAGGAAACAAACATGATCTTGACAAAACGAGATGATGGATCGAAGAGAGCAACATAAGTCAGGAATGCCTCCAGAACAGAAGCATGAAGCTAGATCATTAGAGAGAAGAGAATGGAGAAGAAATGACAGTGTCTACCACAATTGAATTTGAAAAGCATCCTAACCAGAAGAGATTTAACGGAGTTGTTGAAAAATCAACAACGAAAGAGAAAACTTGTTGTGGGCTTATGGTAAACATCTTAAAATTATGAGGTGACAACCGACCACTAACGAAAACAAGATTGGTTGGGAGGAACTAGATATGCAAAACTTCTTACACCAATAGGATACATAGAGAACTTGGATCCACGATAATCACCATAATAGCAACATCCTAAGGATAGGCTTTAGGTGAAATATAATCCAAGATAACTCCAAGGAAGAACATGATGGGTTTAAATATCTCATTCTTGACAACTACTCTACCAGACTCCTCATGAATCAAGAATGCTATAATACCATCTCAAAAGATAGAAAGAAAGAACTGCACTTGAAATGGAAGACAAAGAATACTTGAGGTCCTCCAACAAAATCTTGAAGAACGCTTTGGAAAAAAGAAATTTTTGACGAACCACCATGAAGAACCATCTGAAAGAACTTCGGAACAAAAGGATGATAGAAAAGAATTGACGGTTGAAACAAATAAGATTAAGGCCTTGCAATTATTTAGATGAAGCTTCGAGATACTTTAGAAAACTTGAACTCCAGGAAAGAAAAGATAAACAACTTAGACCTGAGAATTTGATATCATGAACAACTCCGGAAGAAGGATTGAAATCATCTTGATGAAACAAGAACAAGAATTATGTTATGCTTATCCTTCATCAAGTTGAATTGACGACAAGCAACGGATTTAGCAAACGACTTATTCTTCTGGAAATATTGAAGAGAGAGAGATATATAGCACAAACTTAGAGAAGTATTCAACGAAACACCGGAATAATTGAGAGATGAGCGAATAGACAACAATTGAGAAGAATTTGAGAACGAAGAAATCTTCTGAAATGATGGCCTTCGGAGGATCGACAAATGAAAACAACACTCAATTGCTCCGGATAGATGTGGATGGAATTACTCATGATCGAGAAGAATTTGAGAGGATGGCAACAAGCTGAAACCATGAATCTTCGAGAACGGACAAAGATTTAAGAGAAACACTCCTTCGATCTTCAATGCTGAGAATGATGATGAGAAACTACATGAATTACTGAGATACTCCGGAACAATGGAGTAAGGAAAGGTTGAGCCAACGATGAAAATTACTTCGACTCAATCTTGGAGAAGGAATATGACCGATGGAATTCATTCTTACATCATATTTGAAAAGAACTTGAGGACATCTCCGGGAAGATTAAAAGAGCTAGGTAAGATCCTGGGAAAAAAACCTGTGGGTTATGAGCCCACTCAAAGAGATCACCGTTGAACTTAAAGCTTAGAAAGATATTGCACCGGAACAAATGAAAACTTGTTGAGGTGAGAACCTTGAAATAATTTGAAAGGGTTTGAACGGAAACACAAGTCTTCTGAGATATCTTCAGCACTCCGGATAGAATAATGAGAGATGAATAAACAAGAGAGGTTTGGATAAAATTTCTAACACGGAAAAGCCTTTGGAGAATGAAAAGGATATGATGAGCACCAAAAGCTTGACTTGAATCCACCGGAGAAGAAACAAGAATAAAGAATGAAATGATGAACTTGAGCACTTGGGATCTTCACAATGAATCATCGGATATGATACGGAAGAAAGATAGCGGAAGCATTTCATGAAAAGAAAGGCACTTGGATGAGAGTTTAATCGTTGAAGAAAAAGGGCAGGGGGGTGGGGAAAAACAAAGAAAACTTAGGACGGATGAACCGAACTCCGGGAAAGAAATATGAGGATTGATCTTGCAATATTGGAGAGGATTGATTTAACTTAAAGAGAAGCACTCCAGACGGAAAAGAATTGACATGGAAATTTGATTGAGCAAAAGGATTAGCATTCCCATAGAATTATGAGAGCACCGCTTAGAAAAGATACAAAATCAACGTTTGACATCGAAGCAACTCGAATTACTATACTCCAAAAAGCAATGGATGAGGCTTGAAAATTAAGCCGGAAACAAATACATAACCCACCATGCATTTGTTGGGAGGATAATCCCAGGTAACTACTTGAATTCCCACCTAAGAATTTCCGAAGTCTATCTTGTTTATGCGATTCGGGTTGCGGACCCAGGAACGTACCCAAGGTAATCAGCTACAACTGCACCCGCAACCTTCCACACCATAATCCAAGAAACTCCGCAAACTCGTCTACGTCAGACACTCGTAATCACAACGATACTAAACATGGCAGTACCCTGGACGCTCTCCCCAGTACTGGGTGACTCCAATCTTATCTCGCCACGAAAAGTATTGAAGCAATTTCGAACATCCTCCGTCCTGAGATACTAAGAAAACTGAATGATAACGATGTGCAAAAATCCCTCGGAGCTCTACTCCTCGATAACAGGAGGCACCAAGACAGAATTCCTTCACATCGGCATCATATAGTTTCCAAAATACCCGCGTGATCCTAAAAAAAATTTGAGCGAGAAGAGGAGTAGAATTAAAATTCCTAAGTCGTAATTCGTCACCAGAGCATAGAAGAGGAGTAAAAAGAATCCTACTCTCCGATATAACTAGACTCAAAAAAGTTTTTCACTAGACTCGACTCGGCCAAGTTCGATCAATCAAGGGGACTCCTAGGTCGGTACAGGCTCTTATACCAACTTGTAACGCCCAAGATGCGATCCTATCCTTATTTTGGCACGAGGGCCTCGACAGGGATAGAAACGCATCTCGTCATTTCGCAAGAATGGATATCATTACAAGTACATGTAAAGAAGAGATGAGTATATGGAATTGGCTTACACTCTCCACAAGCTAAATCAAATTCACATCAATACAACAACATATACAATCATCATACAGAAGAGCAGGGTCCGACTACAAACGAAAACAAACGATAAAATGACATCCATCCTTGCTATCCCAGGCTGCCGCCTGGAACCCATCCTAGATCGATGAAGAAGAAGAAGAACAAGAACTCCAAATCAAACAAGCATCGCACTCACGTCATATCATCGCATTACCTGTACCTGCAACTGTTGTTGTAGTAATCTGTGAGCCACAGGGACTCAGCAATCTCATTTCCAAGGGTATCAAGACTATTAAAGCTTAATGAGTGACTTAAGGTTAAGTGGTGAAGCTGCAGCAAGCACTAAGCATTTATTTGAGTGGCTAACTTACGAGTACAAGAATAAAGGGGGATGATTGTCGTATAAATGGACGTGAACTAGTAATGATCTCTAAGAGATCCTGAACACCTACCTACGAACAAACATAACCCCACCGTGTTCTCTCTCGGATCAGAAATTCCCGAGAAGAGACACTCACGGTTACGCACACGGTTGGTGTATTTTATTGAGTTTACTTTAAGTTTGCAATGACCGGGTGTTAAACAAAGTTTCCAAGTTTCCACGTAACCGCGGGCACGGCTTTCCGAAAGATTTAACCCTGCAGGGGTGCTCCAACCCATCCATCACAAACTAACAACAAGCTGCGTTGGAATTCCTCAACCGCGGAATCACCCGTAGCATTTGTGGAATCCCGATGGAAAATCTCAACTTCGAGATAGCCTGAACTGTCGTCAAAATCCCGCGCACAAGACGTTCGAGAAAGGTAAAACAAGTCCAGCAAGGCCGCCCGACGTGCCGACAATCCCGATAGGAGCCGCGTATCTCGTTCTCAGGTCACGGCGGATAAGCGACGCGTACAGTTGCCTGATAGAAATCACCCGAGTTGCCCCGGGGTGGCCCCGCACAGTGCTCTATTTTGGACCAGCACTGGCCCCCCTATATTATGTTGAATAACGATAGGAGCCGCGTATCTCGTTCTCAGGTCACGGCGGATAACCGACGCGTATAGTTGCTTGATAGAAATCACCCGAGTTGCCCCGGGGTGGCCCCGCACAGTGCTCTATTTTGGACCAGCACCATTAGCACTGGCCCCCCTATATTATGTTGAATAACGAACCTCGGGTAGCGCTAACTCCCTATGCGTCAAAATAATTATTAGTGTTATTATGTTGGGCAAATGTAGTACCAAAGTTGGGCCTTGCCAGACAAGTTTTTTCGTAAAACGAAAATCAAGGGGGTCCCCAAAACAACCCCGAGCATGTTAGGAGCGCTCAATATGGAACACAACACCGGTTCACAAGTAACTAGGGCGGCAAGAGTGGAACAAAACACCGAGCAAAAGGCCAAGCCTTCCACCCTTTACCAAGTATATATGTGCATTAAATTAAATAGCAAGAATATTGTGATATATCAACATATCCATGTTGGCAAATGGAAATGATTTGCACCTTCAACTAGCAATGCTATAAGAAGGTTGAGCAAGCGGTAACATAGCCAAACAATAGTTTGCTGGGATGTGGAGGGGTTAGAGGCTTTTCATGGAAATTTGGGAGGCTTGACATACAAGTGGTAGGTAGCGAGACAAGCGATAGAAACGAGACATCTAGCATGGCAATGATAGTAATGGTATCCAGGGAAATGATCATCTTGCCTGAGATCCCGCTTGGAAGAAGAACGAATCCATGAAGAAGACGAGCCAATGTAGTCGAACGAATCCTCACACTCCGAACGCGTACGGAACTCTATAGAGAAGAAGCAATCCGAAAACAACAATCAACACATGAACAACACAACAACATATGCATGACATGATGCGCAAACAAACATGATGCATATCCGGTTTAATTATGCAAGGCATGGCAATCACAACAAACAAATACTACACATTAAATGAAGCTCAATATGCAACGAGTTGCATATTGACGAAACTCCACATTCGATTATTTAGTTCACTCTCGTCTAGGAACACGACAATATTAAATGTTGTTAAACATGTCAAGAGGTGAGCATAAGTAAACTACACATCTAGGCAAGTTTAAATGAGGCCGGAAACAACATATAACATTTCCGTAACGACTCCATATGTTAATTTCGAAATTGGTCCAGATCTGAACTAATCATGTTTTATATTATTAAACAGGAAAATAAAGTATACCATGCAATTCTACACGTCAATCTAGTCAATTTACATATATGGAACATCTCAAACGGAGCTACGTTCTAAAAGATATGACCTTCACAAGATGAACATGACATGAATGCAAAATGCATGAAAATGACAACCACAAACATTTCAAATCATGAATAGAACAAGATATTATGATACGACATGAAAATCTAAGCAAGTTTCATATATAGCATGACCAAAACGGAGCTACGGGTCAACCACAACAACCAACACAAGTTTTAGTGCAAATCTGTCCAAAACAGCAACATGGCATATTGCACGCATGAAGACAACAAGCTACAAGATTCTAAAATGCACAAACTAAGCATGGGACAGTAGCATATAACACAAACTTCATTTCATCTTCACATCTCATACTCAAAAGAATCATAGATCACATGGTAGAAAGCTCACAACATGGCAATAAAATATAGCAGATTAGGACTTAGTGAAAATAACAGTTTTTAGCATAGCAGATTTTCATGGAGGCATATTGGCAGCAGTAAAACTATATGCTACAGGTCATATATTGGCATGAAACTTAACATCATGGTAGTAGACATGATGCACTACAATTCATTCCACGGTGGCAAGGTCTAATTATGCATAGAATCATGGCTAGCAACATCACAACATGGCATTATGAAGAAAACAGATTCTCAGACTTAGTGAAAATAAGAGTAGACATGTGCAGCAGTTTTTTAACAGATTGATATATTGGACAACAGAATTAATTATGATGCTAAACCTATTCATGCAAACTATTGGCACAACATGATAGGCAACAACATGCTTAACAAAAGACTCCTTGGTGGCAACCACAAAAGACTCCAAGATCAATAGCAAATCACATGACAACATGGCAACAAAATAACAGTTTTAGACATAGTGAAATTTAGCTATCTACCAAAACTGCAGTATTGACTAGGCATGTTGACATGGCAATAACAGTAGCATAGAAATCATTTATATCCATGGCAAGGACTCTAACAGCAAGTATACATGACACACTTCAAATCATTCCATTGGCACAATTTGTCGTGGTATTCTCGTAGGGGGTGCGTGATTCACGGCAGATGCCATGAGATGGCTTATGAGGTGGGGCTACGATAGGACGCCGGTGGGTTCCGGAGGCGAGGTTGGCACGAGTGAGTGCGGGACACAAGACGTACCCAGGTTTGGGGCCCTCTGGAGAGGTAACACCCCTACTCCTGCCGTGTGAGCTGATAAGCACAGAGGTTACAGAGTTGCTCCTGGAGCTGTTTAGACGGAGGAGGGAGAAGGGGCGTAGCCACCGTCCTGCCTCTCCCGTGCGGGTGTTGGTGATCTTGAGAGAGCTAGCTACGGTCATCGGGTAAGTGCTCCTTGCCTTATTTGTGGGGCGCCAACTGTCGTCTTGTGGATTATCTTTTTTCTTCCTTATGCCTTCGTCGTGACGAATCCGCCGCGTACAGGTCGGCTCTTGACTTGGCGGTGGCGGCGACGGAGGCCGCGGCGGACGAGGTCACCTGGAGGAAAACCAGGAGCAGCACCGTCGACCCTCCGCCGAGTCAGTCCGGGGAGGAAGAACTCGAGGCCTGCCAGTCCGGCCAGGATCTTGAGGCGGCAACGCGTGCCGCCTGGCGGGACCGGGCTGATGCCGAGAAGGCGATGCGGGAGGCCTCAGCCCAGGCGTGGGAGAGGACCTCCGCGACGCGGGCCATACCTACCACGGATCCGGCCTGGCCGGAGATGGAGACGGGCTCGGCGCCGGCGGTGACGGTCATTGAGCCGCAGCCGGCGGGAGCGGGCGATCCGGAGACGAGGGCGGAGCCGGCCTGTGGCGGGTCGGACGTTGACGAGGAGATCGTCGTGGACACGCCGCCCCGGGCCAACCCGGCGGAGGGAGGCGAGGACGGCGGGGAGAGGCGCGAGGCGGACTCCGCGCCATCCGGCCAAGCGCAGCCGACGCCGGCCGCGGCAGGAGGCACCGGTACCCTGGCGGTCGTGCCGCCCCAAGCCGCCATGGGCCCCGAGCGGCCGGGTGGAAACGGATCCGGCGCCGGGACCACACTTCAGCTTCCGTGGGCGAGCTCCAGCGAGGCCGTGGTGGGGCCGCGAACCCGGGAGGACGATGCTGCGGATGCCTTGCGCTCGCAACTTCGCGGCCGGGACGAGCGCCTGCAGGCCTTCCTCCGGGAGGAGCTGGACCGGGCACGGCAGCTGGAGCAGGCGATCGCGGTGAGCTTTTTCTTCTATCTTGATTGTTGAATCAGTGGGGGCGTGCCAGCGCACCCACTGGGTGTAGCCCCCGAGGTTCGGCCGGGCTGCGGAGCAGCCGGGTCGAATCTTATGGCCGTCTTTTGCATCATCTTAATCTTCTGTCTGCGCGCAGCGTCTGTACGACCTGCGGGCCGGCGCGTTCAACCGTCTCCGGGAACGGTACCGCGAGGCCAGAACCCAGCTCGCTGCCTCGGAGGAGGAGCTGCATCGGGTCCAAGGTATGCCTTCGTGCCTTCAGTGGGTGCGCGCCAGCGCAGCCACTGGGTGTAGCCCCCGAGATTCGGGCCGGACTGCGGAGCAGCCGGGTCGAATCTTAGAACCTTGACTTTTCCTTCTAATCCTTGCGTCCGGCACCTGACCGGGAATCTTGTCACGCAGCCGATGCGGCCGAGGTGCCAGGCCTTCAAGGCCGGCTTGCGGAAGCCGCCCAGCAGCGCGACCTCGCCGTTGGCGACCGCGACCGGCTCCAGGCCGAGGTGGACCGGATGGTGGCCGAGAAGGCCAGGGCGGAGGAGGCCCATCAGGCGCAGCTGGGCCGGTTGGCGGAGGAGCGCGGCAAGGCGGCCGAGGAGCTGGCAGATGCCGGCAGGAAGATCGCCCAGCTCGAGAAGGATCTCGAGGCCCAGGCTCGCGCGTCGGAGATCCGGGAGAGCGGGATGCTGGGCGAGGCGCAGCACCTTGACGAGACCTTCGCCCGTAAGTATCATCTCTTTCTTCGGGCCGGCTGGCGAAGCCGGCAAGTTGCCCTCTTTGACTGACTTGTTTCTTTCCTTTGCCAGGAGTCTTCCCGGAGACATAGGAGGCGGCCGAAGCGGCCGTGTACGCCCACCGGGCTGAGCAGCGCGAGCTGGGGGCGGAGATCGACGCGTACGCCGCCTGGTCCTTCTCGGAGCTTGTTCTTGCCGGTGAGGCCCATCTTCGGGCCGTGGAGGAGCAGATGCGTTGCCTGTTCGAGGCCGGCTTGGGCATGGCGAGCGGCCTCTGGCCAAGCGCGGTGGCGCCGAACAGCGTCACCCGGCTGGCGCGGTGGCTGGAGGCCGGCGTGGAGCGACTCGGTGCGTGGAGGGCCTCCACGGCCCGGGCCGGCGCGGAGAAGCCGCTGCGCTTCGTCG
Organism: Elymus sibiricus; assembly: GCA_039707655.1. Classification (NCBI taxonomy): domain Eukaryota; kingdom Viridiplantae; phylum Streptophyta; class Magnoliopsida; order Poales; family Poaceae; genus Elymus; species Elymus sibiricus. The sequence continues at coordinate 180,692,325 of CM077673.1, read as the reverse complement.
TGTCGTGGTATCCCGGCGTGGACCTCGACCGTCTGGCGGTGCAGCGGGCCGGCGCGGAGGAGGATTTGGCGGCGCGGGCGCAGCGGATCGCCGGGCGGGCCAGCTACTTGGCAGCGTTCGCCCCGCACGACGAGTTCGTCGTCGAGCGGACGGAAGACGGCGAGGAGCTCAATGCCGACGCGCTCGGCCTTCTGCTCGATGACCCAGATGGCAGCTTGGCCGAGACGGGCGCCTATGCCGACGACGAGACTGACGCGGACGACGACGCCACGGCGGAGAGGACGGCGGAGAGCGCTGGACCCAATCCGGCGGCTGTGTCCACCTTGGCCGGGCCGAGGCCGGCCGGAGACGCCGCGGGTGCCGCTTAGGGCCTTTGTGTTTTCTGTGCTCAAACTTTTGTTAGGTAGCAGGTCCACCCACTGGGGGTGTAGTTCAATGTAATGAACTCGTGGTCGGAGGCCCATGCTATATATAAATTTGGAATGCGATTTGGCGCCAACTGTCGTGGTGATTTCACTTTCTGTTGTTCGGCCTTGGGCCTTTTCCTGTTTGTCGTTACTCTGTGATTCCTTCCCGCTAGCCGGACAGCCGGGTTGCGAACTGTGGCTAGGACGGGAACTCGGCTTTGAGAGCGAACGCACAGTACTTAGGCTTTTTCAGAGGTTGAGCGCGAGCGAAACACCCACTGGGCCGGCTGGCGGCAGGCGGCGAGGCCGCCTGGCGCACAGCCGGTCGTGCGGCGAACAAGCGAGATAAAACGGGTTAAGCCGGGTTGGCCGTGCCGGGCTGTCTCCTTAGTCGTTCTTGCGTAATGATGATTCCGGCCGGACAGCCGGGAGCCGGCTGTGGCTGGCGAAGAGAGGGCTTTGGCAGATCGTACAGCCCGAGACGGACTAAGGGAAAAAAGGCGGGGCGTGGTCTAGCCGGCTAGTCCCCGAGCCCCCGAGCCGGCTATGCCGACTCGGTGGGGGAATTAGAAAAACCATGATCGTGTGTAGACACAGAATAAAGCGGGAAAAAGGGAGCCCCCGAGCCGGCTGCGCCGACTCGGCAGGAAACAAAAGAACGGGGGAGCTGCCTGCTTTGATTAAGTCCAAAAGATGGTGATTCATACATACATGGGTTTAACTGTAAAAAAGACGGAGGAGCTCCGCGTTCCAGGGCCGGCTGGACTCCTCGCCGGCTGCATCTCGCTTGCGCTTGTTCGGCTTCTGCGCGTCGATGAGGTAGTATGCGTTCCGGTCGCCGAGAGCCTTGCTGACGATGAAGGGGCCTTCCCAGGGGGAGGCCAGCTTGTGCTGCCCGGCTGTTCGCTGGAGGAGCCGGACTACGAGGTCGCCTTCGCGGAACGCGAGGGGCTTGATCTTCTTGCTGTGGTAGTGGCGCAAGCCTTGTTGGTAGATGGCGGACCGGCTGAGGGTCAGGAGGCGCGCCTCCTCGAGCAGATCCACGCCGTCTTCGCGTGCTTCTTTTGCTTCGGCTTCGGTGTACATCGCCACCCGGGGTGAGTCGAACTCGACGTCGGTTGGAATGATGGCTTCGGCTCCGTAGACGAGGAAGAATGGGGTGAACCTGGTGGAGCGGTTCGGCGTCGTCCGGAGGCTCCAGAGGACGGCCGGCAGCTCGTTGAGCCAGCTGCCGGGTGAGCGCACGAGCGGCTCGACGAGTCGCGGCTTGATGCCGGCCAGGATGAGGCCGTTTGCCCGCTCGACCTGGGCGTTCGACTAGGGATGGGCGACGGAGGCCAGGTCGAGCCGGATGCCGGATGCAGAGCAGTAGTGAGCCAGCGCGCCCTTGGCGAAGTTTGTGCCGTTGTCGGTGATGATGCTGTGCGGCATGCCGTAGCGGACCGCGATATCCTTGATGAATCGGACGGCCGTGGGCCCGTCGAGCTTCTTGAGCGGCCTGGCCTCGATCCATTTGGTGAATTTGTCGATGGCGACGAGGAGATGCGTCATGCCGCCTCGGGCGGTCTTGAAGGGCCCCACCATGTCGAGTCCCCAGACGGCAAAGGGCCATGTGATCGGGATGGTTTGGAGGGCCGAAACCGGCTGGTGGCTGTGCTTGCTGAAGCATTGGCAGCCCTCGTACTTGAGGACTAGGTCCTCGCCGTCTTGCAGGGCCGTGGGCCAATAGAAACCGTGCCGGAATGCTTTGGCCACTAGGGATCTCGAGGCGGCGTGGTGCCTGCACTCGCCCTGGTGGATGTCGAGGAGGATCTCGATCCCGTTGCTCTGCTCGATGCAGCGCTGGAACACGCCCATCGTGCTGCGCTTGACGAGCTCGTGGTTGATGATGCCGTAGGCGGACGCCCGCCGCTGCACTTGCCGGGCTTCAGTTTCGTTGATGGGAAGTTCGCCGTCTTCCAAGAAAGCAAGGATTGGCTGAGCCCAGGAGGGTGCCGTGACCACCGTGAGGACGGTCGCCGGGATGGGACCCGGGGCGGCAGGCCTCGAGCCGGAGCCGGTAGTCTCCAGGCTGGAGCCGCCAGCCCCCGAGCCGGAGACGGCAGCCCCCGAGCTGGAGACGACAGTCCCCGGGCTGGTGCTAGCAGTCCCCGAGCCGGAGATGGCAGCCCCCGAGCTGGAGACGGCAGTCCTTCGGCTGGTGCTGGCAGTCCCAGGGTCGGGTGGGGGCGCGCTGGGGTCGTCCGGGACAAAGATGGACTCCGACTCGGGAGACAGCTTGATGGACGGCCTCCGTAGGTGCTCGAGGGAGACGCCGGACGGGATGGCCTGCCGAGTGGAGCCTACTTTGGCCAGGGCGTCGGCTGCTTCGTTGTCGGCGCGTGGGACGTGGAGGAACTCGCAACCATCGAACCCGCCGGAGAGTTGCTGGACCAGGAAACGGTAGCTGGCCATGTTGGCGTCTTTGGCGTCCCAATCGCCGGAAACTTGCTCCACCACCAGGTCCGAGTCGCCGTAGCAGAGGATGCGCCGGATGCCGATCTCCCTGGCCAGCCGGAGGCCGTGCACGAGAGCTTCGTACTCGACGACGTTGTTGGAGGCGGCGAGATGGATCTGGAGTATGTACCGTAGCCGGTCGTTCTTGGGGTAGGACAGCACGATGCCGGCTCCCAAGCCGTTGCGCAGCTTGGAGCCGTCAAAGTGCATGCGCCAGTGAGTCGACTCCGGCGCCGGCGGCAGGTATTGCGTCTCGGTCCAGTCGACGCGGAAGTCGGCCAGCGCTTGGGACTTGATGGTGGTGCGCGGCTCGTAGAGGATTGTGTGGTCGGCTAGCTCAAGGGCCCACTTGGCCACCCAGCCAGAGGCATGCCGGCAGCCCACGATCTCGCCGATGGGGACCGTGCTCACCACGGTAATGGCGTGTTCTTGGAAGTACTGCCTCAGCTTCTTGGCAGCAAGGTACACGCCATAGCACATCTTCTGGTAGTGGGGATAATTCTGCTTGGAGGCGGAGAGCACCTCGCTGAGGTAGTACACCGGACGCTGGACCGGCTGCACCTTGCCTTCCTCCGGGCGCTCGACGACCAGCACCGTGCTGACCGCGCAAGAGGTGGCGGCGATGTATAGCAGGAGTGGCTCTTTCTCAGCCGGCGCGGCCAGGACGGGCGCGGTTGACAGCATGCGCTTGAGGTCGCGGAAAGCTTCGTCCGCCTGGTCGCTCCACTCGAATGCCGCCGTCTTCTTCATCAGCTGATACAGGGGCAGGGCCCTCTCTCCCAGCCGGCTGACGAACCGGCTGAGAGAGGCCAAGCAGCCGGTGAACTTCTGGACGTCGCGCAACCGGGTCGGCTTGCGCATGCGGTCTTCTCCGGGTTGGCTTCGATGCCGCCCGCCGAGACGAGGAAACCGAGGAGCTGGCCAGCCGGCACGCCGAAAACGCATTTCTCCGGGTTGAGCTTGATCCAGAACCGGCGCAGATTGGCGAAGGTTTCCTTGAGGTCAGCCAGGAGCGTGAGGTGCTGCTTGGTCTTCACCACAATGTCGTCAACGTAGACGTGCACATTTCTGCCGAGCTGGGGCAGCAGGCATTTCTGCATCCAGCGCTGGAAGGTGGCGCCGGCGTTCTTCAGCCCGAACGACATGGTGACGTAGTAGTACGCCCCGAAGGGAGTGATGAAGGATGTCTTGAGGGAGTAGGCGTCCAGGAAGGACAGGAGCTCGCAGCCGGCTGTGGAGTCGATGACTTGGTCGATCCGCGGCAGAGCGAACGGGTCCTTGGGGCATGCCTTGTTCAGGCTGGTGTAGTCGATACACATGCGCCAGGTACCGTTTTTCTTCAGGACGAGGACCGGGTTGGCCAGCCATTCGGGGTGGAATACTTCCATGATGAACCCGGCTTTGAGCAGCCGGGCGATCTCTTCGCCGATGGTTCTTTGCTTCTCCTCGGAGAAACGGCGCAGCGGCTGTCGGATGGGCTTGGCGTCCTTGCGGACGTGAAGTTTGTGCTCGGCGAATTCCCTCGGGACACCCGGCATGTCTTTGGGAGACCATGCGAAGATGTCCAGATTCTCACGGAGGAAATCGACGAGCTCGCCTTCCTATTTGCCGTCGAGGCCGGCACCCACGACGACATACTTGCTGGAGCTGGGGTCGGCCGGGTCGAGCGGGACCTGCTTCGTGTCCTTGGCCGGCTTGAAGGAGGCTTCGTCGGCCGGCTTGGGCGGAGCCGGCACAGCGGGCTGTGCGTTAACCAGCGCCACGATCCTGTTGAGCTGGCGCCTCTCCTCGGCGATGACCAGCGACTCGGCCAGCTGGGAGCCGGCTTTGGCGCACTCGAGGGACTTCTTGTAGTCACCGATGATGGTGATGAGGCCCTTGGGACCCGGCATCTTCAATTTCAGGTAGGCATAGTGGGGGACCGCCATGAACTTGGCCATTGCGGGCCGGCCCAGCAGCGCGTGGTAGGGGCTGGCCAGGTCGACCACCTCGAACCAGATCGGCTCGCGGCGGAAATGGCTACTAGAGCCAAAAAGGATGTCGAGCCGGAGCCGGCCGATCGGGGAGCAGGAGTGTCCCGGCACGATGCCGTGGAACACTGTCCGGGTCGGCTCCAGCTGTCGCGCCTCGATGCCGAGCTTGGTCATCGTGTCGCGGTAGAGGATGTTGATGCTGCTGCCGCCGTCGATCAGCACCCGCGAAAAGCGGCAGGTGCGCTTCTCGGAGACGAAGGTGGGGTCGAGCACGAGGGCGTAGCCGCCCGGCATGGGCATGACGGCCGGGTGATCCTCCCGGGTCCAGCTCACCGGTCGGTCGGACCAGTGCATGTACTGGGGAACCGGAGGGACGGCGGCGTACACCTCGGCCACGTGCTTGCGCTTGGCATGCTTGTCATCCCCCTCGCTGGTGAAGACGACGTAGGATGCGTCCGAGCGCGGGAAAGGGTTGTCAGCGAGGGCGCCGGGTGGCGGTGGAGGCGGCGGCAGCGGCGGCTGCTGCGAGCCGGCTCCAGGCGGCGGGGTTGGAAGGTTGCCTTTCAAGAGGCGCTGCGTGAAGCTGCACTGCCGGAGCGTGTGCGTCGATGGCTTCGCGCCGCTGTGGTTTTTGCAGGGGGCGTCGAGCATCTGCTCGAAGGTCAGCTTGGGCTGCCAGACGGCCCTGCCGGTGCGCGGGCGCTGGCTGGGGCCTTGCTCGGCCGGCTGCTCCCTCTCCACGGCAGCGACTTGCCGGTGGTCGTAGCGAGGCGCCGGCTGGTCGCTTCGGCGCTTGCCGTTGTTGTTGCCGTCTTGCCGGCGCCGGCTGCTGTCGCCAGCCGGCTTGGGGGGAGCCGGCTGGGCCGGGAGAAGCTTGCCGTCCGCGCCGATCGTGATCTTCACATCCATCGTGGAGTCGGCCGTAGCATACTTGTCCGCCACGGCCATGAGCTCCGCCAGGATCTCCGGCTCGTCGCACACCAGCCGGTGTTTGACCAGAGTGCCGTCTAGGCATCCGTCGATGAAGTATTGGATGGCCTGGACCTCGTGGACCCCTTCGCAGGAGTTGCGAAGCTCCGTCCACCGCGTGAGGAAGTCGCGCAGTGGCTCGCCCGGCTTCTAGACGCACATGGAGAGCTGGCGAGGCTTGCCGGGTCGCGTGTAGGTGCTGGTGAAGTTGCGAACGAACGCGTCTTCGAAATCCAGCCAGGAGTTCACACTGCCGGCTCGGAGGCTGTTAAGCCACGTCCGGGCTGAACCGAGCAGCATGAGGGGACATAACGGACGGCCACACGCCGGTTGCCGCCGGCTATGCCGACAGCTGTGGTGTAGTCGGTTAGCTAGTCCTCCGGCTTGGTGGCGCCGGTGTATTTTGGCGAGTCGCGGGGCAGCGAGAAGCCTTTGGGGAAGGGTTCTTCGCGAATGTGGGGGCCGAAGCACGCCGGGCCAACAGAGCTTTCCTCCTCCAGGGCCGTGGAGCGCGCCAGCCGGTCGATGCGGTGGCGGGCGTCGCTTTCGTCGTAGGGCTCGCGGGGGCCGAGCCGGTCAGCCACGGTAACGCGGGGACCGACTCGGTCGGCCGCGGGACCGCGGGGAGCAGGAGCCTCTGGGGCTGGCTCGGGCCGCCGAGCCGGACGCACGGGAGGCTCCGGCTGCCGAACCCGGCCGTCCCAGGCCGTTTTGCCAGCGTTGCCGTCTCCAGCGGTGGTGGCGCGATTGTGCCGGCTCCGGCCGGAGCGGTGCCGTCCAGAGCGGCTTGCGCTAGTGGCGTGCGAAGACGTCTGCCGCGCATCCCGAAGAGCCCTCTCTGGGTCCCCGGTTCCTCTTGAAGCGGAGCCGGATGGCTGGGCCGGGGCGAAGTGCTGCTGCTGCTCGATTGCCGCGGTGATGAGGTCGCGGATGCGCTGCTGCTACTGCAGCAGCTCCTCGCCCTCCAGAAACTCGAGATCGGCAATCGCGGCCTGCGCCGCGCGCATGTTCTTGAGGGGGTGTCGTAGACGGGTCGGCCTGCGCCCAGCGCACGGCCGAGTGCGCCCCCGCGGATCCGCACCTCCGCGACCCGGCTGGGCTCGACGGCAGGCGGAGTGAGGCGATGCGCGCTGTCGAATTCTCGCTGGGCGGACTCCAGCCGGTGCCGGGTTGCCGCAAGCTCCGTGGCCTCGAGCAGCAAATGCTGGCGGCCCTCGTTGAGCTGGGCCACCGCAGCAGCCGCGTCGGCGTCAGGCATGATGGGGGCTTGCAGACTCCGGATCGTGTCGTGGAGCGGGTCAGTCCGGCGAGGCGGAGCCGCAGCCAAGGCGGCGGCCGCGGCAGCCTTCTCCTTGGTGCGCGGGGAGCCGGAACTGGTGCCGATGGTGAGCACCTCCGCGTGAACGCAGAGAGCAGCGACGTCGTCGGGGACGGTGCGGCTAACGGGGACAGGTGAGTCGGCGCAGTTGCACAATTCGTTGGGAAACACGTCGGGGACGAGCGCGATGAAGACGCGCAGCGCGCCGAAGGGGACGATGAAGCAGCCTGCGGGGCCGGCGACGTCCGTGCCCAGCACGGTGCTGCAGCCGGCCGGTTTGGCCGTGTGGGGCGCACGGACCAAACCGTGCACGATGCGCTCGCCGGAGCTGGTGAAGGACCTCGTCCGGAACTTGACTCCGGCCGACGCCACGAGCAGCCCCACGGTGGGCGCCAACTGTCGTGGTATTCTCGCAGGGGGTGCGTGATTCACGGCAGATGCCATGAGATGGCTTATGAGGTGGGGCTACGATAGGACGCCGGTGGGTTCCGAAGGCGAGGTTGGCACGAGCGAGTGCGGGACACAAGACGTACCAAGGTTCGGAGCCCTCTGGAGAGGTAACACCCCTACTCCTGTCGTGTGAGCTGATAAGCATAGAGGTTACAGAGTTGCTCCTGGAGCTGTTTAGACGGAGGAGGGAGAAGGGGCGTAGCCACCGTTCTGCCTCTCCCGTGCGGGTGTTGGTGATCTGGAGAGAGCTAGCTAGGGTGGGAACTGATCTTACCGTGCTAACTCAGACTCTCAGCCACCAAAACCCCAGCCCCCTGCACGGAGGCCTCCCAGGGGGTCTTATAGGTCGACCCCCAGGGTTACAACAGTAATGTACCAGAGGCGCGGGCCCCTGGTGTCATTGACCAGGATCCGGTGGCCGGGTCGCCGGGTCGCCGGGTCGCCGGGTTGCCAGACGCTGGGATGCCGGGTCGCTGGGTGCCGGGTCGCCAGGTGCGCCGCACCTGCCTGGCGCGGGCATCCTGACGGGTCTTGTCTCGTCAGTCTGGGTTCGAGGCACTGTGGCGCGTCTTGTCCATCGTCAGAGGGAGGTCGGCGCTTCCGTTTCTACAGGGCCGCGCCTCACTGACACCGCCCGCCTCGGGCGGGGGCGCAAGGAAAGCTGCAGCCTCACCTGCTTTGTTAGGGTAAAGGGAGGAGCATTGTAGCACCGCTTGCTTCGTCGCTAAGGCTTCGCCGCCTCGCGGCTAGCCGGCATGGGCCAGCCGGCCAGGCCGGATTGCCATGCCGAGCCGGCTCGCGCTGGGAAGCCGGCGTTCCTGGCCAGCCGGCCAGAGGGACTTGTCTTGCTCTGATGATTTTCCGAAAGGGATTCGGGCTCCGTTGCCTACCCGGGGGTCATCCCCCCGACACAATTACATAGGATGCATGGTTTGCTTAATACGAGCACCGCAAAATGGAACTCCTCGTTAACAGATTTCAGTTTAACGCGGTAGCAACTTGAGAGCAAGAATTATACATGGCATGATAGTGGACATAACATAGGGCAATAATCTTGAAGACACCACATGCAAAAGTCCTACGGTTGAGATGCAACCATCCGCGCAACATTGAATAAAATAACAGATTTTAACAGATTGACAATTACGACACGGAGCACTTTTGCAACAGGGTTTTTAGCATGCAAATGAACCCTATCATGAGTGCAAATGACTCTATCATGTAGAGCATGAAACATAGATGATTTTTCATATATAACGCTTCACAATCCGATGCACGGTTCACTAGATACTAGGCACACAAAATGCAATGATGCTGTAAAACATGCAGTTTCAGACTTAGTCGTTTTTAGCAACGTTCGTGAGATAGCATAACTAGTGAACAGTTCACACATTAGCCAAAATAATTCGTTCGCCAAAACAGCTTAAACGATGAACATGCGGGGTTTAACGGGAGCTCACCAGCGGGCTACATGGGTCAGTCGGCTGGGCCCTGGGCCCTGGCACGGCCCATGGGGCCCACTCGGCTGGTCAACGGGAGTGGGAGCTCCTCCCGATCTGACAGGATCGGAAGCAGCGGCGGCGGGCCCGCCGGCGAGGAGCGACGCAGGGGAGGCGAGATCCGGCGGGGATGGCTCAGGCGGCGGCAGATCCGGGGCGGGGCGGCCCGGATCTGACCATGACGGCGGCGAATCCGGCGGGCGTGAGGCTGAGGCGGCGAGCTCCCGTTGTGGCCGGTGGTGGAGCGCGGCGCGACTCGAGGACGGTGGGGCATGGTCACAGGAGGCGAGGCTTCAAGGCGGCGGGGCTCAGGGCGGCGCTCGGCGGCTGTGGGCGGACGGAGGTCCGGTGAGGAGGTCGCCGGCGGCGGGGTCTCTGGCGGCGGGGCGCGCAGGGAAGCTCCCTGGCGGCGCGACGGGAGGGAGGTAGCAGGGCGCGCGTGCGGTGGGCTGGCCCGGCCCAGATCAGGCCCGGGGCGGGCCGCGTTCGGGCCTCGCGGGCCTGGCGGCGGTGGAGGCTGGCTCGGGTGACGTGGCGGCGCCGGATTGGTTGGGAGGCGACGGTTGGCGGCGGCCCGGCGAATGACGGCGCGACATGTGGCGGTGGTGGGCTGGCTTGGCGCGGAAATCAAGGCAGGGACAAGTGGCGGCGGCTGAATATTGACCTAGTGCAGGAATAAAGATTGGGGATGCTTGATACGTCTCCAACGTATCTATAATTTTTTATTGTTCCATGCTGATATATTATCATTCTAGGATACTTTTTGGGTCTTTATTTACCAATTTATAATATTTTTGAGCACTAACCTATTGACCTAGTGCCCAATGCCAGTTGTTGTTTTCTGCATGTTTTTGCCTTTTCAGGTTTACTGTACCAAACGAAGTCCAATTGCCACGAAACTTTTTGATGATTTTTCTGGACTATATGAAGACCTAGATGCTTCGGAAGGAGGCTAGGAGGTTCACGAGGGCCCCACCACACATCAGGGCGCGCCTTGATATGTGGTGGCCCCTCAGCCGCCTCCCGACGTCCCTCTTCGGCCTACAAATTCTCTAATATTGCAAAAACCCTGAGGGCAGTCCCGAAACCCTTCTTCCGCCGCCGCAAGTCTCTGTTCCGTCGCGTGGCCATCTGGAGCCCCATTCCCGCACCCTGTCGGAGGGGGATCGATCACGGAGGGCATCTTCATCAACCTTGCTGCCCTCATGATGATGTGTGATTAGTTCACCACAGACCTACGGGTCCATAGCAAGCTCAATTTCAGGATGCGTTCAGTAGCAAGCTCAATTTCAGGATGGAGAAGATAGTCTTTGACATCTACACAATACCATTATCGTACAATGGAATCCTCGGTCGACCGGCTCTGGCAAAGTTCATGATGGCATCCCACTATGCATACAACATGCTGAATATGCCAGGGACGATGAGCATGATCACCGTCCATTCCGATAGGAATGAGGTAGTCCTCTATGCCGACAAGCTCTTCCGGGAGGCAGTTGCAGCATCTGCCGGCAAGGCACCTGCTCCTATCGGTAAACCTCCCGTGGGGAAATAAAGACAAGAATATCGGCAAGACCTCAGGCAAGGACTCCGGAAGCATGCTGCAGAGTGCAGCATGCCCGTGGAGGTCCTACCAGAGAGCTATGCCGCCAGAAGCAAGAAAACCAAGGTGGCTACTCATAAGATGAAGCAAGTCTCTGCAAAGGAGGATGGCTCGGGCGGCACGTTCACCATAATTGACACCCTTGTCGACAAATAGGAAAGCACGATCGTTGCCTTCCTGCGTGCGAAAGTCGATGTGTTTGAGTGGCAACCATCTGACATCCCCGGTGTTCCCAGGGAGGTAGTTGAGCACCACCTTGCCGTCTGTCCTCATGCAAGACCCGTCAAGCAAAAGGTCAGAAAGCAAGCCTTGGAGTAGCAAGAATTTATCGCTGAAGAAATCAAGAAGCTAGAAGCGGCAGGCTTAATCATAGGAGTGATCCACCCTACATGGTTAGCCAATCTGGTTGTTGTACGTAAGCAGAATGTGAAGTGGCGGCTTTGTATTGATTTTACTGATCTTAATAAAACTTGCCCCAAAGATCCTTTCCCTTTGCCACGTATCGAATAGAATGTCGATCCACTGCTGGTTGTGACTTGCTCTCCTTCCTTGACGCCTATTCTGGTTATCTTCAAATTTTCATGACCAAGGAAGACGAAGAGAAAACCGCGTTCATCACTCCATGTGGCACATACAATTTTGAATATATGCCTTTCGGACTGAAAAGCGTCGGATCAACTTTTGCAAGAGCTATTCGGATTGGTTATTGATCCCCAACTTTACAGGAATGTGGAAGCATAAATGGATGATATAGTGGTAAAAACCAAAGACAAGGCAACATTTATTCAAGATATAAAAGAAACATTCACAAATCTTCGCAAGATCAACTTGAAGCTCAACCCCGAGAAGTGTGTGTTTGGCATTCCATCCGGCAAGCTTCTCGGGTGCTTTGTGTCTCGGAGAGCTATTGGAGCCAATCTCAACAACATCAAAGCAATTGAGCAGTTGGAGGCACCGAAGCGCATCAAGGATGTGCGGCACCTTGCTGGTTGCATCGCCACACTAAGCAGTTTCATTTCAAAGTTTGCCGAGCGTGCCCCGCCAATTTTCAAAATATTGAAAAAGGCGGGTCCCATGAAGTGGACTCCGAAAGTGGAGGCAATGCAAGATTTTAAAAAAATAACTGTCCTCCATGCCAATAGTAGTCGTGCCAAAACCACAAGAACCATTCTTGTTGTACCTAGCGGCAACCAATCAAGTGGTCACTGCTACACTGGTGGCGGAGAGAGAACCAGAGGAAGATGAGGCAGCAGCGGCAAGCCCGCCAGCCAATTAACCAGAATCTTTTCTGGCATGTCACGGTGCCGGCAACTCAAGCTTGGCACAGAAATCAGATCAATGGGTTGTGAAGAAGAAGATGGTGCAGCGCTCTGTCTACTTTGTCAGCTCTCTCCTGTAGGGGGCTAGGTCAAGGTACTCCGGCGTGTAGAAGTTGCTCTTCGGCCTCCTCATGGCCTCAAGGAATATCACACCCTATATTTGTACCACTTTGCTATGCCGTGAGTTTATAAAATTTGGACCCATTTAAAACTTTTTGTGTGCTTGTGCATGTTGAGTTGATTGCTATTAGCTTTGATTGCTTGGCTGTGGTTAATTCTCAAAAATCCTCCCTCACTCCAAACACATCTCCTTGATCCAAAGTCATTGCCCAATGATCATGCCATGTGTATAGGACCTAAATCTATTTTTATAAAATAATACTTTGGCCAAAAAGCATTTATTCAATTTAGGTTTTCAAAAACCCCTGAATTGAGGTTTGTACAACAAGTCCTCAAATTAGGGTGAATGTTTTCCCTCAAAGACTTTATTTGGAACCTATTATATATAAGACTTCCCAAAACCACCAAATATTATTTTTAAAGATTATTTTCCTATTTTATTTAAAGGTTTTTTAAGGCCAGAAATGGTCTTTTATAGGGAAAATTATTTTAATGCTTTCAAAATATTTGAGAGAATTTAGGGAAACTCAGTGGACATATATTTTCCATATATAAGAGCTTCAACACATGGTCGTGTTCAAAATATTGGACAAACCCGCCAAAACCCTTTCTGCCTATTTCAAGCATTTGAAATATTTCTGTAAGAAATATTCTCAAATAAAATTCCAGCAAGTCACATATGCCTAATGTGATGATCTTGCCAAGTTTCATTCCAATCTAAATTGTTTTGATTCACAAAAGTGCCCCAAAACCATTCCTTCTCAGACCCAAATTTGAGCAACTCTACACTGCCAAATGTCTCCTATTGATCTCAAACTTTGTGGAAACGCTCTAATCCCCAAATGATGCCACGACACCAAGTGGTGCATTGAGGAGAATAGATTTGCATGGATAGATCTAAGAAAATCAGCTTATGCTCATTTCTAGGATTTACAAAGTTTGCATTGGCAACTTTCTCCAAATGAGCTCAAACTTGGTGATCCACCCTATTTTTACCAACCCTTTTATCCTATTAAATCTAATGGCAAGCAAACTATTTTTACTTGCCCAGACCAACATCAAACACCTTCTAGTGATATGGTAGTACTGCAGCTTTGAGCCCTTTCACTATTCTACTTGATCCCATCTTTTTACCACAGTCCCTCCTATGCCTCTTCTACCTCCTGTAAAGCTTGCATGGCCTCATCTATATGATTGATGGGGTAAAACCCTCATTTCTACCTCTGGACAACTAAGACCAGCACCTTTTCTACCCCAGATTCCTTTACCTCTACCTTCCCTTAGCCTCCCTAGCTCCTAGAGCATCCCTACATCCCCCAAGTGCAAAAGGACAAGGTGGGGCACCCCAGAGCGCGGGGAAAAATGGTCATGCCGGCCATTTGCACGCTCTGGAGCGCGCTACAGTGCACTCCCGCACTGTAGCCGACCCCCAATCCCGGCACCCGACAGCATTGGGCCTTCCCCTCGTGTCTCCCGAGACCGACTCAGCGTATGGGACACGCTACGCCGTCGGCCCCCTCCTCCCTCTCTCTTCGACGACCATTGCCGCGCAAGTCAACACCGCCCCTCTCGACCAACCGCTGGCCTCGCACATGCAAGCTCCCCACTCTCTCTCTCTCTTCTCTCCCCCTGGTCATAGACCACGCCCAGAAGCACCCTAGACATGCCCCCGTACGCTCCCGCGCCCTCTGGCGATCGCCACGGCCTCGTCGGCGCACGAGCGTACGATGGACCATGGGCTGGCTATATAAGCCAACCCCGAGTTGTGGGTACCCCGACTCATATGTCGTGATCACAGAATGCACGTGTACAGTTATCCCGGAGATCAATGCTCACTGAACACACAGAAGCTGAATAACAAGAGTCTTACATCCATACATACCGTCTTACACAAATAAATACCATCAAAGTCAAGTCTTACATAGATAGGGCCATGAAGGCCAAATAGCAAACATAAACTCGCAGCTGAAATCTTGAAAGATAGCGTAGACCCATGCCATCTGCCTTAACCCTACAGGCATTTTGACTGGGAAGCGTCCTAATTCGCATGTTCGTCACCAATGAATTTTTCACCATATTCCTGCTCTTCCATGCCTGGCCAATTAAATAACCAGTGGCAAGCCAATGAGTACTTTGAATGTACTCGCAAGCAACCCATGTTTCGGAACAAGGTATAACAATGCATGATATAGCACTAAGTAGGTAAGTTGCATAAAGCTAATTTTGAGTGCAATGACATGTTCAATCAACATCAACAGGTTGCGGATATCCATATGAACAGGTTACAGATATCAATATAATCAGGGGTTGAACATCTCATGTTCAATCACAATGCCAAGTCATCCGACTTAACTCGAGTATTCCATCTTTCTTCCACACACACACACACACACACACACCAAGTTTGTGAAAACATCGGACGTAGTTTAAGCAGGACCTCCAACTGTCCATGACCGTGGACACGGCTGTTCGAATAGTTTTACACTCTGCAGAGGTTGCACACTTTACCCACAAGATTTGGGAAACTTTCGTGTCAAGCCACGACTCGCGGTATTGGTCATACCCGAGGTAAGTACCCAAACAATGCCTTTCCCATGGCGATACTAAACAAAGAGTCCACTCGTTGGTGAGATCCCTCATGATATACATCACACGTATCATCCATGAGGGCACGCAACGGTGTGCCCGGTGTCTATGAAAACAGCCCATGATCGTCCATTCCGGTACAACCCCGTATCGAGAGTGACCATGCCACTCCCGCCACTAGTAACGCGGGTTCTATGCTAGCAGTAACCAAAGTAATCAACAAGCCCCGTCCCATAAGTTGTATCGTTGTTGTACATGTAAGGTTGGGATGGTCAGCAGATCTTATATCTCACCATTTTTGAAAACACACACACTCACACAACTTTCTCCGGTACACCACTTCTTTGTCAAGTGGTTACCTAGCTCATGATCATCTCCCTCGGGCATTAGTGGCACCCGAAGGGGTTTTTGAAAAGCCTTTGAAATCATTTCCTTTCCGACATCCTGCATATACCCATCCCATTTGCGTAGCAACTAGTTAGCAACCTACCTATTTCCCACCCACACAACTCTAGGTAGAAGGTAGAGTCATGTCATGCAAGTATCAACGGTAAAAGTATAGGAGGCAACCAATAATGGTGGTCACCATAGCATCATGATCAAAATATCGAAAATAAAGTGCTATATGCCATGCGATAAAATGGTTTCTTACACATGGTCAAAGGGCTGCTTGCCTGGCTCAACAAAGTCCTCGGGGTCTTCAAAATCTTCTGGTCCAACTCCTTCGTCAAGAACGTGATCTATCGTCGCAAAGTAACGGGGTATAATGGGGCCATAGCACAAAACAGGGAAACTCAATCACTCAGAAAAATGTCAAGCCATTTTTGTAAAATACTAGGTTAAAAACTAGAAATACTAAAAAGTGGTGGAAATCATTTAACAGAGGTTTTGAATATCTAAAACAAGGGTTTAAATAAAACCAGTACATAAAATGTTTTCAAAAAGTGGCACAAGTGGCATCATTAAATAGCACATGATTTTACAAGATTTGTGGAGTTGGAATTATTGATTTGGAGAAATATTCAATCATGTGGAAATTTTGCAAAAGTTAACACAAAAGAAAAAGAAAAAGAAACGCCACTGCGCTCTGGGCCAAATCAGCCAGCCGAGCTGGCCTAGCCAGTAGGGCGGCCCAGGCGGCTCGGTGCCCCCGCATGCATCAGGTTTCAAACCTGACGGGCGGGGCCTGTAGGCCAGTGAGAGAGAGACGTGGGAGGGGTGTGGGAGACTGACGAGCGGGACCCTCTGGTTGGGGTCGTCGTCAACCCCTCACCAAAGGGTGGCGGAGCTCACTGTCGGCAACTAGGGCCACGGCGAGGCGAGCAGAGGATGGGAACGGGTCCGGGGTGCTGTCGCCGATTGTCTGGTGGTTGAAGGAGTCGCCGGGGTGGTCGGAGTCGCCGGCAACGGAGGGGGCCGCGGCGGTGCTGCTCTGGGAGAGGTCAAACTCGACGTTCCCTGCAGTAATCCATGCAGGACGGGCGGGGAAAATGATCAGCGCGGCTAGGGAGAGTCAGCAGAGAAGAGAATGGAGTCGGAGAGTGCCCGTACCCGAAGATCACCGAAGCTCCGATGCGGCAGAGCTCGGTTCGATCCCGAGTGCCTGAGCTCCAAAACGGAGGGGGAGAGGCGCGGGGGTGCGATTTAGGTGAGGAGGGAGTGATCAGAGGGGAGAGGGGGCTCTGGAAAGGCCATTTATAGGCCGCCCATGGTCTACCGCACGGTGGTGCACCGGCGAGGCTTCTGCCATCGCTGGGAGGCATAGGGGGTCATGGGAGGGAGCCTGGGGTGTTCCTGGGAGTGGTCTAGGCACGTGGGGAGAGAAGCGAGAGAGCGGGAGAAGTCAGGGGGTCGCGCGTGTGAGCTCGCGCATTGGCCGGCTCTCGCGGCGTCGGGCACGCATGGCCAGGGGCGAGACAAAACGAGGAAGGAGGGGGCCGATAGGATGGTGGGTTGCGGACGTCAAGTGGGACAGGGGGGACAAGGTCCCGCCTCCCTAGGCTGCCAGGCGCCTCGGGATGCTCCTGCTACAGTGCGGAGGGGCACTATAGCATGCTCCAGAGCGCCCTTTTGGCATGCCATGGCATGCCTGGCATGCTCTCGACGCGGCCATCCTTGTCCCTTTGCTCCTGGGGTTTCTGGAGATGCTCCTCGAATACCTTAGGGAGGAAGGAGAGGGGTATACGTGAAACAAGGGTAGAAATGGTGCTGGACTTGGCTATCCAGAGGGGTAAAAATGAGGTTTCCACCCCACAATCATTGAGCTGAGCCATGAAAGTTTTACTGGAGGTTGAGGGTGCATACAAGGGACTGTGGTAAAAATCTTAGGTCAAAGAGAACAGCGGAAGGGGTCCGAACATGGCTTTTACCAAACTACCAGAAGGTGTTTGATGCTGGTTTGGACAAGGAAAAATGCTCTACTTGCCATGAGTTTTACCAGGATCAAATGGGTGGTAAAAATGAGGTTGACCACCAAGTTTGAGATTATTTGAGAAAAGTTGGCAATGTAAACTTTGTAAACCCTAGAAATTAACAGAATCAGGTTTGTGAAGATCTAGGCATTCAAATCTATTCTCCTTAATGCACCACTTGGTGTAGTAGCATTATTTGGGGATTAGAACATGTCCACAAAGTTTGAGATCAATAGGAGACAATTGGCAATGTAGACTTGCTCAAATTTGGCTCTGGATAGGAATAGTTTTGGGATATTTTGGTGAACCAAAATAATTTGGATTGGGATGAAACTTGGCAAGATCATCACATTAGGCATATGTGACTTTCTAGAATTTTCCTGGATTTATTTGAGAATATATCCTATAGAAATATTTAAAAAGCTTGAAACAGACAAAAAGTGTTTTGGAAGGTTTTGTCCAATATTTTGAACATGACCATGTGTTGAAACTCGTATATATGGAAAATATATGTCCACTGAGTTTACCTAAATTTTCTCAAATATTTTGAAAGCATAAAAATAATTTTTCCCTAGGAAAGACCATTTCTGGCCTCAAATAAATGCCTTTAAATAAAATAGGAACATAATCTCAAAAATTAATATTTGGTGTTTTTGGGAAGTATTATATCTGGTGGGCTTCAAATAATGTCTTTGGGGCAAAACAATCCACCCAATTTGAGGACTTGTAGTTAAATCCTCAACTCAGGGGTTTTGAAAAACCTAATTTGAATAAATCCTTTTTGGCCAAAAGAATATTTGATAAAAATAGTTGTAGGTACTATACACATGGCATGATCATTGGGCAGAGAGTTTGGATCAAGTAGATGAGTGTTGAGAGAGGAAGAATCTTTGAGTGCCAAAACACAATCAACCAAACAAGCAAACATCAAACAATTCAAACCGGCACTAGCACTCAAAAAGTTTTAAATGGGTTCAAATTTTATAAACTCATAGCATAGCAAGGTGATGAAACACAAGGTGTGACAGAGCTACCCCCCTTACAAGAATCTTGTCCCCGAGATTCCTAGGCTAATCCTTAAAAAGATATGGCAACTCGGATCTAAGATAGTCTTCAAGCTCCCAGGTTGCTTCCGCTTCAGTGTGGTTGTTCCATTGGACCTTGAAGTACTTGATGGTGCGGCTTCGGGTGCAATGTTCAGCTTCATCGAAAATGCGAACTGGGCTTTCACTATAAGTGAGGTCTGGCTGAAGGTCGATGGCTTGATGATTAATGTCCTTGTACAGGTCGGGGCGGTTGGGAACTTGGAGACACTTCCGAAGTTGTGACACATGGAAAACATTGTGCACATCGGATTGTTGGAAATATGCCCTAGAGGCAATAATAAATTGGTTATTATTATATTTCCTTGTTCATGATAATCGTTTATTATCCATGCTATAATTGTATTGATTGGAAACTCAAATACATGTGTGGGTACATAGACAACACTGTGTCCCTAGTAAGCCTCTAGTTGACTAGCTCGTTGATCAAAGATGGTTAAGGTTTCCTAGCCATTGACATGAGATGTCATTTGATAACGGGATCACATCATTAGGAGAATGATGTGATGGACAAGACCCAAAATAAGAACGTAGCATTTGATCGTGTCAGTTTATTGCTATTGTTTTCTGCATGTCAAGTATCTGTTCCTATGACCATGAGATCATGCAACAACCTGACATCGGAGGAGTACCTTGTGTGTATCAAACGTCGCAACATAACTGGGTGGCTATAAAGGTGCTCTACAGGTATCTCCGAGGGTGTCTGTTGTGTTGGCATGGATCAAGACTGGGATTTGTTACTCTGTGTGACGGAGAGGTATCTCAGGGCCCACTCGGTAATACAACATCACAATAAGCCTTGCAAGCAATGTGACTAAAGTGTTAGCCACGAGATCTTGTATTACGGAACGAGTAAAGAGACTTGCCGGTAACGAGATTGAACTAGGTATAGAGATACCGACGATCGAATCTCGGGCAAGTAACATACCGAAGAACAAAGGGAATAGCATACGGGATTAACTGAATCCTTGACATAGAGGTTCGACCGATAAAAGATCTTCGTAGAATATGTAGGAGCCAATATGGGCATCCAGGTCCCGCTATTGGTTATTGGCCGTACATGTGTCTCGGTCATGTCTACATAGTTCTCGAACCCGCAGGGTCTACACACTTAAACGTTTGGTGACGATTAGTATAGTTGAGTTATTTTGTTGGTGACCGAAAGTTGTTCGGAGTCCCGGATAAGATCCCGGACATGACGAGGATCTCCGGAATAGTCCGGAGGTAAAGATTGATATATGTGATAATAGTGTTTTGATCTCCGGAAGAGTTCCGGAGTTCACCGGAATGGGTTCCGGATGTTTACCGAAGTGTTCGGGTGCAGCAACACTTTATATGGGCCAAAGGGATAAAGCCCACGAGGTATTGGAAAGTGCAAAAAGTAGTTTTGCTGCCGCGTAAGCGGTACTACCGTTTTGTGAAGCGGTACTACCGCCCAAGCGGTACTACCGCTTGTGTGAAGCGGTACTACCGCCCAAGCGGTACTACCGCTTGTGTGAAGCGGTACTACCGCCCAAGCGGTACTACCGCTTGTGCGCGGTACTGCAGGGATCCGAGTTGGACTCTTTCCCTGCAGGCCAAACCGACCTTGTGCGGGCAAAACCGACCTGGAGGAGGCTTTTACTCCAAGTTTAGACCCCAAGGCTCAACATATAAATAGAGGGGCAGGGCTAGCACACGGGACACATCAAGATTTCCCCAAGCCGTGTGCGGCAACCCTAACCCTCTAGTTCCTCCGTCATAATCTCCGTAGCGCTTGGCGAAGCCCTGCAGAGATTGTTCCTCACCACCATCACCACGCCGTCGTGCTGCTGGAACTCAACCACTACTTCACCATCGCTCGCTGGATCGAGGAGGTGAAGGCGTCATCAAGCCGTACGTGTGTTGAACGCGGAGGTGCCGTCCGTTCGGCGCTATTTCATGATCGGATCGAGGGACGACTTGCGATTTGGATCGCGGAGACGTTCGACTACATCAACCGCGTTTCTTAAACGCTTCCGCTTAGCGATCTACAAGGGTATGTAGATTTACTCTCCCTCTCGTAGATGCTCATCACCATGGATAGATCTTGTGTGTGCGTAGGAAAATTTTTGTTTCCCATGCAACGTTCCCCAACAGTGGTATCAGAGCCAGGTCTATGCGTAGATGAGATCTCGAGTAGAACACAAACGAGTTGTGGGCGTGGGTGTATACATATTGCTTGCCGTTACTAGTTGATATTTGATTCGGCGGTACTGTGAGATGAAGCGGCCCGGACCGACATTACGCGTACACTTACGCGAGACGTGTTCCTTCAACTGACATGTAACTTCGTTGCATAAAGATGGCTAGCGGGTGTCTGTCTCTCTCACTTTAGTTGAATCGATTTCAATGAAGAGGGTTCTTTTAGAAGATCAAAAAGCAATCACTACACCACGTTGTGGTTTTGCGTAGGTAAGAACGGTTCTTGCAAACCCGTAGCAGCCGCGTAAAATTTGCTACAACAATTAGAGGACGTCTAACTTGTTTTTGCAGGGTATGATGTGATATGATATGGCCAATTACATGATGAGATATATGTGATGTATGAGATGATCATGTGTTGTATAGAATATCATGACTTGCATGTCGATGAGTACGGCAACTGGCAGGAGCCATAGAGTTGTCTTTAATTATTGTATGACCTGCGTGTCAATCATTAAGCGCTATGTAATGCTTTACTTTATCGCTAAACGTTAGCAATAGTCGTGGAAGCAACAGTCGGCGCGACAACCTTATGGCGACAAGTTGATGGAGATCAAGATGATGGAGATCATGGTGTCATGCCGGTGACGATGGAGATCATGCCGGTGCTTTGGAGATGGAGATCAAAAGCACAAGTTCATGGCCATATCATGTCACTTATGATTTGCATGTGATGTTAATCCTTTTATGCATCTTATTTTGCTTAGGACGACGGTAGCATTATAAGGTGATCCCTCACTTAAATTTCAAGATAAATTGTGTTCTCCCCGAGTGTGCACCGTTGCGAAAGTTCGTCGTTTCGAGACACGCCGTGATGATCGGGTGTGATAGACTCCACGTTCACATACAACGGGTGCAAGCCATGTTGCACATGCGGAACACTCGGGTTAAACTTGACGAGCCTAGCATGTACAGACATGGCCTCGGAACACAAGAGACCGAAAGGTCGAACATGAGTCATATAGTAGATATGATCAACATGAAGATGTTCACCATTGAAACCACCTCGACTCACGTGATGATCGGACTTGAGTTGGTGGATTGGGATCATGTTACACTCGAATGACCGGAGGGATGTCAATTTGAGTGGGAGTTTTTAAGTAATATGATTAATTAAACTCATTATCTTGAACAATAGTCTAAGTTGTCTTTGCTATATTTATGTTGTAGATCATGGCTCGCGCAGTAGCACCCCTGAATTTTAATGCGTTCCTAGAGAAAGCTAAGTTGAAAGATGATGGAAGTAACTTTGTGGACTGGGCCCGTAATCTAAGGATTATCCTTACGGCTTCCCAGAAGGCTTATGTCCTTGATGCACCGCTTGGTGATCCACCCGCTCCAGTTGAGTCTCTAGACGTTGTGAACGCCTGGCAGGCTCGTTCTGATGATTACTCAATAGTTCAATGTGCAATGTTGTATGGCTTAGAACCGGGACTTCAAAGACGTTTTGAATGTCATGGAGCATATGAGATGTTCCAGGAGTTGAAGTTTATCTTTCAGAAGAATGCCCGGATCGAGAGATATGAGATCTCCGATAAGTTCTATACTTGCAAGATGGAGGAGAACGGGTCTATCAGTGATCACGTGCTCAGAATGTCTGGGTACTCCACCCGTCTGGCTGAATTGGGGATGCCCCTTCCGCCAGAGGCTATCACTGACAGAGTTCTTCAATCATTGCCACCTAGCTACAAGAGCTTCGTGTTGAACTATAACATGCACGGGATGAACAAGTCAGTCGCCGAGCTATTTGCGATGCTGAAAGCCGCTGAGTCTGAAATTCAGAAGGAGCATCAAGTGTTGATGGTCAATAAAACCACTAGTTTCAAGAAAAATGGCAAGGGTAAGAAGGGTAAATCTAAGAAGGGTGGCAAAGCAGTTGCTGCTCCTGTGAAGAAACCCAAGGCTGGACCCAAACCAGAAACTGAGTGCTTTCATTGCAAGGGAACTGGACACTGGAAGCGGAACTGCCCCAAGTATTTGGCTGACAAGAAGGCGGCCAACAACAAACAAGGTATATATGATATACATGTTATTGATATGTTCCTTACCAACCCTCGTTGTAGTGCCTGGGTATTTGATACCGGTGCGGTTGCTCATATTTGCAACTCTAAACAGGAACTGTGGAATAGACGGAGGCTGGCGAAGGACGAAGTGACGATGCGCGTGGGAAATGGTTCCATGGTTGATGTGATCGCCGTCGGCACGCTCGCTCTTCGATTACCGTCGGGATTAGTGATGAACCTAAATAAGTGTTATTTGGTGCCTGCGTTAAGCATGAACATTATATCTGGATCTTGTTTATTGCGAGACGGTTACTCATTTAAATCAGAGAATAATGGTTGTTCTATTTATATGGGTAATATCTTTTATGGTCATGCACCCAATGTAAGCGGTTTATTCTTATTGAATCTCGATAGTAATGATACACATGTCCATAACATTGATGCCAAAAGATGTAGGATTGATAATGATAATACCACTTTCTTGTGGCACTACCGTTTAGGTCATATTGGCGTAAAACGCATGAGGAAGCTCCATGCTGATGGACTTTTGGAGTCACTTGATTTTGAATCACTTGACACATGTGAGCCATGCCTCTTGGGCAAGATGACTAAAACGCCGTTCTCTGGAACAATGGAACGGGCAAGTGACTTATTGGAAATCATACATACTGATGTGTGCGGTCCGATGAGTATTGAAGCGCGCGGTGGTTATCGTTACTTTCTCACCTTCACTGATGACTTAAGTAGATATGGGTATATTTACTTAATGAAACACAAGTCTGAAACATTTGAAAAGTTCAAACAATTTCAGAGTGAAGTTGAGAATCATCGTAACAAGAAGATTCAATTCCTACGATCTGATCGAGGAGGAGAATATCTGAGTTATGAGTTTGGCAGTCACTTAAGACAATGTGGAATTGTTTCACAACTGACACCGCCTGGAACACCACAGCGTAATGGTGTGTCCGAACGTCGTAATCGAACTTTATTGGATATGGTGCGATCTATGATGTCTCTTGCCGACTTGCCACTATCGTTTTGGGGTTATGCATTAGAGACAGCTGCATTCACTTTAAATAGGGCACCATCGAAATCCGTTGAGACAACGCCATATGAACTTTGGTTTGGCAAGAAGCCAAAGCTGTCGTTTCTTAAAATTTGGGGATGTGATGCTTATGTCAAAAAGCTTCAGCCTGAAAAGCTGGAACCCAAAGCGGAGAAATGCGTCTTCATAGGATACCCAAAAGAGACAGTTGGGTATACCTTCTATCTCAGATCCGAAGGCAAAGTGTTTGTCGCTAAAAACGGAACATTTCTTGAGAAAGAGTTTCTCTCGAAAGAATTGAGTGGGAGGAAGATAGAACTTGATGAGGTTGTTGAACCTTTACTTCAACCTGAGAGTAGCGCAGTGCAGAAGTTGTTTCTGTGGAGCCTACATTAGCTGAAGAGGAAGTTAATGATGATGATCATGAAGCTTTGGAGCAAGTTGCTATCGAACCTCGTAGGTCGACAAGGACGCGTACTGCTCCCGAGTGGTACGGCAACCCTGTCTTGGAGGTCATGTTGTTAGACAACGATGAACCTACGAGCTATGGAGAAGCGATGATGGGCCCGGATTCCGAGAAGTGGTTAGAGGCCATGAAATCCGAGATGGGATCCATGTATGAAAACAAAGTATGGACTTTGGAAGTATTACCTGAAGGGCGTAAGGCCATTTAGAACAAATGGATCTTTAAGAGGAAGACGGACGCGGACGGTAATGTCACCGTCTATAAAGCTCGACTTGTGGCAAAGGGTTTTTCACAAGTTCAAGGAGTTGACTACGATGAGACCTTCTCACCCGTAGCGATGCTTAAGTCCGTCAGAATCATGTTAGCAATAGCTGCCTTTTTCGATTATGAAATTTGGCAGATGGATGTCAAAACAGCGTTCCTTAACGGTTACCTTAAGGAAGAGTTGTATATGATGCAACCAGAAGGTTTTGTCGATCCAGAGAATGCTGACAAAGTTTGCAAACTCCAGCGATCCATTTATGGACTGGTGCAAGCATCTCGGAGTTGGAATCTTTGTTTTGATGAGGTGATCAAAGCGTTCGAGTTTATACAAGTTTACGGAGAAGCTTGTATTTACAAGAAAGTGAGTGGGAGCTCTATAGCGTTTCTAATATTATATGTGGATGACATATTACTGATTGGAAACAATATAGAAATGCTGGAAAGCATAAAGGAATATTTGAACAAGAGTTTTTCAATGAAGGACCTAGGAGAAGCTGCTTTTCATATTAGGCATCAAGATCTATAGAGATAGATTGAGACGTTTGATAGGACTTTCACAAAGCACATACCTTGACAAAGTTTTGAAGAAGTTCAAAATGGATCAGTCCAAGAAGGGGTTCTTGCCTGTTTTGCAAGGTGTAAAGTTGAGTAAGACTCAATGCCCAGTGACTGCAGAAGATAGAGAAAAGATGAGTGTCATCCCCTATGCTTCGGCCATAGGCTCTATCATGTATGCAATGTCGTGCACAAGACCCGATGTCAGCCTTTCCATAAGTATGGTCGGAAGGTTTCAAAGTGATCCAGGAATGGAACACTGGACGGCGGTCAAGAATATCCTGAAGTACCTGAAAAGGACTAAGGACATGTTTCTCGTTTATGGAGGTGATCAAGAGCTCGTCGTAAAGGGTTACGTCGATGCAAGCTTTGACACTGATCCGGATGACTCTAAGTCACAAACCGGATACGTATTTATTCTTAATGGGGGTGCGGTTAGCTGGTGCAGTTCCAAGCAAAGCGTGGTAGCAGATTCTACATGCGAAGCGGAGTACATCGCTGCCTCGGAGGCGGCGAAGGAAGGTGTCTGGATGAAGGAGTTCATGACAGATCTTGGAGTAGTGCCTAGTGCGCTTAACCCAATGACTCTGTTTTGTGATAATACTGGTGCCATTGCTCTAGCCAAGGAACCAAGATTTCACAAGAGGACCAGACACATAAAGCGACGTTTCAATTCCATCCGCGATTACATCAAGGAGGACGACATAAATATTAGCAAAGTACACACGGATCTAAATGTTGCAGATCCGATGACTAAACCTCTTCCAAGGGCTAAACATGAACAACACCAGAACTACATGGGTGTTCGATTCATTACAATGTAAATCACATAGTGATGTGAACTAGATTATTGACTCTAGTGCAAGTGGGAGACTGTTGGAAATATGCCCTAGAGGCAATAATAAATTGGTTATTATTATATTTCCTTGTTCATGATAATCGTTTATTATCCATGCTATAATTGTATTGATTGGAAACTCAAATACATGTGTGGGTACATAGACAACACTGTGTCCCTAGTAAGCCTCTAGTTGACTAGCTCGTTGATCAAAGATGGTTAAGGTTTCCTAGCCATTGACATGAGATGTCATTTGATAACGGGATCACATCATTAGGAGAATGATGTGATGGACAAGACCCAAAATAAGAACGTAGCATTTGATCGTGTCAGTTTATTGCTATTGTTTTCTGCATGTCAAGTATCTGTTCCTATGACCATGAGATCATGCAACTCCCTGACATCGGAGGAGTACCTTGTGTGTATCAAACGTCGCAACGTAACTGGGTGACTATAAAGGTGCTCTACAGGTATCTCCGAGGGTGTCTGTTGGGTTGGCATGGATCAAGACTGGGATTTGTTACTCTGTGTGACGGAGAGGTATCTCAGGGCCCACTCGGTAATACAACATCACAATAAGCCTTGCAAGCAATGTGACTAAAGTGTTAGCCACGAGATCTTGTATTACGGAACGAGTAAAGAGACTTGCCGGTAACGAGATTAAACTAGGTATAGAGATACCGACGATCGAATCTCGGGCAAGTAACATACCGAAGAACAAAGGGAATAGCATACGGGATTAACTGAATCCTTGACATAGAGGTTCGACCGATAAAAGATCTTCGTAGAATATGTAGGAGCCAATATGGGCATCCAGGTCCCGCTATTGGTTATTGGCCGTAGAGGTGTCTCGGTCATGTCTACATAGTTCTCGAACCCGCAGGGTCTACACACTTAAACGTTTGGTGACGATTAGTATAGTTGAGTTATTTTGTTGGTGACCGAAAGTTGTTCGGAGTCCCGGATAAGATCCCGGACATGACGAGGATCTCCGGAATAGTCCGGAGGTAAAGATTGATATATGTGATAATAGTGTTTTGATCTCCGGAAGAGTTCCGGAGTTCACCGGAATGGGTTCCGGATGTTTACCGAAGTGTTTGGGTGCAGCAACACTTTATATGGGCCAAAGGGATAAAGCCCACGAGGTATTGGAAAGTGCAAAAAGTAGTTTTGCTGCCGCGTAAGCGGTACTACCGTTTTGTGAAGCGGTACTACCGCCCAAGCGGTACTACCGCTTGTGTGAAGCGGTACTACCGCCCAAGCGGTACTACCGCTTGTGTGAAGCGGTACTACCGCCCAAGCGGTACTACCGCTTGTGTTAAGCGGTACTACCGCTTGTGCGCGGTACTGCAGGGATCCGAGTTGGACTCTTTCCCTGTGGGCCAAACCGACCTTGTGCGGGCAAAACCGACCTGGAGGAGGCTTTTACTCCAAGTTTAGACCCCAAGGCTCAACATATAAATAGAGGGGCAGGGCTAGCACACGGGACACATCAAGATTTCCCCAAGCCGTGTGCGGCAACCCTAACCCTCTAGTTCCTCCGTCATAATCTCCGTAGCGCTTGGCGAAGCCCTGCAGAGATTGTTCCTCACCACCATCACCACGCCGTCGTGCTGCTGGAACTCAACCACTACTTCACCATCGCTCGCTGGATCGAGGAGGTGAAGGCGTCATCAAGCCGTACGTGTGTTGAACGCGGAGGTGCCGTCCGTTCGGCGCTAGTTCGTGATCGGATCGAGGGACGACTTGCGATTTGGATCGCGGAGACGTTCGACTACATCAACCGCGTTTCTTAAACGCTTCCGCTTAGCGATCTACAAGGGTATGTAGATTTACTCTCCCTCTCGTAGATGCTCATCACCATGGATAGATCTTGTGTGTGCGTAGGAAAATTTTTGTTTCCCATGCAACGTTCCCCAACACGGTTAGCTCGGAAGGTAGCTCCAATTGGTAGGCAACTTGTCCTCGCTTCGCGGTGATCACGAAGGGGCCGATGTATCTTGGTGCAAGCTTTCCCTTGACGTGGAAACGCTTGGTTCCTTTGAGAGGCGTGACTCGAAGATATACATGGGCTCCGACGCAGAAGTTCACTTCTCGACGGTGAGAGTTGGCGTAGCTCTTCTGTCTTGACTTGGCGGTCTCCAGACGCTCTCTGATGAGTTGAACTTGCTCTTCGGCTTCACGGAGAATTTCGGGCCCAAACACTAGTCCTTCTCTGGTCTCTGACCAATTGAGGGGAGTGCGGCACTTGTGTCCATACAACACCTCAAATGGTGCCATCTAGAGACTGGACTGGTAGCTGTTGTTGTAGGAGAACTCAGCGAATGGTAAGCAATCTTCCCATTTGGCTCCATAAGCTAAAACACAAGCACGAAGCATGTCCTCGAGTATCTAATTTACTCGTTCCGTCTGTCCGCCTGTCTGGGGGTGAAAAGCAGTGCTGAAGGAAAGCTTTGTTCCCATGGTCTCTTGAAACTTCTTCCAGAACCTTAAGGTAAACTAGGTACCTCGGTCTGACACAATCTCCTTTAGAACTCCGTGGAGGCTCACTATGCGCTCGATGTAAAGGCTGGCTAGCTTGTTTCCATCATAGGTGGTTCTGACGGGAATGAAGTGGGCTACCTTGGTCAGGTGGTCGACGATGACCCAAATGGAATCATGTCCCTTGCTTGACCTGGGCAAACTGGTGATGAAGTACATCCCGACTTTGTCCCACTTCCATTCAGGCACTTTGAGAGGTTGTAACAATCCAGCGGGTCGCTGATGCTCAGCTTTGATACTCTGGCATATGTCACACTTAGCGACAAAAGTGGCTATCTCTCTCTTCATGCCATGCCACAAGAATCTTGCTTTGAGGTCTTGGTACATCTTGGTTCCTCTGGGATGGATGGAATACGAAGTGTCATGGGCTTCTTGCAAGATCAAATTCTTGAGCTCAGCTTTGTTGAGCACGCAAATGCGAGTCCCAAACCATATAACTCCTTGCTCATTCACTGAGAACCTTGGGGCCTTACCTTTCTTAATCTTCCTCTTGATGCCTTCAATGTTGTCATGACCCTTCTGAGCTTCCTTAATATCACCCATCAAGGTAGGCCTTGCTTCGAGGTTGGCTCGGAAACTAGGTGCAACTAGTTCCAAGCCAAAGCTTTCAAGCTATTCATACAAGGCGGGTAGCCTTTCCTTAATCATAGCATTCAAGGAACAAGCCTTTCTGCTTAAGGCGTCTGCTATCAATCTCCTCTTGAGCTCTTGGAAGCTTTCTTCCCACTTTGGCGTCCATTCAAACTTCTTGTCCTTCTTGAAGAGCTGAGTCATGGGTCTAGCAATGTTGGAGAACCCTTCGACGAACTTGCGGTAATATCCCACTATTCCGAGTAAGCTTCTGACTTCCTTGACATTGCTTGCGGATTGCCATTCAGTCACGGCTTCGATCTTTGTAGGATCCACTAACAATCCTTTGGCGGTCAATACATGACCCAAGAACCCAACTTCATGCAGCCAGAGTTCACACTTGCTGAATTTGGCATAAAGCTGGTGCTCTCGAAGCTTGTCTAGGACCAATCTCAAGTGTTGTGCATGCTCCTCTTCAGACTTGGAGAAGACGAGTATGTCGTCGATGACGACAACGACAAACTTGTCCAAATACTCCATGAAGACTTTGTTCATGAGGTACATGAAGTAAGCTGGGGCATTGGTTAACCCAAACGACATGATCGTGTATTCATACAGGCCATACCGGGTTACAAATGTTGTCTTCGGAATGTCTTGGGGTCTGATCTTCAACCGGTAGAACCCGGACCTGAGATCGATCTTGGAAAACACCTTGGCACCATTTAGCTGATCAAACAGGTCTTCAATCTTGAGAAGTGGGTACTTGTTGTTTATTGTGACCTCATTGAGAGAACGATATTCGACACAGAGTTGGATAGTTCCATCCCTCTTTGACACAAATAGAACAGGAGATCCCCAAGGAGAGGCACTAGGGACAATAAATCCTTTTCTGAGCTGCTCAGCCAGTTGCTCCTTTAGTTCAGCCAACTCTACGGATCCCATCCTATAGGGCTTCTTATAGATGGGTCCTGCCCCGGGCATTAGCTCAATGATGAACTCAATGTCGCGGTCAGGAGGCATTCCGGGCAGCTCATCAGGAAAGACATCTGGGTATATACATACCACAGGCACTTGACCCAACTCAATTCCCGACAGACAATTAGCCTGAGGGGCTTGAGCGGGGGTAGGGTTGGGAACATACTTGACTTCAATTCCTTGGCTATTGGTCATGGTAACAGTCCTCTTGGCACAGTCTAACAAGCCTTGGTGCTTGGTTAACCAGTCCATGCCTAGGATCACATCCAAGCCTTGCGACTTCAAGATGATAAGGTCTGCTAGGAATTCTACTCCATTGATAACAATCCCAACTCCTTTACATCCTATCTTGGTCCTCATAACCGATCTCGGGGTTTGTACCAACATATGACTACCCAGGGGTGTAGGCTTCATACCACTCTCTAGTACAAACTTTTGGGTGACAAAAGAATGTGAAGCTCCATAATCAAACAGAACGGTTGTTGGGGTTGAGTTGACGAGGAACGTACCTAGTATGACGTCCAGGTCTTCCTAGGCTTCCTCAGTGGTGACGTTATTCACACGACCCCTGCCATTGTTGGGCTGGTTGCGGGGAGCTTGGTTCCTTGGTGGCGCTCCACGGCCTTGACCTTGGTTCGACGCATTGGGGCGCAGTGCATCTGGCTTCTTGTTGGGGCACAGCTTACAGATGTGTCCATGCTGACCACATCCAAAGCACGTGATCTGACCTGAGTTGTTGTTGTTGTTCCTGCCTCCATTGTTGTTATTGGGGTTGTCGTAAGCTAGCCTAGGATTGGCATACTACTGAGGCTGGTAGCTCGGATGAGGTGTAGGAGGCCTAGCCTGCTGAGGCTGATAGGTTGACTTGGCTAGGTTTGGCTGCCAGGGGCGAGGCTTCTGGTTGCTGGAACTACCCTTGTTGATCATCTTGAGATTGCAAGTGTCTTCCATGGCACGACGCTTGTCTTCGAGCATGAGATCCTTGTTCACCAGGTCAAAGAAGGTCCAGTAGTCGCAGACAATGAGTTGATACTGCAGGGCTTGCTAGAGTCCTTCCATGAAGCGTTCCATCTTAGTGGCCTAAGTGCTAACATCTTCAGGGGCATACCTCGACAGCAGGTTGAACTTCTGCATATACTCCTTGACAGAGCCACTTCCTTGCTTCAGCGCTCGGAATTCTCTCTTCTTGATAGCCATGATCCCAGAAGGGATGTGGGCCGTGCGGAATCCTTCCTTGAAATCAGCCCAGGTGATCACATGGTCGCCTTGCATGACCTTGAACCCATCCCACTAGGCTCTGGCGGTACCTCCGAGGCAGTGAGAGGCATAAAGCACCTTCTCACGATCCTCGTTGCAGTTGACCAGTGCAAGGAGGTCCTCGACGGTGCAGATCCATTCATCGGCATCCAGAGGTTCGGCAGTCTTGGTGAAGGTTGCGGGCGAATTCCTCATGAACTCAGGCAGACTGGAGCGGACATTGTCGTTCCTGCCTTGCTGCTGGTTGTTCACAAGGACTTGAGCCATCTGCTGGATAGCGGCAGTGTTGGCTTGGCGTTCCTCCTGGAGAACATGGAGAAACTGAGCTATGGTCATGTTCTCCGGTGGAGGTGGTGGCGGGGGGATGTCATCATGTGGTTGCTCCTGGTGAGCTCCAGCGTGATCAGACCCACCAGCTCCCTACTGCTGGCTGGAGTTGCCGGCTTCAGGGTTGGTGAAGGAGCCATTGCGGGTTGCAGTCACCATCCTGTTTGGGGCAGCCAAGTCAACAACTGGGATGGATGAGATGGAAAGGAGCAATAGAGAAAGTGTGCCTAACGGGGTTGGTATAGTGCAAGTGTGATCAAACATAGGTCAAAAGACCGAACACATTATATTAAGCTAAGATAGATGATGGAGTCGTTTACATGTTGCCTAAGGCAAAAGCGCGACTTGCATCGGAACATAAACAACAAAAACAAACAACAAGCATACATGGTTTCATATGAACCATTACACGGACTCGACTTTGCATGAGGGGTACATGACTGATCCTACCCTAGGGGTTCTCGGACTCAAGTGGTGGAGTGCTAGGTCTCGTACTCACGCTCCTCTGGATCTTCCTCTAGATCGTCATCTGTATGGGCGTCGTCTCCGATCGAGTGGGTCGGAGACCGAGGAGGTCCATCCCGTCGACGCTTCGTCGATGGGTCGGTGAAGAGATCACAATACTCCTTCGCGTTCATGCGACGACGACATGTGGGTGCATCTCTAGCTGGGGGTACTCCTCCTCTCTAAGCGATAGTTGGTCATCCCTCAGGGGCTCCATCCTTCTTGATCTTGCCTGGCTTCATCTTGGCTTGACGAAGTAGCTCCCGAGTGTGGTGAAGTTCCTTGCGGAGCTTCACGGACTCCTTAATCAGGTTGTGAGCGAGACTGTCGGCGGAGAGGCTGAAGTAGGTCTGGAACCTGAGTGGCATCCCATCCTCCTTGGATGGAATCAACGTCCAACTCTTGCCATTCTCATCCTTCTTGAAAGGGAGGTGGCGAGTGGCTGGCTCGTCAGCCATCTCTAGAATGATGTCTCGAAGGTGGATAAGTGCCTTGCGTGCAGCCGTCTCGACTGCGAGCGCCAGGGTCTCCATCTGTTGTCCTTCAAAGAACCAACTTGTTGGGGAGTCGTTTGCCTTCACGACCACATCAACGTGGTACTCCTTCGTGACGGCATCGACCCAGTGCTCGTGGTAGAGGAAAACGAGTGGTCGGCGAAGCTGGCACTTCTCCAGGCTATCCTCAAGGAGTACGGGAAAGCCGGATGCTAGGAGGGCTTCGGGTACGACGGCCATCTACAAGGTTTAGGGGAGAGGAGTTAGTAGAGTGTTGAGAGAAGACTAGAAGAGATAAGAAGTGCAGAAACACTTAAGTATAGGTACTAGGTATAGTTTTAAAAATGGTTTTGTCCTAACTAACGTCCATGCTAACTAAGGCTTCCTACAGTCAGGATGGCTCTGATACCAACTCTGTGGGGTCCTCGACTCATAAGTCCTGATCACCGAATGCACATGTACAGTGATCCCAGAGATCAATGCTCACTCAACATACAGAAGCTGAATAATAAGAGTCTTACATCCATACATAACGTCTTACACCAATAAAGACCATCAAGGTCAAGTCTTATATAGATAGGGCCATGAAGGCGAAATAGCAAACATAAACTCGCAGCGGAAATCTTGAAAGATAGCGTAGACCCATGCCATCTGCCTTAACCCTACAGGCATTCTGACTGGGAAACGTTCTAATTCGCATGTTCGTCACCAACGAATTCTTCACCATATTCCTGCTCTTCCATGCCTGGCCAATTAAATAACCAGTGGCAGGATAATGAGTACTTTGAATGTACTCGCAAGCAACCCATGTTTTGGAATAAGGTATAACAATGCATGATATAGCACTAAGTAGGTAAGTTGAGGAAAGCTAATTTTGAGTGCAATGACATGTTCAATCAACTTGTAAAAGCATGCATCAACAGGTTGCAGATATCCATATGAATAGGTTACATATATCAATATAATCAGGGGTTGAACATCTCATGTTCAATCATCATGTCAAGTCATCCAACTTAACTCGAGTATTCCATCTTTCTTCCACACACACACACACACCAAGTTTGTGAAAACATCGGACATAGTTTGAGCAGGACCTCCAATTGTCCATGACCGTGGACATGGCTATTCGAATAGTTTTCCACTCTGCAGAGGTTGCACACTTTACCCACAAGCCTCGGGAAACTTCCGTATCAAGCCACGACTCGTAGTATTGTTCATACCCGAGGTAAGTACCCGAACAATGCCTTTCCCATGGCGATACCAAACAAAGAGACCACTCGTTGGTGACATACCTCATGATATACATCACACGTATCATCCATGAGGGCACACAACGGTGTGCCCGGTGTCTGTGAAAACAGCCCATGATCGTCCATTCCGGTACGACCCCGTATCGAGAGTGACCACACCACTCCCGCCACTAGTAATGCGGGATCTCTGCTAGCATCAACCAAAGTAATCAACAGCCCATGATCGTCCATTCCGATGAGATTAAGGTGAGGAGGGAGTTATCAGAGGGGAGAGGGGGCTTGGGGAAGGCCATTTCTAGGCCGCCCGTGGTCTACCGCATGGAGGCGCACCGACGAGGCTTCTGGCCTAGCTGGGAGGCACAGGGGAGCCGTGGGAGCGAGCCTGGGGTGTTCCTGGAAGTGGTCCAGGTCTGTGGGGAGAGAAGAGAGAGAGCAGGAGAGATCAGGGGGTCGCACGTGTGAGCTCGTGCGTTGGCCGGCTCGGGCGGCGTTGGGCACGCGTGGCCAGGGGCGACAGAGAGCGAGGAAGAAGGGGGCCGACAGGATGGCGGGTTGCAGACGTCAAGGGGGACACGGGGGAGAAGGTCCCGCCTCCCTTGGCTGCCACGCACCTTGGGATGCTCCTGCTACGGTGCGGAGGCGCACTATAGCATTCTCCAGAGCGCCCTTTTGGCATGACATGGCATGCCTGGCATGCCATCCTTACCCCTTAGCTCCTGGGGTTTCTGGTTATGCTCCTCGAATACCTTAGGGAGGAAGGAGAGGGGTATAAGTGAAACAAGGGTAGAGATGGTGCTAGACTTGGCTGTCCAGAGGGGTAAAAATAAGGTTTCCACCCCTCAATCATTGAGTTGAGCCATGAAAGTTTTAATGGAGGTAGAAGGATACAAGGGACTGTGGTAAAAATCTTAGGTCAAGGAGAACAGTGGAAGGGGTCAAAACATGGCTTTTACCAAACTACCAGATGGTGTTTGATGCTGGTTTGGCCAAGTAAAAATGCTCTACTTGCCATGAGTTTTACCAGGATCAAATGGGTGGTAAAAATGAGGTTGGCCACCAAGTTTTAGATTATTTGAGAAAAGTTGGCAATGTAAACTTTGTAAACCCTAGAAATTAACGGAATCAGGTTTCTGTAGATCTAGGCATTCAAATCTATTATCCTTAATGCACCACTTGGTGTAGTGGCATTTGGGGATTAGAACATGTCTACAAAGTTTGAGATCAATAGGAGACAGTTGGCAATGTAGACTTGCTCAAATTTGGCTCTCGACAGGAATAGTTTTGGGATATTTTGGTGAACAAAAATAATTTGGATTGGTCTGAAACTTGGCAAGATCATCACATTGGGCATATGTGACTTGCTAGAATTTTCCTGGATTTATTTGAGAGTATTTCCTATAGAAATATTTCAAAAGCTTGAAACAGACATAAAGGCTTTTGGACGGTTTTGTCCAATATTTTGAACATGACCATGTGTTGAAATTCATATATATGGAAAATATATGTCCACTGAGTTTCCCTAAAGTTTCTCAAATATTTTGAAAGAATTAAAATAATTTTTCCCTAGGAAAGACCATTTCTGGCCTCAAATAAAAGCCTTTAAATAAAATAGGAAAATAATCTCATAAAATAATATTTGGTGATTTTGGGAAGTATTATATCCAGTAGGTTTCAAATAAAGTCTTTAGGGCAACACAATCCACCCAATTTGAGGACTTGTGGTTAAATCCTCAACTCAGGTGTTTTTGAAAACCTAATTTGAAAAAAGTCCTTTTTGGCCAAAATAATATTTGATAAAAAATAGTTTTAGGTACTATACACATGGCATGATCATTGGGCAGAGAGTTTGGATCAAGTAGATGAGTGTTTAGAGAGTAAGAATCTTTGAGTGCCAAAACACAATCAACCAAACAAGCAAACATCAAACAATTCAAACAGGCACTAGCACTCAAAAAGTTATAAATGGGTCCAAATTTTATAAACTCATAGCACAGCAAGGTGATACAACTCAGGGTGTGAAACGTGCCCTCTCCTCCCCTCTCGTCCCTCTCTCGTGCATCTAATCGTCCCCCGGCATCCTGCATTTGAGCCCAGAAGCTTTTGAGCTCGAGATCGAGCTCGGGTCCGCCGTCGTCCGCCCGATGTAGGCCTCATCCTCCTCTTCTCTCGCTCGATCTGTAACCTCCGCAGTTCTCTGATGCAAACCCCTCTCTCTCCTGCTCGAATTGCAGCTCCTTACGTCGACAATGACCTCCTCCCGAGGCTCTTTGCCACTGCCACCTCGTCACCGGTGAAATCCTGAGCTCTGGCGACCAACTCCACCCCCACCAAAACTACGGTACTCCCCAGGTTCCATTCCCATCGCCATCTCGACCTGCAGTGCCCTCCTCCACCATCGGCGAGCACCGCCGTCCTCTAGACAAAGGTTGACGACGACCCTGGCAAGGGGGGCTGCTCTTCAGCCTCTGCCTCGCCCTACTTCTCTCTCCACCTCGCTGACCTCAGGGCCCCGCCCGTCAGGTTTAAACCTGGCGAGCGCGGGGGCAACGGTTCGCCTAGGATGGCTAGCCTCTGGGCCGGCCCAGGTGCGGGTCGTTCTGGCCCAGGGTACAGTGCCCTTTTTCTTTTTCTTTTCTGTTATTTTCTTCCAAAAAATCCACAGCCTAAAATGAATGTCCAAATCCAAATATTCCACCACCTAAATTCTTGTTAAAATCCAAGCTATTTAATGATGCCACTTGTGCATCCTTTAAAGATAATTTTTGTATTGTTTTTATTTAAAACCTCTTTTAAGTAATTTAAATCTGGGTTAAAAAATAATTTTCACTATTTTTGACACTTCAAGACCAGAAACTAGTAAATTTTTTATTTTTAGTTTTCACCCTAGTATTTTACAAAAGTGGTTTGACATTTTTAGGAGTAGTTTATTTTCCCTGTTTTTCCCGTGGTCTTATTTGTACCTCGTTACCTTGCAACAACAGATCACGTTCTTGATGAGGGAGTTGGAGAGGAAGCACTTGAAGACTTTGAAGACTTTGCTGAGCTAGGCAAGCAACCCTTTGACCATGTCTAAGAAACATTTTATGCGTGTCACATAGCACTTGATATTGATGCATCGGAATCATGATGATTATGGTGACCACCTTTATGGGTTGCCTCCGTTACTTTCCTCATTAATACTTGCATGACATGACTCTACTTTATGCTTAGAGTTGTGTGGGTGGGGAGTAGATAGGTGGCTATATTAGATGCTATGCAAGTTGGACGGGAATATGCATGGTATTGGAAACAAAGTGTTTTCAAAGACTTTTCGAAAACCCCGTCGGGTGCCACTAATGCCGGAGGGAGATGACGTTGAGCTAGGTAACCACTTGATAAATAAGTGGTGTACCGAGGCAAGTTGTGTGTGTGTGTGTGTTTCTCGAAAACAGAGAGATTTAAGATTTGCTGACCCTCCCAAACCTCACATGTACAACCACGATACCCCTTATGGTACGGGGCTTTGTTGATTACTTTGGTTGATGCTAGCAGAGAGCCCGCATTACTAGTGGCGGGAGTGACGTGGTCGCTCTCGATACGGGGTTGTGCCTGAAAGGACGACCATGGGCTTTTTTCATAGACACCGGGCACACCGTTGCGTGCCCTCATGGATGATACTTGTGATGTACATCATGAGGGATGACACCAACGAGTGGACTCTTGTTAATATCGCGAGGGGAAAGGCATTGTTTGGGTACTTACCTCGGGTGTGAAAAGTACCGCAAGTCGTGGCTTGACACGGAAGTTTCCCGAGTCTTGTGGGTAAAGTGTGCAACCTCTGCAGAGTGTAAAACTATTCGAATAGTTGTGTCCATGGTCATGGACAATTGGTGGTCCTGCTTAAACTATGTCCTATGTTTTCACAAAACTTGGTGTGTGTGTGAGAGAGAGACAAAAGAGATACTTGAGCTAAGTCGGATGACTTGATGAGATGATGAAACTAGAGTTGAGATACTCTGTTTCTATTGATATCTGTAACCTGTTCGTATGGATATATGAAACCTGTTGATGCATGCATTTACAAGTTGATGGAACATGTCATTGCACTCAAAATTAGCTTTCTGCAAAACCTCCTACTTAGTACTATATCATGCATTGTTATACCTTGTTCCAAAACACGGGTTTCTTGTGAGTACATTCAAAGTGCTCATTGGCTTGCCACTGTTTATTTAATTGGCCAAGCATGGAAGAGCAGGAATATGGTGAACATTACCTTGGTGATGAACATGCAAACTAGGACGCTTCCCAGTCAGAATGCGTGTAGGATTAAGGCAGATGGCATGGGTCTACACTATCTTTCAAGATTTCTGCTGCGAGTTTATGTTTGTTGTTTGGCCTTCATGGCCCTATATATGTAAGTCTTGACCATAATGGTCATATTTGTGTAAGACGGTATGTAATGGATGCAAGACTCTTGATTATTCAGCATTTGTGTGTTCAGTGAGCATTGATCTCTGGGATCACTGTACGCGTGCATTCGGTGATCACAACTTATGAGTCGGGGACCCCACTAGGAAGTTGCGCCATTACTTCCAAGCACATCAAATTACCATCGTCACTCGCTTTCCTATGCAACGCATCCTGAGGAATCCAGAGGCCACCGATAGGATAGTGGAGTGTGCATTCGAACTGTCATGCTTTGATTTGAAGTTTGAGAACACAGCTACAATTCAGAGCAGATCCTTGGCAGAATTCATTGCACAAGGGACACCAACGCAAGACAAAGAGATGCCAGAAACATCCCTTCCTGGCAAGGAAGCTACACTGGAATGGATCATGTACTTTGATGGGGCCTTTTCGCTGCAAGGCGCCGGTGCCGGCGTGCTTCTTGTCGCACCCACTTGAGAGCACCTCAAGTATTTAGTCCAAATGCACTTTCCCAGGGGGTATCGATATACAAAACATCTGAATATGAAGGATTGCTTTCCGGCCTATGAATTGCAATAGACCTGGGCATCAGGTAACTGATCATTCGAGGAGATTCACAACTTGTTGTGCGTCAAGTAAACACGGAGTACGAGAGCCCTTTGATGGAAGCTTACGTTGATGAAGTAAGGAAGTTGGAATAGCACTTTGACGGTCTCCAAATGGAGCACGTACCTTGTGCGGAGAACAGCATTGCTAACGACTTGTCAAAACATGCCGCTCAGAAGCTACCTGTGGAACCAGGAACTTTTGTGCTCCAAGTGACTCAGACATCCTTCACGCCATCGATGCGCAATGCAAGAAGAGAAAGATCAATTTCGGCGACTACTTTTTGGCAGAGCTCCTACAAGCCACCTACAAGAGGGTTGCCAGGAGCAACACAACACTAGCCGGTGAGCAGTAAGATCTGGCAAGAGCAGTCGCTCTTGCCGTTAAAGCAAGCTCTCCCGTGGCTTAAGGATGCCTTTAGTCCTTGTCGTCGAGCCGCAACCTCCGGCATGGGCACATCAGATCGTCCAGTATCTCCAAACAGGAGAGCTTCTTGACGAACAAGAAGAAGCTGAAGAGTAGCCTGGTAATCAAGCATGTACCAGTTAATGGACAACACTGTGTACAAGAGAAGGCCAAATGGGGTGAAATTGAAGTGCATCTGCCGGGAAGATGGACAAAAGCTGTTGGCAGAGATACACGAGGGGGAGGGTGATACGTCTCCAACGTATTGATAATTCATGAAGTATTCATGCCATATTTACCTATGTTTACAATACTTTATTTGGTTTTGATGCACTTTGTATGATTTATTTAGAACTAACCCGGACTGATGTTGTTTTCAGCACAATTACCGTGGTGTTGTTTTTGTGCAGAAAATGGAAGTCCTCGGAATCGCCCGAAACTTTTTTATAATTTTTCTGGAGGAAATAAGAAATATTGGATCGAAGAACCACCGGAGGGGAGCCACCTGTAGGCTAGTATCCATCCGGCCACGGCCACCCCCCTGATCGCGCCCTGATGGGTACTGGGGCTCACGTGACTCCGTTTGACGTGATTCCTACACTGAAAAAATCATGTAAATATAGAAACCGTCGAATGTTGACAGAGAACTTCTGAACCGCTGCCGCAACTCTCTTTATCGATGAAAAACCCATCTGTAGCCTTTCTAGTACCCTGCCGGAGAGGGGAAATCATCTCCGGTGGCCATCTTCATCATCCCGACGGAGGCCATGACGAGGAGGGAGTAGTTCACCCTCGGGGCTGAGGGTATGTACCAGTAGCTATGTGTTTAATCTCTCTCTCGCGTGTTCTTGAAATGGCACGATCTTGATGTATCACGGGCTTTGTTAATATAGTTGGATCATATGGTGTTTTTCCCTCTCTATCTTGTTGTGATGAAATGAATCTTTCCCTTTGATATCTCGTTATGTTGGATTGAATATTTTGGTTTGAGATCACTTGACGTATGTCTTGCATGCGGATACTCGTGGTGACAATGGGGTATTCTATTGAGACACTTGATATATGTTATGGCATCAACTTGCGGATTCCGGTGACCTTGGGGATCTATGCGTAGGGGTTGATTGCACATTTTCATACTACTATCTCCGATAGAAATCTTGGGGTGCTCCTTGATGTTCTTTGTGTTAGATTGAATATGATAGATTTGAAATTGTTTGATGCATGTCACATAATTTACCCACGGATACTTGAGGTGATATTGGAGTATATAGGTGACATTAGGGTTGATTGATATGTATCATTGGTGTTATTTTACTACGAACTCTAGGGCTGTTTGTGGCACTTATAGGAATAGCTCAAAAGATTGATCGGTAAGAATAACTTTGAGGTGGTTCTACTACCTACACCAATTTCATCTTATGTTCTCCGCAACTTATGAACTTTGGAGTGTTTCTTTGTTGCACGTTGAGGGATGATCATGTGATTCAACTATGTTAGCATTGTTGGGCGATTGCACTAGTGAAATTAAGAATCCTAGGCCTTGTTTCCAAGCATTAATATACCGTTTTGCTCGTTGTTTACTATTTGTTATCTTGCTGTTTTTATATTTTCAGATTACAAAAACCTATTTCTATCATCCATATTGCACTTGTATCACCATCTCTTCGCCGAACTAGTGGACCTATACACTTTGCCATTGTATTGGGTGTGTTGGGGACACAAGAGATTTCTTGTATTTGATTGCAGGGTTGTTTGAGAGAGACCTTCTTCATCCTAAACCTGCAACGGATTGATAAAGCTTAGGTCATCCACTTGAGGGAAATTTGCTGTTGTCCTACAAAACTCTGCACTTGGAGGCCCAAGAACGTCTACAAGAATAAAGTTGCGTAGTAGACATCAAGCTCTTTTGTGGCGCCATTGCCGGGGAGGTGAGTGCTTGAAGGTATATCTTTAGACCTTGCAAATAAATCTTTTAGTTTCTTGTTTTCCACTAGTTTGGTTTATAAAATAGAACTACAAAAAAATGGAGTTCAGGTTGCCTCAATTTTTTCTTTTTTATAAGGTCTTTCATGAAAATAAGGATTCAGAAAATAGTGCTCAATTATTAGAGGAAGAAATTATAAAAATGCTTAATGAGAATTCCTTGAATGATGAGCATGATTGCAATGTTGTTAGTATGAGTTCTCTGAATATCCATGATGCTAATGATCATTGCACTAGTCGGGATAAAAAGGTTTCCTATAAGCATGTTGATTTTTGTGGAGTGAATAAAATTGGCAAAGACATGCCATATAGGGGGCGATAGATTTTGTAAGAAGCATAAAAATGATCAAACTAATTGGTGGCTTAAAGTGATAGATGAATGTTCCACTAGATTATGCTCTCTTCATCCCATTACTTGTGAACTTTGCAATAGGGTTAGTCATCTTAATTTCCAATGCATGCTTTTTCATGACCGAACCATTTCCAAATACAACAACAACAACAAAGCCTTTAGTCCCAAACAAGTTGGGGTAGGCTAGAGGTGAAACCCATAAGATCTCGCGACCAACTCATGGTTCTGGCACATGGATAGCAAACTTCCACGCACCCCTGTCCATGGCTAGTTCTTTGGTGATGCTCCAATCCTTTAGGTCTCTCTTTACGGACTCTTCCCATGTCAAGTTCGGTCTACCCCGACCTCTTTTGACATTATCAGCACGCTTTAGCCGTCCGCTATGTACTGGGGCTTCTGGAGGCCTTCGCTGAATATGTCCAAACCATCTCAGACGATGTTGGACAATCTTCTCTTCAATTGGCGCTAGCCAAACTCTATCTCGTATATCATCATTCCGGATGCGGTCCTTCCTTGTGTGGCCACACATCCATCTCAACATGCGCATCTCCGCCACACCTAACTGTTGCACATGTCGCCTTTTAGTCGGCCAACACTCAGTGCCATACAACATTGCAGGTCGAACCGCCGTCCTATAGAACTTGCCTTTTAGCTTTTATGGCACCCTCTTGTCACAGAGAATGCTAGAAGCTTGGCGCCACTTCATCCATCCGGCTTTAATTCGATGGTCCACATCTTCATCGATATCCCCATCCTTCTGCAACATTGACCCCAAATATCGAAAGGTGTCCTTCTGCGGCACCACCTGCCCATCAAGGCTAACATACTCCTCCTCCTCGTGCCTAATAGTACCGAAAGCGCACCTCATGTACTCGGTTTTAGTTCTACTAAGTCTAAAACCTTTCGATTCCAAAGTTTGCCTCCATAACTCCAACTTCCTGTTGACCCCCGTCCGACTCTCATCGACTAGCACCACGTCGTCCGCAAAGAGCATACACCATGGGATATCTCCTTGTATATCCCTTGTGACCTCATCCATCACCAAGGAAAAAAGATAAGGGCTCAAAGCTGACCCTTGATGCAGTCCTATCTTAATCGGTAAGTCATCAGTGTCGCCATCACTTGTTCGAACACTTGTCACAACATTATCATACATGTCCTTGATGAGGGTAATGTACTTTGCTGGGACTTTGTGTTTCTCCAAGGCCCACCACATAACATTCCGCAGTATCTTATCATAGGCCTTCTCCAAGTCAATGAACACCATATGCAGGTCCTTCTTTTGCTCCCTATATCTCTCCATAAGTTGTCGTACCAAGAAAATGGTTTCCATGGTCGACCTCTGATACGTCTCCAACGTATCTATAATTTTTGATTGTTCCATGCTATTATGTTATCTGTTTTGGATGTTTTATATGCATTAATATGCTATTTTATATTATTTTTGGGACTAACCTATTAACCTAGAGCCCAGTGCCAGTTTTTGTTTTTTCCCTATTTTTGTGTTTTACAGAAAAGGAATATCAAACGGAGTCCAAACGGAATAAAACTTTCGCGATGATTTTTCTTGGACCAGAAGACATCTAGAAGACACGGAGAGGAGGGCAGGAGACCTGCCAGGAGACAACAAGCCGCCAGGGTGCGCCCTAGGGGGGGGCGCCCCCCTAGCTTGTGGGCCCCCTGGAGACCTTCTAACCCTAACACTTCGCCTATATATTCCCATATATTCCCAAACCATCAGGGGGAGCCACAAAAATACTTTTCCGGCGCCGCAACCTTCTGTTCCCGTGAGATCCCATCTTGGGGCCTTTTCCGGTAATCTGCCGGAGGGGGATTCGATCACGGAGGGCTTCTACATCAACTCCATTGCTCCTCCGATGAAGCATGAGTAGTCTACCTCAGACCTACGGGTCCATAGCTAGTAGCTAGATGGCTTTTTCTCTCTCTCCGATCCTCAATACCATGTTCTCCTTGATGTTCTTGGAGATCTATCCGATGTAATCTTCTTTTGGGGTGTGTTTGTCGAGATCCGATGAATTGTGGATTTATGATCAGATTATCTATGAATATTATTTGAATCTTCTCTGAATTCTTATATGCATGATTTCATATCTTTGTATTTCTCTTCGAGTTATTGGTTTGGTTTGGCCAACTAGATTGGTAGTTCTTGCAATGGGAGAGGTGCTTAGTTTTGGGTTTAATCTTGCGGTGTCCTCACCTAGTGACAAAGTAGGGGAAGCGAGGCATGTATTTGTATTGTTGCCATCAAGGATAAAAAGGTGGGGTTTTCATCATATTGCTTGAGTTTATCCCTCTACATCATGTCA
Organism: Elymus sibiricus; assembly: GCA_039707655.1. Taxonomy (NCBI): domain Eukaryota; kingdom Viridiplantae; phylum Streptophyta; class Magnoliopsida; order Poales; family Poaceae; genus Elymus; species Elymus sibiricus. Next base: position 180,648,679 of record CM077673.1, on the reverse strand, counting down.
TCTTACTTAAGGCGTTACTCTGTTCTTTATGAACTTAATACTCTAGATGCAGGCAGGAGTCGGTCGATGTGTGGAGTAATAGTAGTAGATGCAGAATTGTTTCGGTCTACTTGACACGGACGTGATGCCTATATGCATAATCATTGCCTTGGATATCATCATAACTTTGCGCTTTTCTATCAATTGCTCGACGGTAATTTGTTCACCCACCGTATTATTTTCCTTCAAGAGAGAAGCCTCTTGTGAAACCTATGCCCCCCGGGTCTATTTTCCATTATATATTTTCAGATCTATAAACCAAAAATACCAAAAATACCTTGCTGTAATTTTATTTACTTTTATTTAGTTTTACTTTTAGTAATCTTTTATATCTATCTCTATCAGACCTCATCCTTGCAAGTGACCGTGAAGGGATTGACAACCCCTTTTAGCGTTGGGTGCAAGTGTTTGATTGTTTGTGTAGGTGCATAGATTGGGGCCTTGCTTGTACCTCCTACTGGATTGATACCTTGGTTCTCAAAACTGAGTGAAATACTTATCTCTACTTTGCTGCATCACCCTTTCCTCTTCAAGGGAAAAACCAACGCAAGCTCAACAAGTAGCAGGAAGAATTTTTGGCGCCGTTGCCGGGGAGGATACATAGCAAGTCAAGACAAGAACTCTCCCGTCAACTTGCCAATTTCTGGCGCCGTTGCCGGGGAGGATACATAGCAAGTCAAGACAAGAACTCCCCCGTCAACTTGCCAATTTCTGGTGCCGTTGTCGAGGAGGATACATAGCAAGTCAAGACAAGAACTCTCCCGTCAACTTGCCAATTTCTGGCACCGTTGCCAGGGAGGTCTACATCAAGCCTACCAAGTACCCATCATAAACTCATCTCTTGCATTTACATTATTTGCCATTTGCCTCTCATTTTCCTCTCCCCCACTTCTAAAACAATTTTCCAAAAAAACCAAAAATATTTGCCTTTTTATTCGCCCTTCTTTCTCGTTCGCCTTTTTCTCGCCGGATCTCTTTTTGTTTGCTTGTGTTTCCATGTGCCTTCTATTTGCTTGCATCTTCGCTTGCTAAAAATTTATTGATATGGATCCTCATCCACTTGCTAATCTTTTCAACAGGCCAAATTATGATGAACCAATTGCTAGTGAGTTGTGTGCACTTGATTATCTCTATTAAGTTTTGTTTGAAAATCATGAATCTGAAAATTTTGATGGAGTGTTGAAAGGAGAAATTTATAAGGTGATTCATGATAGTCCCTTGAATGATGAGCATGATTGCAATGTTGCTAGTATGAATTCTCTAAATATCCATGATGCTTATGATATGCAAAGCCACAAGCTTGGGGATGCTATGTTTAATGAAGATGATATTTTTTGTCCCCCAAGCTTTGATGAGAAAATTTATTATGATGATTGCATGCCTCCTATTTATGGTGATGGTGATGACACGTATGCTATAATGAGTAATTATAACCATGAAACTTATCATCATGATTTGCAATGTGGTTATGTCAATCAAGTGTCTCATGATAGTTATTTTGTTGAGTTTGCTCCCACTACCATGGATGATAGGGAATTTGCTTATGTGGAGAGTAATGAAAATTCTATGCTTGTGAAATATGAAAAGAATGGTTTATGTGATACTTATATTGTTTAATTACTTCATGATGCTATTGAAATTCATTATGAGGGAGGAACATATGCTTGTAGGAATTGCAATAATATCAAGTTTCCTCTCTATGTGTTCAAAGTTTTGAAGTTATGCTTGTTTTGCCTTCCTATGCTAGTTGATTCTTGTTCCCATAAATTGTTTGCTCACAAAATCCCTATGCATAGGAAGTGGGTTAGACTTAAATGTGTTTTTCATGAGATTCATGATGCTCTTTTGCATATTTGAATTACTACTTTTTATGTGAGCATCATTGAAATCATCATGCCTAGCTAGGGGCGAAAAACGATAGCGCTTGTTGGGAGGCAACCCAATGAATAAATATATTTTTGCTTTTTCCTTTATGTTTTTGAGTGTTGACACAATTATGCCTCCGTTATGATTGTGTTTTTGTGGTTTATTTAGTGTTTGTGCCAAGTAGAACCGTTAGGATGATTCATAGGATGAGTAGAAGTGATGATGAATCTTAAACAGAAACTTTGCGTCCAGTATATGAATTTTCATTTTTTTTCTCAAACGTGATCTTGAGCTGCAATTTTAACACAGTGTTGATATACAAATTTCCCAGAGTGTCCTAATTTTTCAGAATTTTTAGAGTTACAGAAATATTCGAAGTTTACAGATTGCTACAGACTGTTCTGTTTTAGACAGATTCTGTTTTCTATGTGTTGTTTGCTTATTTTGATGAAACTATGGGTAGTATCGGGGGGTATGAACCATGGATAAGTTGGAATACAGTAGATATTACACCAATATAAATAAATAATGAGGTCACAACAGTACATAAAGTGGTGATTTTATTTTCTTATACTAACGGATCTCACGAGTTTTCTGTTGAGTTTTGTGTTGTGAAGTTTTCAAGTTTTGGGTAAATATTTGATGGACTATGGAATAAGGAGTGGCAAGAGCCTAAGCTTGGGGATGCCCAAGGCACACCAAGGTAATATTCAAGGACAACCAAGAGCCTAAGCTTGGGGATGCCCCGGAAGGCATCCCCTCTTTCGTCTTCAATCCATCGGTAAATTTACTTGAGGCTATATTTTTATTCACCACATGATATGTGTTTTGCTTGGAGCGTCTTGTATGATATGAGTCTTTGCTTTTTAGTTTGCCACAATAATCCTTGCTGTACACACTTTTTGAGAGGGACACGCATGAATCGTGAATTTATTAGAATACTCTATGTGCTTCACTTATATCTTTTGAGCTAGGCAATATGCTCTAGTGCTTCACTTATATCTTTTTAGAGCACGGCGGTGGCTTTATTTTATAGAAATTATTGAACTCTCTTGCTCCACTTATATTATTTTGAGAGTCTCTAAACAGCATGGTAATTTGTTTAGGTTATGAATTTAGTCCTAATATGATGGGCATCCAAGACAGATATAATAAAAACTTTCATATAAAAGTGCATTGAATACTATGAGAAGTTTGATTCCTTATGATTGTTTTGAGATATAAAGATGGTAATATTAGAGACATGCTAGTGAGTAATTGTAGATTAGTAGAAATACTTGTGTTAAAGTTTGTGATTCCCGTAGCATGCACGTATGGTGAACCGTTATGTGACGAAGTCGGAGCATGATTTATTTATTGATTGCCTTCCTTTGTGTGGAGGTCGGGATCGCGCGATGGTTAACTCCTACCAACCCTTCCCCTAGGAGCATGCGTGTAGTACTTTGTTTTGATGACTAATAGACTTTTGCAATAAATATGTGAGTTCTTTATGACTAATGTTGAGTCCATGGATTATACGCACTCTCACCCTTCCACCTTTGCTAGCCTCTCTAGTACCGCGCAACTTTCGCCGGTGCAGTAAACCCACCTTCCTCAAAACAGCCACCATACCTACCTATTATGGCATTTCCACAGCCATTACGAGATATATTGCCATGCAACTTCCACTGTTCCGTTTATTATGACACGCACCATCATTGTCATATTGCTTAGCATGATCGTAAGATAGCTAGCATGATGATGTCATTGCTACGCTAGATCATTGCATATCCCGGTACACTACCGGAGGCATTCATATAGAGTCATATCTTGTTCTAGTATTTAGTTGTAAATTTTGAGTTGTAAGTAAATAAAAGTGTGATGATCATCATTATAGAGCATTGTCCCATGTGAGGAAAGGATGATGGAAACTATGATTCCCCCACAAGTCAGGGATAAGTCTCCGGGCTTTATGAAAAATAAAAGAGGCCAGAGAAGCCCAAATAAAAAAAGAGGCCAAAGAAGCCCACCAAAAAAAGAGAAAATAAAAAAATGAGAGAAAAGAGAGAAGGGGCAATGCTACTATCCTTTTTCCACACTTGTGCTTCAAAGTAGCACCATGATCTTCATGATAGAGAGTCTCCTATATTGACACTTTCATATACTAGTGGGAATTTTTCATTATAGAACGTGGCTTGTATATTCCAATGATGGGCTTCCTCAAATTGCCCTAGGTCTTCGTGAGCAAGCGAGTTGGATGCACACCCACTTAGTTTCTTTTTTGAGCTTTCATACACTTATAGCTCTAGTGCATCCATTGCATGGCAATCCCTACTCACTCACATTGATATCTATTGATGGGCATCTCCATAGCCTGTTGATACACCTAGTTGGTGCGAGACTATCTCCTTCTTTTGTCTTCTCCACAACCACCATATTCTATTCCACCTATAGTGCTATGTCCATGGCTCACGCTCATGTATTGCGTGAGAGTTGAAAAAGTTTGAAAGTACTAAAGGATGAAACAATTGCTTGGCTACAACCGGGGTTGTGCATGATTTAATACTTTGTGTGATGAAGATGGAGCATAGCCAGACTATATGATTTTGTAGGGATAGCTTTCTTTGGCCATGTTATTTTGAGAAGACACGATTTCTTTATTAGTATGCTTGAAGTATTATTGTTTTTATGTCAACATTAAACTTTTGTTTTGAATCTTATGGATCTGAATATTCATGCCACAATAAAGAAAATTACATGGATAAATATGTTAGGTAGCATTCCACATCAAAAATTCTGTTTTTATCATTTACCTACTCGAGGACGAGCAGGAATTAAGCTTGGGGATGCTTGATACGTCTCCAACGTATCTATAATTTTTTATTGTTCCATGCAATTATGTTCTCTCTTTTGGATGTTTTATATGCATTAATATGCTATTTTATATTATTTTTGGGACTAACCTATTAACCTAGAGCCCAGTGCCAGTTTCTGTTTTTTCCTTGTTTTTGAGTTTTACAGAAAAGGAATATCAAACGGAGTCCAAACGGAATAAAACTTTTGCGATGATTTTTCTTGGACCAGAAGACATCTAGAAGACCCGGAGAGGAGGGCAGGAGACCTGCCAGGAGACGACAAGACGCCAGGGCGCGCCCTAGGGGGGGCGCCCCCTTGGCTTGTGGGCCCCCTGGAGACCTTCTAACCCTAACTCCTCGCCTATATATTCCCATATATTCCCAAACCATCAGGGGGAGCCACAAAAATACTTTTCCGCCGCCGCAACCTTCTGTTCCCGTGAGATCCCATCTTGGGGCCTTCTCCGGTAATCTGCCGGAGGGGGATTTGATCACGGAGGGCTTCTACATCAACTCCATTGCTCATCCGATGAAGCGTGAGTAGTCTACCTCAAACCTACGGGTCCATAGCTAGTAGCTAGATGGCTTTTTCTCTCTCTCCGATCCTCAATACCATGTTCTCCTCGATGTTCTTGGAGATCTATCCGATGTAATCTTCTTTTGCGGTGTGTTTGTCGAGATACGATGAATTGTGGATTTATTATCAGATTATCTATGAATATTATTTGAATCTTCTCTGAATTCTTATATGCATGATTTCATATCTTTGTATTTCTCTTCGAGTTATTGGTTTGGTTTGGCCAACTAGATCGGTAGTTCTTGCAATGGGAGAGGTGCTTAGTTTTGGGTTCAATCTTGCGGTGTCCTCACTCAGTGACAAAATAGGGGTAGCGAGGCACGTATTTGTATTGTTGCCATCAAGGACTAAAAGGTGGGGTTTTCATCATATTGCTTGAGTTTATCCCTCTACATCATGTCATCTTACTTAAGGCGTTACTCTGTTCTTTATGAACTTAATACTCTAGATGCAGGCAGGAGTCGGTCGATGTGTGGAGTAATAGTAGTAGATGCGGAATCATTTCGGTCTACTTGACACAGATGTGATGCCTATATGCATAATCATTGCTTTGGATATCATCATAACTTTGCGCTTTTCTATCAATTGCTCGATAGTAATTTGTTCACCCACCGTATTATTTTCCTTCAAGAGAGAAGCCTCTAGTGAAACCTATGGCCCCCGGGTCTATTTTCCATTATATATTTTCAGATCTATAAACCAAAAATACCAAAAATACCTTGCTGCAATTATATTTACTTTTCTTTAGTTTTACTTTTAGTAATCTTTTATATCTATCTCTATCAGATCTCATCCTTGCAAGTGACGGTGAAGGGATTGACAACCCCTTTTAGCATTGGGTGCAAGTGTTTGATTGTTTGTGCAGGTGCATAGATTGGGGCCTTGCTTGTACCTCCTACTAGATTGATACCTTGGTTCTCAAAACTGAGGGAAATACTTATCTCTACTTTGCTGCATCGCCCTTTTCTCTTCAAGGGAAAAACCAATGCAAGCTCAAGAAGTAGCAACCTCCCAGGCATGAAACCAAACTGATTTTTGGTCACACTTGTCATTCTTCTTAAGCGGTGCTCAATGACTCTCTCCCATAGCTTCATTGTATGGCTCATCAGTTTAATTCCTCAGTAATTAGTACAACTCTGAACATCCCCCTTGTTCTTGAAGATTGGTACTAATATACTCTATCTCCATTCTTCTGGCATCTTGTTTGCCCGTAAAATGAGGTTGAAAAGTTTGTTTAGCCATACTATCGCTATGTCCCCGAGGCCTCTCCACACCTCAATGGGGATACAATCAGGGCCCATCGCCTTGCCTCCGTTCATCCTCTTTAAAGCCTCCTTGACCTCCGACTCCTGGATTCGCCGCACAAAACGCTTGCTAGTATCATCAAAGGAGTCGTCTAGCTCAATGGTAGAGCTCTCACTCTCCCCATTGAACAGCTTGTCAAAGTACTCCCACCATCTATGCTTAATCTCCTCGTTCTTCACCAGGAGTTGATCTGCTCCGTCCTTGATGCACTTGATTTGGTCAACATCCCTCGTCTTCCTCACTCGGATCTTAGCCATCTTATAGATGTCCCTTTCACCTTCCTTCGTGTCTAACAGTTGGAAGAGGTCCCCATACTCCCGGCCCCTTGCTTCACACACAGCTCGCTTTGCGGCCTTCTTTGCCATCTTGTACTTCTCTATGTTGTATGCACTCCTATCAAGATATAGGCGTCTGAAACACTCTTTCTTCTCCTTAATTGCCTTCTGGACATCTTCGTTACACCACCAGGTATCTTTAGCATCTCTTCTACTTCCCCTGGACAATCCAAACTCCTCTGAGGCCACCTTACAAATTCAAGTCGCCATGTTCATCCACATGTTGTCTACATCACCTCCTTCCTCCCAAGGGCCCTCCTTAATGACCCTCTCCTTGAATGCCTGAGCTACCTCCCCCTTGAGCTTCCACCCCTTCGTCCTAGCGACTTTGGCATGCTTGTCCCGCTAGATACGAATCCGAAAGAGGAGGTCAGCAACCACAAGCTTATGCTGAGGGACAACACTCTCTCCAGGTATCACCTTACAGTCTAGGCATGCACGCCTGTCTTCTCTTCTCGAGAGGATGAAATCAATCTGGCTAGAGTGTTGCCCACTACTGTAAGTCACTAGATGTGATTCTCTCTTCTTAAAGAGGGTGTTAGCTATGATCATGTTGTAGGCTAGCGCAAAGCTTAAGACATCTTCTCCTTCTTGGTTCCTGATGCCATAGCCAAAACCCCCATGCACCCCTTCAAAACCTATGTTAGATGTGCCCACATGGCCATTGCGGTCTCCTCCTATGAAGAGCCTCTCGCCAATCGGTACACTCCTAACCATGTCCTCTAGGCCTTCCCATAACTCCCTCTTGGTGTTCTCATTGTGGCCTACTTGTGGGGCATACGCGCTGATAACGCTGAGAACTAAGTCCCCAACTACCAGCTTGACCAGGATAATCCGGTCCCCACGTCTCTTGACGTCTACCACTCCATCCTTGAGGCTCTTGCAGATCAAGTGTAACAGCCCGAGACCGACGCTCCAGGAGATTCCCCTTTTATTCCATTGTCGTCGTGTGATTCGTTTGGTTGTCGCATTCATCATCGCATCATTCGCATCATCTGCATAGCATCACCACTCATTTTTGAAAAACATGCATCCGTTCGTAGTTGCCGGTTCTCTCCGTTCTTGTCGTTGACCGTTCTGAGCCCAACCACACACGCACGCGCCCGCGGCATCGTTGTAAAAAATGTTTTTAAAATCGCGCGAAAAATATTCTCGGATTGGGTCGAAACTTGGTGTGCGGTCTTGTTATATTGTAGGTAGACCGCCTGCCAAGTTTCGTCGCAATCGGGGGTCGTTTGGTATCCCAACGTTCAACTGTAGCGTCGCCGGCATCGGTTTTATTATCGGACGTTACGGGGTTTTAAAAAAAAACTCGTGTCACGGGCCGCAATCTCCCTCTCTCCTCAGCCCACAACCCCCTCTGCACAGCCACTTGGCCTACCCCAGCCCCCCTCCGATCGAGACCGTCAGATCACGATCGAAGGGCTCCGAAGCACCCCAAAACCCTCTAACCCTAGCCCCTTCCCTATATAAACACCTCCCCTGCCTAAAATGGTCAAAACCTAGTCCTAGCCTTCCCCTACCTCTGCCCCGCCACCACATGTCGCCCCTCCACCGGGCAGCCGCTGCCTGAGCCGCCAGCTCTTAGCCGAGCCGCCGTATCGGCTCGTGAGCCGCGATCTAGGCCGCTCGTGGCCAGATCTGACGGCCTGGGATCCGGCGAGCCAGCCGACCAGCTTCCCCCGAGCCGCAGCCAGATCCTCCTCTGCGCCAGGGTGTCCAGGCCCGGGGCAGGCCCGCGCGCCCGCCCGCGAAGCCCATCGGGGCCCGGACACAGCGCCGCCGCCCCGCCCGTCGCTCCTTACCCGAGCGCCCGACCTGAGCCCTGCTGTCAGCGGCGAGCCGCGCCGCCGCGCCGGCCGGCCACCGCGCCGGAGCTGCGCCGCCCGTGCTCCCCGCTGCCGTCCCGCGCAACCGTGCACGTTCTCGACCTCGCCGCCCTCCTCCACTTCACCGCACCCGCAGGCCGCCATGGAGTTCGAGGTGGAGCTCCGCCGCCGTCGGTCCCCCGTGCCTCGCCGTCGCCGGGTCTCGCCGGATCTGGAACCCCCACCTACGGATCCGTCCGTTCCCGGCCTCTCTAGGCCTCGCCGTTGCCTCATCGCCATCCCCCATCGCCGGCGAAGCCACCGCTGTCACCTCCCTATGCTCAGGTACGGGGAGGACGATGCCTCCCGAGCCGCCTCGCCCGTGCGTCGCGTGGGCTGGCCGCCCCCAGGCCCAGCCGAGGCCCAGTCCCTCCCCTCCATCGATCGGCCCAAGTCCGCTAGGTGAGCCGCCCGCTAAACCTCGCGCGAGCATCATATAACTAACCTACGCCCACTGACTGTTTCGGCCTGTGCGTGAATTGGCCCATTGACGTTTTTTTAAATTGCAGCAAACTCATGATTTTAAGATGCCCACATTTAAATAACCGTACGTCAGATTAAAATGTTTTATATATGAAAGATGCTCAGAAAAATGTGTAGATTAATTATATGCCATTTTCATCCATGTCAAAAATACTTAAGCTTGATGTTTGCATCATTTTGCATAAATGCCATGTTTATTGCATTGCGCATATTTATTTAATCGTGCATGGGAATTAATCCAACAATATATTTAAAATGTTCATATTAATTGTAGCGCATTTTCATGCATGAAAAAATGTGTGATGTGGTATTTGCATCTAATTTGAATTTATAATTGCTAAAAGGGTTTATTCCATTAACTTGCATAATTAATTGTGACATATTTTCCTACATGAACCTATGCATATTATATATTATTGTGGGGTAGAAAATCCATAGAATTTATCTGTGCACTTTGTTTTGTCATTTGAGCAAGTTGTGTGCATGTCATTTTTGCTATGACGCTCTTTTGGTATTTTCATGAGATTTAATCCATGCACATTTTGGAATAGTTGCAAACATGAGATATGCCCTTGGACATGGGTGCTAGGCCCTGGTCATTTTGGTTGCTATAGAAATCCATGTTTAGGTGTTGTTTTCTTGTTGCCAACATGCCATAAAAATGTGCTGTTTTGAGGGTCCAAAATATTTCTAAGTCTGAAATCTGTTATTTTGTTGCCATGTTGCCATATGATTTGCTATTGACCTAGGAGTCTTTTGTGGTTGCTCCCAAGGAGTCTTTTGTTAAGCATGTTGTTGCCTACCAGGTTGTGCCTTTTGATGCCATGTATAGGATTTGCATCATAGTTATATTCGTTGTCCAATATGTCAATTTGTTAAAAACTGCTGCTCATGTCTAGTCAAATTTTCACCAAGTCTGAGAATTTGTTTTCTTCATAATGCCATGTTGTGTTGATGCTAGCTAAGATTCCATGCATAATTAGACCTTGCCACCATGGAATGAATTGTAGTCCATCATGTCCTCTACCATCCTGTAAATTTTCATGCCAATATATGCCCTGTAGCATATAGTTTTACTGCTGCCAATATGCCTCCGTGAAAATCTGCTATGCTAAAACCTGTTATTTTCACCAAGTCCTAATCTTTTATATTTTGTTGCCATTTTGTGAGCTTCCTACCATGTGATCCATGACTCTTTTGAGTATGATATGTGAAGATGAAATGAAGTATGTGTTATATGCTACTACCCCATGTTTAGTTTGTGCATTTTAGAATCTTGTAGCTTGTTGTTTTCATGTGTGCAAAATACAATCTTGCTGTTTTGGACAGATTTGCACTAAAACTTGTGTTGCTTGTTATTGTTGAACCGTAGCTCCATTTTGAACATGTTGCATATGTAACTTGACTAGAATTTCATGTAGTTTCATAATATCTTGCTGCATTCATGATTTGAAATGCTTGGGGTTGACATTTTCATGCATTTTTCATTCATTGCATAATATCTTGTGATGGTCATATCTTTTAGGCCGTAGCTCCGATTTATATGATCCATATATGTAACTCGACTAGAATGACGTGTAGAATTGCATGGTGTACTTTATTTCCCTGTTTAATAAATATAAAACATGATTAGTTCAGATCTGGACCAATTTCGAAATTAACATATGGGGTCGTTTCGGAAATGTATGTGTTGTTTCCGGCCTCATTTAAACTTGCCTAGATGTGTAGTTTACTTATGCGTCACCTCTTGCCATGTTTAACAACATTTAATGTTGCCGTGTACCTAAACGAGAGTGAACTAAATAATTCGAACGTGGAGTTTCGTTAATATGCAACTCGTTGCATATTGAGCTTCACTTAATGTGTAGGAATTGATTGTTGTGCTTTGCCATGTCATGCATAACATGCATCATATTTGAAGTGCATCATGTCATGCATATGTTGTGGTGTTCTCGTGTGTTGATTGTGTTCCCGATTTTCTTCTTCTCGATAGACTTCCGAAACCGCTCCGGAGTGTGAGGATCCGTTCGACTACGTTGGTTCGTCTACTTCACGGATTCGTTCTTCTTCCAAGCGGGATCTCAGGCAAGATGACCATTTCCTTCGATACAATTACTATCATTGCCATGCTAGATGTCTCGTTTCTATTGCTGTCTCGCTACCTACCACTTGTATGTTAAGCCTCCCAAATTGCCTTGATAAGCCTATAACCCCTCCACATCCCAGCAAACCATTGTTTGGCTATGTTACCACTTGCTCAGCCCTTCTTATAGCGTTGCTAGTTGCAGGTGCAATGTTTCCATGTGCCAACATGGATATTTTTGTTATATCACAATATTATTGCTATTTAATTTAATGCACATATATATATATATATATATATATTTGGTAAAGGGTGGAAGGCTTGGCCTTTTGCTCGGTGTTTTGTTCCACTCTTGCCGCCCTAGTTACTTGTGTACCGGTGTTATGTTCCATAATTGAGCGCTCCTAACATGCTCGGGGTTGTTATGGTGACCCCCTTGATTTTCATTTTAGTATAAAACTTGTCTGGCAAGGCCCAACATTGGTACTACATTTGCCTAATAACAACTAAAATTGCATAGGGACCCGCCGGCACCCGCGAATAATTAATCAACAACCCGGGCCAGTGCTCCTCATGAGTGTTGGTCCAAACTAGAGTCATGTGCCGGGCCAACCCGAGGCAACTCGGGTGATGTCTATCAGGCCACTGTACGCTGCGCTCATCTGGTCGTGTCCTGAGAACGAGATACGTGGCTCCTATCGGGTTTGTCGACACGCCGGGCGGCCTTGCTGGATTTGTTTTACCTTTCTCGAACATCTTGTGCGAGGAATTCCGAAAATACTTCGGGCTATCTCGAGGTTGCGGTTTTCCAGTGGAATTGCCTAGGAAGATCACGAGATTCGTGGTCGAGGTTATTCTTGCTGCGTGTGGTTAGTTTGTGATGGATGAGTTGGAGCACCCCTGCAGGGTTAAATCTTTCGGAAAGCCGTGCCCGCGGTTACGTGGCAACTTGGAAACTTTGTTTAACACCCGGTCATAGCAAACTTGAAGTATACTCCAATAAAATACACCAACCGTGTGCGTAACCGTGACTGTCTCTTCTCGTGAGTCCTTATCCGAGAGAGAACACGATGAGGTTATGTTTGACCGTAAGTAGGTGTTCAGGATCACTTAGTGATCATTACTAGTTCACGTCCGTTTATTCGACAATCATCCCCCCTTTATTCTTGTACTCGTAAGTTAGCCACTCAAATAACTACTTAGTGCTTCCTGCAGCCTCACCACTTAACCATACCTCACCCATTAAGCTTTAATAGTCTTGATACCCTTGGAAATGAGATTGTTGAGTCCCTGTGGCTCACAGATTACTACAACAACAGTTGCATGTACAGGTAAAGCGATGCGTTGATGTGAGAGCGATGCTTTGTTTGATTTGGAGTTCTTCTTCTTTTTCATCAATCATAGGATGGGTTCCAGGCGGCAGCCTGGGATAGCAAGGATGGATGTCATTTTATCGTTTGATTTCGTCCGTAGTCGGACCCTGCTCTTCTGTATGATGATTGATATGTTATTGTATTGATGTGATATTGATGTAGCTTGTGGCGAGTGTAAGCCAATTCCATATACTCATCTCTTCTTTACATGCACTTGTAATGATATCCATTCTTGCGAAACGACGAGATGCGCTTCTATCCCTGTCGAGGCCCTCGTGCCAAAATAAGGATAGGATCGCATCTTGGGCGTGACAAGTTGGTATCAGAGCCTGTACCGACCTCGGAGCCCCCTTGATTGATCGAACTTGGCCGAGTCGAGTCTAGTTAAAACTATTCTGAGTCTAGTTATATCGGAGAGTAGGATTCTTTTACTCCTCTTCGATACTCTGGTGAGGTATTCGACTTAGGAATTTTCATTCTACTCCTCTTCTCGCACAAACACTGTGCACGCTTGTCCGGCCCAGGCCCGGGGGCTCCTGTCGGTGTAGTGAACAGGGGGTGTTCATTACCCCTGGACACGCACCGGCAAGTTGCAGCCTCCAGGCGGGAAGGGCATGGCAGAGAAGAAATCCACTTATAGGACACATTTATGACCCAGGTTTCCGGCAAGGATTACTTGCCGGGAACAGGCCTACGCATCACCGGCAAGCTCAAAGGCTGGCAAGATCAGGATAGAATTTCCGGGAAGCGAGCTTTCCTGGGAGAAGACCTCCAGGCAGGTCATCGAGAAGACCCGATGTTGGACTCCCGACAAGATGCTTGCCGGGAGACAACTGGGAACAAACACAAGACTATCAAGAAAGCATTAAAGTCAATAATCAGAAGACAGAAGACCAAAGGCTGGGATCCCGGCAAGATTCTTGTCGGGATGGCTTGCGGAGCCCCGGCAAGATTCGCACCCGGCAAGACCTCGCCACCCTGTCACCACTCCAGCGCAGCGACCAGCCTGTCATTTAGGTTTTGTCCTACTGAGTGCGTGTCAAGGCGCTAACGGCGGATGGGGTTAAGCGGTGCTGATGGGACGGGCTCTTTTTCCGTCCCTAAGAAAGTAAGGGGCACCTAAACGGAGCATTTAATGCGTTTGTCCTAAGACGTCAGTGATAATCATGAAACGCTGTAGCAACTTTACACCTCTTATATGTACTGTGTGCCACTGTTGGTGACCCCTTCGATATATAAAAGGAGGCCCAAGGCGTAGCTACAGAAAGGAGGACCTTCTGGCCCAGATAGCATGCATAGCGGTTGTGTACTATTTATCACATAGCACTCCTGGAGCTAGAGTTCAAAGACTCACAATACACTAAAGCAGGAGTAGGGTTTTACGCTTCTCAGCAGCCCGAACCTGGGTAAAAATCCCTCGCGTTGATTGCTGGATATGCTCTTTGTGGAAGCCTTTTTCCCTGCCGAACCATAAAAGGGACCCACGCGATCCCATAGGTGTCGTACGCCGACATCTTTGGCACGCCAGGTAGGGGGAAAGGTTGCGCGAACCTGATCTAGCGGTCAGCGCATCAGCTTCATCGTCCATGGCGACTTCGCTCTACTTACAGAAAGCTAAGTCCTAAAACTTTGATTGCCTTTTGTTGTGTAGCCTTATCCTTGATGGTAGTTTTGTATAACCTGTGCGCGAGGGAGCGCTCTAGAAACACTCTGCACTCCTGGTTGTTCTGGGTCCACCCAACAACACAGATGCAGCTGCGGTTGTCTCTGGAGCATTAAGCTCCTGAAGAGGCGGCGTTCTCGATAGGCTGCTAGACAGGACCCGATCCTAAGCGCCATCGATCAGAACGTGCGCATTCGGGGAGTATTCTAGCAAGCGTAGGGATTCATTGTACAAAAATGCAACTGTTCAAGGAAAAGGCTCGATAAGTTTGATTTTCGGATTTCTGCGTAAACCCGTATGCTGAGGAGCCTCCCCGGGGCTAATTAGCTCCTAGTCGCCTCGAGTCCGCTCGGCGATGTGAGCAGCTGCGCTAAAGATGGGAAGGTAAACCTTTTCGGGAGGCGGCGTTCCCGGCAAGCCGCTAAGGACCCGTTCCTCAAAGCGCTGCTGACTGGATTGTGCGCACCGGAAAGTGTTCCGGCAAGCAAGGAAACATTCGACAGAAGTCAAAATTACAACAAATTAATCGTAAACCAGAAGCTAATTAACTTGTTGTGATAAAACGCTGTCGTGGCATTACATGTCCAATCAGTGTTGCAGGAATACGCATGGAAGGCGGACTCGGGGGCTGGCAGCGCCCTAGAGGGTAACCTTCTAGAGAGCTACCGGTCATCACCACGAGCGCGGCCTCACTATGCGGGGTGAACAGTAGGAAAAGCTAAGTTACAAAAACTTGTGACAATTACATTTCTTTTGCTGTCCTCACTTGCTCCTTACACCTACACACGAAGGAGCCATCCCGGGGCCAATAGCGCCCCTAGTTGTCTTGAGTCCGCTCGACAACTTAGGCGGCTTCACAGACACCGGGAAGGTAAACCTTTTTGGGAGGCTGCGTTCCCGGCAAGCTGCTAAGGACTCGTTCCTCCAAGCGCTGCCGACTGGAGCGTGCGCACCGGAAAGCTTTCCGGCAAGCATGGGTCGTCTTGATTGATTTTTTGTCCTTGAACATTAATCTACACGCGAAGGAACCTTGTCGTGGTGATCCCGCGCTCTAGTTTCGCCTCGAGTCCGCTCGGCAGGCTTAGCAGCCGCGTTCTGACACGGCAAGTCGCCTTGCCGGTGGCGGCGTTTCCAGCAGGCTGCTAGGGACCTGTTCCTCAAAGAGCTCGCGGCAAACATGCGCACCGGTAAGGTTTCCAAACATCGTAGGATATAAGATATATGCAAGGACGGAATTAATCAAGAGGGAAGCAAACATTCATTTAGCATAAAGAAACATGTCTTGCATACATAAAGATTGGCCTGACTAAGATTAATTATTCCTTCACATGCGCCATTGCAGCAACAGGTATGCAAAAAGTACTTCAGTCTCGGCGGTTGCTTTATTCTCCGCGGCACGCGGCAGCCGAGAAAGCCAAGGGCGCCGAGCTGGAGGCCGGCAAGACGGCAGTGAGGCATTCGCAGTAGACGGCGGCGACAGCAGGGATGACTGTATGAATCGAGCACCGCACCCGCGGTACCCTTTATGGGGAAGGCTCGGGGGTTGGCTCTTCGTCGCACGGTGTGGCACTCCTTTTCGGGCACACGACTCCTGATGCCGTCCTGCTCTGTCTGCCCATTCTGCCGGCAAGCCCAAGGCCCAGCAAACCGCAAGCTCTCTTACGTCATCATCAGCGTGCAGTTAAAAAGTCATGAGTGACGGTAACTTCTCGCCGCGCGTATACCGGTGCATGTTTTTGGGCCTAGCCCAGACAAACACTGTGCACGCTTGTCCGGCCTAGGCCCGGGGGCTCCTGTCGGTGTAGTGAACAGGGGGTGTTCATTACCCCTGGACACGCACCGGCAAGTTGCAGCCTCCAGGCGGGAAGGGCATGGCAGAGAAGAAATCCACTTATAGGACACATCTATGACTCAGGTTTCCGGCAAGGATTACTTACCGGGAACAGACCTACGCATCACTGGCAAGCTCAAAGGCCAGCAAGATCAGGATAGAATTTTCGGGAAGCGAGCTTTCCTGGGAGAAGACCTCCAGGCAGGTCACCGAGAAGACCCGATGTTGGACTCCCGACAAGATGCTTGCCGGGGGACTATTGGGAACAAGCACAAGACTATCAAGAAAGCATTCAAGTAAATAATCAGAAGACAGAAGACCAAAGGCTGGGATCCCGGCAAGATTCTTGCCGGGATGGCTTGCGGAGCCCTGGCAAGACCTCGCCACCCTGTCACCACTCCAGCGCAGCGACCAGCCTGTCATTTGGGTTTTGTCCTCCTGAGTGCGTGTCAAGGCGCTAACGACGGATTGGGTTAAGCGGTGCTGATGGGACGGGCTCTTTTTCCGTCCCCAAGAAAGTAAGGGACACCAAAACGGAGCATTTAATGCGTTTGTCCTAAGACGTCAGTGATAATCATGAAACGCTGTAGCAACTTTACACCTCTTGTATGTACTGTGCGCCAATGTTGGTGACCCCTTCGATATATAAAAGGAGGCCCAAGGCATAGCTAC
This sequence comes from Elymus sibiricus, assembly GCA_039707655.1. Classification (NCBI taxonomy): domain Eukaryota; kingdom Viridiplantae; phylum Streptophyta; class Magnoliopsida; order Poales; family Poaceae; genus Elymus; species Elymus sibiricus. Next base: position 180,631,750 of record CM077673.1, on the reverse strand, counting down.
AGAAAGGAGGACCTTCTGGCCCAGATAGCATGCATAGCGGCTGTTTACTGCTTATCACATAGCGCTCCTGGAGCTAGAGTTCAAAGACTCCCAATACACTAAAGCAGGAGTAGGGTTTTATGCTTCTCGGCGGCCCGAACCTGGGTAAAAATCCCTCGCGTTGATCGCTAGATCCGCTCTTTGTGCAAGCCTTTTTCCCTGCCGAACCATAAAAGGGACCCACGCGATCCCATTGGTGTCGTACGCCGACAGTGACGGAGTTCTGTCTTGGTGCCTCCTATCTGACTTGATTTCTTCCGGGGAGTTGAGCTCCAGGGGATTCTTGACACATCGTTATCATTCAGTTTCCTTAGTATCTCAGGACGGAGGATGTTCGAAATTGCTTCAATACTTTTCGTGGCGAGATAAGGCTGGAGTCACCCAGTACTGGGGAGGCGTCCGGGGTACTGCCATGTTTAGTATCGTTGTTATTACGAGTGTCTGAGGTAGATGAGTTTGCGGAGTTTCTTGGATTATGGTGTGGAAGGTTGCGGGTGCAGTTGTAGCTGATTACCTTGGGTACGTTCCTGGGTCCGCAACCCGAATCGTATAAACAAGAAAGGCTTCGGAAATTCTTAGGTGGGAATTCAAGTAGTTACCTAGGATTATCCTCCCAACAAATGCATTGTGGGTTATGTATTTGTTTCCGGCTCAATTCTCAAGCCTCTTCCTTTGTCTTGTAGGAATATGGTATTCGTGGTGCTTCGATGTCAAGTGGTGATTCCATATCTTTCCTAAGAAGTGTCCTCATATTACTATGGGAATGCTAATTCCTTTGATCGACCGGAGTTGTCATGTCAAGTCTTTTCGAACCGGTGTGCTTCTCTTCAAGATAATTCATCCTTTCCAATATATGCAAGATCTATCCTCATCTTTCCTTCTTTTCCGGAGTTCGTTTCATCCATCCCAAGTTTTTTTTAGTTTTTTCCCCACCCTCCCGCCCTTTTTCTTCAAAAGATTAAATTCTCATTCAAGTGCCTTTCTTTTCATGAAAGGCTTCCGCTATCTTTCTTCCGTATCGTATCTGGTGATCCAATGTGAAGATCCCAAGTGCTCAAGTTCATCATTTCTTAGTCTTCATCTTTGTTTTCTTTCCGGTGGATTCAATTCAATCTCTCGGTGTTCATCATATCCTTGTCATTCGTTATATGATTCCCTATGTTGGAAGTTCTTATCCAAGCCTCTCTTGTTTTTTCGTCTCTATTCGATCTGGAGTGCTGATGATATCTCAGAAGTCTTGTGTTTTAATTCAAATCCTTTCAAATTATTTCAAGGTTCTCACCTCAACAAGTTTTCATTTGTTCTGATGCAATATCTTTCTAAGCTTTAAGTTCAACGGTGATCTCTTTGAGTGGGCTCATAACCCACATGTTTTTTCCCAGGATCTTACCCGGCTCTTCTAATCTTTCCGGATATGTTCTCAAGTTCTTTTCAAATATGACGTAAGAATGATTCTCTTCAGTCATATTCCTTCTCAAGATCGCTGCTAAATCATTTTCATCGTTGGCTCAACCGTTCTTTATCCATTATCCCGGAGTGTCTCGGTAATTCTTGGTGGTGTTTCTCGCCATCATTCTTTGCCTTGAAGACCAAGAAGAGTTTCTCTTAAATCTTTCTCCGTTCTTTCGAAGATTTGTTATCTCAGCTTCGTGCTATCCTCTCAAATCGTTTTCAATCATGAGCAATTCCTTCCATATCTATCTGAGGCATTTCAGTGTAGTGTTTGTTTCTAGATACTCCGAAGGCCATCATTTCAGAAGATTTCTTCGTTCTCAGCTTTCAGCTTTCGTTCTCCAATTCTTCTCAATTGTTGTCTCTTCGTTCGCATCTCCATTATTCCGGTGCCTTGTTGAAGTTTTCTGCTAGGCGGATCATGATCTCTTCGTTCTCATGTATATCCATGCATTCGTAGTATCGTCATTCGTTCGTGAATTCTTACCGGTGTTTTTGTTCAAGACTTCTTCAAGTGTGCAATATCTCTCTTCAATCATTCTCAAGAAGAATAAGTGGTATGCTAAATCCGTTGCTAGTCATCAATTTAACTTGATGAAGGATAAGCATAACATAATTCTTATTCTTGTTTCATCAAGGTGATTTCAATCCCTCTTCCGGAGTGGTTCTTGATATCTAATTCTTTATTCAAGTTGCTTTTCTTTTCTTTTCCGGAGTTCCAAGTTTTCTCAAGTATCTCATCGCGAAGCTTCATCTAAATCTTGCAACGTCATAATCTATCCTTTTCAACTTTCATTTCTGTTGATCATTCTTTCGTATACGGAGGTCCTCATGGTGGTTCTTCAAGGATTTAATTCCTTCTCGAAGTATTCTTCAATATTTTTGTTGGAGGTTCTCAAGCATTCTTATCTTGCATTTCAAAGTGCAATCCTTTCTTCCTTATCTTTCGAGATGGGACTATAGCATTCTTGATTCATGAGGAGTCTCGAAGAGTAGTTGACAAGAATGAGATATGTAAACCCATCATTTCTCTCTTGGAGTTATCTTGGATTGGATTTCACCTAAAGCATTCCTTAGGATTGTTGCTATCATGGTGCTCATCAATGATCCTAGTTTCAATGTATCCTCTTGGTGAAAGAAGTTTTGCATATCTTGTTGCTCCCAAGCAATCAATTGTTTTCGTTTGTGGCCGGGTGTCACCTCATAATTTTGAGATGTTCTCCATAAGCCCACAACAAGCTATTCTTTTCGTTGTTGATGTTCCAACAACTCCGTTCAATCCTTCTTGGTAAGGGTGCTTTTCAAATTCAATTGTGATAGAAGTTGTCATTTTCTTCTCCGTTCTTTTCTTTCCAAGGATCTAGTTTCTATTCTTTTGTCCCGGAGGCATTGTGATGTTGCTCTCTTCAATCTATCATCTTGTTGTCAAGATCATATTCCTTCTTTGCTTATTCATTGAACCAGAGTGTTGTGTCCTCTTTCAAGTTCTCCTATCTTATCAAATTTTGTCCCTCTATCCTACCGAAGTGCTGCCAAAATTTCTTTTGAATTATTGCTTGTTTCTCATATCATTCTTCATCTCTTTGTAACCTTCAAGTTCCGTTGGTTTCACTCGTTTGTCAAAGAAGCAACTAAGTTTTACCTCTTCTCTTTCTCTTTCCCTTCTCATTCTAAGATCTCGGGTCGAGATCTCTTGTAAGTGGAGGAGAGTTGTAACAGCCCGAGACCGACGCTCCAGAAGATTCCCCTTTTATTCCATTGTCGTCGTGTGATTCGTTTGGTTGTCGCATTCATCATCGCATCATTCGCATCATCTGCATAGCATCACCACTCATTTTTGAAAAACTTGCATCCGTTCGTAGTTGCCGGTTCTCTCCGTTCTTGTCGTTGACCGTTCTGAGCCCAACCACACACGCACGCTTCCGCGGCATCGTTGTAAAAAATGTTTTTAAAAGCTCGCGAAAAATATTCTCGGATTGGGTTGAAACTTGGCGTGTGGTCTTGTTATATTGTAGGTACACCGCCTGCCAAGTTTCGTCGCAATCGGGGGTCATTTGATATCCCAACGTTCAACTGTAGCGTCGCCGGCATCGGTTTTATTATCGGACATTTTGGGGTTTTAAAAAAAACTCGTGTCATGGGCCGCAATCTCCCTCTCTCCTCAGCCCACAACCCCCTCTGCACAGCCACTTGGCCTACTCCAGCCCCCCTCCGATCGAGACCGTCAGATCGCGATCGAAGGGCTCCGAAGCACCCCAAAACCCTCTAACCCTAGCCCCTTCCCTATATAAACACCTCCCCCTGCCTAAAATGGTCAAAACCTAGTCCTAGCCTTCCCCTACCTCTGCCCCGCCGCCACATGTCGCCCCTCCCCCGGGATGCCGCCGCCTGAGCCGCCAGCACTTAGGCGAGCCGCCGGATCGGCTCGCGAGCCGCGATCTAGGCCGCTCCTGGCCAGATCTGACGGCCAGGGATCCGGCGAGCCAGCCGACCAGCTTCCCCCGAGCCGCAGCTAGCTCCTTCTCTGCGCCAGGGCGTCCGGGCCCGGGACAGGCCCGCACGCCCGCCCGCCAAGCCCATCGGGGCCCGGACACAGCGCCGCCGCCCCGCCCGTTGCTCCTTCCCCGAGCGCCCGACTTGAGCCCTGCTGTCAGCAGTGAGCTGCGCCGCCGCGCCGGCCGGCCACCGCGCCGAAGCTGCGCCGCCCGTGCTCCCCGCTGCCGTCCCGCGCAACCGTGCACGGCCTCGACCTCACTGCCCTCCTCCACTTCACCGCACCCGCAGGCCGCCATGGAGTTCGAGGTGGAGCTCCGCCGCCGTCGGTCCCCCGTGCCTCGCCGTCGCCGGGTCTCGCCGGATCTGGAACCCCCACCTACGGATCCGTCCGTTCCCGTCCTCGCTAGGCCTCGTCGTCGCCTCATCGCCATCCCCCATCGCTAGTGAAGCCGCCGCCGTCGCCTCCCTGTGCTCGGGCACGGGGAGGACGATGCCTCCCGAGCCGCCTCGCATGTGCGTCGCGTGGGCTGGCCGCCCCCTGGCTCAGCCGAGGCCCTGTCCCTCCCCTCCATCGATCGGCCCAAGTCCGCTAGGTGAGCCGCCCGCTAAACCTCGCCCGAGCACCGTATAACTAACCTGCGCCCACTGAATGTTTCGGCCTGTGCGTGAATTGGCCCATATACGTTTTTTTTTAAATTGCAGCAAACTCATGATTTTAAGATGCCCACATTTAAATAACCGTACGTCGGATTAAAATGTTTTATATATGAAAGATGCTCAGAAAAATGTGTAGATTAATTATATGCCATTTTCATCCATGTCAAAAATACTTAAGCTTGTTGTTTGCATCATTTTGCATAAATGCCATGTTTATTGCATTGCGCATATTTATTTAATCGTGCATGGGAATTAATCCAACAATATATTTAAAATGTTCATATTAATTGTAGCGCATTTTCATGCATGACAAAATGTGCGATGTGGTATTTGCATCTAATTTGCATATATAATTGCTAAAAGGGTTTATTCCATTAACTTGCATAATGAATTGTGACATATTTTCCTACATGAACCTATGCATATTATATATTATTGTGGGGTAGAAAATCAATAGAATTTATCTGTGCACTTTGTTTTGTCATTTGAGCAAGTTGTGTGCATGTCATTTTTGCTATGATGCTCTTTTGATATTTTCGTGTGATTTAATCCATGCACATTTTGGAATAGTTGCAAACATGAGATATGCCCTTGGACATGCGTGCTAGGCCCTGGTCATTTTGGTTGCTATAGAAATCCATGTTTAGGTGTTGTTTTCTTGTTGCCAACATGCCATAAAAATGTGCTGTTTTGAGGGTCCAAAATATTTCTAAGTCTGAAATCTGTTATTTTGTTGCCATGTTGCCATGTGATTTGCTATTGACCTAGGAGTCTTTTGTGGTTGCTCCCAAGGAGTCTTTTGTTAAGCATGGTGTTGCCTACCAGGTTGTGCCTTTCGATGCCATGTATAGGATTTGCATCATAGTTATATTCGTTGTCCAATATGTCAATTTGTTAAAAACTGCTGCTCATGTCTAGTCAAATTTTCACCAAGTCTGAGAATTTGTTTTCTTCATAATGCCATGTTGTGTTGATGCTAGCTAAGATTCCATGCATAATTAGACCTTGCCACCATGGAATGAATTGTAGTCCATCATGTCCTCTACTATGCTGTAAATTTTCATGCCAATATATGCCCTGTAGCATATAGTTTTACTGCTGCCATTATGCCTCCGTGAAAATCTGCTATGCTAAAACCTGTTATTTTCACTAAGTCCTAATCTGCTATATTTTGTTGCCATGTTGTGAGCTTCCCACCATGTGATCCATGACTCTTTTGAGTATGATATGTGAAGATGAAATGAAGTGTGTGTAATATTCTACTGCCCCATGCTTAGTTTGTGCATTTTAGAATCTTGTAGCTTGTTGTTTTCATGTGTGCAAAATGCAATCTTGCTGTTTTGGACAGATTTGCACTAAAACTTGTGTTGCTTGTTATTGTTGAACCATAGCTCCGTTTTGAACATGTTGCATATGTAACTTGACTAGAATTTCATGTAGTTTCATAATATCTTGCTGCATTCATGATTTGAAATGCTTGGGGTTGACATTTTCATGCATTTTTCATTCATTGCATAATATCTTGTGATGGTCATATCTTTTAGGCCGTAGCTCCGATTTATGTGATCCATATATGTAAATCGACTAGAATGACGTGTAGAATTGCATGGTATACTTTATTTCCCTGTTTAATAAATATAAAACATGATTAGTTCAGATCTGGACCAATTTCGAAATTAACATATGGGGTCGTTTCGGAAATGCTATGTGTTGTTTCCGGCCTCATTTAAACTTGCCTAGATGTGTAGTTTACTTATACTTCACCTCTTGCCATGTTTAGCAACATTTAATGTTGTCATGTACCTAAAGAAGAGTGAACTAAATAATTTGAATGTGGAGTTTCGTCAATATGCAACTCGTTGCATATTGTGCTTCACTTAATGTGTAGGAATTGATTGTTGTGCTTTGCCATGTCATGCATCATATTTGAAGTGCATCATGTCATGCATATGTTGTGGTGTTCTCGTGTGTTGATTGTGTTCCCGATTTGCTTCTTCTTGATAGATAACCGAAACCGCTTCGGAGTGTGAGGATCCGTTCGACTACGTTGGTTCGTCTACTTCACGGATTCGTTCTTCTTCCAAGCGGGATCATAGGCAAGATGACCATTTCCTTGGATACCATTACTATCATTGCCATGATAGATGTCTCGTTTCTATTGCTATCTCTCTACCTACCACTTGTATGTTAAGCCTCCCAAATTGCCATGATAAGCCTCTAACCCCTCCACATCCCAGCAAACCATTGTTTGGCTATGTTACCGCTTGCTCAACCCTTCTTATAGCATTGCTAGTTGCAGGTGCAATGTTTCCATGTGCCAACATGGATATTTTTGTTATATCACAATATTATTGCTATTTAATTTAATGCACATATATATATATTTGGTAGAGGGTGGAAGGCTTGGCCTTTTGCTCGGTGTTTTGTTCCACTCTTGCCGCCCTAGTTACTTGTGTACCGGTGTTATGTTCCATAATTGAGCGCTCCTAACATGCTCGGGCTTGTTATGGGGACCCCCTTGATTTTCATTTTAGTATAAAACTTGTCTGACAAGGACCAACATTGGTACTACATTTGCCTAATAACAACTAAAATTGCATAGGGACTCGCCGGCACCCGCGGATAATTAATCAACAACTCGGGGCAGTGCTCCTCATGAGTGTTGGTCCAAACTAGAGTCGTGTGCGGGGCCAACCCGGGGCAACTCGGGTGATGTCTATCAGCCCACTGTACGCTGCGCTCATCTGGTCGTGTCCTGAGAACGAGATACGCGGCTCCTATCGGGTTTGTCGACGGCCTTGCGGGATTTGTTTTACCTTTCTCGAACGTCTTGTGCGAGGAATTCCGAAAATACTTTGGGCTATCTCGAGGTTGTGGTTTTCCAGTGGTATTGCCTAGGAAGATCACGAGATTCATGGTCGAGGTTATTCTCGCTGCGTGTGGTTAGTTTGTGATGGATGAGTTGGAGCACCCCTGCAGGGTTAAATCTTTCGGAAATCCATGCCCGCGGTTACATGGCAACTTGGAAACTTTGTTTAACACCCGGTCATAGCAAACTTGAAGTAAACTCCAATAAAATACACCAACCGTGTGCGTAACCGTGACTGTCTCTTCTCGTGAGTCCTTATTCGAGAGAGAACACGGTGGGGGTATGTTTGACCATAAGTAGGTGTTCAGGATCACTTAGTGATCATTACTAGTTCAGGTCTGTTTATTCGACAATCATCCCCCCTTTATTCTTGTACTCGTAAGTTAGCCACTCAAATAAATGCTTAGTGCTTGCTGCAGCCTCACCACTTAACCATACCTCACCCATTAAGCTTTAATAGTCTTGATACCCTTGGAAATGAGATTGCTGAGTCCCTGTGGCTCACAGATTACTACAACAACAGTTGCAGGTACAGGTTAAGCGATGCGTTGATGTGAGAGCGATGCTTTGTTTGATTTGGAGTTCTTCTTCTTCATCGATCATATGATGGGTTCCAGGCGGCAGCCTGGGGTAGCAAGGATGGATGTCATTTTATCGTTTGATTTCGTCCGTAGTCGGACTCTGCTCTTCTGTATGATGATTGATATGTTATTGTATTGATGTGATATTGATGTAGCTTGTGGCGAGTGTAAGCCAATTCCATATACTCATCTCTTCTTTACATGTACATGTAATGATATCCATTCTTGCGAAACGACGAGATGCGCTTCTTTCCCTGTCGAGGCCCTCGTGCCAAAATAAGGATAGGATCGCATCTTGGGCGTGACATCAAGATGCCTACTCCATTTCTGTTTGCAACCGTCCCCGTGTACCACACCTTGAAGCCGGTACCCTCCACCTCCTTCGCCTTTTGTCCCCTCCATTTGGTCTCTTGGACGCAAAGGATATCAACGCCTCTCCTCACCACGGTATCAACTACCTCCCGAAGCTTACCTATTAGAGACCCTACGTTAAAGCTACCTAAGCGAATCCTCCTAGGCTCGGCTAGCTTCCTTACCCTTCGCACTCGTCGAGTCAAATGCGAAGACCCGTGCTCAATTTCCACTACACCTGGGCGCCGATGTAGCGCGCCACTAAGGATGCGACGAACCGATCCTCGCTCACTTGCCACCGTATCCAGATCAAGATACGCCGCGCCACCTGGGGGGTCACGGCCCGGCCCTTGCCCATTTTCCACCACACCCGGGTTCCGATGTGGCGCGTCGCTGAGAGGGTTACGCCCCAATGAAAATCTTTTGGGTTTCATCTCCATAAGAGTGGCTGAGTTTTGATGTTGGCTCGCCAAGCCTATCACAACCCTCCTCCTTTATCCGGGCTTGGGACCGGCTATGTTGAGACAACATAGGCGGAGTTGAACTGTTTCCAAATATTGTGATAATTTGATCTCCCGTGAACTCTATAATGAACTTTGCCTATTTTGGGGTTGTGAATAATTATCACATAAAAATGATTGGTTTGATATATTCACTGTCACAAATGGTAATAAAACTAATCTACAAGAAATCTATATGTTTTGCGTAGTAAATTGCAGTGAGAATGCTTACATCGCCAACTATAGAAAGAATGAGAAACCGATAGAATATAAAAGGAATAATAATGAAAGGGTAAAGGTCTTCCATTACCCTCCTATTGTTTCTCATAATGAATCAGGTTGCAAGGAGGAGTTTCCCATCCAACCAATCTCTACAATAAGAAGCTCAGAAAAATTACATAAAACCACATAGAATGTCGGGGCACGGATGCTCGCGATCACCTATTGGACCAGAGATCCCTTAGTGGTTCGGCAGGGGGGTCACGTTGCACGAAGAGCGGAGAGCATGAGACGACGTGACGATTAGGACACGAGCATTTTACCCAGGTTCGGGTCATTGATAAGCGTAAAACCCTACTCCTGCTTTTGGTGGATTTGATCGGAAGAACACAGGTGGTGCCTCGTGCTCTACCCCGGCAAGGGTTGCCTTCTGGGAAAGAGCTGGTAGGTGAGTAGAAATGTTCGAGAGTCTGAATCCTGATCAAGGTAGCTTTGGGCCTCCTTTATAGTGCAAGGGGTTACCACAATGGCAAAACAGTCATTATCTATTGATTAGATAGCTTAGCAGAGCTATCATACCTAACTCTGGCATTTACGACAAAATACCATGATTACCTGCCTAGGTGGCGCTTGGCCGGTTGTTGCTTATGGTCTTGACACGCTGGAGGGAGGGTGTCAACTGGGTGTATCTTGTCTTTTGGTGTGCCGCCACGTGCTTAGCGAGAGATGATTAGCCGCTTGAGGGCTCGACACCGCATTGATAAGTGACTGACATAGCAATGATGTGGAGTGGTGGCTGGTTAGCTCACGCCTGCCGGGAAATGGCTTGCCGGGTCTTCCGAAGATGTGTGCGCCTCGGCCCCCGGCAAGCACCGAGGGCGTGGCCGGCGCGTTTTGGGCCCCTCTTGGGCCGTTGTGCTGGTGTTGCCGGTGCTTGCTTAGCCCTTCCGCAGGTCGCTGCCGGATGATGGTTCTTGAGAGCTTACTTGTGATGTGGTAGCCTTCCTGACGAGTTTTGCTTGCGGGGGTCGGAGGTTGTCTGTCCGTGCACAAGTCAGGGGGAATGAACACCCCTGTTTGTATACCCCGACAGAAGCCCCCGGGCCTGAGCCATAAGTGTCGCATGGCACGTTGGGTTAGGCACCAAACAGTGCACGGACACGCGTCGGAAGGACTCTGTCCTTTCACCCACGTGCACTCCGCGCAATTATCGCGGGTCGTGGGGTTCGTGGAATGGTAGCCATTGGGGAATAGAAAGAACTGCTACTAATAAAACGGCAGTTTTCTGAAAAGATCGCGAAGAGCCAGGCCCCGTGCGGGTCCCCTCAAATAAAAAGGACAACGTACATGGGCGCTGCTCATTCGCATCCTTTTCTCCGCCCTCCATCTTCCTCCTCAAGCCAAAGAACTGCTCCCACCGCCATTCTCGGTTTACCAAGCGCCGCCAGATCATCCGCTGCCTTCGAAGGTTACAAGGATGGGGCAGAAGAAGGCTGGCAAGAAGGGGAAGCAGGCGGCTGCCTCCACAGACCTGGTGGCAGAGGATAGGAAGAAGAAAGCGGAAGAACTCGAGAGGCGGCGACGGGGAGATGTGGTTATCTCTCCGTCGAGCCTGGATGGCAACACTCTGATCAAGAGGTATGCCTATATGTGGGGGCGAGAGACAAAGGGGCACGGAGCACCCCAAGTTTTGCCGGACAGCCCCAAGGAGAAGAAGCCCTCATATTCGTACCACTTCTTTTCTGCGTACTTTTATTGCGGCCTTGCTCCTCCCTTTTCTGATTTCTTCTACGCCATGATGGCTGCATATGGATTTCATATTCTGGATTTTACGCCCAATGGAATGTCTTGTATGGCGATATTTGCCCATCTGTGCGAGAACCTTGTTGGAGTTGCCCCCAACATGGATTTGTTCAGGCACTTCTTCCTTCCACGGATAGAGGACAAATCCCATTGCTCGGGGAACATAAGCTGGATTCCCCAGGACAAAAAGGATTATCTTTCCGGGCAGCTGCGTGGAAAGTGGGAAGAATGGACGGGCAACTGGTGCTGGATCAAGGATGATAGGACCCCCGCGTTCTGCCGGGCGCGGACTGAATGCGCTACGCGCGGCAACAACTGGGGGAAGTTGGGCCCAACTGATAGCAAACTCCGCTTGGCGTTGAACAGGATCATCCGTCTCAAGGCTGCCGGGCTGACCATTGAGCAGGTGGGGGTAGACTTCCTTCGCTGCTACATTGCTCCTTTGCAGAAGAGAGACAGGTTTGCTTGGGAGTTCAATGGCCCCACAGACTGGATGAGCCTGTATCCTGGTCCCGCCAACAACCTGACAGCCTACGGCCACGGCTGGCTGTGTGACCAGCTGTATGGCCGCTTCGGGACATTCCATCTGCCAGCGGGAATCATCCCGTTGCACCGTAATTCTGCCCGGAGCCAGATCCTCCAATGGATGCCAGAGTGCGATGCTTCCAGCGTCAAGTCTGATTGGGAGTTGCCCGCACTGGAGAGCGAGATGGAGTGGGTCTCCACCTTGGACAACTTGAGGACAACTTGACCATGCCAACCAGGGAGGCGGAGATATCCTATATCTTCGGACGAATCGCGGAAGACAAGACTGTCAGGACCGCCAGGGGAGCCGCCTCCGGAGGAGAGGAAGAGTCCGGTGACAACGGCTCTTCCGAGGAGGAGAGCGAAAATCTTGCTCCGGAGGAGTCTGTCGGGATGAAGCTTGCCGGGGCCAATAGCTTCCATGACGCGGCAACAAGGACCCAGGCGGACGGTGAGACGGAGGGGCGAAGGATCTGGAGGCTGTAGAGGAGGGGCTCGAAGAGGGGCCCCAAGCTCCGGAGCCGGGTCGCCGCCTTCGTCAACGCGCCAACCGGGAGTCAACGGCCCCCGCGCCTTCGCGATGTTCCTCAAAGGTGAAGAAGACGACTGCCAAGGGCGGCGGGCGCGAAGTAGCACGTCGCCAATCCTCCCGCCTTTCACTGGCCAAGGCAGCCCCCGCCAAGCGGCGGAAGGTTCAAGGGGTGGACCCCAACCCCCCATCAAGCCCAACTCCTCCGCCATGCTCGCCCTTGCCGTCAGCCCTGGCTTCTCCGTCAAGCCCCGTCCCTCCAACTCTGAAGAGGAGCCGGGAAACTCCACCGCCTGCGTCGTATGAGCTGGGCTCAATGCTCCTTGCCTCGGAGTGAGTCTTGTTGATCTCAGCTTCTGTCAGAAAGCCTTTGATTTTTAACCTTCCTGACTGATCTTGTATGGTTGATCTTGACAGGGACAAAGATGATGAGACCCTCGCGCACAGGGTCAAAAGGGCCAAATCCATAGTGGGGGCGGACTTCACGGCAGGTGGAGGCTCTGTAGAAGACGCGGGTGAGAATCTTGTGTCTAGCCCCCAGCCTAGTCCTCCCCGTGATTCCCAAGTGCAAGCCTCGTCCGCTGGCGGAGATGAGGAAGGACGCCTTCCTTCTCCCGACAAGGAAATAGGATGGGAAGATCGGAGGGAGGTTCGCCAAGGGAAGCCTCTCCTCCAAGATTCCCCATCAACCATTGCCTGTGGGGAGAATTCGCCGGCAAGGGCCTCCGCCGAAGAATCCGCCCGTGCAAAGGTTGTTGCCGGAGGGACGGCTAAAGACCGCACGCTGGCAACTGATGTTGCCGGGGAAGGGGAGGTCCTTCCGCAGCAGTCTCCATCGGGTATCCCTCATGACGGTGTTCTTGTCATTCCTGTATCTTTTCTTCATATGCCTTATTGAGTCTTGACTTCTACGTTTTGTTGCTCTGTTCCACAGTTCCACTTTTTGAACAGCCCGTGTCACACCCTGTGTTGTATCACTTTGCTATGCTTGGATTTATAAAATTTGGAACCAATTAAAACTTTTTCAGTGCATGAGCTTGTTTGAATTGTTGCTTGTTTCCTTGTTTGGTTGTTTGTGTATGGCACTCTTAGGTTCTACTCCTCTCCATATTGATCTTTCTTTATCCAAACTTCTTGCCCAATGATCATGCCATGTGAATAGTACCCAAAACTATTTTTATCAAAAAATATTTTTGGCCAAAAAGGATTTATTTAAATTAGGTTTTCAAAAGCACCTAAATTGAGGTTTGTACTACAAGTCCTCAAATTGGGTGGATCCTTTTTCCCCAAACACTTTATATGGAACCTACTATATATATGACTTCCCAAAACCACCAAATATTAATTTTAAATATTATTTTGCTATTTTATTTAAAGGCTTTTTCTTAAGGCCAGAAATGGTCTTTTATAGGGAAAAATTATTTCAATGCTTTAAAAATATTTGAGAAAATTTAGCGAAACTCAGTGGACATATATTTTCCATATATATGAGTTTCAACACATGGTCATGTTCAAAATCATGGGCAAAACCCCTCAAAACCCATTCTGCTTAAATCAAGCTTTTGAAATATTTCGATAAGAAATATTCTCAATAAATTCCAAGAAAATTCTAGCAAGTCACAATTGTCATATGTGATGATCTTGACAAGTGTCATCTCAATCCCAATTGATTTGCTTCATCAAAATATTCCAAAACCATTCATGTCCAGAGCCAAATTTGAACAACTTTACATTGTGAAGTTTATTCCCTTGACCCCAAACTTTGTGGGCATGTGCTAAACCCCAAATAATGATACCACACCAAGTGGTGGATTTGTGGGAAGTGAGATGCAAGCCTAGATCTACAGAAATCTGATTCTGTTGATTTCTAGGGTTTCACAAAGTTACATTGTGAACTTTCTTCAATCAAGCTCAAACTTGGTGATCAACCCTATTTCTAATCACCATTTGCCCCTGTTAAATTTCTTGGCAAGCAAACTCCATTTTCTTAGCCAAACCATCATCAAACACTTTTGCATATTTTGTAAAAGACCTTGTTGGACCCCCTTCTGCTATTCTCCTTGCCTCCAGAATTTTACCACAGTCCCTTACTGATGTGTTTCACCTCCAGTAATAACCCCAAGGCCACTGATCATTGATTGGTGGGGTAAAACCCTCATTTTACCCCCTGGACGATGATGGCAGCATCATTTTTACCCCCTCCTTTTTACTTCTACCCCTCTCCTCACCTCTCAGAGCATCCTAGGAGCATCTAAGCAACCCCAAGGAGCTACTGGACAAGGTGGGGCACCCCAGAGGGTGCAGGCAACGGCAATGCCGGCCATATGCACGCTCTGGAGCGCACTACAGTGCGCTCCCGCACTGTAGCCGCCACCATTCCAATGCCCCCGACAACCTCGGGCTCTCCCCTCTCACCTGCTGGTCGGCCTCGACGTCCACGTCACGCCACCGTGTCGGCCCCCTCCTCTCTCCTCCTCCAACGGTCTCCCGCACACGCGCCCAGCGCCACCCAGCTCGGCCAACCACGGGGCTCACACGTGCGCGCATCCCCGCCGCTTCTCTCTCTCCCCCTGGTCGTGGACGTGCTCCACCAACACCCCAGACATGCCCAGGCCTCCTCCCGTGACCCCTGGCCTCGGCCCCGAGCTCGTCGGCGCAGCCGAGCTCGGTGGACCGCTCCTTTCCTATAAAAGGGACTCCCCCGAGTTCCCTCTCCCCTTTGATCCCTCTCTTCTCGCCCCAATCGAACCCCTGTGCCACCCAATCGAGCCCCGGAGCCCCTGCCCGCAGATCAACACGGAGCTCCGCTGCATCGGGTCACCGGAATTCGCGCGGTAGGAAGCCCCTCCAACCCTCATTCTTCTTCGGTTGCTCCTCCCTCACTCCACAGAGTCGTTTCCCCCTCTTCCCCATCCATTTTGCAGCACGGGATGGCCCCAGCGATCTCCTCCCGAATCCCTTCGCCGCGGCTACCTCGTCGCCGGCGACCCCTTGCTCTCTGGTGCTTCCCACCACCTCCAGGAGATCGGCGACTCAACCCCAAGCCCATTCCCGCACTCGCCTGCCGTCGCTGTGCCCCACACCATCACCGGTGAGCATCGCCGCCCACTGTCCGAAGGTGGGAGATGACAGGTGGGACCACCCTGTCATCCCCACACCTGTCTCCCTCTCCCTCACTCTCGCTGACGCTGGGGCCCGCGCGTCAGGTTCAAACCTGGCAGCGCGTGCGCCCGCAGCTCAGCTGGGCCGGCCTGGCCGGTTGGGCCCGGTACGGCTGGGCATTTGGCCCAAGGCACCGAGGCCTTTTTCTTTTTCTTTTTCTTTTTCTTTTTCAGTAGGTTTTCCAAAAATCCCACAAGATTAAATAAAAATCCAATGCCAAATATTTTTCCATCATAAATCTTAGAATATTCTGTAGAATTTCAAAGTGCCACTTGTGCATTTTTGTGTGAAAGTTTTATGTAATGATTTTAATTAAAACCTAGTTTTTAATATTTTTAGCCTCTGTTTAAATAGTTTTAAAAATGTTTCTCACAACAAAACTATAGATAGATGTTTTTAGAATAGTTTGTAGTATTTATCAGAGTGGGGCAACATTTTAGAAGTAAAGATTGTGCTCTGTTTTTGTGTGATGCTTATTTTTACCGTTATTTATCGCGATGATAGATTGCGCTGTTGACGAGGGAGTTGGACCCGAAGACTTTGAAGACCCCAAAGACTTTGTTGAGCCAGGCAAGCAGCCCTTTGACCATGACTATGAAACCTTTTATTGCATGGCATATAGCACTTTTTTCGTTGTATTGACCATAAGATGTGGTGACCATTTTGGTGGGATGCCTCCGATACTTTCTTGTTGATACTTGCATCGTGCATGACCCTACCTCCTTATGAGGGTTATGCGGGTGGGAGTAGTTAGGATGCTACGTAGTTGCTATGCAAAGTGGGACAGGAATATGCATGGTGATGGAAACAAAATGATTTCAAAGACTTTTCGAAAACCCCGTCGGGTGCCACTAATGCCCGAGGGAGATGATGATGAGCTAGGTAGCCACTTGATAAAGAAGTGGTGTACCGTAGCAAGTGAGTGTGTGTGGTTTTCGAAAACGGATAGGTGTAAGTTGCGACCGTTACTCCTACCTTACATGTACAGCCACGATACCCCTTATGGGACGGGGCTTTGTTGATTACCTTGGTGGGTACTAGCATAGAGCCCGCATTACTAGTAACGGGAGTGAAGTGGTCACTCTCGATACGGGGTCGTACCGGAATGGACGATCATGCACTGTCTTCATAGGCACCGGGCACACCGTTGCGTGCCCTCATGGATGATACGTGTGATGTATATCATGAGGGAAGGCACCAACGAGTGGACTCTTTGTTTAGTATCGCTAGGGGAAAGGCAATGTTTGGGTACTTACCTCGGGTATGGACAATACCGCGAGTCGTGGCTTGACACGGAAGTTTCCCGAGTCTTGTGGGTAAAGTGTGCAACATCTGCAGAGTGTAAAACTATTCGAATAGTCGTGTCCATGGTCAAGGACAGTTGGATGACCGCTCTTGTGCTACGTCCAATGTTTTCACAAACTGGTGTGTGTGTGTGTGTGTTGGTGACAAAGTTGATACTTGAGCTAAGTCCGATGACTTGGCATGATGATGAACATGAGATGTTCAACCCCCCTGCTTATAATGATAACTGAGACTTGTTCACATGAATACCTGTCAACAGTTGGTGCATGCTTACTCAAGTTACTTGCTCATATCATTGCACTTAAAATTAGCTTTCTGCAAAACTCACCTAGTTAGTGCTATATTATTCATTGTTGTACCTTGTTCCAAAACTTGGGTTGCTTGCGAGTACATTCAAAGTACTCATTGGCTTGCCACTGGTTATTTAATTGGCCAGGCATGGAAGAGCAGGAATATGGCGAAGAGTTCGTTGGTGACGAACATGCGAACTAGGACGCTTGCCAATCAGAATGCATGTAGGTTTAAGGCAGATGGCATGGGTTCACGCTTTCGACCAAGATTTCCGCTGCTTGATATGTTTAAGTGTTTGGCCCTTGCAGCCCTATCTATGTAAGACTTGGCCTAGCTGGCCCCTATTTGTGTAAGACGGTATGTAAGGATGTAAGACTCTTGTATTCTAGTTTCTGTGTGTTCAGTGAACATTGTTCTCTGGGATCACTGTGCACGTGCATTCGGTGATCACGACTTATGAGTCGGGGTCCCCACAGAGCTGGTATCAGAGCCATCCAGACTGTAGGAAGCCCTTAGTTAGTATGGACGTTAGTTAGGATGAAACCGTTTTCAAAACTACACCTAGCACCCATACTTAGGAATTTCTGCACTTTTTACCTCTTCTATTCTCCACATAGCACCCTACTGACTCTCCTCCCTTCAAACCTTGTAGATGGCCATCGTACCCGAAGCCCTCCTAGCATCCGGCTTTCCCCTACTCCTTGAGGATAGCCTGGCAAAGTGCCAGTATCGCCGACCACCAGTTTTCCTCTATCACGAGCACTGGGTCGATGCCATCACAAAGGAGTACCACGTGGATGTGGTCGTGAAGGCAAACGACTCCCCGACTAGTTGGTTCTTTGAAGGACCACAGATGGAGACCCTGGCACTCGTAGTCGAGGCAACTGCATGCAAGGCACTCCTACACCTTCGAGATATCGTTCCAGAGATGGCTGACGAGCCAGCTACTCGCTACCTACCCTTCAGAAAGGATGATCTTGGCGAGAGTTGGACGCTGATTCCATCCAAGGAGGATGGCACACCACTCAGGTTCCAGACCTACTTCAGCCTCTCCGCCGATAGTCTGGTTCACAACCTGATTAAGGAGTCCATGAAGCTCCGCGAGGAACTTCACCACACCCGAGAGCTACTTCGTCAAGCCAAGACGAAGCCAGACAGGATCAAGAAGGATGGAGCCCCTGAGGGACGACCAGCTGTCGCTTACCGAGGAGGAGTACCCCCAGCTAGAGATGCACCCACACGTCGTCGTCGCATGAGTGCGAAGGAGTACCGTGCGCTCTTCACTGACCCACCGACGAAGCGTCGTC
The DNA here is from genome assembly GCA_039707655.1 of Elymus sibiricus. NCBI lineage: Eukaryota > Viridiplantae > Streptophyta > Magnoliopsida > Poales > Poaceae > Elymus > Elymus sibiricus. The sequence goes on along the minus strand of CM077673.1, from coordinate 180,613,664 downwards.
GGGATGGGCCTCCTCGTTCTCCGACCCCTTCGACCGGAGACGATGCCCGTATGAATGATGATCAGGAGGAAGACTCAGAGGAGCGTGGCTACGAGACCGAGCACTCCACCACCTGAGTCCGAGAACCCCTATGGTAGGATCAGACATGTACCCTTCATGCGAAGTTGAGTCCGTGTAATAGTTCATATGAAACCATGTGTGCTTGTTGTTTGCTTTTGTTGTTTGTGTTCCAATGCAAGTCACGCTTTTGCCTTAGGAAACATGGAAGCGACTCCATCGTCTATCTTATCTTAATATATGTGTTGGTCTTTCGGCCTTTGTTTTACCACACTTGCACTATACCAACCCCCTTAGGCGCGCTTTCTCCGTTATTGCCTCTCCTCTCGTCAATCCCAGTTGTTTGACTTGGCTGCTCCAAACAGGATGGTGACTGCAACCGGCAACAGCTTCTTCACCAACCCTGAAGCCGGCAACTCTAGCCAGCGGTAGGGAGCTGGTGGGACTGCTCAGGCTGAAGGACACCAGGAGCAGCCACAAGGTGACATTCCCCCGCCACCACCTCCACTGGAGAACATGACCATAGCTCAGTTTCTCCAAGTTCTCCGGGAGGAACGCCAATCCAACACTGCTGCTATTCAGCAGATGACTCAAGTCCTTGTGAACAACCAGCAGCAAGGCAGGAACGACAATGGCCGCTCCACTTTGTCTGAGTTCATGAGGAATTCGCCCCCAACCTTCACCGAGACTGCTGAACCATTGGATGCCGATGACTGGGTATGCACCATCGAGGATCTCCTTGCATTGGTTAATTGCAACGAGGATCATGAGAAGGTGTTGTATGCCTCTCACTGCCTCGGAGGTACCGCCCGAGCTTGGTGGGATGGATTCAAGGTCATGCAAGGCGATCGTGTGATCACCTGGGATAACTTCAAGGAAGGATTCCGCACCGCCCACATTCCTTCTGGGATCATGGCTATCAAGAAGAGAGAATTCCAAGCGCTAAAGCAAGGAAGTGGCTCTGTCAAGGAGTATATGCAGAAGTTCAACCTGCTGTCAAGGTATGCACCTGAAGATGTCAACACGGAGGCTGCTAAGATGGAACGCTTCATGGAAGGACTTAAGCAGACCCTACAGTATCTGCTCATCGTCTGCGACTGTCGGACCTTCTTCGACCTGGTGAACAAGGCCCTCATGCTGGAAGACAAGCGTCGTGCAAGAGACGACACTCGCAAGCGCAAGATGATCAGCAAGGGTAGTTCCAGCAACCAGAAGCCTCGCCCCTGGCAGCCAGCCCCAGCCAAGCCAACCTATCAGCCGCAGCAGGCTAGACCTCCTGCACCTCGTCCGAGCTACCAGCCTCAGCAGTATGCCAATCCCAGGCCAGCATACAACAATGTCAACACAACAACAACAACTATGGTCAGGTCACTTGCTTTGGGTGATATGGGGTGTCCCGATCTTCTCAGTAAGCGGCGGTGGTGATGATGAAGATGATAGATAACTTGTATGTCGCCGATGAACTCTCCCTCGCTTGATCCCTGATGCCAATGCAAAAGGTCTCAACCCTTTGGATATTCACAACGTCACACACTTGCGCACGTAGCCGTCGACCACGAAACGGTATAATTGCAATATACTAATTCCCAATGGAACAGCAGATTACACTAAACTTGAAGTATATGATCTCCAGATCGATACGAATTGGAGATGAGGATTCAAGATGAATGCTTACAAGCAATCTCAAGAACTAGGGTTTATCTTAAACGTGGTCTGCCTCTAACTAACCCTAAGGAAGGGTATTTATATCCTAAGATAGATCGAAGGGGTACACGGGCCGTCAGCCCCAAAGTCTGCGCGTAGGCAGCACGGTAGTACAGCTTATAGCAAGCGGTACTACCGCTCCTAAGCGGTACTTCCGCTCTAAAAATACTTAGTGCTGCTTTAGTACCGCTTGGGGTCGCTTGGATTCCAGAAGAAATTTCCTAAGCGGTACTAGGACGGTAGTACTGAGGCGGTACTACCGCTAAGCGGTACTACCGCTAAGCAGTACTACCGCTTGTGTGGGGCGGTACTACCGCCCTGGAAACTGCAGGGTCTTCCTCCCTTCCCAGCTGCAATGCCTCCTTGCTCCCCTCCTTTCTCCCTTGTGCCATGCCTTCCTCTCCAATGTACCTAATGACACATACACACAAGGATTTAGGCAGTATAAAGCTCTCATTAAAATAAATAGCATTATCAACTAAGAGAGAATTCACCTGTTGTTCTAGTAACTTAGCACGAGCTCTTGTAATTGGACCAATCCTGATTTCATCATTGGACATCTTCTTTGCAGCAACAGGTTGTTTATCTTCATGAGGTAGAGAGGGAACCATAGTAGGAATATCCTCATCGTCCTCCCCCCCTTCAAAAGGCGTCGACCCCGACGCTCCAAGGTCATCGACATCACATGGGGACAAATCAGCAACGTTGAAAGTGTTGCTAACGCCACCAAAGTCAGCAATAGGAATATCAATCGAGTAGGCATTGTTATTTATCTTGGCTAACACCTTGTAAGGACCAGCACCATGCGGCTGAAGTTTAGAACGTCTCAACTGTGGAAACCTGTCCTTGCGAAGATGCACCCACACCATATCGCCAGGCTGGAACAAAACTTTCTTTCTTGATTGGTTTCGTGCAGCAGCAATGTTCTTGCCTTGCTTCTCAGTAGCCTCCCGTGTCTTCTCATGAATCTTCTTCACATAATCTGCTCTGTTTGAGGCCTCCATATCAACCCTCTCATGCAATGGAAGAGGCAGCAAATCTAGTGGTGTAATTGGTTTGAAACCATACACCACCTCAAAAGGACAAAGCTGGGTGGTAGAATGCACAGCCCTGTTATAAGCGAACTCAACAAGTGGCAAACACTCCTCCCACTCACGCAGATTTTTCTTGATCATAACTCTCAGCAATTGGGACAATGTGCGATTCACCACCTCCGTTTGACCATCAGTTTGTGGGTGACATGTAGTGCTGAATAGCAACTTTGTTCCTAGCTTTCCCCACAATGTCTTCCAGAAGTAGCTCATAAACTACACGTCCCTGTCAGAAACAATTGTCTTTGGCACTCCATGCAAGCGTACGATGTCCCTGAAAAACAGGTTAGCAATATACGATGCATCGTCGCTTTTGTGGCATGCAATAAAATGTGCCATCTTAGAAAATATATCCACTACCACAAATATAGAATCATGACCTCATTTAGTGCGTGGCAAACCTAACACAAAATCCATACTTATATCTTCCCATGGTGTGGTAGGTGTAGGTAGTGGCGTATACAAACCGTGAGGCTTCAGTTTGGACTTGGACTTGTGACATGTAATGCAGCGCCGAACAAACCTGTCCACGTCGCGCCTCATCTTGGGCCAATAAAAGTGATCAGCCAGCATGAGCAACGTCTTCTCACGCCCAAAGTGACCCATCAATCCTCCTGCATGTGATTCCTGCAACAATAGCAAACGGACGGACGATTCTGGAACACAAAGTTTGTTAGCTCGAAACAAGTATCTATCATGGATGTGGTATTTCTCCCATGCATTTCGAAGCAAACATAAACGATATGGTTCAGCAAAATCATGATCAGTTGCATACAAATCACACAAACTCTCTAAACCAGGAATTTGAACATCAAGATGTGTCAAGAGCATATTCTTCCTAGATAGAGCATCAGCAACAATGTTATCTTTTCCCTTCTTATGCTTAATGATATACGGAAAAGACTCAATAAACTCAACCAATTTAGCTAAGCGTCGATGCAGATTTGATTGAGCTTTCAAATACTTCAATGCTTCATGATCAGAATGTATGATAAATTCTTTTGGCCATAGATAATGTTGCCAAATCTTAAGAACTCTAACAAGCGCATACAATTCTTTATCATAAACAGGATAATTCAGTCTAGCACCAGAAAGTTTCTCGCTGAAATAAGCAATAGGTCTACCTTCTTGCATCAACACACCACCAATACCTATACCACTAGCATCACATTCAACCTCAAATTGTTTGGAAATATCTGGTAGTGCAAGTAATGGTGCAGAAGTAAGTAAACGTTTCAGCTCGTCAAAAGCATGATCTTGGGCTACGCCCCACACAAAAGGCACACCTTTCTTTGTTAATTCATTCAATGGTGCAGCAATAGTACTAAAGTCTTTCACAAAATGACGAGAGAAACCAGCAAGACCGTGAAAAGTTCGTACTTGACTAACATTCATGGGAGTAGGCCAATTTTGAATTGCTTCAATCTTAGATAAATCTACTTCTACCCCATGCTTAGAAACAACGTATCCCAGAAATATCACTTTATCTTTTGCAAATGTGCACTTCTCAAGATTAGCATACAAGTTATTATCACGCAACACTTGCAAAACCTGTCGAATATGATCACAATGTTCAGATTCATTGCGGCTGTAAATAAGTATATCATCAAAATATACAACCACAAAACGACCAATAAACTTTCGCAAAACATGATTCATTAATCTCATGAAGGTACTAGGTGCATTAGTAAGACCAAAAGGCATAACTAACCACTCATATAAACCAAATTTAGTTTTGAAAGCAGTTTTCCATTCATCGCCTTCCTTCATCCGAATTTGATGGTAACCACTACGCAAATCAATCTTAGAGAAAACAGCAGCACCACTCAATTCATCTAGCATATCCTCTAAGCATGGAATAGGATGACGATATCGAATAGTGATGTTGTTAATAGCTCTACAATATACGCACATGCGCCATGTACCATCTTTCTTAGGCACCAAAATAACAGGAACAGCACAAGGACTAAGAGAAACACGAATATACCCTTTGTCTAGTAGCGCTTGCACTTGCTTCTGTATTTCCTTCGTTTCTTCGGGATTGGTCCTGTATGGCGCTCGGTTAGGGAGGGTGGCGCTGGGTATGAGATCAATTTGGTGCTCAATTCCACGCAATGGTGGCAGCCCCGATGGTACCTCCTCCGGAAACACATCGCCATATTCCTGCAAAACAGTAGACACACCAAGAGAAACAGATTGCGTATCCTTAGAAACTAAAACCTCGCCTTTGTACATAAGCACAAGAGGCAGGGCTGTAGGATCCTCTCGAAATTCTCTCATGTCTTCTTTGGTGGCTAATATAAGCAAACTAGGCTCTCTCACACTTTTCGTTATATTATCACTCACGGCTTTTACATTGTTCTCTCGTGCAGGTGGCTGTTCGATATTCACTTCTGTTTTCTGACGAGACTCAGTGACAATTTGCTGTGGTGACATAGGCTGCAGATTTATTTTCTTGCCCTTGAACTCCAAGTGATAAGTATTGGCACGGCCATTGTGTTGCACATGGCGGTCATAGAGCCATGGCTGACCCAATAAAAGATGGCAAACTGTCATAGGCACCACATCAAATTCAATGGAATCCGTGTATGGTCCTATCTCAAAATTTACGCGCACCATATGACTCACCTTCATCTCACCATTGTCACTCAACCATTGTACGTAATATGGATTGGGGTGAGGTAAATATTTCAGATTTAGCTTGGCACATAACTCCTTGCTTGCAAGATTGCGGTAGCTACCTCCATCAATGATCACCTTGCAAGCTTTGTTGGGGCCAACTAGTGCTTTTGTTTGGAACAAATTGCAACGCTGTGAATCAACATGGGGCTGCACACTAAGAGCACGCTACGAGACAACAATAGTAGGTGCTGGAGAAGCAAAAGCATCTATGCCGTCGTCACGTGTGTACCCATCGTCATCTGAAGCATATGGATCAGCATCATCTCCAGTCTCATACTCATTGTCATCGTTCACAATCATCACTTTTCTATTTGGGCACTCTCTCTTGAAGTGTCCCTTGCCTCCACATGTATGACAGAGCATATCTCTATTACGGGCTGTAGACATATTGGAACCTGAGCTAGCTGCTCTGTTGTGATGAGGATGATTGGGAAGATAATGATACTCCTTATAATCTTGAAAATCTTTTTGGCACCAACTTGGAAAATTATGATGATAACTAGTAGGTCCACCCGCGCAATTGCGCGGCTAGAATTGATATATTTCATATTTTTAATAATTGATATGTTTTTTCTATTTTTCTCACTCATATGGACTTGTATTTTTTTGTTCTTTGACATTGCACAAAAGTTTATAATTATTGTCGGTTGAACACCTTCATACGCATTTTCCTCTTCATACCATTCTTTGTGTTTCAGCTGAGCACCTCCATATGCATTATTCCTTTTCATACTATTATATGTGATTCAGTTATCTCCATCTATTATTTTAGTTGGCCAAAAATTAAATTTATGTGAATGCTCAACGTTTTGTGTGGATGGAATTTTTGAGACTTAGGTGAAACCTGTACATGAGAGGATTGAACGAGATACAAAAGATCAATCTTGGGGACGCCCAAGGCTCCCCAAGTAAATATTTCAAGAAATCTCAAGCATCTAAGCTTGGGGATGCTACTCATCCCACCTCTCTTCGACAACCATCGGTTAGCCTATGTTGAGCTTAAATTTTTATTCGTTCACATGATATGTGCTATTCTTGGGGTGATATTTTTATTTTGTTTGCTCTTTGAATAAAATAGTCAGATCTGCAAATATTTATTGAGAGAGAGAGTCCTCACATAGCTACTTGATTGTCTGAATACTCAGTGATCTTCACTTATATCTTTTTAGAGTAGTTTGAGGTTTACTCATGTGCTTCACTTATATCCTAAGAGTAAATCGTGAATGAATGAAATATCATAAATCTGAAATTATGAATGTGCTATACTCTTAGTAGAAGGTTCACATTTGTTTTAGAAAGTAAAATCTATTGAACTTTGAAAATTACAATATTTTTCATACAAGCAATTCATGAATGATTAATATAAGAAAGAGAACTTTCACATACAAATACATTATCTTGGACATCTTTTATGATTGTGAATACCCATTAATTATTTTCAAACTTGATCAAGAAGTTGAAGTTGGACAAGGAAGACAATGTAATGGTTATGTTTGGGTATATTTGCATAGAAGTTACATTGTTATGGATTCGCCAACATGTGGTGCTTGTTTAGAACCTTGTGCTAGCCAAAACTTCGTACTAAGTAGAGATACTACTTGTGCATCCAAATCCTTGATCCAAGTTTCTTCGATGAGAGTCCACAATACCTACCTATATATGGTATTTCACTGCCATTCCAAGTAAATTGGCATGTGCCACCTCTAAAACCTTCAAATAAACATCCGTCTTGTGTGATCGTACCGCCCATGGAGCGACGGGGCAATCATTATCCTCCATGCTAAGCGGGTTATTCTCAAGATGAGTGTTTATTCACTTGTCATTGCACGAGAGAGGCTGGTAAAAAGGATGCCCAATCTTGCATAATACAAAAATAAATAAACAAAAACTCCCCTTGGAAAGTTGATTGTTTGGAGGGCAACCGTGGATTCGGCCAGCCATGGAATGTTTTTGAATTGTGGAGGGGAGTAAAATTTTAATTCTGTTTGGGAACTGCCAATAATGTGTTTACAATGGAAGATATTGAAAACTCTGTTGTGACGTTGACAGGAAAAGTATACCACTCAAAATTACATATTTATCTATGTTTTAAATCAGTGAGCTCTGGCAGCTCTGCAAATCCCTGCTTCCCTCTGCGAAGGGACAATCTATTTACTTTCATGTTATTTACTATTCATGTTGAGTCAACTTCTTATTCCAACCTCAATCTATTAGTTGGCAATCATCATGTGGTGGGGAAAGATCCAAACATATATATCCAGTCAAATATATTTGATCATGATTCATTATTGTTGACAATTATCTTCATGATAAGTACGTTGGGAGGTGAAACATTAAGCACCTATCTTTCTCTGTGTTTGATGGATGCTGTTTATTCAAAAAATATGCATTGAGTATTAGCAATCATAAAAGACTATATGATAATTGAGTATGTGGAGCTCTTACTTAGACTTGATGATGCATTGGAATTGGTTTGTGACTAAAACATGTGCTGTTAAGTTTCAAGAAAATGCATTGTTTGAACCAAGACATGTGAATTGATTGCTACTCTACCATGATTATTTTTATGAGAAAAAGTTGTTGTTAAAGTGATTGGAATTTTTATTGATCAAACTGATATACTATGCTAGCATTCACACTTCATAAATTATTTATTTTATCATTTACCTACTCGAGGACGAGTAGGAATTAAGCCTGGGGATGTTGATACGTATGCAACATATCGATAATTCATGAAGTATTCATGCCATATTTACCAATGTTTACAATACTTTTATTTGGTTTTGATGCACTTTATATGAGTTATTTAGAACTAACCCGGACTGACGCAGTTTTCAACAGAATTACCGTGGTGTTGTTTTTGTGCAGAAAACGAAAGTCCTCGGAATCGCCCGAAACTTTTTCATAATTTTTTCTAGAGGAAATAAAAAATACTAGAGCGAAGAACCACCTGAGGGGAACCACCTGTGGGCCAGTACCCATCAGGCCACGGCCACCCCCTGGTCGCGCCCTGATCGGTACTAGGGCCCACGTGGCTCCGTTTGACGTGATTCCTATGCTGAAAAATCCTATAAATGTAGAAACCCTCGAAAGTTCACAAAGAATTACCGCTCCGCCATTGCAACTCTCTGTATCGAGGAAAACTCCATCTGGAGCCTTTCCAGTACCCTGTCGGAGAGGGTAAATCAGCTCCTGTGGCCATCTTTATCATCCCGGTGAAGGCCATGACGAGGAGGGAGTAGTTGACCCTCGGGGATGAGGGTATGTACTAGTAGATATTAGTTTAATCTCTATCTCTCTCTCGTGTTCTTGAGATGGCACGATCTTGATGTATCACGGGCTTTGTTAATATAGTTGGATCATATGGTGTTTTTCCCTCTCTATCTTCTTGTGATGAATTGAATCTTTCCCTTTGAGATCTCGTTATGTTGGATTGAATATTTTGGTTTGAGAACACCTTATGTATGTCTTGCATGAAGATATCCATGGTGACAATGGGGTATTCTATTGATTCACCTGATATATGTTATGGCATCAACTTGCGGATTCCGATGACCTTGGGGATCTATGCATAGGGGTTGATTGCACGTTTTCATACTATTTTCTCCGATAGAAATCTTGGGGTGCTCCTTGAAGTTCTTTGTGTTGGATTGAATATGATAGATCTGAAATTGTTTGATGCATGTCGCATAATTTACCCACGGATACTTGAGGTGACATTGGCGTATCTAGGTCACATTAGGGTTGATTGATATGTATCATTGGTGTTATTTTACTACGAACTCTAGGGCTGTTTGTGGGGACCCCAACTCATACGTCGTGATCACCGAATGCACGTGTACAGTGATCCAAGAGATCAATGCTGACTGAACACACAGAAGCTAAATAACAAGAGTCTTACATCCACATTTAGCGTCTTACAAAAATAAAGACCATGAAGTTCAAGTCTTTCATAGGTAGGGCCATGAAGGCCAAATAACAAACACAACTAGCAGCGGAAATCTTGATCGAAAACGTAGACCCATGCCATCTGCCTTAACCTACTGGCATTCTGACTGGGAAGCGTCCTAGTTTGCATGTTCGTCACCAATGAACTCTTCACCATATTCCTGCTCTTCCATGCCTGGCCAATTAAATAACCAGTGACAAGCCAATGAGTACTTTGAATGTACTCGCAAGCAACCCATGTTTGGAACAAGGTTCAACAGAGAATGATATAGCACTAAGTAGGTAAGTTTTGCAGAAAACTAATTTTGAGTGCAATGACATGATCAAGTAACTTGTGTAAGCATGCATCAACAGTTGGCAGATATCCATATGAACAAGTTACAGATATCATCATAAGAAGGGGGTTGAACATCTCATGTTCTGTCATCATGTCAAGTCATTTGACTTAGCTCAAATACCATCTTTTGTTCCACACACACACACCACATTTGGAAACCATGGATGTACCACAAGAGCGGTCATTCAACTGTCCTTGACCGTGGACACAGCTATTTAAATAGTTTTACACTATGCAGAGGTTGCACACTTTACCCACAAGACTCGGGAAACTTCCGTGTCAAGCCATGACTCGCGATATTGTTCATACCCGAGGTAAGTACCCGAACATTGCCTTTCCCCCAGCGATACTAAACAAAGAGTCCACTCGTTGGTGCCATCCCTCAGGATATACATCACACGTATCATCCATGAGGGCACACAACGGTGTGCCCGGTGCCTGTGAAGACAGCGCATGGTCGCCCTACCAGGCACGACCCCATATCGAGAGTGACCACGTCACTCCCGCCACTAGTAATGCGGGCACTATGCTAGTACCCACAAAGGTAGTCAACAAAGCCCCATCCCATAAGGGGTATCGTGGTTGTACATGTAAGGTTGGAATAACGGTCGCAACTTACACCAATCCATTTTCGAAAACCACACACACTCACTTGCTCCGGTACACCACTTCTTTATCAAGTGGTTACCTAGCTCAACATCATCTCCCTCGGGGATTAGTGGCACCCGATGGGGTTTTCGAAAAGTCTTTGAAAATACTCTTTTTTCCATCACCTTGCATATCCCCAACCCATTTTCGTAGCATCTACTAAGCATCCTATCTACTCCCACCCGCACAACCCTCATAAGGAGGTAGGGTCATGCACGATGCAAGTATCAACGGTAAAAGTATCGGAGGCATCCCACCGAGGTGGTCACCACATCATTATGATCAATATATCGGAATAAATTGCTATATGACATGCATGAAAATGGTTTCTTAACATGGTCAAAGGGTTGCTTGCCTGGTTTAGCAAAGTCTTCGAGGTCTTCACGCCCTCTCGTCCAACTCCGAGCACTTCGTCTATTTGGTCAACTATCGTCGGAAACTACCGCAATAAGCAACACAACAAGCAGGGTAATAAAAGTGCTCTATAAATAGGAATTTTATTTTTCTAGGATGTCTTTGGCCATGAGAAAATTAACCAAGGAGGTTTCATTGGATGTGGATCAAGGGGGATTTTTGAACGGTGGAAATGAAGGAAATGATGATCCTATAACAAGTCTACAGAAAATATTTTTATAAAAATAGGTGAATGCACCTATTAAATAGGGCATGATTTTAGAAACATGTAGGAAGTGGTTTCACTGTATTTGGAGTTGAAATGATTTTCCTATGAATTTACTAAAATGAAAAAAATGGGAAAAGGGAGCATTTATTAGGTCCAACCAGAACATAGCATAGGAAAAATGTTGACCATGTCTAGATAAACAGAGCAATATTTTTGGAGTCTCTGGAAATGGGAATCATCAAATTTGAAGCTAAGATAAACACTCTAGGGATTTTAAGAAGGGGCCATAGGGGGTTCAAATTCAAATTTGAATTTGAACAGGACAGAAACTTGTGATGGAAAAGTATAAAAGTAGCACCATTAAATAGTTTGGAATATCTGAGGAATATAGAAATTTGATTTATAAAAATTGGAGTTGATTTGAATCTGATATGGATTTTATAAGTTCTAAACAAATAGAAAATGGAAAAGGGCCTTTACCTAATGGGCCAACGCACTGAGCGAGGCATAGGAGGGGCTCGACTGGGCTGGCCCATCAGCTCGGCTGCGCGCGTGGAGGGCCACGCAGGAGCCGAATTCCGCGGAATACACTTCCCCAGCGAGGAGGCGGCCATGCGTAGAGCCCGTTTCCACTTACCCTGGGGAGCCCGGCCGACTGGCCACTCACAGGCGGGCTCCGCCTGTCGGGTTCTCCTTCCTCCTCCTGCTCGGGCAGAGGAGGAGCAGGGGAGGCAGACCCGAGCAGCTCCAGCGATCGCCCCCGGCGGCACCGGCCGTCTCCGGCGGCGCTCTGACCACTAGCCCGCCCGGGGCGGTGAGCCGCATCCGCCTGGGCCGTCCCCGGGCCCTGGGGAGGTCGGGGTCGACCGCGGCATTGGTCGTGGTGGAGGTAGCCATCGGCGGCATTGGGCACGACACCCTCGCTACAGGAGGAATTGAATGGAGCGGGGGAGAGGTGAGCGCTACTGCTAGAGGTGCTCTAGCACAGTTTGGCGGAGAGGAGGGAGTCGGGTTGGCGCGGATTCAACCGAGGTCACGACGGCGCCATGGTGGCCGTGGAGGAAGAAAATGAGCCCAGCAGCTCTATTTGCTTAGCCAGGGGGGTTCTGGAGGGAGGGGAGCGTCAAGAGACGGGAGAGGGAGCTCGGGGAGGGGCTGATATAGGGGGGTGATGAGGGGAGGCTCGGGTGGCTGCAGGAGGTCCTCGGGCGAGGAAAGCACGCGCCCCTGAGCTCCTTTGGCTGCAACCCGACGTCGGGGAGAGGCGTGGGAGGTCGAGAGGGCATCCCTGGCATGCGGGGGCATCCTGTCAAGGCCGGATGAGAGCCAACCGACGAGCTTTGTCTGCAGAGCACCCCTTTTGCAGGTCAACAGCGTGGTCACCACGCCACTTGGTGTCCAGGGCATCATTTTGGTCGGCCAATTATGTCTGGCATGCAAGGCATGCGTGCTAGAGGTGTCTGGTTAAGTTGCAAAGGAAATGGAGCTGGGTATGGGAGGTTCTCACTATGGGTAAGTTTGCAGCAGCAAACTGGAGGCTCATCTAAGGGGTTTGTATTGGAGGGCATTGGGGGTAAAACCTTGTCTAGGGGCCTTAGCTATGGAAGGACTACATGTCCACCAATTTCCAGGTCAGGGAGATAAATCTATAGGGCACTTGTAGTACAAAGCTGCATTTACTGCCATAACCTAGTTTCAGATGAATTGCTCATATTTTCCACATGAGCATGCCATCTTTGGGTTTGGTTTGATGTGTTAACATGCAAATGGTGTTGTATAAGAGTTTGGGGGCATTTGCATGAACATAATAGTGGGAGAGAGGAAGAAGAGGTGCTGCCATGGTGAAAAGAGAGGGAAAAATAAGGGAGTTACCTCCCAAATGATTGAGCAGAGGCCATGGCAAGGTTACTGGGGGTAGAAGGGGGCTAGCCCATGCTGTGGTAAAAAGTTAGAGACAAGGAGAATCGCTTTGGGCCCACTTTGCTTGTCCATAAGCTTATGGCTGAAGGTGTTTGTGCTGTGATTGGGCTAGGTAGAGTAATCCTATGTCCTTGATATTTACCAGAGTTAAATGAAAAGTCTATTTGGTGATGATCACAGGTTTTGAGCCCAAATTAAGAAAGTTGATAACACAAACTTGGTAAACCCTAGAAATTAATAGAATCAGATTTCTGTAGATCTAGGCATGCTAAACTAATCTCCTAAATGCACCACTTGGTGTAGAAGCATTATTTGGGGATTAGAACATCTCCACCAAGTTTGGGGGCAATAGGAGAAACTTCACAATGTAAAGTTGATCAAATTTGATTCTGGACAGAGAGGGTTTTGGAATATTTTGGTGAAGCAAAACAATTGGTATTCAGATGAAACTTTGCAAGATCATCACATATAGCATGTGTGACTTGCTGGAATTTTCTTGGATTTTATTGAGAATATTTATTATAGAAATATTTCAAATGCTTGATTTAAGCAGAAAGGGTTTTGGAGGGTTTTGCCCATTATGTTGAACATGACCATGTGTTGAAACTCATATATATGGAAAATATATGTCCACTTAGTTTCCTTAAATTTTCTCAAATATTTTGAAAGCATAAAAATAATTTTTCCCTATAAAAGACCATTTCTGGCCTTAAGAAAAAGCCTTTAAATAAAATAGGAAAATAATCTTTAAAATTAATATTTGGTGATTTTGGGAAGTCTTATATATATTAGGTTCCAAATAAAGTCTTTAGGGCAAAAAGATCAACCCAATTTGAGGACTTGTAGTACAAACCTCAATTCAGGGGGTTTGGAAAACCTAATTTGAATAAATGCTTTTTGGCCAAAATAATATTTGATAAAAATAGTTTTGTGTCCTATACACATGGCATGATCATTGGGTAAAGCTTTGGATCAAGAAGGAGAGTTTTGAGAGTAGGAGGAATCCTATGTACTAGAACACAAACGAGCAAACAAGCATTCAGCAATCAAGTCAAGCATCACAAGAAAACAAAAAGGTTTAATTGGCCCTAAATTTTGAGCTATGGTACTTAGTAACATGAAGTAAAACACAGGGTGTGACAGACCTACCCCCCTTACAAGAATCTCATCCCCGAGATTCCTAGGCTAGGTGTAGAAAAGATGCGGGAAATCCAGAAGTGAGGTAGTCTTCACGTTCCCATGTGGTTTCTTTTCCGATGTGGTTGCTCCATTGGATCTTGAAGTGCTTGATCATATAGCTTCAGGCGCATCATTGACTTCATCTATGGGTGAACGGGGTTCTTGCAATATGCTAGGCTTGCCTAATGGTTAAGGGTTTGGTGGACGGGGTTCTGGCAAGGGCCTGGCTTGCGTGTGTATACCAAAGTCGGAATACGTGGCAAAATAGTGTGTCTGCGCGCTGGTCCTGGGGTTACTCACATTGGTTAGTGACATCTAGATGTCTCGCGTTAGAATAAAAAGAGGTCAAGGTTTTGTCGTAGCTTCTCGTCGACGGGGAAGTCCTTATCTTCCTTAAAGCAGGAGATCTTCAGTCGTAGGTGGTCTTCATCCTTGAGAGTGTTGAAGCGCATCATCGTAGGCTTCTCGTCGAGAACTTCTGTTTGAATAAGTTGCCCAGGTATGTTCTTCATTCATCTTCGGCCATTTGTCTTCGTCGTCTCGGACACATGTTTCTAGCGGGCCTTCGAGCGTTTGGTCTACCTGTCTCTCCATAGCCACTTGTGCCAAGGTTTAGGTTTGGTCCCAAGCGTATACTAAACTTAGAGACTTGGTAGCAAAAATGGGTTCTACCACCTAGGAAAGTCTGTGAGGGGGTTTTAGATAAGATGACCACCCAAGGGTATAGATCAGCCATCCAGTCCCGTGGTCGAAGGCTTGGCTAGAGGGGTGAACTACCTTTGATGGTGGTTTACCATGATCCAGTCAGGGTCATGCACATGATTGGACCAAAAAGGGGCTAGTAATGAAGTCATGATAGTCGTTCCACTCCGTTCCAAGCATCTGAAGGGAGTAGGGACGTCATGCTTATCGTACACCGTCAAGGTGGTGGAGTGAGAGTGCTATCAACTTCTCATTTTCCTCCTAGTTAGGAACCGATAGGTGACTACTTAAAACAAGGGGCTTCATAATCCTCTTGATGTCCAAGGGCTTCACCGTGCTTGAACATTGGTGCTTTTTGGTATAGTCTAGCCGGAGTAGCCGGCAGAGGAGTGGTGGTTGACTTCTCTTGCTTCTTCCTCTTCGTCGTGGCTTCCCAACCATAGTGGTTTTTCATCTTGCTTGGGCAAGAGTGTCTTCTGCTACAGGGAGGGTGCTTCAAGGAGTCCAACTTCTTTAAGGTAAAACCTTACACTTTGAGAGGTAAGGCAGTTGGTGCTTCTGGGGCTTATCCAAATAGGACTATGGTGTTCCTTCCTCTCATTGAGTAGACAAGTATGTCATTCGTGAGGACAACAACGTATTTCCCCAAGTATCACACAAGCACATCACTCGTGGGATATGGGAGAGGAGCGGGCTTTTGCTCCGGATGGTCACTAGTCCAGTGGTTCGGGGTCCAATGTAATCTAGTTCTTCTTGTCCATCTTCCTTGTGGAAAGGGTGGGTGGTGGTCAAGGTGGAGTACTGGCTGTAGTCTTTCGACTTAGAGCCAAAGACTATGGTCGTGATCTGACCATGTTGTGGCTCGGTAAAGCTTCGGGGTTTCAAGGAGCTTAGGATGTGAGTGAATGCCTATCATCTTATCCTTAAGCACAGTTTCTTAGATGCCAATAGTACTACCTATTACTCCAAACAAAGTCATCCCACATCATCGAGTGTATCATCTCAAGTAAGTCATCTCCAACATCACTCATGCTATTCAACTCCAAGGATTTGAGAGAAGGACTAAACCAAAATCTCATATGTTATTCTACAGCTAACTCAAATATATATATATATATATATATATATATATATATCCCTATCTAAAAATCCTCGGGAAGCATACAAGCTGCTAAGCTTGATTGTGATGCTACAAATCCAAGTATTCAGCTAACACATCCAAGGTCTAAGGTGTTGCATCTCTATGCTAAGGAAACACGTAATATACCAATCCAAGATCTCGTTTCCTTCCTACAAATCCAGTTAATCGACCCACGAATACCATCCACTATTCCATGATCTATTACTGCTACAAATCCAATACCGGTGACGTTCCATATATCTCCAGATTTCATAAATCCCCAAATCCCAGAAAGAACTATCTCATCATAGTATAACCAGCAATTCCCATCATGACTACTTAGTAAACTCCGACGTTAGGTGCATATGGATCCTTGAATCAATTCTGACAACCATCCAATATCCCTGGTTTTTCTCCCACTGAGAAACATGGTATCAAGATCATGATCATCGGACTAAATCCAAATTACTCCGAACCATGTAGTTTCATTGATCCTGAGCACCTATTAGAATCACCTATTTCAATCCAAGGTTTACATCTAGTAAGAATTCCCTACTGGTTAATCCAGCCACTATCGTATCACCATCAATCCACTATAATTATTACTTACCAAAGTCAAGTCATTAATCCAGCAAGAAATTCATCTTGTGATCATATTGTCCTACTAAATCTAAGTAACTCAAGGGAGATGTAAGTCATGCTGCTCTATTAACTTAGATCCACCAAGTTCATCTACCAACATAAGGGTCTTACGGTCCACCAAGGGGGGCCTAGCTACATCCTCAAGACACATATTATAGACACCTCAAACCATTGTCACAAGTCGTATTTCCTTAGAGCGATCCTCCGTATGGCATCCAGGTTCTAGTGCTAGCTTAAGAATGAAAGATGCTTGTTCACTATGATCACTAGCTCCATAATGAACCCAGTGCTAAGCAGGGGTTATTGGAGCTCAACAGGTGCTCTGGCAAATCCGTGTATTAAACACGTGATCAGAGGTTTGAGCTGGGGGAGCTTGTGAGGTCTAGGTTGGTCTAGGGAGGGGTTACCAATCTTGAGAGAAAAGCATAACTCTACGGGGTTGCATCTGGTTGAGCACATTGTAGTCGTAGTCTTCAATGCTAGTCGTCCATCGAGGTGGAACCTTGGTGCATCTTGTCTTGCTGGTCTTCAGTTGACGAGAAAGGTGAGAGTGGAAAGTAGCATAGAGGGGAGTGCCTAAGGGGGTGGTATATAGTGCACTCAAACAAGTGCCGAGAGGGCCAAACACAACTAGTAGGATAAGATAGGTGATATAGTCGCATACCTGTTGCCTAGGGTAAAGTGCGACTCATACCAAAACACAAACAGATAAAACAAGCAACACACATCATGGTTCCATTCGAACCATCGCACGGACTCGACTTCGCATGGGGAATACACGACTCATCCTACCCTATAGGGGTTCTCGGACTCAGTAGTCGTGCTTGCCTCATGTCTTGGAGAGGAGTCCGCTCAGTCCTCTGGGTCATCTTCAGGTGTCGCTATGTCTCTAGTTGTTGTTCGTCGAAACGATCCGGGTTGTGCCTGAAAAGTCCTTGACAACTTGGTGTCTGGTGAGTTGATGACGAAGGTGGTTCCTCATGGCTGTCGTTGACGGGTCTTCTGTTGTCTTCGTAATCGTGTCAATGCCTTCTTGTCCTTCAAGGTGTCGAGAGTTCCAAGTGGGCAATCCTTTATGCAATGACATCAACAAGGCATGATAGTGTTCCAACTTGTCGGTCATGTTCATAATATCGACACCGAGAGCGGGGAATGAAGAGAACCGTTTTCCTGCTCACTATGGTGAGGCGGACCAAATGGAAAGGTTCTCATCCACCGGTGGTTGCCGACACAACAATGAAAAGGACAAGGTTGCTCTATTAGCGATGCATATCATGACATTGCATGTCTTGTGCCCTGGTCATCGAAGGCTAAGGTGGCATCATCCTGGGGCAGTGTCGAGGGTGTCACCATCTTCTGAGTCTTGATATCATCATCCTTCGAGAAGGTATCCTCTATTGGTATCTTCTTGTCCCGTGTCGCCAACTTGTGTCCAAGATATGTGGGCAAGTGTCTAGCAAGGTGGCTTCCTTCCAGGTTACCCATGAGGATTTCAAGGAATCCAATGGTCAGGGACATAAGGATACTAATGACCGTTGCAATGTTTTGAAAAAGCAGACAAGGAGAGTCAAGAGAATAGGGGTGGAAGTGCTAAGGCAAAAACCTTCGCTTCTTTTGAAATTTAGGAGAGGTGAGAAATATAGAGGTTTTGTAAGTGATTTTGAAGGGTCTGGAGAAATAGTTTTGTTCTAACTAACGTCCATGCTAACTAAGGGCTTCCTACAGTCAGGATGGCTCTGATACCAGCTCTGTGGGAACCCCGACTCATAAGTCGTGATCACCAAATGCACGTGTACAGTGATCCCAGAGATCATTGCTCACTGAACACACAGAAGCTAAATAACAAGAGTCTTACATCTACATTTAGCGTCTTACACAAATAAAGACAATGAAGGTCAATTCTTTCATAGGTAGGGCCATGAAGGCCAAATAACAAACACAACTAGCAGCGGAAATCTTGATCGAAAACATAGACCCATTCCATTTGCCTTAACCTACAGGCATTCTGACTGGGAAGCGTCCTAGTTCGCATGTTCGTCACCAACAAACTCTTCACCATATTCCTGCTCTTCCATACCTGGCCAATTAAATAACCAGTGGCAAGCCAATGAGTTCTTTGAATGTACTCGCAAGCAACCCATATTTGGAACAAGGTTCAACAGAGCATGATATAGCACTAAGTAGGTAAGTTTTGCAGAAAACTAATTTTGAGTGCAATGACATGATCAAGTAACTTGTGTAAGCATGCATCAACAGTTGGCAGATATTCATATGAACAAGTTACAGATATCATCATAAGAAGGGGGTAGAACATCTCATGTTCTGTCATCATGTCAAGTCAACTGACTTAGCTCAAATACCATCTTTTGTTCCACACACACACACCAAGTTTGGAAACCATGGACGTAGCACAAGAGCGGTCATCCAACTGTCCTTGACCGTGGACACGGCTATTCGAATAGTTTTACGCTCTGCAGAGGTTGCACACTTTACCCACAAGACTCGGGAAACTTCCGTGCCAAGCCACGACTCGCGATATTGTTCAAACCCGAGGTAAGTACCCAAACATTGCCTTTCCCCTAGCAATACTAAAGAAAGAGTCCACTCGTTGGTGCCATCCCTCATGATATACATCACACGTATCATCCCACCGAGGTGGTCACCACTTCATTATGATCAATATATCAGAATAAAGTGCTATATGACATGCATGAAAATGGTTTCTTAACATGGTCAAAGGGCTGCTTGCCTGGTTTAGCAAAGTCTTTGAGGTCTTCACGCCCTCTCGTCCAACTCCGAGCACTTCGTCTATTTCGTCAACTATCGCCGGAAACAACCGCAATAAGCAACACAACAAGCAGGGTGATAAAATTGCTCTATAAATAGGAATTTTATTTTTCTAGGATGTCTTTGGCCATAAGAAAAATAACCAAGGAGGTTTCATTGGATGTGGATCAAGGGGGATTTTTGAATTGTGGAAATGAAGGAAATGATGATCCGATAACAAGTCTACAGAAAATATTTTTATAAAAATGGGTGAATGGCCCTATTAAATAGGGCATGATTTTAGAAACATGTAGGAAGTGGTTTCACTGGATTTGAAGTTGAAACGATTTTCCTATGAATTTACTAAGATGAAATAAATGGGAAAAGGGAGCATTTATTAGGTCCAACCAGAACATAGCATAGGAAAAATGTTGACCATGGCTAGATAAACAGAGCAAGATTTTTGGAGTGTCTGGAAATGGGAATCATCAAATTTGAAGCTAAGATAAACACTCTAGGGATTTTAAGAAGGGGCCATAGGGGGGTTCAAATTTGAATTTGAATTTGAACAGGATAGAAACTTGTGATGGAAAAGTATAAAAGTAGCACCATTAAATAGTTTGTAATATTTGAGGAATATAGAAATTTCATTTATAAAAATTGGAGTTGATTTGAATCTGATATGGATTTTACAATTTCTAAAGAAATAGAAAATGGAAAAAAGGGCCTTTACCTAATGGGCCAATGCACTGAGCGAGGCATAGGAGGGGCTCCACTGGGCCGGCCCATCAGCTCGGCTGCGCGCGTGCAGGGCCACACAGGAGACGTATTTCGCGTAATACGCTTCCCCAGCGAGGAGGCTGCCGTGCGCAGAGCCCGTTTCCACTTACCCTGGGGGGGGGGGGGGGGCGGCCGACTGGCCACTGATAGGCAGGCCCCGCCTGTCGGGTTCTCCTTCCTCCTCCCTCTCGGGAGAGGAGCAAGGGAGGCGGACCCGAGCGGCTCCGGCGCTCGCCCCCGGCAGCACCGGCTGTCTCCGGCGGTGCTCCGACCACTGACGCGCCCGGGGCGGTGAGCCGCATCTGCCTAGGCCGTCCCCGGGCCCTGGGGAGGTCGGGGTTGACCGCGGCGTCGGTCGTGGAGGAGGTAGCCGTCGGCGGCGTTGGGCACAATGCCCTCGCTACGGGAGGAATGGAAAGGAGCGGGGGAGAGGTGAGCGGTGCTGCTAGAGGTGCTCTAGTGCAGTTCATGGGAGAGGAGGGAGTTGGGTTGGCGCGTATTCAACCGAGGAAGAAAATGAGCCCAGCAGCTCTATTTGCTTAGCCAGGGGTGTTTCTAGAGGGAGGGGAGCGTCAAGAGACGCGAGAGGGAGCTCGGGGAGGGGCTGATATAGGGGGGCAACGAGGGGAGGCTCGGGTGGCCGCTGGAAGTCCTTGGGCGCGGTGAGAACGCGCCCCTAAGCTCCTTTGGCTGCATCCCAACGTCGAGGAGAGGCGTGGGAGGTCTAGAGGGCATCCCTGGCGCGCGGGGGCATCCTGTCGAGGCCGGAGGAGAGCCAACCGACGAGCTTTGTCTGCAGAGCACCCCTTTTGCAGGTCAACAGCGTGGTCACCATGCCACTTGTTGTCCAGGGCATCATTTTGGTCGGCCAATTATGTCTGGCATGCAAGGCATGCGTTTTAAAGGTGTCTGGTTAAGTTGCAAAGGAAATGGAGCTTGGTATGGGAGGTTCTCACTGTGGGTAAGTTTGCAGCAGCAAACTGGAGGCTCATCTAAGGGGTTTGTATTGGAGGGCATTGGGGCTAAAACCTTGTCTAGGGGCCTTAGCTATGGAAGGACTACATGTCCACCAATTTCCAGATCAGAGAGATAAATCTATAGGGCACTTGTAGTACAAAGCTGCATTTACTGCCATAACCTGGTTTCAGATGATTTGCTCATATTTTCTACATGAGCATGCCATCTTTGGGTTTGGTTGGATGTTGTTTAAGAGTTTGGGGGCATTTGTATGAACAGAATAGTGTGAGAGAGGACGAAGAAGTGCTGCCATGGTAAAAAGAGAGGGAAAAATAAGGGAGTTACCTCCCAAATGATCGAGCAGAGGCCATGGCAAGGTTACTGGGGGTAGAAGGGGGCTAGCCCATGCTATGGTAGAAAGTTAGAGACAAGGAGAATCTTTTTGGGCCCACTTTGCTTGTCCACAAGCTTATGGCTGAAGGTTTTTGTCCTGTGATTGGGCTAGGTAGAGGAATCCTATGGCCTTGATATTTACCAGGGTTAAATGTAAAGTCTATTTGGTGTTGATCACAAGTTTTGATAGCAAATAAAGAAAGTTGATATCACAAACTTGGTAAACCCTAGAAACTAACAGAATCAGATTTCTGTAGATCTAGGCATGCTAAACTAATCTCCTAACTGCACCACTTGGTGTAGTAGCATTATTTGGGGATTAGAACATGTCCACAAAGTTTCGGGGCAATAGGAGAAATTTAACAATGTAAAGTTGCTCAAATTTGATTCTGGACAAAGAGGGTTTTTGAATAATTTGGTGAAGCAAAACAATTGGGATTGAGATGAAACTTTGCAAGATCATCACATATAGCATGTGTGACTTGCTGGAATTTTACTGGATTTTATTGAGAATATTTCTTATAGAAATATTTCAAATGCTTGATTTAAGCAGAAAGGGTTTTGGAGGGTTTTGCCCATTATGTTGAACATGACCATGTGTTGAAACTCATATATATGGAAAATATATGTCCACTTAGTTTCCTTAAATTTTCTCAAATATTTTGAAAGCATAAAAATAATTTTTCCCTATAAAAGACCATTTCTGGCCTTAAGAAAAAGCCTTTAAATAAAATAGGAAAATAATATTTAAAATTAATATTTGGTGATTTTGGGAAGTCTGATATATAGTAGGTTCCAAATAAAGTCTTTAGGGCAAAAAGATCCACCCAATTTGAGGACTTGTAGTAAAAACCTCAATTCAGAGGTTTTTGAAAAGCTAATTTGAATAAATGCTTTTTGGCCAAAATAATAGTTGATAAAAATAGTTTTATGTCCTATACACATGGCATGATCAGTGGGTAAAGCTTTGGATCAAGAAGGATAGTTTTGAGAGTAGGAGGAATCCTATGTACTAGAACACAAACAAGCAAACAAGCATTCAGCAATCAAGTCAAGCATCACAAGCACACAAAAAGTTTTAATTGGTCCTAAATTTTGAGCTATGTTACTTAGTAACATGAAGTAAAACACAGGGTGTGACACTGTTTGTGACACTTATAGGAATAGCTCAAAAGATTGGTCGGAAAGAATAACTTTGAGGTGGTTCTACTACCTACACCAATTTGATCTTATGTTCTCCGCTACTTATGAACTTTGTAGTGATTCTTTGTTGCATGTTGAGGGATCATCATGTGATTCAACAATGTTAGCATTGTTGGGAGATTGCACTAGTGAAAGTATGAACCCTAGGCCTTGTTTCCAAACATTAATATACCATTTTGCTCGATGTTTACTATTTGTTACCTTGCTGTTTTTATATTTTCAGATTACAAAAACCTATTTCTATCATTCATAGTCCACTTGAATCACCATCTCTTCGCCAAACTAGTGCACCTATACAATTTGCCATTGTATTGGGTGTGTTGGGACACAAGAGATTTCTTGTATTTGATTTCAGGGTTGTTTGAGAGAGACCATCTTCATCCTACACCTCCAACGGATTGATAAACCTTAGGTCATCCACTTAAGGGAAATTTGTTGTTGTCCTACAAAACTCTGCACTTAGAGGCCCAACGACGTCTACAAGAATAAAGTTGCTTAGTAGACATCAAAGTGTGGTTCCCACATCGGATCCCGTGCGCTCGTCTGCAAGGCTTTCCGTCAAGGATTCTATTGGCCGACAACCCTTCAAGACGCCTTGGCAGTGGTCACAAGATGTGAAGTGTGTCAGTTCCACGCAAAGCAAAAACATCACTAGGCACAAGCCCTTCAGGCCATACCACTCTCTTGGCCCTTCTCGATTTAGGGGCTCGACATTGTCGGCCCTTTCCTCCGTGCTAGCGGGGGCTTCGAGTTCTTGTTTGTTGGAATCGACAAGTTCACAAAGTGGACTGAGGTAGAGCCAGTGAGCAAGGTGACAGCACAAGCGGCCGTCAAGTTCTTCAAGGGAATAGTTTGTTGTTTTGGTGTCCCCAACAGGATCATCACCGATAATGGCACACAGTTCACGAGTTGCACCTTCATGCAATACTGCCAAGATCTTGGCGCCAAGATCTGCTTTGCTTCCGTTGCTCACCCGAGAAGCAACGATCAAGTGGAGAGGGCGAAAGCTGAAGTGTTGCATGGTCTCAAGACGAGGACTTTTGACAAGCTACACAAGTGCGGAAGGCGCTGGATTGATGAGTTGTCGGCGGTTCTTTGGTCACTCCAGACAACACCAAATTGAGCCACCGGCGAGACACACTTCTCCCTGGTTTACGATGCAGAAATGGTGCTCCTCACAGAACTCACATACGGGTCACCTCGAGTACAAGCCTTTGATGAAAATGAGCAAGAGCAACTACGGCAAGACGATGTCACGCTCCTCGAGGAAGATCGTCTTCGGGCTATCCTGCGTGCCACCCGGTACTAGCAAGCTTTGCGCCACTATCATAGCCGCAAAGTGCACACCAAAAGTGTTAAGGAAGGCGACCTTGTTGTTCGCCGGATCCAGTCTGCGAAGGGATCAAACAAGTTGACGCCAATGTGAGAAGTCCCTTACCGGGTAGTACGAGTCACCAGGCCTGGGGCAGTCCGCCTGGAGACCAAAGATGGCACTCAAGTGCAGAACTCATGGAATATCGAGCATCTTCGTAAGTTCTACCTGTGAGGCACGGTTGTCGGGCCTCCCGGCAACCCCTTTTGTACAAGTTTGCCAGAAGGGCATGTAATCCTTTGTACAAAGCCAGGCGCAGACCCAGTACATCATCAATAAAGCTAAGTGTTCTGCAACTTTTTGTCAAAGTACATATTTAAACTATGTATGATTGTATGAAATGTTGCGTTCATTTTTACTTGCATGAAATGGTTGACGAACCGGCAAGGTGCATAGCGTCCTCTTTTCTCTTCTTTCTTTTTCTAAAAGGACATAAGGGGCCCTCGCGTGCAAGTTTTCCTGGGGGAAGCGATGGTATGGATACCCAAATGACATTGAAGTTGGTCATTTTGTGACAAGAAGTACAACAAAGAAAAGCTAAGTTGTAAAACTCCAAGTTCTTTGTTGTAAGCGCCTTTTTCCTTGAATGATTCCAACATTTGTATGTAAAAACCCGCACGCGAAGGACCCTTGCCAAAATCTGTTGCACTCCTAGGTTGTTTCATGTCCGCTCAGCAATCAAGGTAGCTCCACTAAGGATGGCAAGGTGATCTTACCGGCAGCGGCATTCCCGGCAGGCTGCTAAGGACCTATTTCCTAAAGCGCTCGCGGAAAGAATGTACGCACTGGCAAGTATCTTCGGCAAGTGTAGGGATCAGAAACATACAAAGTGCAGAGTCAAGTATAAGGAAAAGTGGCCATTCATTCAAACAGATAGAATATATTACATCCATGAACAAAAGTGTGTTGCTAATTCAAGATAATTGTCTTTGATACATACATAGCGCTGGCGGCAAGGATGAAGCAAGATGGATTTTTCACTCCTTCAAATTGATGGAACCGACCCTCTCAGAGATAGGCGCGACAAGAGTTTCGACGACACTAGTGTCAGCATCCTTTGGCATCTTGGAGAAGGCCTTGGACAGGTCAATTCCAGGGTTGTGGAAGGAGACTTTCACCAATATCTTATGGATGACATTGCGGCAGAGCCCGCATGACTCCTTGACGAAGTTGTCGGCCTGTTCCTGCTCATGCTTCTCCAATGCCTCAACAAGACCCTCGAAGAAAAGGGATAGCCTGATGCTCTCCACCACGCCGCCGTCGCTGGAAAACTTCCACTTTTCCTTCCCCATGGCGGCTAGCTGGGAGGAGAGCTTGTCGGCGATGTTCACGAGCTGCTCCGTCCAGAGCGCCAAGTTTTGCTTCATCTCATTGGAAGAGTGGGCAGCGGAGGCGAGCAGTTCTTTCTCCTTCTAGAGTTCTTCGAGCAAGCTTCTTTCCTTGGTCCTAGTGACCTCAAGATGCTCTTCCAAGGTGCTCAACTTCAGCTTCAAGCCAGCAATGGAATCGACGACAGCAGTGAGCTCTTGGGTCTTGCCGGAGATCACCGTCGGCAGCTCCCCTAAGATGTGAGTTGCCTTCTTCACGCTCTCCTTCAATTCCAAGATATCCTTGTTAGAAGTGGAAAGTTCTAGCTCCAGCTACCACACCTTGTTGTCCAGCTCAACCTTGGCGGCCTCAGCAACCTCAGCAGCCATGACAGCCTCTTGAAGCTTGCAGGTGTGCTCTGTGGCTTGCGCTTTGATGGCCTCCTTGTGCTTCAACTCCAGCTCTTGGATATACTATGCCAGTTGAGTGTCGAGCTTGGCAACAACATCTGCCTCTTGAGCGGCAAGGTCCTCCTCATGAGAGTCAAGGGCAGCCTTGCGCTTGATGAGATCGGCGTTAGCGGCAACAATTCTATGATGGGCCTCCTCCAGTGCCATATCCGCCTCAGACTTTCCAAAACAAACTCTTCTACAGCTTTGGCGAGTTGGGCTTGGCGGGTGGTGAGGTCTTGAGGGGATTCATTGAACCAGACCTACGTTTTGCTGAGGCGCGTCTGGAAATCAGCCTCCGCGTTGGCAAGAATGGTTTCCCGATGGTCCAACCTCTCCGAGCGGCTGCTATAATGGGTCTGGAGGTGCTAGAAATTCTTTCTGGTGGAGAGAAGGATGGCGTGCTCCTTGGCCTCGTCGTTGCCACCCAATCGGTCAACGGTGACTGCTCCTCCAGCCAAGGCAACAATGTCGTCAAGGGTTTCCCCTGCATTGAAGGCTTCAAGGATCGCCTTGCCAGGAGCACTGACGAGCTGTAGGTTGCCAACTTTAAGATACCTGCTGGGTGGAGGCACTTCAGACGTTGACGGACCGACGGCAGCCTTGCTGGTTGTCCCCACCTCGATGAGCATGCCCTTCCCGGACGCTCCTAATACAGAGTGGTCTTCAGTTTTTGAGGCCACCACCGGAGTCATCTCCTCAGCAGCTTCCTTGTCGGCCTCCTCAGCAACTTCCTTGCCGGCCTCCTCTTCGTTTTTCCTGGTGGCCTCCTCCTCTGCTATGAGCTAGCTGGCCTCAATGACGCTTCCTTGGCGATCTCCCCCATGTGGACGTCCACGTCCATCTCATCGTTTGGGGGCAGATCTACAAGTGGCAGGAAGAAATGAAAAATCGAACTCAAAAGAAATTCAAGAAGACAAAAAAGAGAGAAACAAGATGGAAAAAAGGTTTCAACGGCAAGGGGGCTCACCTGTGGGTACTTGTTGAGAAGAGGTATCCTCTCCTCTGGCAACATCTGTTGTCGTCGCATCATTGCCGGCAGCTTCGCTTGTCGGCGGGTCAGCAGTGGCCCTTGCCGGAGAATTCCTCTCCAGAGTGGAGCGCGTCTAAGCGGCCTCAGGAAGGTCCGCCCTTGGGTGCTCCTCCCCCTGGCGCTCCGCCCCCGTCTGCAAGAGAATGAAGGAAGCGGCAAGATCCGCGCCAGTGCTCGCCAGCGAGTACTGAAAAGTACACTCCGGCTGGGGGCTGCGCTGGGGGCTGTTGATGGCTGTGTCCACCTCTGGCGCGGAGCTTGTCGTTCTTTCCACGACAGGGGAAGACTTGGCCTTCTTGGCCACCCGCTGGACAAAGGTTTCTTGGTCCGTGCGAGACGTCAACAACAAGATATAGGAAAAATAGATGCATCAAGGAATCAAGATTAATAAAGATAAGCATGGGCACTTACTCTTCCTCCTCGTTCTCCAAGATATTGAGGGCTGACTAGTCCCAGATAGGCTTCTGGCCAGCAGTGGGAGTGGGCGGTGGAGTAGGAGTTCCACCACGAGACGAAGACGCGGCAGCGCGGGAAGACTATCGGGGTGTGATTCACGATGATCTATTGGACTAGTGGGGTCCCTTCACGGTTCGGCGGGGGTGTCGAGTGCTCGAAGAGCATCAGTCGGCCATGACTACGCGCAGAGTTTATATAGGTTCGGGCCGCTCGGGAGCGTAAAACCCTATGTCCTATCTGTGTGTTTGTATATCTGGGTCCAAATACAGGGGCACAGCCACCCGGCAAGGATGCTCGAGAGGTGATGCTACGCGTGCAAATGGACAGGGTGTCGACCTTTGTCAAGGTAGCCATGGGCCTCCTTTTATAGTTCAAGGGGTTTCCACAAAGGCTACAATGGTCATTTACTAGTTGTACAGTGCGCTCTTACAGCTACAGGGGCTGTTGTCAGAGTGGTAGTGGGAAACACCTAACTCTGACGGACTAGGACAGGCGAATTGAATGCGCCATGAGGTGCGCGCTGGCCATGTTTCCCGGCAAGGATTGCCTCTCCTTCTGTGTCATCCGCCCAGCTACCTCTTATTCTTCTGCCACACCGTGGGACGGGTGGCGCTAAAGCTGCAACAGGCCCGCCGATGTAGCTACGTGCCCCGGCCAGGTTTGCCTACCCGCTCGACACCTCAGCCGATGTAGACAATCGTCCCTGGTGAGGTGGAGCGGCGGACTGGCAGGTTGGAGTCCTTGCCGGGGACGCCCGTGGGCGGGCTACTCCGCCTGGTGAAGGGCCTGGTCGCCTTGCTCTAGTCTTGGCTTCGGTTTGCCTTGGAGGCTAGTGAAAGCCCGACAGGAAGTTGCCGGCCTGAGGCGGCCGCCCGTGCGTAAGTCTGGGTACTAGGGACCCCGAGTTGTTAGTACACCGACAGTAGCCCTCGGGCCTGGGCCATACACGCGCACGCGTCGTTATTGGGCTAGGCCAAAAACAGTGCATGGGCATGCGTGGCCGCGTTTCCCTGCAATTATGATGACTTTTTACTGAACTTTCCCATGATGAGCATTTACCGCGGGTAAAGGCATTGGTGAGAGGGGCGGTCTCCCAAGCAGCAAGCTTGACAATGAGTGGTCACATCGATACACGGGCGGTCAGCCCCTGGCCTTCCTTGGGGTAAGCAGCGGGGGAAATGATGCGTCGTCTGCCCGCCCCTCTCCATTTAATTGGTGTCGTTCCTCCTTCCGCCTTGACTACGCCTCGGGCGACACGTGGCGCGCGCGGCGCTCGCCGGCCGGGGAGCATGCACTTGTTATGGTCTGCGGAGAGTCGCCTCCTCTTCATCCCCTAGCCCCTATAAATAGGGAGGGGTTAAAGAGGGCGCCACGCATCCGCCACTCCGTGCTCTTCCTTAGCAGCTTGGTGCTCCTTCCCTCTTCCTTTCACCACAATTTCTAGCGTGCTCCCTCTGCAATGGCTATGGGTTGCGGCCACGCTCGAGGTCCTAGGGGCGCCGGGAGGGGTAGCCCCCGGAGCCCGGTGTGCATTGTGGTGACAGCGGCGGCGGTCGGGTCCAGCTCCCGCGGTCAGCCGGTGTCTAGGGGGTGCGACGGGGTGCGGAGGTGCGCCTCCCTCGCGGCTCCATGTGGGGGCTCTCGCGGGAGTCGAGGTGCAAGAATTCCTCGTGGTGGTCCCCCGACGGCATCGGAGCTGGCTGCGTCATCCCGATCTTTTCGCGAGGACCATGGAGGACTGCCACCCTCGAGGCTTGTGGCTCCGTGCCGACGGCTGCCTTGATGGGCCCGCGTGGGTGGTGGTCGACCTCTCCCCTGGAGGTGCCATGTTGCTGGCGCGAGGGTGGAGGTCGTTTGCTCGTTCCCGGGGGATCGGGCCCGGGCATCTTCTTCACTTTGAGTTTTATGGCTCCGCCACCCTCTCCGTGAAGTCCTTCGGGGACCTAGGGGCCTGCCTGGAGTGCTGCACGGAAGGCTCGAGGGGCAGCATCTCTGGCTCCTCCGGTGGCAGTGATGATGACGATGGCGCCACCGGTGTCTAGGTCGAGGGCGATAACTTCGAGTAGCGCACGCACCGGTGTCCTGGAGGGATTGGGAGGGCGCGTCGGCACCCTGGAGGGATTCGGAAGGCAAGGCCCTACTTGTGGGGTGATGTCTACTACGCAACCTTCTTCTTGTAGACTCGTGTTGGGCCTCCAAGCGCAGAGTTTTGTAGGACAGTAGCAAATTTCCCTCAAGTGGATGACCTAAGGTTTATCAATCCATTTGAGGCATAGGATGAAGATGGTCTCTCTCAAGCAACCCTGCAATCAAATAACAAAGAGTCTCTCTTGTCCCCAACACACCGAATACAATGGTAAATTGTATAGGTGCACTAGTTCGGCGAAGAGATGGTGATACAAGTGTAATATGGATGGTAGATATAGGTTTTTGTAATCTGAAAATATAAAAACAGCAAGGTAGCAAGTAACAAAAGTGAGCAAAAACGGTATTGCAATGCTTGAAAACAAGGCCTAGGGTTCATACTTTCACTAGTGCAAGTTCTCTCAACAATACTGACATAGTTGAATCATATATATATCCCTCATGTGCGACAAAGAGTTCACTCGAAAGTCACAAATAGCGGAGAACAAACGAAGAAATTATTGTAGGGTACGAAACCACCTCAAAGTTATCTTTTCCGATCAATCTTATGAGCTATCCCTATAAGTGTCACGAACAGCCCTAGAGTTCGTACTAAAATAACACCTTAAGATACACATCAACCAAAACCCTAATGTCACCTAGATACTCCAATGTCACCACAAGTACACATGGGCTTGATTATACGATATGCATCACACAATTTCAGTTTCATCATGTTCAATCCAACACAAAGAACTTCAAAGAGTGCCCCAAAGTTTCTACCGGAGAGTCAAGACGAAAACGTGTGCCAACCCCTATGCATAGATTCCCAAGGTCATGGAACCCGCAAGTTGATCACCAAAACATATATCAAGTGGATCAATAGAACATCCCATTGTCACCACGGATATCCCATCGCAAGACATACATCAAGTGTTCTCAAATCCTTAAAGATTCAATCCGATAAGAAAACTTCAAAGGGAAAACTCAATTCATCACAAGAAGATAGAGAGGGGAAAACTCCATATGATTCGTCTATATTAATAAAGCTCGCGGTACATCAAGATCGTGCCATCTCAAGAACACGAGAGAGAGAGAGAGATCAAACACATAGCTACTGGTTCATACCCTCAGCCCCGAGGGTGAACTACTCCCTCCTCGTCATGGAGACCGCCGGGATGATGAAGATGGCCTCCGGTGATGGTTTCCCCCTTCGGCAGGGTGCCGGAACGGGCTCCCGATTGGTTTTTCGTGGCTACAGAGGCTTGCGGCGGCGGAACTCCCGATCTAGGTTTCTTTTCGGAGGTTTCTATATTTATAGGAGTTTTTGGCGTCGGTTTCACGTCAAGGCGGTGCCTGAGGAGTCCACAAGCCAGGGGGCGCGCCCTAGGGGGGGCGCCCCCTAGACTTGTGGCCTCCTCGGTCACTTCCTGGCCCAGTTTTTGCTCCAATATTTTTTATATTTTCCAAAAATATTCTCCGTAAATTTTCAGCCCATTCCGAGAACTTTTATTTCTGCACAAAAACAACACCACGGTAGCTCTGCTGAAAACAGCGTCAGTCCGGGTTAGTTCTAATCAAATCATACCAAAATCATATAAAATTATTGTAAACATGGCATGAATACTTCATAAATTATAGATACGTTGGAGACGTATCATGGGGCCTTGTTTCTGGATCGATCACAACGTTGTAGTAGTCGGTATCTCTCCGGACGACGACGGCGGAGTTAGAGGAAATCGTACTCCGACTTGACCTCGCTACCGCCGCCGCTGAGCTCAGGGCTCTCCTCTTGTATCCAGGTTGTACCCGACGAAGTCCTGAAAGAAAATCAAAGAAAAACGTTGGGTACTACTGATATATCAAGGATTCGCCTTGTATGTTTGTGTGTTAATCCCTCCTTTTCTTTCCCTTCTTTGCGAAAAACGGCATCGCGGTGCCTTTCCAACTTTTATGCTTGTCGGGGACCCTTGCCGATGTGGGTTGTCTTATCGAGGGGCGCTTCTAAGGATAAATCCCGAGCACTCTCCCGTATCACCACTTTTGGCAAGGTTCCCTCATCGTCCTCGCCACGACTATCCGGGGTGTTGGGCATGCTTCGAACCCCCAACGCGCAACGACTTCGATAAGGGCCCACCCGCACGCAGGTCTTTCCTGAGGCCGCAGTTCGTAGCAGGGAAAGAGTAAGGGTTTCACTTATCTTCTCCTTCTTGCCATGAGGTCGTTGCTCCGAATGCGTCCGTCCTTGCCGCCCCTTCTTCCCCCGGGATGACTTGCACGCGCAGGAATGAATCCTGCTTCCTTTCGAGAAAAAGAAAGAAGAGAAAATCGGGTGTGCTATGGGCTTTTAGCGGTTCGATAACAACCTTACGCTGGCAATGCGCTACCGCAATAACCCGCATAGCGAAACATAATGCAAATATGTATCTAGCCAGGAGAAAAGTTGCAGGATATCTAGCTTTACTGACTTCGCACAAGGTCATCGCCTGGCTTTGTACAAAGGATTAGATGCATTGCTGCAAGACTTGCACAAAAGTGGTTGCCGGGGAGGCCGACAACCGCGACTTACGGGTAGAACTTGCGAAGATGCTCGGTATTCCATGAATTTTGCACCGGGGTGCCATCTTCGGTCTCCAAGCGGACTGCGCCAGGCCTGGTGACTCGTACCACCCGGTAAGGGCCTTCCCACTTTGGCGTCAACTTGTTTGGCCCCTTCGCGGACTGAATCCATCGAAGGACAAGGTCGCCTTCCTCAACAATCCTGGCACACACTTTGTGGCTATGGTAGCGGCGCAAGGCCTGCTGGTACCTAGCGGCGCGCAGTGCGGCCTAGAGACGATCTTCCTCGAGGAGCGTGCCAACGTCATGCCGTAGCCGCTCTTGCTGGTCCTCGTCAAATGCTTGCACTCTCGGTGACCCGTACATGAGTTCTGTGGGGAGAACTGCCTCTACCCCATAGACCAGGGCAAAGGGTGTTTTGCCGGTGGCTCGATTTGGCGTCGTTCTGATCGACCAAAGAACTACCGACAGTTCATCAATCCAGCGCCTTCCAAGCTTGCGCAGCTTGTCGAAAGTCCTCGTCTTGAGACCCCACAGCATTTCAATATTCGCCCTCTCTACTTGCCCGTTGCTCCTGGGGTGAGCAACCGAGGCGAAGCAGATCCGAGAGCCGATGTCTTGACAGTATTGCATAAAAGTGCTGCTGGTGAACTGCGTGCCATTATCAGTGATGATCCTGTTGGGGACCCCGAAACGGCAAACAATCCCTCTGAGGAACTTGACCGCCGCCTGTGATGTTACCTTTCTCACCGGCTCAACCTCGGTCCACTTTGTGAACTTGTCGATAGCGACGAACACGAACATGAAGCCCGGATAGCATCGGGGAGGGGGCCGACGATGTCGAGCCCCCAGACCGAGAATGGCCAGGAGAGTGGCAGGGTTTCAAGGGCTTGTGCTGGTTGGTGTATTTTCTTGGCATGGTATTGGCATGCTTCACACATTGTTACCACCGCCAAGGCGTCTTGAAGGGCTGTGGGCCAGTAAAAGCCTTTCCGGAATGCCTTCCTGACAAGGGCTCTTGATCCTTTATGGGAGCCACAGATCCCCTCGTGTATCTCCACCAGTAGCTTTGGTCCTTCCTTCCGAGCGATGCACCTCAATTTCACCCCATTCAGTCTCCTCCCGTACAGATCTTTGTCCACAAATTGACACATGCTTGACTGCCAGGCTACTTTCTCGGCTTCTTCTTGCTCTTCTTGTATGTATCTGATGCGCCCATGTCGGAGCCCGTGGCTCGACAACAAGGACCAAAGGCGTCTCTTCTGCCGCGGGAGCGCTAGCTTCGACGGCGGGGACCGCCTATCCCACCGGGGCTCGACGCTCACCGTCGAGCATTTCGTCACCTCCGGCAACCTTCTTGGCGGCCACAGGTGGCTTTGCAGGGAAATAGTCGTCGGAGCTGATCTTTCTCTTCTTGGTTTGCCGCCTGATGGTGTAACTGATGGCTGAGTGATTCGGAGCACAAAGGTGCCTGGTTCCACATGCGACTTCTGACCTGCCCGTTTCGATAGGTCGTCGGCGATGTCATTCTCTGCCCTGGGGACGTGTTCCATCTGCAGACCGTCGAAACATGCTTCCAAATTTCTCACTTCGTCAACATATGCTTCCATCAGGGGGCTCTGGTAATCCTTATTGACCTTGCACACAACCAACTGCGAGTCTCCCCGAACTATCAATTTCTTGCCCAAATCTGCCGCTATCCATAGCCCGGCAAGTAACCCCTCATACTCAGCTGTGTTGTTGGTTGACACCTCCCAAGGGAAGTGCATTTGGAC
Source organism: Elymus sibiricus (assembly GCA_039707655.1). Lineage (NCBI taxonomy): Eukaryota > Viridiplantae > Streptophyta > Magnoliopsida > Poales > Poaceae > Elymus > Elymus sibiricus. The sequence goes on along the minus strand of CM077673.1, from coordinate 180,579,837 downwards.
CACATACTTGAGTTGCTCTCCGGTGGGTGCTATGAGCAACACTCCAGCACCGGCGGCTTGCAACGAGAAAGCCCCGTCAAAGTACATGATCCATACCTGAGGTGTTTCCTTGTCATGAAGAGCTGTCTCCGGGGTTTCCTCATCTGGGGTCGACATCCATTCAGCAACGAACTATGCCAGTGCTCGGCTTTTGATGGTTGATGTGCTTTCAAAGCTCAGATCAAAATTGGCCAGTTCCAAGGCCCATTCAACAATCCTGTCGGTTGCTTCCGGGTTCCTCAAGATCCACTGCAGCGGGAAGCGGGTGACGATTGTAATGCGGTGCGCTTGGAAGTAGTGGCGCAGCTTCCGGAAGGCCATGAGGAGGCTGAAGAGTAGCTTCTCAATCCCAGAGTACCTTGACCGAGTCCCCTGCAGGAGAGAGATGACAAAGTACACCGGTCGCTGCACCACCCTTGTCTTCTGTAGCGCTCGCTGTTCCGCTTCCCGTGCCGTCTTCGCATCGATTTCTTGGCTCACCCGGGTCGGCTCTTGTTTGCTAGCTGTCGGTTTGGAGGCCGCCGGTTCGCCATCCTCGGCTTCCCTCTCCGCCACTAGTGCGGCGCAGACCACTTGGATCGTCACTACCAAATGTAACAACAACGGTTCCTCAGGCTTGGGCGCAACTAGGACAGGGGCTGAGGACAGGTACTTCTTCAGGTCTTGCCACGCTCCCTCTTCTTCTGGAGTCCATGTCAACGGGCCTGCCTTCTTCAGGATCTTGAAAAATGGCAGGGCACGCTCCGCGGATTTGGAGATGAATCTGCTGAGGATGGTTGATACGTCTCCAACGTATCTACTTTTCCTCACTCTTTTGCCCTTGTTTTGGACTCTAATTTGCACGATTTGAATGGAACTAACCCGGACTAACGCTATTTTCAGCAGAACTACCATGGTGTTGTTTTTGTGCAGAAATAAAAGTTCTCGGAATGGAACGAAACTTTTTGGAGAATTATTTCAGAATATATGAGAATTGTTGGAGCCAAAATCCAACGAAGAGGGGGGCCAGGGTGAGCAGCACCCACCAGGGCGCGGCAGGCCCCCTGGGCGTGCCCTGGTAGGTTGTGCCCACCTTGTGGCCCCACTGACACTAATTCCGCCACTATAAATTCCTGTTTTTGGAGGAAAAAATCGGAGAGAAAGTTTCATCGCGTTTTACGATATGGAGCCGTCGCCACCTCCTGTTCTTCATCGGGAGGCCAGATCTGGAGCCCGTTCGGGGCTCTGGAGAGGGGAATCTTCGGTCTTCGTCATCACGAAACCTCTCCATCGCCAATTCCATGATGCTCCCCACCGGGAGTGAGTAATTCCTTCGTAGGCTTGCTGGTCGGTGAGGAGTTGGATGAGATTCATCATGTAATCGAGTTAGTTTTGTTAGGGATTGATCCCTAGTATCCATTATGTTCTGAGATGATGTTGCTATGACTTTGCTATGCCTAATGCTTGTCACTAGGGCCCGAGTGCCATGATTTCAGATCTGAACCGTTTATGTTATCATCTCTATATCCATGTTCTTGATCCGATCTTGCCTAGTCATCTGCACCTATTACGTGTTATGATCCGTCAACCCCATAGTGACAATATTTGGGATACTTCGCGGTGATGACCGTAGTTTGTGGAGTTCATGTATTCACCATGTGTTAATGCTTTGTTCCGGTTCTCTATTAAAAGGAGGCCTTAATATCCCTTAGTTTCCTTATGGACCCAGCTGCCACGGGAGGGTAGGACAAAAGATGTCATGCAAGTTCTTTTCCATAAGCACGTATGACTATTTACGGAATACATGCCTACATTACATTGATGAACTGAGCTAGTTCTTTATCGCCCTAGGTTATGACTGTTACATGACGAATATCATCCAACGAGTTACCGATCCAGTGCCTACGAGCTTTCACTTATTGTTCTTGCTAAGCTACTATTGCTGCTGCTACTGTTCCAACTGCTACAAAACTATTGCTACTACTGTTACCGCTACTGTTACTGTCACTACTGCTATCAAACTATCATATTACTGTGCTACTGATCACTCTGCTGCAAATATTTAATCTCCAGGTGTGGTTGAATTCACAACTCAACTGCTAATACTCTCAAGTATTCTTTGGCTCCCCTTGTGTTGAATCTATAAATTTGGGTTGAATACTCTACCCTCGAAAACTGTTGCGATCCCCTATACTTGTGGGTTATCAAGACCTTTTTCTGGCGCCGTTGTCAGGGAACATAACAATATTTGTTGAGTGACTTGGGATTTATATCAATTTATCACTATGAAGAATCTGAAGGATCCAAAGACCAAGAACGTTCCCTCTAGGATGAGGGGAGGTAAGGAATTGCCATCACACTCTGCACTTGATTCACCTTCTATTTTGAGTAAGCTTGCAACACCAGCACATGCTAGTAATCCTGATATGTCGCAAGTTATTGATGATGCTACCTCTGCTATGAATTATGCTATTGATGATTCTAGTACCATGCTTGATGATAATGTGCCACTAGGATAATTTCTTGATGAACAAATTGCTAGAGCTAAAGAGAATGAAACTACTGAAACTGATGAGATTCCTGAAACTGATGAAACTGATGATGACTATGAAACACCTATTAGTCCTATCTCTCCTAAGTTTGAAATGCCTAAGATACCTTAAGGTTATGTTATGGATGAAGAGATAACTAGAGAAATTCTTTCTTGCAAGGATAGAAACGATCTTAAGACATTGCTACGCAAGTATAAGGTAAAGACTTTGAATGCTAGAATGAAATGTGATCCTAAGTTTGCTACTTCACCTATCTTTATCACCGATAAGGATTATGAGTTCTTTGTCGACCTAGAGTTAATCACTTTGATTGAATCTGATCCTTTCCATGGCTATGAAACTGAAACTGTGGTGGCACACCTTACTAAGCTGAATGATATAGCCACCCTCTTTGCTCATGATGAGAAGATTCGCTACTATTATATCCTTAAGTTATTTCCGTTCTCATTAAAGGGTGATGCTAAGACATGGTACAATACTCTTGCTCCTGGTTGTGTGCGTAGTCCCCAGGATATGATTTACTACTTGTCTAAAAAAAAAATTCCTGCTCATAAGAAACAAGCTGCCTTACAGGAAATATTTAACTTTGTGCAAATTTAAGAAGAGAGTCTCCCACAAGCTTGGGGGAGGCTTCTCCAGTTGCTTAATGCTTTGCCTGATCATCCTCTCAAGAAAAATAAAATACTTGATATCTTTTATAATGGACTAACCGATGCTTCTAGGGACTTCCTAGATAGTTGTGCTCGTTGTGTTTTTAGGGAACGAACCGTTGAACAAGCTGAGGAATTATTGAATAATATATTGAAAAATTATGATGATTGGACTCTTTCTGAACCACCGCCTAAATCCACTCCGAAGAAGAGGGGTATCTTATTTCTCAGTCCTGAAGATATGCAAGAGGCAAAAAAATCTATGAAGGAAAAAGGTATTAAAGCTGAGGATGTTAAGAATTTGCCACCTATTGAAGAAATACATGGCCTGGACACACCACTATCTCCACAGGTGGTAGAGGTAAATTCTTTATTAAAGTTTAATGAAAGTGACATTCCTCACAATAAAGATCCTAGTCAATGCTTATATGAGTTTGACAACTATATTATGAAGCAAGATCATTTTAATGCTCATGTTCTAAAACAATTGAAATATAACTCTGATATGATTGCTCGCTTGAGTGACTTGCTATTTAGAATCAGTAATGATGTTAGGGGTGTAGGAATACATGCCTCTATGGTTCAAACTCAGTTAGAACAAGTTGCTAAATCTCAAAAAGAATTCCTTGATGAAATGAATAATAATATGCATGATTTTGCTGCTAGAGTAGTAACTAGAGGAGGTAGAATGACACAAGAACCACGCTATCCTGAGGGTCATCCTAAAAGAATTGAACAAGACTCTCAGAGAATTAATACTGATGCACCTAGTCCTTCTAAGAAGAAAAAGAAAAAGAAAATGATAGGACTTTACATACCTCTTGTGAGCCCGAGACACAAAAACCTCCTGATAATAATGATGTCTCTATTTCTGATGCTGAAACTCAGTCTGGTAATGAACATTCACCTAGTGATAATGAAAATGATAATGATGATGTTCATGAAGATGCTCAACCTAGCAATGATATTGAAATAGAGCCTGCTGCTGATCTTGATAACCCACAACCTAAAAACAAACGTTATGATAAAAGAGACTTTGTGGCTAGGAAACATGGTAAAGAAAGAGAGCCATGGGTTCAGAAACCCATGCCATTTCCACCTAAGCCATCTAAGAAAAAGGATGATGAAGAATTTGAACGCCTTGCTGAAATGATTAGGCCAGTCTTTTTGCGTACCCGTTTAACGAATATTTTGAAGATGGCCCCTTATGCAAAGTATATGAAAGACATCATCACAAATAAAAGAAAAATACCGGAAGCTGAAATCTCCACCATGCTTGCTAATTATTCTTTTAAGGATGGAGTACCTAAAAAACTTGGAGATCCTGGAATACCAACTATACCTTGCTCCATAAAAGGAAACTATGTCAAAACTGCTTTGTGTGATTTGGGAGCCGGTGTTAGTGTTATGCCTTTCTCCTTATACAAAAGACTTGATTTGAATAAACTCACACCTACCGAGATATCATTGCAAATAGCTGACAAATCAGCAGCCATACCTATCGGTATTTGTGAGGATGTGCCCGTTGTTGTTGCAAATGTTACTATCTTAATGGACTTTGTTATTCTTGAGATGCCCGAGGACGACAACATGTCGATTATCCTTGGTAGACCCTTTTTCAATACTGCAGGGGCTGTTATTGATTGCAATAAAAGCAAAGTCACTTTTCATATCAATGGTAATGAGCATACGGTGCACTTTCCGAAGAAACAATTCCAAGTGAATGGTATAAATGTTATTGAAGAATCTCCGACCATCACTTTTGGAAGTTTTCAATTACCTCTTCCTACTGCCAAAAAGAAATATGATATACTTATTGTTGGGGATATGCACATCCCCATTGAGGTAACTTGGTGTTTTACGAAAGTTCTTCAGTTTCATGCTAATCGGAAGTGGTTGTTAATACGACTTGATCAACCTTATTAATGAATCATTTTTGAGAGGTATGAAGTCGATGAATCTAGTAAGTACAACTCTCTGCTCCCACCTTTTATTTTCTGTTTTAGCTAGTCAAATAAAATAAAATGCCATGATTATCCTGTTTTCTGTTTTTTTCGTGCAATAAAAAATGACCCAAAAATAAAAATTCTCAGAATGCCCTGAAAATTTTACACGATTTTTTCCCGAATATTTATAAATTTTTGGTGCAATAATACCAGAGGGGGGTGCACCTGGTGCCCACAAGACACCAGGGCACGCCAGCACCCCCAGGCGCGCCCTGGTGGGTTGTGGCCCCCACGTGGCCCCCCTCACTTATCTCTTTAGCCCACATCATCCCCTACCACCAGAAAAAATCACCACAGCCACCATTCTCGTGTTCTTGCTCTCAAACCCGCGGATTTCGATCTCTTAGCTCGAAGCTCTGTTTCTGAAATAGTTTGGAGGAATTGCTAGTTGGTATGTGACTCCTCCATTGCTCCAATTAGTTTTTGTTTTAGTGGGTTATTTTTAGAGTAATTAGCTACTCTTGGTGCTGCTGTAGATGAGCTTGCATGTTGAATTCTTAGAGTTCTAAGTAGTTTGAATGCTCAATATGGCCTCTATGCAAGCTTAGGAGTAGTTGCTAACAATCTTACAAAGTTTTGTTGACAAAATATTTGTGGACTTAATTTTTTTAGAATTTTTATAGGAATAAAAATGCAATTCTTTAGGAGTTCTTCGAGGAGGAGATCCTCTGAAGCCTCATCAAGTGGAAGCGTGGTTCGACAGTCTTATGTTGAACCAAGCGAAAGCTCGATGCGAGATGCCGCCACCAAGTCATGCTTGTGGCCGTGCGACGAGTTCATGGAAGGTGCAGGTATTAAGGAGGAATTTGAACAATTTATCCAAAACACACAGCTTGCTCCCTTCATCGTAGATAAGTGCCCCCAACACCTCGAACTCACGAAAACCTTCACAAAGCAATTTAAATATTTTTCTCGTGAGTCTAGAGTTTCATTCAACCTGTATGATCGTTCCTTCACCATGCCGTTAGAAATGTTTAGTGAAGCATGCAAACTTCCATATTGGGGTTCCCTCGACGAACCAACAAAATCTGAATACGAGTCATTTTTAGTCAATCTTTGCTTTGGTGAATATAGGGGGGTAACTCAAGGGAGAATTAACAGCATCCATTTCCCATCAATACATTATTTTGCGCTCTTTTACGGTAAATGTATCTTAGGCAAACAAGATTGTAGCACATTGTGTGCTCATGATTTGAGTCTCTTACACACTGCCATAACTGGGAATAAGGATTATAATCTTGGTGCAATTGTTGCACGGAGGTTGAAGCTCAATGCTGCTAATGGTAATTTTTATGGAGGAATCTATGCCTCCCGTGTAGCGGAGAGATTAAATGTCTCACCATGGCCTAATGATCCTATCTTACCTACTCAGTATTTAGACTTTGATGCTATGAAGCGTCATAAGTTCCTTACGGGTACGACCACCAACTACACCTATAACTTGAGGTTTAATAAAAATCCTGTTGTGCCTGTCGCTTTGCCTGCTCCTGCTCTCTTTGATTTTCACAACAGGAGAAGATATTATGTCCTTGAGAGTGAAGCCCATGCGTACAATGCGGAGGTTGAAGCCGCCAGGAGGGCCGTGGAGTCTGCTCCGAGGGCCTCAGTGAGCCATCGCCCAGATTATTATTCATACGGATGGTGATTATAAAGCTAGGCCAAAAGCCTAAGCTTGGGGGAGTACGTATTTCCACCGACATTACATTCATGTTCACACATTTCATTCCAGTTGTCGGTGTTCACACCTTTTCATTGTAATATCCATGCTAGATTGGTTTTCTCGCTTTCTTCTTGTGTGTTTGAAAAACTTTGAGAGAATCCAAAAACATTTCCTACTTATTTTTAGTTTTCCTTTCTAGCTTAGTTTAATTGAAGCATCAAAAGAAAAACCAAAAATATTTCTCGCTTCTTCTTTTACTTGTTGGGAGCTTTCCCGTGTAAATAGTTTTTCTCGTTTTTGTTTTTCCTCTTTAATTTGCTTTCTTCAAGAAAAACCAAAAACTCGAAAAATATTTCAGTGTGTTTCTCTAAAATTCTTTTCTTTTTACTTGAGTCGTGCCTAGGAGAAGACCACAATGAAATTGTTGAGTGGCTCTCATCTGCATTATTGTTTATCTAACAAAGATCCCATATTACTTTGTCTTCTCCTGTTGAATAAAATGTTTACAGATTCCAGCTTAATCCACGGCACTCTTGCACTATTATTATTTTCTTAGCATTCGGTCGTGCAAGTGAAAGGCAATAATAACGACATTTGATGAATTGACTGTGGCAGAGAAAAGCGGGTATGAACTCAACTTGTTTTTTTGTAAATATGTTTAACCTAGTATCCTTGATTCAGCTCATTATGATCAAACATGTTTGCAATGACCATTAGAGATTATAGTTGTTCATGCCATGCTTAAGTAGCTAGGAGTGGATAATGATTTATTTTGGGTGTCAACATGCATTAAAATGGTTGTGATGCAGTATGATGATATGGTATCCTCCTCTGAATGTCTCAAGTGGCTTGACTTGGCACATGTTCACGCATGTAGTTGAATCAAAACCAACATAGCCTTCATGATATTTATGTTCATGGTGTCCATATCCTACTCATGCTAGTATTCAATGTTGATTATATGTAATGCATGTTCATGACCGTTTTCGCTCTCTAGCTGGCCGCTTCTCAATCTATTTGCTAGCCTTTGCCTGTACTAAGCGGGAATACTGCTTGTGCATCAAAACCTTTAAACCAAGTTATGCCAGATGAATCCACTATATCTACCTATATGCGGTATTACCCTGCCGCTCCAAAGTAAATTTGCATGTGCCATCTCTAAAAATTCAAATGAACATCTGTTTTGTGTGCCTGGACCGCTCATGGAGCGACAGGGGGCGGTTAGTATCTTCCATGCTAAGCGGGTTATTCTCATGATGAGTGTTTATTCAATTGTCCTTACACGAGAGGGGCGGTAATAGGGATTCCCAGTCCCGAAATAAAAAATTACAAATCATTAAACAAAACTTGCACAGGAATGTTGTTGGTTTGGACGGTACCCATGGATGCGGATAGCCGTGGAGTGTGATTGTTGGTGGAGGGAGAGTAAACCTTTACTTTTACTTCTTCGGAACCACCGCTAATTTGTTTAGCATGGAAGATATTGATAACTCTTGGTCGTGACATTGACAGGAAGGGTGTACCTCCCAAAATTATATCTATCTCTGTTTTCAACTTTGAGCTCTGGCACCGTTGCAAATCCATGCTTCCCTCTGCGAAGGGACTATCTATTTACTTTTATGTTGAGTCATCACCTACTCAAATAAGCGCCAGACCTGGGAGCACTATTGTCATCCTCACGCATTGTGTAAAGTTGATGTTGGGTGTAGCATGACTGGATCTTTTCTACCATGAATTATAATGTTTAGTCGCTGCTTGAACTTTGGAGGTGCTCTGCATTTATGTTTTGTGGTCTCAGAAAGGGCTAGCGAGATACCACTATTGTCATATTGTATCATGATTGTTTTGACAAAGTGATGGCGCTTGAGATATCTTATTATTGCTCGCTAGTTGCTTAGGTTATTGTTATGAGTTAATATAATTTCTAAGAGTTATTGTTGGCATGGTTAGTCATAATCTTTACTGAAAACCTGGGTGCTACTTAAGCATATATATGTAAACAAGAACAAAAGAGTTCATAAAAGTTTTTCTTTATCACTTTCAGTTTGTCAACTAAATTGCTTGAGGACAAGCAAAGGTTTAAGCTTGGGGGAGTTGTTACGTCTCCAACGTATCTTCTTTTCCTCACTCTTTTTCCCTTGTTTTGGACTCTAATTTGCATAATTTGAATGGAACTAACCCGGACTAACGCTGTTTTCACCAGAACTACCATGGTGTGGTTTTTGTGCAGAAATAAAAGTTCTCGGAATGGAACGAAACTTTTTGGAGAATTATGTCAGAATATATGAGAATTATTGGAGCCAAAATCCACCGAAGATGGGGGCCAGGGTGAGCAGCACCCACCAGGGCGCGCCAGGCCCCCTGGGCGCGCCCTGGAGGGTTGTGCCCACCTCGTAGCCCCACTGGCCCTAATTCCGCCACTATAAATTCCTATTTTCGGTGAAAAAAATCGGAGAGAAAGTTTCATCACGTTTTACGATACGGAGCCGTCGCCACCTCCTGTTCTTCATCGGGAGGCCAGATCTGGAGCCCGTTCGGGGCTCCGAAGAGGGGAATCTTCGGTCTTCGTCATCACCAACCCTTCTCCATCGCCAATTCCATGATGCTCCCCACCAGGAGTGAGTAATTCCTTCATAGGCTTGCTGGTCGGTGAGGAGTTGGATGAGATTCATCATGTAATCGAGGTAGTTTTGTTAGGGCTTGATCCCTAGTATCCATTATGTTATGAGATTGATGTTGCTATGACTTTGCTATGCATAATGCTTGTCACGAGGGCCCGAGTGCCATGATTTCAGATCTGAACCGTTTATGTTATCATCTCTATATCCATGTTCTTGATCCGATCTTGCCTAGTCATATGCACCTATTACGTGTTATGATCCGTCAACCCCATAGTGACAATATTTGGGATACTTCGCAGTGATGACCATAGTTTGAGGAGTTCATGTATTCACCGTGTGTTAATGCTTTGTTCTGATTCTCTATTAAAAGGAGGCCTTAATATCCCTTAGTTTCCTTATGGACCCCGCTGCCATGGGAGGGTAGGACAAAAGATGTCATGCAAGTTCTTTTCCACAAGCACGTATGACTATTTATGGAATACATGCCTACATTACATTGATGAACTGAGCTAGTTCTGTATCGCCCTATGTAATGACTGTTACATGACGAATATCATCCAACGAGTTACCGATCCAGTGCCTACGAGATTTCACTTATTGTTCTTGCTAAGCTACTATTGCTACTGCTACTGTTCCAACTGCTACAAAACTATTGCTACTACCGTTACCGCTACTGTTACTGTCACTACTGCTATCAAACTATCATATTACTGTGCTACCGATCACTCTGCTGCTGATATTTAATCTCCAGGTGTGGTTGAATTGACAACTCAACTGCTAATACTCTCAAGTATTCTATGGCTCCCCTTGTGTTGAATCTATAAATTTGGGTTGAATACTCTACCCTCGAAAACTGTTGCGATCCCCTATACTTGTGGGTTATCAGCGGCGACGCAGCCTGCCAACAGTTGTACGTCCTTGACGCGCTTCGGTGCCTCCAGCTGTTCGATTGCTTCAATCTTGGCGGGGTTGGCTTCTATCCCGTACTGAGATACGAAGAAACTGAGGAGCTTGCCGCAAGGGACCCCAAATACGCACTTCTCAGGGTTGAGCTACAAGTTGATCTGGCGCAAATTCACAAAGGTCACTTCTAGATCTTGGACCAGCGTTGCCTTGTCCTTGGTCTTGACTACAATGTCGTCCATGTAGGCCTCCACATTCCTGTGTAGCTGTGGTCCGAGGATGATCTGGACGGCCCTCGCGAATGTTGAACCCGCGCTCTTCAGACCAAACGGCATACGCTTGAAGCAGTATGTGCCGCAGGGAGTGATGAACTTTGTTTTCTCCCTGTCTTCCTCGGCCATGAAGATATGATGATAACCAGAGTAGGCATCGAGGAACGACAATAGGTCGCAGCCGGTGGTCGAGTCCACTATCTGGTTGATGCGTGGCAAGGGAAAGGGGTCTTTTGGGTAGGCCTTGTTGACATCTGTGAAGTCGATACAGAGTCTCCACTTCCCGCTTGCCTTACGCACCACCACGGGATTCACTAGCCATGTCGGGTGGAACACACTCGTGACTAGGCCTGCTGCTTCCAACTTCTTGATCTCTTCGGCAATAAACTCTTCCCGTTCCAGTGCTTGTTTTCGGACCTTTTGCTTGACGGGACGTGCATGAGGACAAACAGCAAGGTGGTGCTCTATCACGTCCCTAGGAACACCGGGGATGTCAGACGGTTGCCAGGCAAACACGTCGACATTCGCCCGCAGGAAGGAGACGAGCGCGCTTTCCTATTTGCTGTCGAGGGTGGCACTTATAGTGAAAGTGCCACCCTCACCGTCCTCCTGCGCGGCCACTTGCTTCGTCTTGGGGGTGGTCATTTTACCCTTCTTGCTCCTATCGGGAGAGGTCTCTGGTGAGTCCTCGACGGGCGTGCTGCACTCTGACGTGCGCTTCCCGAAGTTCTCACGAGCCTCGCCGGAGATCTTGTCCTTGTTCTTCCCCCCCCCAGGAGCTTTGCCGGCAGGAGCGAGTGCCTCGATAGCAGACGCTGCCACTGCCTCCCGGTAGAGCTTCTCTCCGCAGAGCACCGCGTCTTTCTTGTCGGCATGGACAGTTATGATGCTCATCGACCCCGGCATCTTGAGTGTGTTGTACGCGTGGTGTGACGTCGCCATGAACTTCGCTAGTGTCGGCGGCCCAGGATCCCACTATACAGCAACGACATCTTGGTGACGTCGAAGACGACCCTCTCTGTTCTGAAATTGAGCTCGCTGTTGAATGTGACCAGGAGGGTTATCTTTCCCTTTCATTGAGATCTTCCCCCGTCCACTCCTTGGAAGGAGCCCGTCAGTTTAAGGTCCGAGTCGGGGATCTGCAGCCGCTTGATCACATCGGGTGAAATTAGGTTCAGGCTGGCCCCACTATCGACCAACATCTTTGTGACTCTGAGGTTGCGAATCGTTGGTGAGACCAACAAAGGCACGCACCCGACCGCAGTGACGCGATCAGGGTGGTCCTCGGCATCGAAGATGATGGGAGTGTTGGACCATTTGAGGGGCTTCCTCGCCTCTGCCGCTGGTTCCTCCGCGTTGACTTTGCAGACCCACTGCTTGAGCTGCATGTGGGAGGAGTGCAAAGATGCGCCCCCGTCAACACACATAGCATCCATGTCCATCTGGAACTCTTGCTTGTCAGATCCCTCTTCATCTACATCATTGTCATCATCATCTTCGGATTTGTCGCCTCGGCCTCTAGCAGGTTTTTCCTTCTGCTATTTGGCCTTGCCGTGACGGTCGCCTCGACCGTTACGGTTCTTCTTGTCGGGTCCACCGGCACCATCTCGGCCCTTCTCCTTGTCGTGCCTTTCGTACTCTTGCTTCTGCTTCTCAGCAAGCTGTTCTACTTGGCGGCATTCGTTGATGTCGTGGCCTTTGGTGAGGTGGATTTTGCAGTAGGGCTTGCCGGTCTTTTTGCCTGCCGCGGCCTCGTCGTCTCCGGACCACACGACAACATCTTTGTTGGGCTCCTTGGACTTAGCCTTCTTGCCGGCGTTAGGCTTGCCGGAGCTCTCGACAGCCATTACCGCCTTGCTCTTGTGTTTCTTGTTGCGCTTGCAGCCCTTCCTTGAGGAGGCACGCCCGCTCTCATCGTCGTCGAAGTCGACCTCCGCGCCAGCATCCTCCCCCGGGAGCCTCATCCCTTCCTCAGCCCGCGCTCACTTGTCGGCTAGAGCATAGATCTCGGCGACGTCCCGCACCTTGTTGATGCTCATCTCCTCGCGCATGCGGCGATTGTGTACGTTCGTGTGGAAGGCAGCGATCACCGCGGCGGGGTGAATGTCCGGGATGTTGTGCTGCACGCGGCTGAATCTCTGGATGTACTTGCGGAGGGTCTCGCCGTCCCGCTAGGGGAGCACGTGCCGATCGCTGAGTTGCCCCGGGAGCTTGTGGCCCCCGTGGTAAGCCCCGACAAACAGATTGCACAGGTCTGCCCAGGAAGAGATGGACCGCTCCAGCAAGTTCATTAGCCAGCTCCTCACATCGGGCTTGTGTACTAGCGGGAAGTAGTTGGCTAGCACCTTCTCGTCTCGTCCCCCGGCAGCCTGCACCGCAATGGTGTAGATGCCTAGGAACTCCAACGAACTAACCGTGCCGTCGTATTTGTCCAGCAACTCCGTCTTAAAGGCCCTACTGGAGGGCCAGCAGACTTGCCGTAGTTCGCGGGTGAACGCCGGGCATCCGACCTCGTAAGGTAAGCTGCCCGGCGCCCCGGGCGTGGGCTCGTCGACGGCTGGATCTGCGCGACCATTGGATTGACACGGTGCTTCCCGCCATATTACGATGGGGGTGCGCGCGTCCTCCTTGCGCCTGTCCTTCAAGACTTGGCGTTGGTCTTGCTTCAGCCGCGGGTCCGTCGACGCTTGAGACACTTCGTCTTGCACGTCGGTGCAGCGGGAGGTCCGCTGCTGTCGTGGGGGTGACTGCACCATGTGTGCCCCGCCGGCGTCGCGTCCGGCGGTGGGTTCCGAGTGAGCCGCGTGCCGCGCGCGCGAGGATCCCGTCTCATCCGGTCTGTCGTTGTTGGCGAAGCTCAGCAGGCTTTGTATGGTCGCCCTCTACTCCCCCATCACCTCCGGCACGGGCGGAAAGTTCAGCAGGAACTAGGCCTGCACCAGAGCTTCTCCCGCAATTTTGGGGGCCGGACGGGGCGAGGCGTGGGTAGCACTCTTACTCCTAGCAATGCGAGAAGGAAAGCTTTCCTGTGCCGTCGCCCGCCGTTTGCCCTCCCCAGGAGGGGGTCGTGGAGCTCGGCCATGTGCCCCTAGGGCGTGGCGCACGAGAGCCCCATCCGTGCGAGGCTCCGGTTCGCCATCTCTTGAGCGCGGGTCGCGGACATCTTACGAGGGGCGCGGCGGAAGTCCGGTAGCATCCCCCACAGCCGTTGCGGCCGCGACTGCTACCTCGGCCAGCAGCGTCACCCTCGGTCACTGCCGACGCATGTCGTGCTACCACGGCGGTAGGGTCTGGGTCATGGTTCGCTCACCGACGGTGTGAGCACGGTTGTCGCCGCCATCGGTGGCTTGGTATGGCAGCTTAGATGTGGTCGCAGCGGGTGTCGCCGTGCCCTTGGCCTTCTTGGGCGCCATGGGCATCAGTGAAGACACGCAAAAATGCCGGTGAAGATTCACGCACAGGCTGCGCCCCTACCTGGCGCGCCAAAGATGTCGGGGTGTGATTCATGACGATCTATGGGACTAGTGGGGTACCTTTACGGTTCGGCGGGGGCGTCGAGTGCACGAAGAGCATCAGTCGGCCATGACTACGTGTAGGGTTTATCTAGGTTCGGGCCGCTCGAGAGCGTAAAACCCTACGTCCTATCTATGTGTTTGTATATCTGGGTCCAAATACAGGGGCGCAGCCACCTGGTAAGGATGCTCGAGAGGTGCTGCTACGCGTGCAAATGGACAGGGTGTCGACTTTTGTCAAGGTAGCCATGGGCCTCCTTTTATAGTTCAAGGGGTTTCCACAAAGGCTACAATGGTCATTTACTAGGTGTGTAGTGCGCTCTTACAGCTACAGGCGCTATTGTCAGAGTGGTAGTGGGAAACACCTAACTCTGACGGACTAGGACAGGCGCATTGAATGCATCGTGGGCTGGCGCGCTGTCGACGTTTCCCGACAAGGATTGCCTCTCTTTTTGTGCCGTCCGCCCAACTACCTCTTATTCTTCTGCCATGCCGCGGGACGGGTGGCCCTAAAGCTGCAACAGGCCCACCGCTGTCGCCATGTGCCCCAGCCAGCTCTACCTGCCTGCTCGACACCTCAGCCGGCATAGACAATCATCCCTGGTGAGGTGGAGCGGCGGCCTGGCGGGTTGGAATCCTTGCTGGGGATGCCCGTGGGCGGGCTACTCCGCCTGGTGAAGGGCCTGGTCGCCTTGCTCTAGTCTTAACTTCGGTTTGCCTTGGAGGCTGGTGCGAGCCCGGCAAGAAGTTGTCGGCCTGAGGCGGATGCCCATGCATAAGTCTGGGTACTAGGGACCCCCAGTTCTTAGTACACCGACAAAGACCCTACCGTCTTCGTGGAGGCCGCTATCGGACACTTTGAGACGGTGCGCCGCGTCCGTCGTGGACGGGCAACGTTAGCAGTGGGGTCCTCCTCCTCCTCTTCTTCGATCGGCGGCTGCGGACGAACCAGCTCCTCGGTGGTCGCCTTCCGGAGAGCACGAGACCTCTTCCGTGGCGCAATTGGAGCCGGGGGCTCCTCAACTCCCAACTCCTGGGCCTATTCATGCCCTTCACTCCTGGCAAGCTCATCCGGTAGGTCTGTTACCGGCGCCTCGTCCTTGCCTTCCTCCTATTCCTCCTCATAACTGGCATCTCCGCCTTCTTCATTGACTACAGCATGGTCAGAGCTTCTGCCGCCTGCCGTCAAGCCCGCCTCCACGGACCTACGACTGATCCACTCGATTTCCTCATCAGTGGTTTCGCGGGTGAGTCAGTCTTCCTCCCGGATGGCCTTCTCAGACAAGTTGTCGAATCATGCCAGCACCACCTCTGGTGCCAGTGCTTGTCATGTGGAATCGACCACATGCGCGTTGCAGGTCGGCATCATCTCCAGGATGGAGTCCTTGGCGGAGTTGTTGCAGAGGGGAATGATGGAGGGCGGCAGCTTGAACTTGTCATCCACACGAGAGAGTTGATGGTAGAGGCTAGTGAACTCCATCACCGTCAGGTTGGCGCCCAAACCAGTGTGCAGTCGAATGACACCAGTGGCATTAACAAATTCTGAGGCGAAGCGCCCCCAATCCTACAAGGGTGTGATGCGGCGCCGGAGGAAATATGTGCCCACCATATCGATAGTGAGCCCGACAGCCTTCAGGCGGAGGATGCGAGTGGTGGCGATGGAGAGCTTGACGTCGTGCCCGTCAAGATAGCTCCACTCCTTGTTGTGGACCGGCATCTCTTTCCGGGGCTTGCAAAAATCTAGTTATTCCTTCTCCTTGATGTAGCACCGTTTCCCACGCCATTCTTCCCACTTCTTGTGCAGATTGCCTGCAGGGTACACCTCCTTGTGGTCGGTGCGGGGAATCTAGGTAACACTGCCGGAGAGGGCATCCCCTTCTACGCGCGGACAAAAATAGTGCCGGAACAGAGCTACGTTGGGCACTACTCCGACAAAATTCCTGCATATATGCGCAAAGACAGACATGGTGGTGACGGCATTTGGCATAAAATCCAAGAGTCTAAAGCCGTACGTCAACATCAAATTGGTGAAAAAAGCAGAAAAAGGCGGACAAGCCCGCAGAAGAAGTACGCCATGAAGAACGGGTACTTCTCTATGTCAGGCTTGTCGTTGCCGGGGAGCACCACCGGCGCGGTGTGCGCTTTGGTCTCCTTCCCCCACATGTATGCGTACCGCGTGGTGAGCTCGCTGGCGGTCAGCACGGACGGGTAGAAGACGACGCGAGTCCTGCGCGCCAACGCAATGGCTTCCTTCCACTTCTCCTCCTCGGGGTTGGTGGGCTTCTTGGCCTTCTTCACTGTGGTCAGAGCGGCAGACTGCTTCGACCTCTTCAGCGCCCTTGCGAGCCCGGGAGGATGAAAGGTGGAAGCTAGCGGAAATGGCGAAGCGGCAGAGCTCTCTATTGCCCTGAAGGTTGAAGACAGCAGCGACGGTGTGATGGGGAATGGCTAGATGAGATATCACACCCTGTGTTTGTATCACTTTGCTATGCTATGGTTTTATAAAATTTGGAACCATTTAAAACTTTTTGAGTGCATGTGCTTGGTTGAATTGTTTGATGCTTGTTTGTTTGGTTGATTATCTTCTGGCACTCATAGGTTCTTCTTCTCTCCACCTTCACCTTCCTTGATCCAAACATCTTGCCCAATGATCATACCATGTGTATAGTACCCAAAACTATTTTTATCAAATATTATTTTAGCCAAAAAGGATTTATTCAAATTAGGTTTTCAAAAACCCCTGAACTGAGGTTGCACTACAAGTCCTGAAATTGGGTGGAATGTTTTGCACCAAAGACTTTATTTGGAACCTACTATATATATGACTTCCCAAATCCATCAAATATTATTTTAAAATATTGTTTTACTATTTTATTCAAAGGCTTTCTCTTAAGGCCAGAAATGGTTTTCCATAGGGAAAAATTATTTAAATGCTTTGAAATTATTTGAGAAAATTTAGGGAAACTCAATGGACATATATTTTCCATATATATGAGTTTCAACACATGGTCATGTTCAACATAATGGGCAAAACCCTCCAAAACCCTTTCTGCTTAAATCAAGCATTTGGAATTTTCTGTAGGAAATATTCTCAATAAAATCTAGGGAAATTCCAGCAAGTCACACATGCTATATGTGATGATCTTGCAAAGTTTCATCTCAATCCCAATTTATTTAGTTAACCAAAATATCCCAAAACCCTCTCTGTCCAGAATCAAATCTGACAACTTTACATGGTGAAGATTCTCCTATTGACCCCAAAATTTGTGGACATGTTATAATCCCGAAATAATGCTACTACACCAAGTGGTACATTTAGGAGATTATTTTAGCATGCCTAGATCTACAGAAATCTGATTCTGTTAATTTCTAGGGTTTACCTAGTTTACATTGCACACTTTCTTGAAATCATGTCAAACTTGGTGGTCCACTCTATTTTTATCCACACTTTCATCCTGTTAAATCTCATGGCAAGCAAACTCGATTTGCTTGCCTTGATCAACATCAAACACCTTCTGGTGATTTGGTAAACCCCCTGGTTTCAACCCTTCTACTCCTCTCCTGCACTTCAAATTTTTACCACAGTCCCTTGTGTGTATCATGTAACTCCAGTAACTCTCCCTGGCCAAGCCTCAATCATTGAAGGCGGTAAAAACCCCATTTATCTCTCTGGACAGCAAGAACATCAGCACTTTCACCTCTCGCTCATCTACCCAGTGGCTTGCAGATCACACAAAGCCCCCCTACCAATTTCCTACTCCCCTAGATGCCCTGGACTTGAGTGGCCATGCCCTAGGCGCCAAAGACATGCCATGGCACGCCATAAGCACGCTTTGGAGCACGCTACAGTGCCCAGCCACACTGTAGCAGCAGCATCCCGAGGCGCCTGGTAGCCTAGGGAGGCGGGACCTTGTCCCCCGTGTCCCCCTCGACGTCCGCAAAGCTCCAAGTGGTCTACCCCCTCTCCTTTCTCTCTCCGGCGACCTCCCTCACGCGTGCGGCGGCCGCCCCTCTCGGCCAATCATGGGCCTCGCACGTGCGCTCACCCCCGCTTCCTCTCTCGCTCCCCCTAGTCATGGACGACCCCCAGCAACGCCGTAGACATGCCCTCGCCCCCTCCCGTGGTCTCCAGCCTCGACTGCGTCCTCACCGGCGCACAGGTCTCCGGTGGACCACGGGCAGGCTATAAATAGCCCCTCCCAAGTCCATTTCTCCCCTCTGGTCCCTCCTTCCCACTCCCAATCGACCACCCAACAGAGCCCCAGCTCCTCTCTCCCTGCGCTCGGAATTGAGGTGAGCCATGCAGTTTCGGCCCGCCGGCGATCTCCAGGTGCAGAGCCCCTCCGGCCCCGTTCTCCTCCTCCTTGGTCCCCCTCACCTCCCTGACGCCGTCCAGCCCCCTTCCCGTGCAGGTTGCGGCCGGAGACGACCGCACCGAGCTCGCCCGAAACCCCGCCGCAGCGGCCTCTTCGTCGCCGGCGACTCCGACCACCCCGGCGACTCCCTCCACCACCAGGCGATCGGTGACAGCACCCCGGGACCATTCCCATCCTCTGTTCACCTGGCCGTGGCCCCTCTCACCGACGGTGAGCTCCTCCGCCCTCTGGCGAGGGGTTAACGATGACCCCGACAGGTGGGGCCGCACGTCAGCCTCCCATCCCCCTCCCGCGTCTCTCCCTCTCTCGCCGGTGTACGGGCCCCGCCCGTCAGATTTTAAACCTGACGCGCGCGGGCGCATCGAGCCGCCTGGGCCGCCTGTTGGCAGGGTCGGCTCGACTGACTGGCTCCGGCCCAGGCACAGTGGCCTTTTTCTTTTCCTTTTTCTTCTGATGTTCCAAAAATTCCACAGGTCAAAGTATTTGTCCTATTGGCATGATTCCAACTCCACAAATCTTAGAATATTCTGTAGTATTTAATAGTGCCACTTGTGTAAATTTTTGAAAATGTTTTATGTTGTGACTTTATTTAAAACCTAGTTTTAAATATTTTTAGCCTCTGTTAAAATAGTTTTCAAAAACTTATTCACTACAAAACCAGAGACAAGTATTTTTAGTTTCTATTATAGTATTTTACAAAGTAGGGTAACATTTCAGAAGTGGCTTTTGTGCTCTATTTTTTGTTGTGGTTCTTATTATTGCCGTTATTATCGCGACGATAAATTGCGTTGTTGATCAGGGAGTTGGACCGGAAGACTTTGAAGACCCCGAAGACTTTGTTGAGCCAGGCAAGCAGCCCTTTGACCATGACTATGAGACCCTTTTATTGCATGGCATAAAGCACTTTATTTTGTGATGTTGATCATGTTGATGTGGTGACCACTTCGGTGGGATGCCTCCAATACTTTCTTGTTGATACTTGCATCGTGAATGACCCTACCTCCTTATAAGGGTTGTGGGGGTGGGAGTAGATAGGATGCTTAGTGGATGCTACGCAAAGTGGGACGGGAATAGGCATGGTGATGGGAACAAGAATGATTTCAAATAATTTTAGAAAACCTCGCCGGGTGCCACTAATGTCCTAGGGAGATGATGTTGAGCTAGGTAACCACTTGATAAAGAAGTGGTGTACCGGAGCAAGTGAGTGTGTGTGTTTTCGAAAACAGATTAGATTTAAGATTTGTCGACCATTCCCAACCTTACATGTACAACCACGATACCCCTTATGGGACGGGGCTTTGTTGATTACTTTGATGGGTATTAGCAGAGAGCCCGCATTACTAGTGGCAGGGGTGATGTGGTCACTCTTGATACGGGGTCATGCCGGAAAAGAAGATCATGGGCTGTTTTCACAGACATCGGGCACACCGTTGGTCCCTGCATGGATGTTACTTCTGATGTACATCATGTGGGCTGGGTGCCAACGAGTGGACTCTTTGTTAGTATCGTCAGGGGAAAGGCGATGTTCGGGTACTTACCTCGGGTATGCAATATACCGTGAGTCGTGGCTTGACACGGAAGTTTCCCGAGTCTCGTGCGTAAAGTGTGCAACCTTTGCAGAGTGTAAAACTATTCGAATAGCCATGTCCACGGTCAAGGACAGTTGGGTGGTGCTGCTTAAACTACGTCCAGTGTTTTCATAAACTTGGTGTGAGTGTGTGGATAACAAAGATGGAATACTCGAGACAAGTCGGATGACTTGACATGATGATTGAACATGAGATGTTCAGACCTTGATTATATTGATATATGTAACCTGTTCGTACGGATACTTGTATCCTCATGATGCATGCTACTTCAAGTTATTTTGATCATGTCATTGCAATCAAAATTAGCTTTCCACAAACTTACCTACTTAGTGCTATATCATGCATTGTTATACCTTGTTCCAAAACATGGGTTGCTTGCGAGTACATCCAAAGTACTGATTGGCTTGCCACTGGTTATTTAATTGGCCAAGCATGGAAGAGCAGGAATTTGGTGAAGAGTTCGTTGGTGACGAACATGCGGACTAGGATGCTTCCCAGTCAGAATGCCTGTAGGGTTAAGGCAGATGGCATGGGTCTACGCTTTCAATCAAGATTTCCGCTGCTTGTTTATGTTTGTTGTTCGGCCTTCATGGCCCTATCTATGTAAGACTTGACCTTCATGGTCTTTATTTTGTAAGACGCTAAGTATGGATGTAAGACTCTTGTTATTCAGCTTATGTGTGTTCAGTGAGCATTGATCTCTGGTATCACTATACACGTGCATTCGGTGATCACGACTTATGAGTCGGGGTCCCCACAGAGCTGGTATCAGAGCCATCCTGACTGTAGGAAGCCTTAGTTAGCATGGACGTTAGTTAGGATAAAAGCCCTTTCAAAAACAATGCCTAGTTGCTATGTGCAACAATTTCTATACTTCTCTTCTCTTCTAAGTCTATTTCAAACCCTTACTGACTCTCCTCTCTTCAACCTTGTAGATGGCCGTCGTACCCGAAGCCCTCCTAACATCCGGCTTTCCCCTACTCCTTGAGGATAGCTTGGAGAAGTGCCAGTTTCGCCAACCACCCGTTTTCCTCTACCACGAGCACTGGGTTAATGTCGTCACGAAGGAGTACCACGTTGATGTGATCATGAAGGCAAACGACTCCCCGACAGGTTGGTTCTTTGAAGGACCACAGATGGAGACCCTGGCACTCGCAGTCGAGACAGTTGCACGGAAGGCACTCATCCACCTTCGAGGCATCATCCCAGAGATGGCTGACGAGCCAGCTACTTGCTATCTACCCTTCAGAAGGGATGATATTGGCGAGAGTTGGACGTTGGTTCCATCCAAGGAGGATGGGACACCACTCAGATTCTAGACCTACTTCAACCTCTCTGCCAACAGTCTAGCTCACCACGTGATTAAGGAGTCTGTGAAGCTCCGTGAGGAACTTCACCACACCCGAGAGCTACTTCGTCAAGCCAAGACAAAGCCACACAAGATCAAGAAGGATGGAGCCCCCGAGGGATGACCAACTATCGCCTACAGAGGAAGAGTACCCCCAGCTAGAGATGCACCCACACGTCGTCGTCGCATGAGTGCGAAGGAGTACCGTGTGCTCTTCACCGACCCACCGATGAAGTGTCATCGAGATGGACCTCCTCGTTCTCCGATCCCATCGACCGGAGATGATGCCCGTACGGATGACGATCAGGAGGAAGATCCAGAGGAGCGTGACTACGAGACAGAGCACTCCACCACTTGAGTGCGAGAACCCCTAGGGTAGGATCAGTCATGTACCCCTCATGCGAAGTCGAGTCTGTGTAATGGTTCATATGAAACCATGTGTGCTTGTTGTTTGCTTTTGTTGTTTGTGTTCCGATGCAAGTCGCGCTTTTGCCTTAGGCAACATGTAAGCGACTCCATCGTCTATCTTATCTTAATATATGTGTTGGTCTTTCGACCTTTGTTTTTACCACACTTGCACTATACCAACCCCCTTAGGCGCGCTTGTCCATTATTGCTTTTCCTCTTGTCTATCCCACTTGTTTGACTTGGCTGTTGTCGGATTTCGGGCTCCGCAAAACCCTCAAGGTTTGAACACAGGGGCGTGCTCGAAGATCCCCTGCAGCTTCGCCCTACTTTGCTCGCTATTCGATGGTTACTATGGCGAACTCGCACGATGACGAGGAAGAAGATGAACACGGTGGTTTTCCCAGGTTTGGGCCGCTACGAAGCGTAATACCTTACTCCTGCTTTGGTGGATTGCCTCTCGGGGAGGTGTGGTGGATGAACTCGTACAGTGGTGAGGAGCCTCGAGAGGGCGCTCGAGTGGTGTTCTGGGCTCTCAGCCTTGTCTTGTGGTCGAGTCCCTCTCTACGGTGCAGCCTGGCCTCTATATATAGCAGTGGCCCGGGTCCTCTTCCCTTATCGCAATGGCGGGAAGGGATCCCACAACGGCCAAATTTGAAGGGGGACAGGAGTACATCTCCCGCCCTGTCCAAAGGTGGTCTTCGCTTGCAAAGTAGCTGTCGATGATGCAGAGGAGGGCTCGGCGATGACATCCGCCAGGCGGGGCTCGTGGTCGTTGTCTTGTTGCACCGGAATGGAAACCTTTGGGAGGCGCTTTGGGAACCCGCGGACGTCCCTGCTCCCTTTGCACCAAAGGGGAAACTGCACCGCCTGGCGCGCTGGCGCCCGCCTGTCCTTCCTTGCGTCATCCTTGACTCTTGAGGCCGGGTCCCGCATATAGATCTTCGCCGCTCTGGAAGGGGCCTGAGGAGGCCCACCCCCTGCTGGTCTTGGTGCTATTCTTCCTCGCGAGCCTGGGGTCCTCGCGAGGGCCTCGTCTTGAGCGAAGTCGCGCCAGGCCGTGCTTGGCTGACGAGGTGGGCCATGCCGTGGGCCGCAGGCAGGCAGGTCTGGGTACCCCCGTTCCCACAACTCCTCCAGCGGGGAGGACGATTCCGACGCCGAGGCGGCCGGCGGCGCAGGTGGCGACAGCGACTCCTCCCCCTAGCCATCCCCTGTTTCCCTTTCATGGTTCCTATAATATTCTAAGAAGAACTCGGCCCCGGAGGGCGTTAGCCTTTTGCATGTTACCTTCGCCCTCTTGTTTTTCTTCTCTTGAATCGCCGATCGCTTGCTTGCTGCGATGTGACTTAGTTTGTCCGCGCTGGGCTCGGCGCTGCTGCCGACGCGGCTTGGCGATGACGGATGGCAGGGCCCTCGTGAGGCCTTCTCTCCTACGGGGCGGCTCGCGGACGTCGAGCCCCGGGTCCTCGGTATCGCTGCCCGTCGAGGCCGAATTCCTCCCCTCGTGCCGTCCCTCCTGGCGCCTAGGGCCGCATGGGCTTTCACGGTGGCACACCGTAGACCGTAGTGCCTGCATTCTGGCGTTAGTGCGCGCAACCTCTATCCCGCATTCGGGCCGCCATTGGATCAGGAGGCTCGTGCTTGGTTCGGTAGTGTACTTAGCTTGTAGGCTGGTGACGATCTCGTGCGCCGCGAGGTGCGGCCGGGTTGTCCAGATAGTCCGTGATTCCGCCTGGGGCACTTCTT
The DNA here is from genome assembly GCA_039707655.1 of Elymus sibiricus. Taxonomy (NCBI): domain Eukaryota; kingdom Viridiplantae; phylum Streptophyta; class Magnoliopsida; order Poales; family Poaceae; genus Elymus; species Elymus sibiricus. The sequence goes on along the minus strand of CM077673.1, from coordinate 180,556,176 downwards.
CCTTGCTTGTGGAGCAGTCCGGCTATGGCGCTTGGGATGTCCGGGCGTCCTGGGGACTTCTTCTTCCTTACGAGTGGGCCAGGTTGGGAGCCCTTTCGGCACTCTGTGTCTACAGGCCCCAGTGCCGCACATTTCCCTACCACCGTAATGTACGAACGGATCACCAGGACGCAACTACGAGGTGAGGCCTCGACACCCTTGATGCCTACCGGATCACCAGGACGACATCAAGGGGCGAGTGGCTATATGACCGGTAAGGCTCCTGAGGCGCGCTGCTCAGGAACCCCCTTTGACGCTCGAGCGACCCCCATTCCGCCCTGCCGGGTACTGCCTCAGGAGGCACTGGGGCCTCCCGAGATTCCATGCTGCGGTGTCGCGCTGCGGTCGGAGCCCCCGAGCGGGGGTCGATTGCCAAAAGATGCAAGTCCCTGAGGTGACAGGGCCTTGCTATCCAGCTCCGAGGTGCCTCGGGGTGGGCCGGAGCGCACGGCCCCTTGCGAAACACCAATCCAGAAAAAGAGAATTCAAGACCGGTAAAACGAGAGAGCAATGAGAGAAAAGTCCCCGCCCCTTTTTCTTTTAAATATAGAGTTCCGAAGTCCTCAAACTTCATTCCAAAAAATGGCAATTCGAACACAAAAAAGAAGCAAGCAACTGCCACGTCCGGCACCTAGGCTAATCTTCGTCTTCGTCTTCCCCCAGCGCTGAGCGTAGGGCATCCACGTTGCGTGGGCATAGCCATTGGTGGGCAGTGTTGTCCGCCAGCGCGGAGCATGGGGCTTCCATGTTGCGTGGGAGGGAACCCCTCCGCGTCCTCGGGGGGCTCCGGGCGTATACAACCCACTCATTATTACGTGAGAGTGTCACGGCCGTAGATAGCTGGGCAAGCCCCCAGGCGCTCGGCCTGGTTGCTCCCAACTCCGTTAAGAGCTATCCCGTGCATTTCTGCTTGGTTGCGCGCCTCTATGACCCAAACCCGAATGCATTGTTCCCCGCATAGCCACAGGATTGCGCTCCCGCGGCCCAAACATGAGCACAATGCATCCGGCGCAGCCATAAAGGTGTTTTGTCGATGAAGCCGCCTCGTGAAGCGTCTGGGCGCTGGCCGGACATCGTCTCGAGGGCCTCGTGAGGCCCAGCCTCCCGAGGCTGCGCCGGCGTTTCAGTTGCCGCGGGTGGCCCGCGCTACTTGTGTCTTGCTGCTCCCCCCAGGCCATCACTCCTGAGGCCCCGGGGCTCGGCTCGGCGTTGCTTGCTCGCGAGGGCGACGGCTTACGCCGTGCCCCGCGGGCCCGGGGGCGTCCTCCCTCTTTCTCCCGCTCGCGTCGTCCAGGATCGGTGCTCCGTCGGTGGAAGCCCCCAGGCCTGGCTCGGGGAGGACGCCCAGGGATCTCCCTATTCTTGGGGGGTGTTGGCGCCTGCGGCAGGCGCCTGATCCACCCCGCCATCCGGAGGTACGACGTAGCATGGTACATAGGGCTCCACATAAGGGCCCGGTTCTCCTCCTGAGTCGTCCGGCGGGGCGCCGAGGACGGCCCCTCCGGGCGGCGGGGGGGCGCCGCCCTGCGCGCGCAGCCCGCAAACCCTCCTACGACGAGCCTCAGAGCGAAGTTGCTTACCTCTCCCACCGCCGTTGGGTGGGCCATGTGTCTCCTGACGTGGATTGCTTCCTCGGCGGTCTGACGCGCCTTTGCCATTGTTGCTTGTTTGTCCAGACGCCTGCGCCGCTTGCTCCCTCGTAGGATGGCGCGCTCCCGCCTGGTCAATCCAGGCTGTTGAAGGTCCACTGGGTCACGGAGGCGCGTGTTGGTGCGCGCGTGGGGCGCCCCGTTGTTTCCTCCATGCACTCGGTCGTCGTGGTCGGGCTGTGCCCCGAAACCGGTCACCAGAATTTGAAGGAGAAGGAGCACGGCGTGCGGCGGGACCCGCTCGGGCTCGCCCAGGGCTGGAGGGGGCACAGCGCCGGCGGGCTGGGGGACAGGCGCGGCGAACGAGCCCCCGGCGCCTGAAGAAGAGTGAGGAGCCACGGCCCTCTGCGCGACGGTGACCAGCTCTGTGACGTGGTTGGCCCATGCGTCGAAGCCCCCGTGCGTCGGGCGGTGGCGGAGCATCTCGCTTGCCAGCAGCAGCGCATCGTGCGCGTCGAGGTCCCCCACGTAGCTGCGTCGCGACGCCGGTGCTGAGGGCGCCGCCCGCCCGCCGTGTGTTTGGGTGGTGTGAGGGGCGGCGACGGCGGAGGCGATACTGGCGGCTTGATACTGACCGCCCAGCACTATGCCGCTGGAGCGTGGGTCTCCGACGGCAGCGGTGGGATCGATGGAAGATGATCCGCTGCGGCCTGGGGAAGCTTGTTGGGCGCCGGCCATCGGAGCGGTGGAGCGGGGGGAGAGCGAGGCTTGAAGAAGACTCCGACACGCCCCCTACCTGGCGCGCCAAATGTCAGATTTCGGGCTCCGCAAAACCCTCAAGGTTCGAACACAGGGGCGTGTGCGAAGATCCCCTACAGCTTCGCCCTACTTTGCTCGCTATTCGATGGTTACTACGGCGAACTCGCACGATGACGAGGAAGAAGATGAACGCGGTGGTTTACCCAGGTTCGGGCCGCTGCGAAGCGTAATACTCTACTCCTGCTTTGTTGGATTGCCTCTCGGGGAGGTGTGGTGGATGAACTAGTACAGTGGTGAGGAGCCTCGCGAGGGCGCTCGAGTGGTGTTCTTGGCTCTCAGCCTTGTCTTGTGGTCGAGTCCCTCTCTACGGTGCAGCCTATCCTCTATATATAGTAGTGGCCCGGGTCCTCTTCCCTTATCACAATGGCGGGAAGGGATCCCACAACGGCCAAATTTGAAGGGGGACAGGAGTACATCTCCCGCCCAGTCCAAAGGTGGTCTTCGCCTACAAAGTAGCTGTCGATGATGCAGAGGTGGGCTCGGCGATGACATCCGCCAGGCGGGGCTCGTGGTCGTGGTCTTGTTGCACCGGAATGGAAACCTTTGGGAGGCGCTTTGGGAATCCGCGTACGTCCCTGCTCCATTTGCACCAAAGGGGAAACTGCACCGCCTGGCGCGCTGGCGCCCGCCTGTCCTTCCTTGCGTCATCCTTGACTCCTGAGGCCGGGTCCCGCATAGAGATCTCCACCACTCTGGAGGGGGCCTGAGGAGGCCCACCCCCTGCTGGTCTTGGTCTTGTTCTTCCTCGCGAGCCTGGGGTCCTCGCGAGGGCCTTGTCTTGAGCAAAGTCACGCCAGGCCGTGCTTGTCTGACGAGGTGGGCCATGCCCTGGGCCGCAGGCAGGCAGGTCTGGGTACCCCCGTTCCCACAACGCCGACAGCTGCTCCAAACAGGATGGTGACTGCAACTCGCAACAGCTCCTTCACCAACCCTGAAGCCGGCAACTCCGGCCAGCAGCAGGGAGATGGTGGGGTTGCTCATGCTGGAAATCTCCCGGAGCAGCCACAAGGCGACATCCCCCCACCACCACCTCCACCTGAGAACATGACCATAGCTCAATTTCTCCAAGTTCTCCGGGAGGAACGCCAAGCCAACACTGCTGCTATCCAGCAAATGGCCCATGTCCTTGTGAACAACCAGCAGCAAGGCTGGAACGGCAATGGCCGCTCCACTCTGTCTGAGTTCATGAGGAATTCGCCCCCAACCTTCACCGAGACTACTGAACCCCTGGATGTCGATGACTGGATCCGCACCATCGAGGACCTCCTTGCACTGTTCAATTGCAATGAGGATCGTGAGAAGGTGCTTTATGCCTCTCACTGCCTCGGAGGTACCGCCACAGCTTGGTGGGATGGATTCAAGGTGATGCAAGGTGACCGTGTGATCACCTGGGCTGACTTCAAGGAAGGATTTTGCACCTCCCACATTCCTTCTGGGATCATGGCTATCAACAAGAGAGAATTCTGAGCGCTGAAGCAAGGAAGTGGCTCTGTCAAGGAGTACATGCAGAAGTTCAACCTGCTGTCAAGGTATGCACCTGAAGATGTCAACACGGAGGCTGCTAAGATGGAACGCTTCATGGAAGGACTCCAGCAAGCCTTGCAGTATCATCTCATTGTCTGTGACTGTCGGACCTTCTTCGATCTAGTGAACAAGGCCCTCATGCTTGAGGACAAGCGTCGTGCCATGGATGACACTCACAAGCAGAAGATGATCAACAAGGATAGTTCCAGCAACCAGAAGCCTCGCCCCTGGCAGTCAGCCCCAGCCAAGCCAATCTATCAACCTCCGCAAGCTAGGCCTCCTGCACCTCGTCCGAGCTACCAGCCTCAACAGTATGCCAATCCCAGGCCAGCCTACAACAATCCCAATAACAACAGTGGCGGCAGAATCAACAACAACAACAACAACTCTGGTCAGGTCACTTGCTTTGGGTGTGGTCAGCCAGGACACATCTCTAGGCAGTGCCCCACCAACAAGCCAGATGCACCGCGCCCCAATGCGCCAAACCAAGGTCAAGGCCGTCGAGCGCCACCAAGAAACCCAGCTCCCCGCAACTGGCCCAACAATGGCAAAGGTCGTGTGAATCACGTCACCGCTGAGGAAGCCCAGGAAGACCCGGACGTCATACTGGGTACGTTCCTCGTCAACTCAACCCCAGCAACCGTATTGTTTAATTATGGAGCTTCGCATTTTTTGTCACTCAAAAGTTTGCACTAGAGAGTGGTATGAAGCCTACACCCCTGGGTAGTCATATGTTGATACAAACCCCGGGATCAGTTATGAAGTCCAGGATAGGATGTAAAGGAGTTGAGATTAACATCAACGGGGTAGACTTCCTAGCAGACCTTATCATCCTGAAGTCGGAAGGCTTGGATGTGATCCTAGGCATGGACTAGTTAACCAAGCACCAAGGCTTGTTAGACTATGCCAAGAGGATTGTTACCATGACCAATAGCTAGGGAGTGGAAGTTAAGTATGTCCCCAATACTGCATCCGCTCAAGCCCCTCAAGCTAACTGTCTATCAGGAATTGTGTTGGATCAAGTGCCAGTGGTATGTGAATACCCGGATGTATTGTCACGCCCAAGATGCGATCCTATCCTTATTTTGGCACGAGGGCCTCAACAAGGATAGAAGCGCATCTCGTCGTTTCGCAAGAATGGATATCATTACAAGTACATGTAAAGAAGAGATGAGTATATGGAATTGGCTTACACTAGCCACAAGCTACATCAATATCACATCAATACACCAACATATACAAACATCATACAGAAAAGCAGGGTCCGACTACGGAAGAAAACAAACGATAAAATGACATCCATCCTTGCTATCCCAGGCTGCCGCCTGGAACCCATCCTATGATCGAAGAAGAAGAGGAAGAAGAACTCCAAATCAAACAAACATCGCGCTCACGTCAAATCATCGCATTACCTGTACCTGCAACTGTGGTTGTAGTAATCTGTGAGCCACGGGGACTCAGCAATCTCATTTCCAAGGGTATCAAGACTATTAAAGCTTAATGGGTGAGATATGGTTGAGTGGTGAGGCTGCAGCAAGCACTAAGCATTTATTTGAGTGGCTAACTTACGAGTACAAGAATAAAGGGGGATGATCGTCGAATAAACGGACGTGATCTAGTAATGATCTCTAAGAGATCTTGAACACCTACTTATGTCAAACATAACCCCACCGTGTTCTCTCTCGGAAAAGGACTCACGAGAAGAGACAGTCACGGTTACGCACACGGTTGGTGTATTTTATTTGAGTTTACTTCAAGTTTACTATAACCGGGTGTTAAACAAATTTCCAAGTAGCCACGTAACCGCGGGCATGGCTTTTCGAAAAGATTAAACCCTGCAGGGGTGCTCCAACTCATCCATCACAAACTAACCACACGCGGCGGGAATAACCTCGACCACGAATCTCGTGATCTTCCTAGGCAATTCCCCTGGAAAACCGCAACCTCGAGATAGCCCGAAGTATTTTCGGAATTCCTCGCACAAGACGTTCGAGAAAGGTAAAACAAATCCAGCAAGGCCTCCCGGTGAGCCAGATCCGCATCTAGAGCCGCGCGCTCTCTATCTACGGGCATCATCCGTCTATGCGAAGTGGACCGTAGCCTGAAAATGCCTCGAGTTGCCCCGAGGTGGCACCGCCGACTGCTAGGTAGGTGGACCAACACTCATAAGGAGCACTGGCCCGGGTTGTTGATTAATTATCCACGGGGTCCGGAAAGTCCCTATGCAAGTTTATTAGTTATTAGGCAAATGTAGTACCAATGTTGGGCCCTGCCGGACAAGTTTTATCCTAAAACGAAAATCAAGGGGGTCCCCATAACAACCCCGAGCATGTTAGGAGCGCTCAATTATGGAACATAACACCGGTACACAAGTAACTAGGGCGGCAAGAGTGGAACAAAACACCGAGCAAAAGGCCAAGCCTTCCACCCTTTACCAAGTATATATGTGCATTAAATTAAATAGCAATAATATTGTGATATATCAAAATAACCATGTTGCACATGAAAAGAGCTTGCACCTGCAACTAGCAACGCTATAAGAAGGGCTAAGCAAGCAGTAACATAGCCAAACAATGGTTGCTGGGATATGGAGGGGTTAGAGGCTTTTCATGGCAATCTGGGAGGCTTGACATACAAGTGGTAGGTAGCGAGACAGCAATAGAAACGAGACAACTAGCATGGCAATGATAGTAATGGTATCCAGAGAAATGATCATCTTGCCTGAGATCCCGCTTGGAAGAAGAACGAATCCATGAAGACGAGCCAACGTAGTCGAACGAATCCTCACACTCCGAACACTTTCGGAACTCTATCGAGAAGAAGCAATCCAGAAACAACAATCAACACACGGGAACACCACAACATATGCATGACATGATGCACATGGAATATGATGCATGTTATGCATGACACGACAAAGCACAACAATCAACTCCTACACATTAAGTGAAGCTCAATATGCAACGAGTTGCATATTGACGAAACTCCACGTTCGAATTATTTAGTTCCTCTTGTTTAGGTACTCGTCAATATTAAATGTTGTTTAACAAGGATGGTCATGACATACGGTGAAGAAGGAATTAAAGCAATTTTAAATGGAGAAGGATAACACACATAACAAAATAATAACTCTCCATATTATGAGAACTGTGGTTAATGTTGTTTAACTAAATAATCATATTAAATGTTGTTTATCATGGCAAGAGGTGAAGCATGAACAACCACATCATCTAGGCATTTTAAATGAGGCCGGAAGCAACATATAACATTTCCGAAACGACCCCATATGCATATTATGAATTTGGTCCAGATCTGTCCTAAGCATATTTTTTATTTGTTAAACAGCAAAATAAAGTGTGCCATGAGATTCTACATGTTTTTCTAGTCAAGTTTCATATGTGAAACATTTTAAACGGAGCTACGGTTATTTAGTTACGAAATAAATCATTTTAACATGGCATTTACGCAAATTAATGCAAACAGCAAGTTTAAACATTTTTAACATGCATGAAAGTTGGATATTGTAAAACTAGACAAAATTCTAAGCATTTTACATGTTTAAAATATTGGGTTCACTGGCATTCGATCCCAAGACCTCTTGCTGATGGTTCGCTGGGATGACCAGCTCGGCTACTGGCTTTGTTTGAACAGAAACAGGGGCAGGTCGTTTTGAACTAAGCCAAAACCCAGGCCTTTGCTTCGTGAATTCAGGGAACTGGAGAGGAAACCGGACCTTGAAGCGGCTGTGACGCGGGACTTCGCCGGATGGCGGGGCGGCCGGGAGCAGGACAGCGAGGAGGCGGGGAAAACTGACGGATCCGGAGGTGGGAGTTCCAGATCCGGTGACGGCGCATCAAAAAGGGAGACCAGCGGCAGGCTGCTCGAGCTTCAGGCAACGACAACTTGTCGTCAATGGCCATGGCAGCAACCTACGAGGGCACCAAGCAGCGGGATGAGAGGGACCCGAGGAAAAAAAACAAAAGGAACGGCGATGACTTGGCTCGGCCGACCTGGCGGAGCTGGGCAGGGGCCTCCGTTCTCGACGAGCTCGGTCATCCATGGAGGTCCAGCGAACTTGATGCTCCTTGGGCGTCGGGGTTCCCTGGAGAAGACCGAGAGGGAGGAAAAGAAATTGAGAGACAGAGAAAAACAGAGAAAGAATTAGAGGGAGGGAGAGAGTACGGGGAAGGAGTGGGGCGGCACGGGCCTGCTGGATGTGGTCGCCGGCATCGACTACTCCGGCGAGGTCCGGTCTCTGATGAGGCGAACGGCGACGACGAGGTGGTGAAGCAGGCGGAGGCGGGAAGAGCTCGGGGTTGGCTCGCACGGGAGCTCGTCTTCTGGGGCTTGCGGGCGCTGCGGGAGGCTGGACGCGGTTGCACTGCGGTGCTCCGGTCGCCTGGACGCGTCCGACTCGGGGAGGAGGCTCGGGCGCCCACAAGATTAGATGGAGAGGTCGCTGTGGTGGAGTTGGTGGGTTGGCCATGAAAATTAGGAGAGAGGGAGATGTGACCCGGCATCGAGTTTTGAAATACGGAAAACGCCTGATATTTAACCGATGACGATGCCGCTACGGTCGACCGTTCGGGTATCAAACGAACTCCGATTGCGACGAAACTTGGCAGGCGGTCTACCTACAATAAAACAAGACCGCACGCCAACTCTCGACCCAATCCGAGAACGTTTTATACGCACTTTTAAAAATAATATTTTGCAATGCCGCGGGCGCGTGCGTGTGTGGTTGGACTCGAAACGGACATGACAGAACGGGGAGAACCGGCAACTACGAACAGATGCAAGTTTTCAAAAACGAGTGATGATGCTATGCAGATGATGCGAATGATGCGATGATGAATGCGACACCCAAGCGAATCACATGACGACAATGGAAATAAAAGGGGAATCTTCTGAAGCGTCGAACTCGGGCTGTTACATGTATTTCCTGATGAGCTGCCCAGAATGCCTCATGACCGCGACATTGAGTTCATCATTGAGCTAATGCCCGGAGGAGGACCCATCTATAAGAAGCCCTATAGAATGGGATCCGAAGAGTTGGCTGAATTGAAGAAGCAACTGGCAGAGCAGCTCAGAAAAAGATTCATTCGCCCTAGTGCCTCTCCTTGGGGATCACCTGTTCTATTTGTGTCAAAAAGGGATGGAACTATCAGACTCTGTGTCGATTACCGTTCTCTCAATGAGGTCACAATAAAGAACAAGTACCCACTTCCCAAGATTGAAGACTTGTTCGATCAGCTGAATGGAGCTAAGGTGTTTTCCAAGATCGACCTCAGGTCGGGGTACTACCAGTTGAATATCAGACCCCAAGACATTCCGAAGACGGCATTTGTAACCCGGTATGGCCTTTATGAATACACGATCATGTCATTTGGGTTGACCAATGCCCCTGCCTACTTCATGTACCTCATGAACACAGTCTTCATGGAGTACTTGGACAAGTTTGTTGTCATCTTCATTGATGACATACTCGTCTTCTCCAAGTCTGAAGAAGAGCATGAGCAACACTTGAGATTGGTCCTAGACAAGCTTTGAGAGCACCAGCTTTATGCCCAAGTTCAGCAAGTGTGAATTCTGGCTGCATGAAGTTGGATTCTTGGGTCATGTGTTGACTGCAGAAGGATTGTCAGTGGATCCTGCCAAGATTGAAGCCGTGACAGAATGGCAATCCCCAAGCAATGTGAAGGAAGTCAGAAGCTTCCTGGACTCGCGGGATATTACCGCAAGTTCGTCGAAGGATTTTTGAGCATTGCCCGACCCATGACGCAGCTTTTGAAAAGGGCAAGAAGTTCGAATGGACAGCTAAGTGTGAAGAAAGCTTCCAAGAACTCAAGAGGAGATTGACCACATCCCTAGTTTTGGCCACCCCCGATATTCACAAGGAGTTTTTAATATATCGTGATGCATCGAGAACCGGGCTTGGAGGTGTTCTGATGCAAGAATGCAGAGTCGTAGCATATCTATCCAGAAAGCTATGTCCTCATGAAGAGAACTACACCACTCATGATCTTGGGTTGGCAGTCATAGTTCATGCCTTGAAAACATGGCGACATTACCTTCTAGGGAAGCGATGTGAGATATACACAGACCACAAGAGTTTGAAGTATATTTTCACTCAAAAGGAATTGAACATGAGGCATCGAAGATGGTTGGAGTTGATCAAGGACTACGACCTCAGTGTTCAATACCACCCCGGAAAGGCTAATGTGGTAGCAGACGCCTTAAGCAGGAAGACTTGTTCCTTGAACGCTATGATTAAGGAAAGGCTACCTGCCTTGTATGAAGAACTTGAAAGCTTTGGCTTGGCACTAGTTGCACCTGGATTCCTAGCCAACCTCAAAGCAAGGCCTACCTTGATAGATGATATTAGGGAAGCTCAGAAGGGACACGAGAGCATTGAAGGCATCAAGAGGAAGATCAAGGCAGGCAAGGCCCCAGGATTCTCAGTGGATGAGCAAGGAGTTGTATGGTTCGGGAAGCGCATTTGCGTACCCAACAAGGTTGTGCTCAAGAATTTGATCTTGCAAGAAGCCCACGACACTCCGTATTCCATCCACCCTGGAGGAACCAAGATGTACCAAGACCTCAAGGAAAGATTCTGGTGGCATGGAATGAAGAGAGAAATAGGAACCTTCGTTGCTAAATGTGACATATGCCAGAGAGTCAAGGCTGAGCATCAGTGACCCGCTGGATTGTTGAAACCTCTCAAAGTGCCTGAATGGAAGTGGGACAAAGTCGGGATGGACTTCATCACCGGATTGCTGAGGTCAAGCAAAGGACATGATTCCATTTGGGTCATTGTCGACCATCTGACCAAGGTAGCCCACTTCATTCCCGTCAAGACCACCTATGATGGAAGCCAGCTGGCAAACCTCTACATCAACCGCATCGCGAGTCTTCACGAAGTTCCAAAGGAGATTGTATCAGACCGAGGCACCCAGTTCACCTCGAGGTTCTGGAAGAAGTTTCAAGAAGGAATGGGAACCAAGCTCTCCTTCAGCACTGCTTTTCACCCCCAGACCGGAGGACAAACAGAGCGAATAAATCAGATACTCGAAGACATGCTTCGTGCTTGTGTTTTGGCATATGGAGCCAAGTGGGAAGATTGCCTAACGTTCGCCGAGTTCTCCTACAACAACAGCTATCATTCGAGTCTTCAGATTGCACCATTTGAGGTGTCGTATGGACGCAAGTGTCGTACTCCCCTCAACTGGTCTGAGACCGGAGAAGGACTAGTCTTTGGGCCAGACATCCTTCGCGAAGCAGAAGAGCAAGTCCAACTCTTCCGAGAGCGCCTCGAGACCGCCAAGATAAGACAGAAGAGCTACGCCGACTCTCACCACCGAGAAGTGAGCTTCAACAACGGAGATCATGTCTATCTCCGAGTCACACCTCTTAAAGGGACCAAGCGTTTCCACATCAAAGGAAAGCTTGCACCAAGATACATCGGCCCCTTCAAGATCACCGCAAGACGAGGAGAAGTTGCCTATCAGATAGAGCTACCTTCTGAGCTATCAAATGTGCAGAACGTTTTCCACATGTCACAACTCCGGAAGTGTCTACAAGTTCCCAACCGCCCTGATCTCTACAAGGACATCGATCATCAAGCCATCGACCTTCAGCCAGACCTCACCTATCGTGAGAGGCCAGTTAGTATTTTGGATGAAGCTAAGCGTTGCACCCGAAGCCTTACCATCAAGTACATCACGGCCCAATGGAGCAACCACACTGAAGCAGAAGCAACATGGGAGCGTGAAGACTACCTTAGATCCTAGTTCCCTTATCTTTTTAGCGCTTAGCCTAGGAATCTCGGGGATGAGTTTCTTGTAAGGGGGGTAGGTCTGTCACACCCTGTGTTTGTATCACTTTGCTATGCTATGGTTTTATAAAATTTGGAACCATTTAAAACTTTTTGAGTGCATGTGCTTGTTTGAATTGTTTGATGCTTGTTTGTTTGGTTGATTGTGTTATGGCACTCATAGGTTCTTCTTCTCTCCACCTTCACCTTCCTTGATCCAAACATCTTGCCCAATGATCATACCATGTGTATAGTACCCAAAACTATTTTTGTCAAATATTATTTTTGCCAAAAAGGATTTATTCAAATTAGGTTTTCAAAAACCCCTGAATTGAGGTTGCACTACAAGTCCTCAAATTGGGTGGAATGTTTTGCAACAAAGACTTTATTTGGAACCTACTATATATATGACTTCCCAAAACCATCAAATATTATTGTTAAAGATTGTTTTACTATTCTATTCAAAGGCTTTTTCTTAAGGCCAGAAATGGTTTTCCATAGGGAAAAAATATTTAAATGCTTTGAAAATATTAGAGAAAAATTAGGGAAACTCGGTGGACATATATTTTCCATATATATATGAGTTTCAACACATGGTCATGTTCAACATAATGGGCAAAACCCTCGAAAACCCTTTCTACTTAAATCAAGCATTTGGAATATTTCTATAGGAAATATTCTCAATAAAATCTAGGAAAATTCCAGCAAGTCACACATGCTATATGTGATGATCTTGCAAAGTTTCATCTCAATCCCAATTGATTTAGTTCACCAAAATACCCCAAAACCCTCTCTGTCCAGAATCAAATCTGAACAACTTTACATTGTGAAGTTTCTCCTAATGACCCCAAACTTTGTGGACATGTTCTAATCCCCAAATAATACTACTACACGAAGTGGTGCATTTAGGAGATTAGTTTAGCATGCCTAGATCTACAGAAATCTGATTCTGTTAATTTCTAGGGTTTACCTAGTTTACATTGCCAACTTTCTTCAAATAATCTCAAACTTGGGGGTCCACTCTATTTTTATCCACACTTTCATCCTGTTAAATCTCATGGCAAGTAAACTCCATTTTATTGCCCAGATCAACATCAAACACCTTTTGGTGATTTGGTAAACCCCTGGTTTCACCCCTTCTACTCCTCTCCTTCACTTCAAATTTTTACCACAGTTCCTTGTGTGCATCATTTAACTCCAGTAACTCTCCCTGGCCAAGCCTCAATCATTGAAGGGGGTAAAACCCCCATTTATCTCTCTAGACAGCAAGAACAGTAGCACTTTCACCTCTCCCTCATCTACCCAGTGGCTTGCAGATCACTCAAAGCCCCTACCAATTTCCTACTCCCCTAGATGCCCTGGACATGAGTGGCCATGCCCTAGGCGCCAAAGACATGCCATGGCACGCCATAAGCGCGCACTGGAGCACGCTATAGTGCCCAGCCGCACTGTAGCAGCAGCATCCCGAGGCGCCTGGCAGCCTAGGGAGGCGGGACCTTGTCCCCCGTGTCCCCCTCGATGTCCGCAAAGCTCCAAGTGTTCGGCCCCTGATACGTCCATTTTGCATCATGATTTCCTACTGTTATTTACTATGTTTTGGTGAATAATAATGCTTTAGGGAGTTATTCTAATGCCTTTTCTCTCATAATCTGCAAGGTTTACACAAAGAGGGAGAATACCGGCAGCTGGAATTCTGGACCTAAGAAAAGCACATCAGATATACCTATTCTGCACAACTCCAATGAAGCAGAAATTTTATGGATATTAGTTTTGCATTTAATAAAAAATACTGGAGCGGAAAACTACCGGAGGGGGCAGCCAGACCCCCCTGGGCGCGCCCTGGTGTATCGTGGCAACCTCGGCCCACCTCCGGAGCCCATCTTCTGGTATATAGTCACATATGACCTAGAAAAAAAATCAGAGGAGGACTTTTGGGATGAAGCGCCGCCGCCTCGAGGCGGAACTTGGGCAGGAGCACTTTTGCCCTTCGGCGGAGCGATTCCGCCGGGGGAACTTCCCTCCCGGAGGGGGAAATCGAAGCCATCATCATCACCAACACCCCTCTCATCTTTGGGAGGCCAATCTTCATCAACATCTTCAACAACACCATCTCCTCTCAAACCCTAGTTCATCTCTTGTGTTCAATCTTTGTACCGGAACCTCAGATTGGTACCTGTGGGTGACTAGTAGTGTTGATTACCTTGCGTAGTTGATTACTATATGGTTTATTTGGTGGAAGATTATATGTTCAGATCCATTATGCTATTTAATACCCCTCTGATCTTGAGCATGATTATTATTTGTGAGTAGTTACCTTTGTTCTTGAGGTCACGGGAGAAGTCATGTTGCGACTAATCATGTGAATTTGATATTATTAGAGACTGCTCTGGCCTGTCCTTTGCCACAAAAGGATTGGGCTACCTTGCTGCACCTTGTTTACCGTTATTGTTACTTGCTTGTTACCAATTATCTTGCTATCAAACTATCTGTTACCTACAATTTCAGTGCTTGCAGAAATTACCTTGCTGAAAACCGCTTGTCATTTCGTTCTGCTCCTCGTTGGGTTTAACACTCTTACTTATCGAAAGGACTACGATTGATCCCCTATACTTGTGGGTCATCAAGAATCTTTTCTGACGCCGTTGTTGGGGAGTGAAACGCTCTTGGTAAGTGGAAATCAGTAAGGAAAAACTTATACTACGTGCTGAAATTTATTGCTACTTGCTACTATGGAAAACAATCCTTTGAGGGGTTTGTTCGGGGTATCTTCACCTCGACAGGAACCACAATTAGTTGCCCCTCAACCTATAGCACCTACTGAAAATATTACTTATGCAATTCCTTCGGGTATGGTAGAACAACTGCTTGCTAAATCTTATGCAGGGATGGAACTGAACATCCTGATATGCACCTCTTATATGTGAACGAAATTTGTGGATTATTTAAGCTTGCAGGTTTACCCAGAGATGAAGTTAAGAAGAAGGTATTCCCTTTATCTTTGGAGGGAAAATCATTGACATGGTATAGCCCATGCGATGATCTTGGATCATCGAACTGGAATCGTTTGCAATTGGAATTCCAGCAAAAGTTTTATCCCATGCATCTAGTTCATCATGATCGGAATTATATATATAAGTTTTGGCCTTGTGAAGGAGAAAGTATCGCTCTAGCTTGGGGGAGTATTAAGTCAATATTATATTCATGCCCCAATCATGAAATTCCGAGAGAAGTTATCATTCAGAATTTTTATGCTCGGCTTTCTCATAATGATCAATTCATGCTCGATACTTCTTGTGTTGGTTCTTATATGAAGAAGACTATTGAATTCAAGTGGGATCTCTTAGAAAGAATTAAACGCAACTCCGAAGATTGGGAACTCGACGAAGGTAATGTGTCAGGTATAAAGCTTGAATTTGATTGTGTTAAATCTTTTATGAATACCGATACTTTTCATAAGTTTAGCACTAAATATGGACTTGACTCTGAGATAGTAGCCTCTTTCTGCGAAGCATTTGCTACTCACGTTGACCTCCCTAAGGATAAGTGGTTTAAATATCACCCCCTATTAAATAATAAATTAAAGAACCGGTCATAGCTACAGAAGAAACCATCTTTTACAATGTTGATCCAGTTGTGCCTACTGCTTATATTGAAAAAACACCTTTCCCTGTTAGGATAAAGGAACATGCTAAGGTATCAACTGTGGTTCGTAAGAGTAATATAAGAGCACCTAAACTCCCTGAGCAAATTAAAGTAGAACCTAGTATTTCTATGGTTAAAGATATCTTGGTAGAAAATACTGATGGGCACGTTATCTACTTCTGTGATGAAGCTGCTAGATTTGCTAAACCCGATGAAAAAGATAAACATCGACCCATAGAAGGCATGCCCGTTGTCTCAATCAAAATAGGAGATCATTGCTATCATGGTTTATGTGACTTGGGTGCTAGTGTGAGTGATATCCCTTTTACTCTATACCAAAAAATTATGGATGAAATATCACCTGTTGAAATGGAAGACATTGATGTTACTATTAAACTTGCTAATAGAGACACTATCACACCACTTGGGATTGTTAGAGATCTTGAAGTCTTGTGTGGGAAGGTAAAATACCCTACTGATTTTCTAGTCCTTGGTTCTCCACGAGATAACTTTTGTCCCATTATCTTTGGTAGACCTTTCTTGAGCACCGTCAATGCTAAGATAGATTGTGAAAAACAAATTGTCCGTGTCAGTTTTGGTAATGTGTCTCATGAGTTTAATTTTTCCAAGTTTAGTAGACGAACTCGTGATAAAGCGTTATCTAGTAAGGATGAAATAATTGGTCTTGCTTCTATTGCTGTGCCTCCCACTAATCCATTAGAACAATATTTGCTTGACCATGAAAATGATATGCACTAGCGTGAAAGAAATGAAATAGATAAAATTCTTGAACAACAACCTCTCCTGAAACACAATTTGCCTATTGAAACTCTTGGAGGTCCTCCTCCACCTAAAGGTGATCCTGTGTTTCAATTAAAACAATTGCCTGACACTTTGAAGTATGCTTATCTCGATGAGAAAAAGTTATATCCTGTTATTATTAGTGCTAACCTTTCAGAACATGAAGAAGAAATATTATTGAAAGTTCTAAGGAAGCACCGGGCTTCTACTGGATATACTCTTGATGATCTTAAGGGCATTAGTCGCACTCTATGTCAGCACAAGATTAATATGGAACCTGATGCTAAACTCGTTGTTGATCACCAAAGGCGATTGAATCCTAAGATGAAAGAAGTGGTCAGAACTGAGATACTAAAGCTTCTAGAAGCAGGTATAATCTATCCCATTGCTGATAGTAGGTGGGTAAGTCCTGTTCATTATGTCCCTAAGAAAGGAGGTATTACCATTGTTCCCAATGATAAGAATGAACTCATTCCACAAAGAATTGTCACTGGGTATAGAATGGTAATTGATTTTAGAAAATTAAATAAAGCTACTAGGAAGGACCATTACCCTCTGCCGTTCATTGATCAAATGCTAGAAAGACTATCTAAGCACGCACACTTTTGTTTCCTAGATGGATATTCAGGTTTCTCTCAAATACCTGTGTCACAATCCGATCAAGAAAAAACCACCTATACTTGCCCTTTTTGAACCTATGCTTATAGATGTATGCCTTTTGGTTTATGCAATGCACCTGCTACCTTTCAAAGATTTATGACTGCTATATTCTCTGATTTTTGTGAAAAGATTGTGGAGGTTTTCATGGATGATTTTTCTGTTTACGAGACTTCTTTTGATGATTGCTTAAGCAACCTTGATCGAGTTTTGCAGAGATGTGACCAAACTAATCTCATCTTGAATTGGGAGAAGTGCCACTTTATGGTTAATGAAGGCATTATCTTGGGGCATAAAATATCTGAACGAGGTATTGAGGTGGATAAAGCTAAAGTTGATGCAATTGAGAAAATGACATGTCCTAAAGATATTAAAGGTATTCGAAGTTTCCTTGGTCATGCTGGTTTTTATAGGAGGTTCATTAAAGACTTCTCTAAATTTTCTAGGCCTCTTACTAACCTTTTGCAAAAGGATATTCCTTTTGTTTTTGATGAAGATTGTGTGGAAGCCTTTGAAACACTCAAAAAAGCCTTAACCTCTGCACCTATCGTTCAACCACCTGATTGGAACTTGCCTTTTGAAATTATGTGTGATGCTAGCGATTATGCTGTTGGTGTTGTCCTAGGATAAAGAGTTGATTAGAAATTTAATGTTATCCATTATGCTAGTAAAACTCTAGACAGTGCCCAACGAAATTATGCCACCACTGAAAAGGAATTTTTTGTAGTTGTGTTTGCCTGTGATAAATTTAGATCCTATATTGTTGATTCCAAAGTTATTGTTCACACCGATCATGCTGCTATAAAATACCTTATGGAAAAGAAAGATGCTAAACCTAGACTCATTAGGTGGGTTCTCTTGCTTCAAGAATTTGACTTACACATCGTTGATAGGAAGGGAGCTGAGAACCCCGTAGCTGATAACTTGTCTAGGTTAGAAAATATTCTTGATGACCCACTACCTATTGATGATAGTTTCCTTGACGAAAAATTAGCTGCAATAAGTGTTTCACAAAACACACCTTGGTATGCTGATTATGCTAACTACATTGTCGCTAAGTATAAACTACCTAGCTTCACATACCAACAAAAGAGAAAACAATTCTATGACTTGAGACATTACTTTTGGGATGACCCACATCTTTATAAAGAAGGAGTAGATGGTATTATTAGACGTTGTGTACCTGAGCATGAACAGGAACAAATCCTACGGAAATGTCATTCCGAAACTTATGGAGGACATCATGCGGGAGATAGAACAGCTCACAAGGTATTGCAATCTGGTTTTTATTGGCCTACTCTCTTCAAGGATGCCTGTAAGTTTGTCTTGTCTTGTGATGAATGTCAAAGAATTGGTAATATCGGTAAGCATCAGGAAATGACTATGTATTATTCACTTGTTGTTGAACCAGTTGGCGTTTGGGGTTTTGATTATATGGGGCCTTTTCCTTCCTCTAACGGGTACACTCATATTTTGGTTGTTGTTGATTATGTCACTAAGTGGGTAGAAGCTATTCCAACTAGTACTGCTGATCACCACACCTCCATTAAAATGCTTAAAGAGGTTATCTTCCCGAGGTTTGGAGTCCCTAGATATTTAATGACTGATGGTGGTTCACACTTTATTCATGGTGCTTTCCGTAAGATGCTTGCTAAGTATGATGTTAACCATAGAATTGCATCACCCTATCATCCTCAATCTAGTGGTCAATTTGAACTTAGCAATAGAGAAATAAAATTAATATTACAAAAAACTGTCAATAGGTCTCGTAAGAATTGGTCTAAGAAATTAGATGATGCACTTTGGGCCTATAGAACAGCTTATAAAATCCTATGGGTATGTCTCCATACAAAATGGTATATGGGAAAGCTTGTCATTTGCTTCTAGAATTAGAACACAAACCATTTTGGGCAATTAAATAACTTAACTATGATTTCAAACTTGATGGTGAGAAGAGGCTACCCTATATTAGCTCACTAGATGAATGGAGAACCCAAGCCTATGAAAATACCTAGCTATTCAAAGAAAAGGTAAAAAGATGGCATGACAAATGAATCCAAAAGCGGGAATTCAAAATGGGAGATTATGTTCTTTTGTTCAACTCTCGTTTAAGATTTTTTACAGGAAAGCTTCTCTCCAAATGGGGAGGACCATATATTATCGAAGAGGTTTATCGATCTGGAGCTATCAAGATTAATAACGCCGAAGGTACTAACCCGAAGGTGGCCAATGGACAAAGAATTAAGCATTATATCTCAGGTACGCCTATTAACGTTGAAAGCAATGTTATCCAAACCATGACACCGGAGGAACACATAGAAGAAACCTTCCGGAACACTCCAGAATTCTGAAAAAATAGGAGGTACGTGATACGGTAAGTAAACGGACTACGAAAAATCCACAATTTTTTTTGTCAGTTTTCGAATATTAGAAAATTTTGGAAATAAAAAAATAAACCGGAAGGTGATCGAGGTGAGCACGATACACCAGGGCTCACCAGGCACCCCTGGGCGTGCCCTGGTGGGTTGTGCCCACCTCGGATGCCTTCCCGACTCCGTTTTCCTTCCATATGCTTGTTTCCCAAGAATAAAAAATTTCTATATATACCCCCGATTGTTTTGACGACTGCACCGCAGAAAAATCCTCTATTCTTGTTTCTTGTTGTTTTCTCGTCAGATCTAGATCTCCATGGCTCCACCAAGCTCCTCCAAGGACAAGTTCTTCGAGAAGGTCATCAACCCGTACTTGCCGGAGGTGATGAAGCACCATCAAGCCATTGAGATGCGTGAGCGGGTGCTCCACATCCGCGATGTTTAGGGACCCAAGAAGACCGGAAGCGTGGAGGCTAGGCTCGAGGTGGTAGAACAAGAAATCTTCAAGTGACAGAAGATGGTTGAGCGTGGGCTTAGTGCCATTCACACCATTATCACGGAATTCACCCGTGATCAGATGGTGGATGGCTGGTCTGTGAAGGACATCATCTCCACCCTCAATGAGCAAATTAATTTTCTGTAGAGCCAAGTTTACGATCTTCAAAACCAAGTCTTCAAATATGAAGCGAGATTTAAAGGTATGAGTTTAGCTGCCAGTTGCAGGACTCAGGGGACTCTCGCGTCAACCTTTGATGGGGAACCCTTGCCCTGGAAGCTGGAGGACAAGCATATCATCACCACCACCAAAGGAGATTTGAGTACACGGGTATGGGCACTCCCCTTGGCTTGAGCCAAGCTTGGGGGAGGTGCCCCGGTATCGTATCACCACCACTTTTATTCACCTTTACCTATTCTAGTTCGATCTTTAGTTTCCCTTTGCTTAGTTGAATAAAAGTTTACCATGATCTATTTTCGTGTGTTAGTTTTGTGGCCTATCTATCTATGTAATCGAGTGAGTGTTATATAATAAAGTTTAGTTTGAGTTTTTGCCTCTCTACTTTCTTGTTGCAATCAAATAAAGGAAAGGAAAATAAATGAAAAGAATCATATGCTAATATTATCTTGAGTAATGACATTACATAAGGAAAAGTATAAGTAGTAAAATTTATTGGAGATTGACAAACATAGCATTGGTCAATGATGCAATTCATGAAAGAATTAATAAGGGAGGAGAAGATTCACATGCAAATACACTATCTTGGACATCTTTTATTATTGTGAGCCCCCATCAAATATTATAAGTCAAAATTGTTGACGTTGGACAAGGAAGACAACGTAATGATTTATGTTTGTTCATATCCACATAGAAGTTATATTGTCATAGATCCTTCAACATGTGGTGGTTGCTCAATATCTTTGCTAGCCTAAATCCCGCACTAAGTAGAGATACTACTTGGGCATCCAAAAACCCAAACCCAAATTCATTCTTTGAGTGTCCACCATACCTACCTACGGATCGAGAAAGATCCTTCAAGTAAGTTGTCATCGGTGCAATAAGGCAATAAAAATTGCTTCCAAAAGGGTTTGATCAATTAGTGTAAGAGAAAATTGAGCACTATATGAACTTATGATGGCAAAGTAATAAAAGCGACGAACTGCATAATAAAGGTTGCTATCATAGGGGGCAATGTAGCGTGATGTTCTTTTACATTAAGGGATTGGGCATACAAACCAATAAGCGCATGACAACCTCTGCTTCCGTCTGCGAAGGGCCTATCTTTTAATTTTATGTACTTACTTTTATGCAAAGAGTCAAAGTATCCTTTCCTATTCCTTTTTACTTTTTAGTTTTGCAAGCATCATGTGCTGAGGAAAGATCTAGGCACATATATCCAGTTGGATATAAGTGGGCATGAGTTATTATTGTTGACATCACCCTTGAGGTGAATACGTTGGGAGGCAAAACTATAAGCCCCTATCTTCCTATGTGTCCAGTTGAAACTTTTTGTTCATGGGTATGCCGTGAGTGTTAGCAATCGTAGAAGACTAAATGATGGTTGAGTATGTGGACTTGCCAATAAGGTTTATGCTTCATACTTCTATGTTGTGATGAATTGTTACTTGTTCATGAGAAGCTATATGATAAAAATGTATTGAAATAAATTTTATAATAGAATTTGTTGCTGTTATGATAATAAGCATGATGCTTCTATGTCCATATTTTGTTTTTATCAACACCTCTCTCTCAAACCATGTGGACATGCTTTTCAATATCGGCTTTCGCTTAAGGACAAGCGAGGTCTAAGCTTGGGGGAGTTGATACGTCCATTTTGCATCATGATTTCCTACTGCTATTTAATATGTTTTGTTGAATAATAATGCTTTAGGGAGTGATTCTAATGCCTTTTCTCTCATAATATGCAAGGTTTACATAAAGAGGGAGAATACCGGCAGCTGGAATTCTGGACCTAAGAAAAGCACATCAGAGATACCTATTCTGCACAACTCCAATGAAGCTGAAATTTTACGGAGATTATTTTTGCATTTAATGAAAAATACTGGAGCGGAAAACTACCAGAGGGGGGCAGCCAGGTGGGCCCAACC
This sequence comes from Elymus sibiricus, assembly GCA_039707655.1. NCBI lineage: Eukaryota > Viridiplantae > Streptophyta > Magnoliopsida > Poales > Poaceae > Elymus > Elymus sibiricus. The sequence continues at coordinate 180,534,316 of CM077673.1, read as the reverse complement.
AACCAGGGCGCGCCAGACCCCCATGGGCGCGCCCTGGTGTATCGTGGCCACCTCGGCCCACCTCCGGAGCCCATCTTCTAGTATATAGTCACATTTGACCTAGAAAAAATCAGACGAGGACTTTCGGGACGAAGCGCCGCCGCCTCGAGGCGGAACTTGGGCAGGAGCAATTTTGCCCTCCGGCGGAGCGATTCCGTCGGGGGAACTTCCCTCTCGGAGGGGGAAATCGAAGCCATCGTCATCACCAACATCCCTCTCATCCTTGGGAGGCCAATCTTCATCAACATCTTCAACAGCACCATCTCCTCTCAAACCCTAGTTCATCTCTTGTGTTCAATCTTTGTACCGGAACCTCAGATTGGTACCTGTGGGTGACTAGTAGTGTTGATTACCTTGTGTAGTTGATTACTATATTGTTTATTTGGTGGAAGATTATATGTTCATATACATTATGCTATTTAATATCCCTCTGATCTTGAGCATGATTATTATTTGTGAGTAGTTACCTTTGTTCTTGAGGTCACGGGAGAAGTCATGTTGCGAGTAATCGTGTGTATTTGATATGTGTTTGATATTTTGATGATATGTATGTTGTGATTCCCTTAGTGGTGTCATGTGAACGCCGACTACATGAAACCTCACCATTCATGGGCCTAAGGGAATGCATTGTGGAGTAGTTATTAGATGATGGGTTGCTAGAGTGACAGAAGCTTAAACCCTAGTTTATGCGCTACTTCGTAAGGGGCTGATTTGGATCCAAACATTTAATGCTATGGTTAGATTTTATCTTAATACTTTTCTCATAGTTGCGGATGCTTGCGAGGGGTTTAATCATAAGTGGGAGGTTGTTCAAGTAAGAACAGCACCCAAGCACGGGTCCACCCACATATCAAATTATCAAAGTAGCGAACATGAATCAAACCAACATGATAAAAGTGACTAGACGAAATTCCCGAGTACCCTCAAGAACACTTTGCCACAAAAGGATTGGGCTACCTTGCTGCACCTTGTTTACAGTTATCATTACTTGCTTGTTACCAATTATCTTGCTACCAAACTATCTGTTACCTACAATTTCAGTGCTTGCAGAAATTACCTTGCTAAAAACCGCTTGTCATCTCCTTCTGCTCCTCGTTGGGTTCAACACTCTTACTTATCGAAAGGACTACGATTAATCCCCTATACTTGTGGGTCATCAGCCCCCACTCCTTTCTCTCTCCGGCGACCTCCCTCACGTGCGTCGTGGCTGCCCCTCTTGGCCAACCATGGTCCTCGCACGCGGGCTCACCCCTGCTTCCTCTCTGGCTCCCCTGGTCGTGGACGACCCCCAACAACGCCGCAGACACGCCCTCGCCGGCGCACATGTCTCCGGTGGACCGCGGGCAGGCTATAAATAGCCCATCCCAAGTCCATTTCTCCCCTCTGGTCCCTCCTTGCCACTCCCAATCGACCCCCCGACAGAGCCCCTGCTCCTCTCTCTCTCTCTCCCTGTGCTTGGGATTGAGCCGAGCCCCGCAGTTTTTGCCCGCCGACGATCTCCAGGTGCAGAGCCCCTCCGGCCCCGTTCTCCTCCTCCTTGGTCCTCCCTCACCTCCCTAACGCCGTCCAGCCCCCTTCCCATGCAGGTTGCGGTTGGAGACGACCGGACCGAGCTCGCATGAAACCCCTCCGCCGCGGCCTCTTCGTCGCCGGTGACTCCGACCACCCCGGCGACTCCCTCCACCACCAGGCGATCGGCGACCGCACCCCGGGCCCATTCCCATCTTCTGATCACCTCGCCGTGACCCCTCTCACCGACGGTGAACTCCTCCGCCCTCTGGCGAGGGGTTGACGATGACCCCGACAGGTGGGGCCGCTCGTCAGCCTCCTATCCCCCTCCCGCGTCTCTCCCTCTCTCGCTGGCGTACGGGGCCACCGAGCCGCCTGGGCTGCCTGGGCCGCCTGTTGGTTGGGCCGGCTCGACTGGCTGGCTCTGGCCCAGGCACAGTGGCCTTTTTCTTTTCCTTTTTCTTCTAATATTCAAAAAATTCCGCAGGTCAAAGTATTTTTCCTATTGGCATGATTACAACTCCACAAATCTTAGAATATTCTGTAGTATTGAATAGTTCCACTTGTGTAAATTTTTGAAAATGTTTTATGTTGTGACTATATTTAAAACCTAGTTTTAAATATTTTTAGCCTCTGTTAAAATAGTTTTCAAAATCTTTTTCACTACAAAACCAGAGACAAGTATTTTTAGTTTCTATTATAGTATTTTACAGAGTAGGGTAACATTTTAGAAGTGGGTTTTGTGCTCTGTTTTTGTTGTGATTCTTATTATTGTCGTTATTATCGCGACGATAGATTGCGTTGTTGACGAGGGAGTTGGACCCGAAGATTTGAAGACCCCGAAGACTTTGTTGAGCCAGGCAAGCAGCCCTTTGACCATGACTATGAAACCCTTTTATTGCATGGCATATAGCACTTTATTTTGTGATGTTGATCATGTTGATGTGGTGACCACTTCGGTGGGATGCCTCTGATACTTTCTTGTTGATACTTGCATCGTGCATGACCCTACCTCCTTATGACGGTTGTTTGGGTGGGAGTAGATAGGATGCTTAGTGGATTCTACGCAAAGTGGGACGGGAATAGGCATGGTGATGGGAACAAGAATGATTTCAAAGACTTTTCGAAAAACCCGTCGGGTGCCACTAATGCCCGAGGGAGATGATGTTGAGCTAGGTAACCACTTGATAAAGAATTGTTGTACCGGAGCAGGTGAGTGTGTGTGTTTTCCAAAACGGATTAGATTTAAGATTTGTCGACCGTTCCCAACCTTACATGTACAACCACGATACCCCTTATGGGATGGGGCTTTATTGATTACTTTGATGGGTATTAGCAGAGAGCCCGCATTACTAGTGGCGGGAGTGATGTGGTCACTCTCGATACGGGGTCGTGCCGGAAAGGACGATCATGGGCTGTTTTCACAGACACCGGGCACACCGTTGCTCCCTGCATGGATGTTACTTTTGATGTACATCATGTGGGCTGGGTGCCAACGAGTGGACTCTTTGTTAGTATCGTCAGGCGAAAGGCGATGTTCGGGTACTTACCTCGTGTATGCAATATACCGCGAGTCGTGGCTTGACACGAAAGTTTCCCAAGTCTCGTGGGTAAAGTGTGCAACCTCTGCAGAGTGTAAAACTATTCGAATAGCAGTGTCCACGGTCAAGGACAGTTGGGTGGTGCTGCCTAAACTACGTCCAGTGTTTTCATAAACTTGGTGTGAGTGTGTGGATAACAAAGATGGAATACTCGAGACAAGTCAGATGACTTGACATGATGATTTTACATGAGATGTTCAGACCTTGATTATATTGATATTTGTAACCTGTTTGTACGGATACTTGTATCCTCATGATGCATGCTACTTCAAGTTGTTTTCATCATGTCATTGCACTCAAAATTAGCTTCCGCAAACTTACCTACTTAGTGCTATATCATGCATTGTTATACCTTGTTCCAAAACATGGGTTGCTTGCGAGTACATTCAAAGTACTCATTGGCTTGCCACTGGTTATTTAATTGGCCAGGCATGGAAGAGCAGGAATTTTGCGAAGAGTTCGTTGGTGATGAACATGCGAACTAGGACGCTTCCCAGTCAGAATGCCTGTAGGGTTAAGGCAGATGGCATGGGTCTATGCTTTCAATCAAGATTTCTGCTGCTAGTTTATGTGTGTTGTTCGGCCTTCATGGCCCTATCTATGTAAGACTTGACCTTCATGGTCTTTATTTGTGTAAGACGCTAAGTATGGATGTAAGACTCTTGTTATTCAGCTTCTCTGTGTTCAGTGAGCATTGATCTCTGGGATCACTGTACACGTGCATTCTGTGATCACGACTTATGAGTCGGGGTCCCCACATGAGATGAGCAGCGCTTCCGCGAATTCCCCTTTTATAAGGTGGAAGGCGTAGACGCTGGCTCTCTCCGCCTGACGTGGTCGTGCCTTTTTACGCGTGTGACCCGTGGCACCATTTCGTTCCACCTCTCCCATGCCCCGCATTTAATGTGCATCGTGGGTAGGCAGTAAGAGCATCATTACGACACAGTAACTCCCCGCCACGTGTGTCTGTGCACTGTTTTGGGCCTAGCCCAACAACGTAATGGACGCAAGTGTGGCCCAGGCCCGGGGCTCCTGTTGGTTTACTAAAGAATGAGTCTGTTTAGTACCCTGACATGTGCACAGACGACAACAACTCATTGCCCGGCAAGCCTTGTCGTAAGATAAATGCATTCAAGACACATCAAGCGGAAGATCAAGCTGCAGGCAGGCCACCTTGCCGGCAAGAGAAGGCCCAACAAGCTCTGTGCCGGCAGGCTCCCACTTCTAGGCCACTGCTCCACCTCATCAGCCTGATTGTCGCTTATCAGTGTGGTGTCGAGCAGGCACGTGGTTAGGTAGAGCCTACTGGGGCACGTGGCAGCTCTGGAGGATTAACCCACCTTTATTAACACCTGTCCTGGTGGCATGGTGAAGGAACAAGAGGTAGCTGGATGCCGGCATGACACCTCACGGTGCATTTAATGTGCTTGTCCCAAGCCGTCAGAGTTAGGTATGTGGCACTATAGCCACTACCAACATAGTGGTTTTACTGTTTTTCCGCTGTGGTAACCCCTTCATCTATGAAAGGAGGTCCATGGCACCCTTTACAAGGATTGAACCCCTATCCTTTTGCAGGTAGTAGCTGCACTCCCAAGCATCCTTGCTGGCAAGCTGTGCTCCTTATAACTTGGACAACACATATAATCCACCAAAACACAGGAAATAGGGTATTACACCTCGCAGTGGCCCGAACCTATCTAAACCTTTGTGTGTAGTTGGCTGGTTCTGCTCTTTGCGCAGGACGCTTCCCACAGTCCAACCGCAAAGGGACTCTTCGCCGGTCCCATAGATTGATGTACCTCGACAACATGCTACCCAACATGTAATCTCTTTTAGGTATAGATATTGGGAAATAATGAATCAATTGACATTAACATAATAATATCCATGAACATAAGAAGTATAATCATTACTGTTTCAAAATATACAATCGTTAAAGAATGTTATACCCTACTCATTTTATCATATTAAACATGGCATGACTCCATATTCACTTCATAAGTACAAATCATGGGCACCCCGGTGTCAAACCAGGAAATTGGATCGTACTTCTAACGAGATTCCGTATTTTCAACATCATGCAATACATGAGCGTGAGCCATGGATATAGCATATGGGTGGAATAGAATATGGTGGTAGATATCAAAGGATTCAAAAGGTGAGAAAGTCTCACATGAACTAGGCAAATCAAAGGGCTATGGAGATGCCCATCGATCGATATCGATGCGAGGAGTAGGGATTGCCATGCGACGGATGCATTAAAGCTCAAATGAAACTAAGTGGGTGTGCATCCAGTTTGCTTGCTCATGAAGACCTCGGGCATTTGAGGAAGCCTATCATTGGAATATACAAGCCAAGTTCTATAATGAAAAATTCCCACTAGTACATTAAATTGACAAAACTGGAGACTCTCTATATAAGGAACATGGTGCCACTTTGAGGCACAAGTGTCGTAAAGGATAGTAGCAAAGTCTCTTCTCTCTTTTTCTCTCATTTCATTTTTTTCTTTCTCTTTTTATCTTCTTTCTTTTTTCCTTTTCCTTTTTCTTTTTTTTGTGTTCGGCTCATTTGGACTCCCCCATTTTTTTCATTTTTTGTCCGGAGTCTCATCTTGACTTGTGGGGGAATCATAGTCTCCATCATCCTTTCCTCACTGGGACAATGCTCTAATAATGATGATCATCACACTTTTATTTACTTACAACTCGAAATTACAACTAAATGAAGAATAATATGACTATATAATGCCTCTAGCAATGTACCAGGATGTGCAATGATCTAGCATAACATGTAATCAATGATGAACCATGTCTTTGCCACAAATACTATGTCAGCTTTATATGATCATGCAAAGCCTTATGATGATGAACACACATGTCATGTGACGGAACGGTGGAAGTTGCATGGAAATATATCTCTAAATGGCTATGGAAATGCCATAACAGGTAGGTATGGTGGCAGTTTTGAGTAAGATATAAGGTGTCTTATGTGTGATAGAGCGAATCATATCACGGGGTTTCGATGCACCGGCGAAATTTGCACCAACTCTTGAGGAGAGAAAGGGCACTGCACGGTATTGAAGAGACTAGCAAATTATAGAAAGGTGAGAGTGCGTATATCCATGGACTCAAATTAGTCATAAAGAACTCATATACTTATTGTGAAGCCTTATTAGCTCTCTCGAGGCAAAGCACTACTGCATGCCCCTAGGGAGGAGATTGGGAGGAGTTAACCATCGCGCTCCCCCGATTCGAACAACACGATGGGATTTCATTTCGGACATAATAATGATCACACCTCATCACCATGCCATGACAATTGCTTAGATGAGAATTGAATAACAAATTTTAATACCGATATTTCTACTAACCAATGATCATGAACCAATATCCTTTCATATTAATATATCAGTATATTCAACACATTTTTCATCTTTAGTGAGCTACATGAAAGTTTTTATTATATCCTAACACGTGCAAATTACCATCCCTATTGCCTTATACTCTATAAAATATTTAAGTGAAGCATGAGAGTTCAACTATTTCTATAAAATACGACCGCCGTCCTGCTCTTACAAGATATAAGTGAAGCACTAGAGCAACTGCCTAGCTCAAAAGATATAAGTGAAGCACATAGAGTATTCTAACAAATTATGATGAAAGAGTGTCTCTCTCGAAATGTGTTTCTAGCAAACTAGGATTGTGACAAACTAAAAGGAAAAATAAACTATAATACATGATGCTCCAAGCAAAACTCATATCATGTGATGAATAAAAATATAGGTCCAAGTGACATACCGATAGATTGGAGACGAAAGAGGGGATGCCTTTCGGGGCATCCCAAGCTTAGACGTTTGGGTCTTCCTTGAATATTATCTTGGGGTGCCTTGGGAATCCCCAAGCTTAGGGTCTTGTCGCTCCTTATTCCTTCATCCATCGTTGTCTCACCCAAAACTTGAAAACTTCAGCACACAAAATTCAACAAAACCTCATGAGATCCGTTAGTATAACAAACATATCAAATACTTTAGGTACATTTTAAATACTTTATTATCACCTCGTGAGATTCGGAGGCGACGCGTGACGGATTTTACGGGGTGGAACACCCGCACTCCCCACGACGCCTTGGAACCGCCGTCCTGGCAATAAAGCCTGTCGTGCGGGTTCAGTCACATCATTGCTCCGCCATCTGCAACTCGCCCTTCGTCTTGCACATAAGCAGCTCCTCTGTTCCTTCTCTCCCCACTTCCAATCTCTCCGCCGCCATGGCACCAGGCAGATAAAGGAAGAAGAAGGCCGCCGTGTCGGGGCCGCCGGTCCCGCCGGGGCCGGGGGCCGCGCTGCGGAAGCCTCTGATCCTCAATGAAGAAGGCCTGGACAAGGTGCGACCGATGACGACCTGCGCCCACAATGGGAATGAGGCGATGAAGATCTGGCCGGCATCGCACCCCGCAGCTCAGCGAGGGGGCACGACGTTCTCATTCTTCCTCCACTCCGTCTTTGCAGGGTTGGTGCCTCCCTTCTCTGATTTCTTCAATGTCGTGCTCAGGCACTACCAGGTCCACACGCTGCACCTGCACCTGAGCTTGGTACTCCTTCTTTCCGTCTTCGCGTACCTCTGCAAGGCTTTCCTGGGGGTGATGTCGTCTATGGCTTTCCTCCAGAAGTTCTTCCGCCTTCGCCTGACTACGGCGGACCAGTATTTGGGCTGCGTGTCATTCCAGATGGTCGCGGGCATGCGCGCGTGCATCATCAACATGCGGCTTCTCGAGCAGGTGGAAGGCTTCAGGGAGCGCCGGGTCTACATGGACACGCGCTAGTACAACCCCCTTCTAGAAACCCCGGAGGCGCCAGCGGTGCAGAGCTTCGGGTGGGGGCACGCTGAGCTGACCGCACCGTGCTGGAGCCAGTCATGGCGAGGATGCGGGTGCTATAAGCCGGCAGGCTCATAGCGGCCATGGTTGTTAAGGAGTTCATGCGCAAGTGCATTGCTCCCCTCCATAGGCGCGCACAATGGTATGGACTCATTCGGTCGTGGAGGACCCCATGAGGCTGAGCGCCGATCGCCTCGCCCCGGAGGTGGTGGAGGGGCTGGCGAATGTTCTCAATGCCGCGAGGACGCGGTTGCCGCCGCCAGAGGTGGCTCCAATATATTGCTTCGAAAACCGGGAGGACGCGCGGGCAGGCATGTCACAGTTTGATCAGTGAGGGCTGGTGCCCGCGGGTCATGTGGGGCCCCGCGACAATTCGGGCCAAATGTTGTCGATCCCTGGAGGCGATGACGACGTCAAGATGGCGGCCGCAACCAACGCCGGGAGTGAGGCGACGGCACCCCCGCCGTCCCACCGCCAGCCGACGGCGTGGGCCTGCAGCCGAGGTGGCAGTGGCGTTGGGGGGTCCCGAGCTGGGGCCCGGCGGTCTGCGCCCCCGGAGGAGGAGACCCTTGGCACGGAAAGCCCTCCACCTAGCGGGGCGACCCCGCCTGTCGAGGCTCTGAGAGGGGGCATAGGCAGGCCTCTTGAGGGGGGCCTGGGAGGAAGACCCACAGAACCTCGGGGAAGCAGCGACAGAAGCTGCCTGGGAGGGAAGTTGACGAGGAGGCAATGGGTCCCTAAAGATGAGTAAGCCTCCTTGCCATGCGCACCTCTCGCGCTCACTTCTTCACCTTGCAAAGCTTGGTCTGATCCCCAGGAATGGAGGAGGAGCTCCCTGCCGAAGAAGAGGAAGGAGGAAACCCGGGACAAGGATGCCGCGGGGCCGTAGGGGGCTCAACGAGAGCTAGGAAAGAACGACACGCCAGCAGCCCCGCCGAGCCCTGAGGAGCACGGTGGAGTCGCCGAGGAAGAGACGGCGGCCTTCGCCCAGCTGCCCGAGGAGGTCTCCCCTCCTGCCGGAGGAGGAGGGCCTCCGGAAGCAGTCCACTCCGAGGGGAGACGGGCACTAACGTGGCGGACACAACAAGCCTCGCACGATTGCCAGGGCGCCACGAGGTGGAGGAGGTCGTGCCGAGCCCTCCCCGCATGGCCGAGCTGCCGGCAGCAGCGGGAGTCAAGGTGGAGGTCGAGGTGGATCCCGGCCGCCTGGAGGGGAATGAGGCCCCCATAGGTGGAAACCTGGGCAGGTCTGGTGACGCAGCAGCCCCCGGACCCTCAGGGCCACCGAGGGCGGAGGAGGAGGAGTCGGGCGCGTCCTGGGCTTTAGTGCCGGTGAGCCACAACATCCTACTACGAAATCGGACTCTGTGCCATACCCGATTGTCCCTCATCTCCTTGGAGGCCGACCTCATGGCCGAGGAGGAGAACCTCCACTGGGAGCGGGAGTACCTCGTGGGAGGCTGGCGGCAGCTAAACGTGGCCGCAACCGAGCTAGGTCGCCGCCAAGCCGGCGCGGCACGATGCCTCGAGGAGGCGGTGCTAGCGGAGAAGGTCTTTGCGGAGCGTGCCGCGGCTCGCGAGGTGGCGGTCGCCTGGCTCGAGAGCAGGGCGGTGGTCCTAGAGCTGGACATGGAGGTCCGGGAGCGTGACCTCCTGCAGACCACAATCGAGCAGGAGAGAGGTGGGAGCGCCTGGAGAACCTGGATCGCGTTGTGGCGGCCAGCGAGGCCTCCTACAAGGAACGCCTTGCGAGAGCCTACGCCACGCTCAAGGAGAAGGCTGTGAATTACAAGGAAGAGGTCAACAAGCAAGCCAAGGACAAGGTCGAGCAGAAGACCAAGGCCCTTGACGACACCTACTCCCAGAACATGCAGAAACAGGAGGACCGCTTCACGAAGAGGCGCGGCGAGCTTGACACCGAAATCGCCAGACTCAAAAAGCAACTCACGGCGTCGGAGGCTGAGAAGCGGAGCATGAAGGAGCTCCAGGCCACGACCCATCCTGAGCTGGAGGAGCTCCAGGCGCAGGTGGGAGCTGTCAGCAACGAGGCGCAGCGGACCCGCGATGAAGCTGCCCAGAGATGTGGGGAGCAGCACCTGTGCTCCAAGATGTTCCAAGAGCTCGCGGAGCGCGCCCGCTGTGTCATGGCTGCCTTTTCCATCGAGAGGGTGGAGAACCCTCGGGAAACCAATGACGCCAGCCACATGGCCTTCTTCACGAGACTCGTGGAGTGGTTGGAGGCAGGCTCCGCCCGGTGGAACGAGATCCATGACGCCGCGTGCCGCGACCTTCTGAGCCAGGCGTCGACCTGCATCTTCAGCAACCTGTTGTGCATTGACCGTGACTTCGACTTTGATTAGGTGCTATCTCCGGTCCCTGAGGAGCTTCGAGGCGAGCTTGCGAGGGCGTTGGAAGACCATGTGGCGAGCCTGCTTGAGCGGTTCGCGCCTGATGGAGAGGGGTCCGGCGAAGAAGGCGGTACCGCCGTTGATGATGCCGACATCGGCTCTATTGCTTGAGCCCTTCTCGCTCTCCTTCCTGTAACAGGGTAGATGTGGCCCCGCGGGGGCATGAAAACACTTGTGGGGCACTTATGTCTTAAGTACTTAATGTTTTATGCATTTCTGTTTTCCTCCTAAGGCCTTTCTCTCCCTTTTATGTTGCCTCTGTCTCCTTCGTCGCTGGGACCCATCCCCTGAAGCGGGCTATACCGTTGCCGGTATGCCTGGAGCGTGCGCTCAGCAAGGCGAGAGGGTGTAGGGCTCTTTGGGCTGGTTGGAGTCCCTGAGGCGCGATGCTCAGGGTCCTCCCCTTGATGCGCAGGCAGCTCGTGCCAAGGAAATCAGGACGCCTCGAGAGGGAAACGAGAGGGAGGAAACCCTAGGGGTGCTTTAGACTTAGCTCCTTCGAGGTGTGTAGCTTGGAGCGAGTCCTCCGCAGGGAGCGGCTCGTGAGGCGCGATCCCTCGCGAAGCCTCCTGCCCGTGGGACGCCGCTCGTGAGGCCTCCCGAGGCCTTCAATATCCCGCACCAGGGAAATTGCCAAGTTTTCGCAAGTAATGCAACAGGGCGCGCTCGCGAGGTCGCCTGTGGGTATTACGCGAGGCGACAAGAGTACCAAGGACCTGGTGAGGTGATCTACACAGGAGCAGGCCCGCGAGCCAGTGCTTAGTCGCTTGGACTTTGCAGTGTGCAGGGACTGACCCGAGCACACACACCGTGCCCAGCCCCCGCTCGCGTGACAGATACGAGGGAGATCACGAGCGCGCGCCCTTCCTGATGCATAGTCAGTTGCAAGCACACAGAAATTCTAAAGGAAATGAGCTTTACTGATATATGAAGTAGGTTCATTACATAACAAAAAGATACATCCTGTCGTGTTTGAAACGGGTCAGCTTGAGGTTGTGGCCGAGAGGCGTCCCTCAAAAGATGACAAAAACGCTGCCGTGACGGACACGGGTCAGTCTGAGGTTGATTCAGATGAAAAGCGCCCTCATGTCAAAAAGTCCGCCATGACTGAGCATGGGGCATCCGCCAGCGCTGAGCATGGGGCTTCCACGAGAGTGGGAAGGAGCGTTCGCTAGCGCAGAGCATGGGGCTTCCACGAGAGCGGGAAGGAGCGTCTGCTAGCGCGGAGCATGGGGCTTCCACGAGAGTGGGAGGGAGCTCCCGCGTGCCAAAGGCAGCGCTCGTAGAGAGAGCTCCGGAGCGTGTACAACTCCATTACGCTCGTATCCTTGGAGCACGGATAGAAGTTACGATGATGGAGGGCATTTCATGTGTTTTGTACCGGAACACCCTCCGCTATCACGAGTGGGCCCGCGGTGAGCTGGGGGCTGGTTGTTAACCACGTCCGCATTTCTTGCGAAGCGGGACTCCAGGCTCATGCGCATCAGTTGATTTGATGTGAAAAATCTTTTCTTAAACAAAGGTAATTAAATGCAATGCTTAACTAATTGTCTACATATTAATTGCATTAATGGTTTGATTTCTAAATTGATTCTGTGTTCAGTTTCTTTTTTTTTTTGTATTAATGACTCAATTCCATATTTGATTCTGCGTGAAAAAATCCCTCATTAAACAGATTTAATTAATTGCAAGTGTGATTAATTCTCTGCCTATTAATTTATTATTGGTTTGATTTTCAAATTGATTTGGTGCTCGTTTTTATTATTTTGTATTAAAGGTTGGGTATCAACGACGTAAAAACTCCTACTTTAGAAATAGAGAAATGCAAAGTCATCGATGATAGTATCAATTAGAAAATTAGTGATGCACATTCTCTGAAATCTTGTCATCCCAATAGCCAATAAACACAAGGCAATTCATCGTGCCCCATAGAACAAATGGCAGCCGCAGGCAACCTTGTTGGTCGCACGCAAATTGCCATTTGACGCACGACAAACTGATTTTTTGATATGGGAAAACTGATAACGCACGGGGAAAATTCTATGAGTTAAAATTTATGATTGGCCAATTGACATCTACAATCAGCTTATATACAAAAACACAAGTGATTGGCCAATTGACGACGCAGCTATCTTTGTGGCTCCTGCTAAGGAGGACGTCCATCGCCTCACGGATATTCTAGCCGGCTTTGGTGAAGTCACAGGGCTTGTTACCAACTTTGACAAAAGCATTGTCGCCCCAATTAGATGTGCCAAGATTGATTTTGATGACGTACTACAGCCTTTCCCAGCTAGGAGATCTACATTCCCCCTCAGATATCTCGGGCTACCCCTGTCGGTCCACCGCCTGCGTAAGATTGATTTGCAATATCTCGTGGATAAGGCCGCGGGCAAGTTGGCTCCTTGGCAAGGGAGTCTAGTTGCGACGGCGGGCCGAGCCGCCCTGGTCACGTCCGTCCTTACGGCCCAGGCTACATTCCATGCCACTTCCCTTGCTCTTCCTGATGGCACCGTGGATGCACTTGAGAAGATTGAGCGAGCCTTTTTGTGGGCGGGGTGCGACAAAGTTTCCGGCGGGCAGTGTAAGGTGAATTGGAAAACTGTGTGTTCGCCCAAGATCTTTGGGGGCCTTGGCATCCTGGATCTTCGCAAATATGGTCGAGCGCTCTGGCTTAGGTGGCCGTGGTATGAGTGGACGGAGCCGGACAGAGCTTGGGTCGGCTTGAGCAAGCCTTGGGATGCAAAGGACATGGAGCTTTTCTACGACGTCACCACCATTACTGTGGGCAACGGTCTGTTGGCAAGGTTCTGGCTATCCCCTTGGCTCAATGGAGAAAAACCCAAGGATATTGCTCCTCTCGTGTTTCAGATCTCGGCAAGAAAGAATTCTTCGGTGTGGGATGCACTCTTGGACAATGCTTGGCTTTCGAGAATTGACATGTCTCAAGGGCTCACGGTCGACCACATTCACCAATTCTACACACTTTGGGCGAGGCTTGATATTGTTCTCTTGCAGCATGACACTCCGGACACCATCGTCTGGGATCGCACGCCCAATGGCTCTTACTCCGCTGCTTCTGCCTATCTCGCGCAATTTGAGGGAGCCATCGTCACACGCATGAAGCCCGCGGTTTGGGATAACTGGGCGCCGCCCAAGTGCAAGTTTTTTTCTTGGCTTGTCATCAAGAATAGGATCTGGACCGCGGATCGATTGCAGAAGAGGGGTTGGCCAAACTGTGGCCTATGCCAGCTGTGTCAAAGGGAGCCGGAGTCTGCGGCGCACCTTCTCTTCAAGTGTAGGTACTTCATCCGTGTGTGGGAGGCCGTAAAGACGTGGCTGGGTGCCTCGGAGTTGCGTCTTGACCAATGGGGTGGCCTGCCTTCGGTGCAAGATTGGGGGAATGCCGTGGTGCTTACCCATGGTCACAGGAAGAAAGCTATTGCCACCACACTCATGCTTGTGGCGTGGGCACTGTGGAACGAGAGGAATGCACGGGTTTTTCGCAAGAAGTCTACACTGCCTTCCATCGTCTTCGCACATGTTAGGAATGAGGCCAAGTTGTGGGTGACCGCCGGTGCTAGGCACCTGGGCTCTATTATGCCGCGAGAGTAGGCTTTTGTCTCATTTGTTGAGGAGTAATGACCTCGCCATTAACATTAACTTCTGTTACCCTTCTTCTTTATTAATGAGATGAGGCAAAGCTTTTGCCTCCGTTCCGAAAAAAATATATACAAAAATATCAAGGCTATAATAGAATGTGAAAAATGAGGTGACAGATCAATCAGTCGTATAATGTCAAAAATAAACAATCAACTAGTATTAATTTATTGCACGACGTCTACTTCCACCGATAGTACAAAGTTATACTAAATAAACAACAATTAATATAAATCTGAAGGATTATTTCTTTTAAATACATTAACCAAATAGAAATTCACAAAAATACCTCCTATGCTATCGTCATGCTGCCCTCCAGCACCAGGAGCCTACAATTCACCACCTATGTGCCCTGCTCCTGGTTCTCTGTCATTGCGCTTGTTTGCAAGGGTTGAGTTCAGTGCAGCGATGCTGGAAGAGACAGGAGCACGCATATACCAACTGACCGCTGATTCAATCCTCCAATATAGGATCGTTAGTTCCTACTTTTTCATTTTTTATTATGGAGCGCTATATATAGGGAAGGTTCATCAGGAAGTATGGCATTTACGAAAATATATGAGAGTTTCTGATAGTTTTGATTGTAGAGAATGGCATTTTCTTTAGAACAACATGATAGTTTCTGATAAAGAAAAAATATATTTTTAAAACTATCATCCGCATGATTTTGATTAGACGATGAGAGTGTTCGCTGGGACATTCCAATAAACGTTTGCCAGTTAACATTATTGTTTTCTGTTTAGGGGTATCACCGTTCATGCTGAAAGGTGTGATTCTTGACCAACCAGCCTGCCATCATTTTAATAAAAACACATTAAAATAACCATCACTTTAATCATATTCATCGATGCTTAGAAAGGCGAGCCAGTCGGCTAGAGGAAAAACAACTTGTTTTCCTCTTCCTTGAGACACGGAAAAGGAAGCTCCAATGGCGCTTTTAATGGAGGGATTCGTGTTAGTGATGGTCTTTGCAAACTAGATAATAGCCCTCGCGTTGCTGCGAGACTTTCTGCTTTCTTGAAGAACAACATACATTGCATGAAAAGGAAATATGGCTTGAAATGTTAAATAGATCCATTTACATTTGACATGTTGCTGTTATAGATTTAAAATGTTGAATAAGAATGTTTGCCCCACATCAAAATATTTATCACTAATGTACCTGAATTCCTATTCTTGGTGGTTAGGTTGGCTTGTAAGAGCATTACTCTTGTACTCTTCATTGTCCTATAGTGACTTCACATGAAGCATTTATTCACCTGTACACATGTGTCCAAATTCATGTAGCCAAGTTTTAACCACCGGAAAGAAAGGGACATGAGATGGCTATATGACAATACATGTAAAGCACACCTAAACCTAATCATTGTGTCATCAAGCGAGACATGAGTACCCAATTGAGATATACATTATTCATGAGCATCCCTCAGTTCATGTACCATATACATCTATGTTTTATAGTTGTGGCGTAGACAATCATATATCACAATTTACCAACAATCTAGAAGAACAACCGATAGCACATGTATATTAGGATGAAAAATAATACAAAATTTCATTCATCCACGAACATAATTATAGAAGGTGTAACACAAAAAATAGTAAATCAAACAGAGTAGGATAACCTGATTGTAAGTAGCAAGATAGTAGATGAGGGTTAGGAATGGAGCCATAGTGGAGTTAGGAACAACCTGTTATGAATCAAATGCAGTGAGGACTTGAGAGAGGTACCAACGGAGCACGGGAACTCCAAATTTCTCTGAGATCTATCACTTGTATGAGAAAATAAGTAGCACGGCAAGCCTAATTTCAGAAATTTAATCAGGGATTATGATAAGGGAGTAGTTACCTGCTGATGGGTAAAGTTTTGGGCACCATTAATTGAAAGATAGGAGTATTGTGGTAACCCCGTATCGCATATCTGACCAGTACATTTTTACAATCAAACAATATTAATATATCATCACCATGGCCGCAAACACATCTTATTATCCCTGATAGGTCTTAGCAGTTTCGAGGGTTCCTCCCCTGCCTCCTGCCCGCTCCCGCCGGCCTCCCGCCCGCCTCCGCCGCCAGCTGCGCCCTCCGGATCCCCGCCCCCGACCCCCTCCAACCTCCTCCCGATCCCGCCCTAGCGCCGCCTCCCCGGGAGGCGGCCAGGTCGGCACGCTCCCCCCCCTCGTTGCCCCCCTCCTTCCCCCCTTCCCCCGCCGCCGCCAATGGGCGCCCCTGGCCCTGAGCCCGGTGGGGTCGACGGCGGCGGGACCTACTATACCCGCGCGCACGTCTCCCCTTCCTGGGGCAGGGGGTGGCGGCGGTGATCCTCGGCTAGGCGGCGGCCCGGCGACCCTGTGGCGGTGGCCGGCGGCGAGCGAGGTGGCGGCATGGCTCCTTAGCGGTGGGACGGCGTGGTGGCGTGGGATGGCCGGCGACACGCCCCCAGCCCAGATCTGGGCCCTGCGGGCCCCATCTGGGTCCTAGCGAGCCGGCCCCCGACGTGGCTTCGTTGTCTTCTGTGTGGTGAGGAGGAGGAGCAGCTCGGACGAAGGGCGGCGACGCCGAGGGCGTACCTTCTGCAACGCGATGGCGGGAGCTTTACATGCGTCTGAGGGCCTGGTCAGGCCTGTGAGCCCACGGGCCTGGTATGCTCCTGCTATTGTATCTGGTCGGCTACCGTCGTTGACGGTGGACGTTGAGCCCTCCCGCGTGCCAACGGTGCTGCTGCCCCTAGTCCCGGCTCCTATTCGTCGCTCTGCAGGCCTCACTTCGCGGTGTCGTGGTGAGACGACGTGGAGGCTTCAAGACCGCATTGGCGTAGGGTGGTGGTCGGTTTGGTGGTAGGCTTCGGAGTGTCCGAGGTGAAGGTCGGGATCGGGGGAAACCCCTGTCGGCCTGGCCGACACTGACGCGGTGGCACCTGGGCGTGCCGCCGGACCTTCCTGGAGGGCGTCGGGGGCTACCCTTCCTCTCGCCTCGTCGCGTACCAGTGGAAACCCTTGGCAGCAGCAACGTCATCGTCGCGGTCCTTCTTGGAGGTGTTGATTGGTACCGACGCTTCGGAGTCTGGGAGCTTGGTGGGAGATCTCTGGTGGACGCAGTGGTCGTGAGGCTTCTTCGTTTTTGTCGATCCGCCATTGTCGGAATTTGTTTTTTTTGTTTTTTCTCTCTCGTTTCTTTTGGGTGTGACTGTGTTGCTTCCACCCTAGCACCTATCGTTGGCTGTATCGGTTGGTTGCTTTGTAATACAAAGGGGGGCACCCTTTTTCAGTCTCAGCAGTTTCTTCTTAAGTGTAATGTAGTTTTAAACAATAATAACTGAACCAAGACATCTCATCTTTAGGTTTCTACTGAAACTTTGGTCTTGACTTCAAATTAACTAATGAAGTGACTACTACTATGCGTGTGACATCATTAGGATAGAACATGGAAGTACCGGGACTTCTTTTTCTGAGACTTAGGTTGGGAATTCATATGTACTCCAAACATTCGACCAGCAGGATCCAAATCCATATGCAGCAGAATTATAGAACCTCATGTCCAAGGACATCATGTTGTAGTAGGAGTAATAGAGCGATCATACATGTTGCCACGTTGGACATTCGGACAAAGTTAAATTCAACAACAGTGGTCTCAACAGTTTCTTCCCAACTTAGCCTATTTTTTATGAATAATAACTGCACCAAAATGTGACATCTTCATGTATCTACTGAAACTTCAATCACGACTTCAAATTAACTACTAAAGTGATCCAAGAAATGAACATAATTGTCAGATTGACGACCCTATATTGAATCATACCGGATTGGCCGAGATAACTTAGCAAAGAGGGAGATTTTGAACCGTCCTTGTAGGCCGACGGTGACGGCGAGCGTGTGGCGGGGTGCGACGACGGCATCCTCGGGCGCCAATAGCTGTTTCGTGTCCCACCAGTTCTTTTTTGTACCTAAGCTGACGGCGACGTCACATCCAGACGACTAGAGATGTCGATGTAGGTCGGGTGAGGCATGAGAGAGTGGCGTACCATGTCGTTGTGCCCTTGATGGACTGGGTCATGGAGAATGTGAGAACCTCAAAGCGCGTAGTTGCCGAATACGCCTAGGTTGAAGGTGAGTGATGCCGCTGTCGGTGGCATCTTCTACTAACGACCGGCTGGTAGAAGAAGCATCGAGCCTCCGCCTCCTCCTCAAAACATGTATCAACAGGCGTCGGGTGCTCCATTAGTTATAGGTCACGGTGCGCAAAACCGAATCAGAAACCGAAAACCGAACCAAAAAATGCAAACCGAACCAAAATTTTGGTTTTTTCAGTTTCCCCATTTAATCTTCCGTTTTTTAGGTTAGAAACCGAACAGTTTCTGGTTAACCGAAATAACCACAAATAGCTTTAGTGTGCGAAGACACGAAGTGATTCCTTCAGCCACCCCTGCTTTTAAAGCCCTACGCCCACTGCGCCACAACTCGCTTTGCGATGTGGTACTAAACATATGCAGCTCGAACCAACAGGGCACCAGGGGCACACAGTGCCTGTTTCATCTTTGGGCTGAAATTATCCGGCCCAGATGGCTGTTGTTCAAAAGTTCGCGTCAACTTTGGTAATTACCGAAACCGAACCGAATTTATATGGTTATTACTTATTACCGAAACCGAACCATATCTATGTATAAAACCATATAAACTGAAGTATAAAACCATATAAACCGAACCAAATCAAACCGAAAAAACCGAATGCACACCTTGACTTATAGGGAAATCGACACAGCTGTTATTTCTACATTAATTTGGTGGAGAAGAGGAATGGGACCGGAGTTTTTCTAGACAAAGAAGAGGAAGGGGAGTGGAAGAAGAAGAGATAGACTTTGGGAGATTTAATTCGGGATATTGACTTGGCGTTCGAAATCACTAGTTAGGGAGTACACCTCGCAAAGGTTACGCGGGGTGTTCTCCGCGCGCGACAAGTGTCGTGTTCTGGGCGCGCTCAAGACCTTTCAACCGCGCTCCGCGCATGACACTTGTCGTGCGGAGAACAGTCCGGTGATATCCGGTTTCCGGTTTCTTTTTTCTGGTTTTCCCTTTTGCAATTAAGTCCTTAAACAATTTAGGTTTTCTAGTAATGCTCTGATCTATTTCTTTAGATTTGTTTCTCTGCTGGATTCGTCGTCGAGCTCGCGTAGCTTCATAATAATTTTGCAAAGCTTCCGCATAATTTCCTTCGGATTGAGCCAACATCCGTTACGGTCGTTCATTCTATTCAAAAAATCTCCGTTCCAAAACCGTACATGAGGTTTTCATCTCATACGGCTCCTCCCTTCTGTACATAATAGTACTAAGCGAAATAATCTATAGAATCAAAATAGAATTAGTCCCGTCTCATTATGAACCGAAAGGGGCTGGTATTTTTCCAAGAAATCTCTAGCCAACCTTCCCATCCCACCCCATTGTCCCACTGCCGTCTTCCTTCCGCCGTTGCCCCGCCGTCGTCGTCCCGTCCTTCCGTCGTCGCGCCGCCGTCTTCGTCCCGCTGTCGTCTTCCTTCCGCCGTCGCCCTGCCGTCGTTGCCCCGCTGTGGTCGTCCCCGGATAATCGTGTAATCATGGTTTCCTGTTTCCTGTTTTCTTTTTTCCCATTATATTTCCGGGAAATGGAGATTTCAGGGGAAATTACGGGTGGGGGCTTCGAACACAATCAAATATAAACTTTCAACTGTTTCTTATTGGTCACCGTTTCTTTCCAGGTAATGGCTTGCCCCTTTTGCCGAGCGCCAGGTGGCCCTTGTTCTTCCTTTGATTCTTGTGCGTCTGTGTTCACTGTGGTGCTAGATCGTCGTTGTTCGAGGCGTGTTGTAAGATACTATTTCTTGTTTATCTGATTGTGACATATGGTTTATGTTGTTTTGGTTGGAAGGTATTCTAATGCCTTCGTTTATATGATTATGATGTTTGCTTCCATTCCTTTTGTAGTATGTTCCGTGCAGTGTTAGATCACATCTTGCTCGGTACATTGAGGAGTGCAGAGCTTTAGCTATTAGGAGGGATGACAAAGATATTGATCTTGCTCTTCACACCAGTGAGGGTGACCTATATGGTGTTTCGTTTAGGTATGGTTGGGTGAGCAGTAAATTCCATGGTCCTTCCTGCGAGGGACTGGTGAATGATTATGGTCTATGTCTTGGTGACATGGTTACTTTTAGGCTTGAGCACGATGGACTATGATTGTTGTTGATTTTCATCTAGGTGGTGATATGTTGTTTCCTTTACCCTATGTTGGTAAGGTTTGTTTTTAAGGAATTTTTAATTTTGTTTGACGTGATATGTTTCCTGTTCTGCTTAACCTGTGAAATTTATTTTTTGTAGCGCTAGAGGATCTGAGTGAATCTGAGAGGGAACTTGTTGATAGTTGTTTTTATAGTCGTGGTGTCGATCTGAATTAGCATCAAATGTATTTCATGTCGCGACAACTCTTTGATGACAACTACATTCCGTGTTCTCCATTTGTTCATCGGATTACTTCCATGAATGTTAATGGTCAAGATATGGTGAGCTTTGTTTTTGGGTATTGTTTATTTATTTGTTATTTGCTCTCATTTACCGTTTTAAATTTGTAAACAGAACACCTTATAACTTGATGTTTTGGTCAGCTTATTCCGAGCATGGTTATGAGGAGTTTGAAGGAATTTTTGTCAATTCCTAGGACTGGTTCTTTAACTCTTGAAGTTACTTTGGATTCTCAAGTTGATGATATATATGTGAGCATTCCTTGTTCCTACTTTATTGGCTTGGGTGGTAGAATGGTGTTCAAGAAGGAAGGTTTCAGTAATTTTCTTCGCGCATCCTATATTGAAGTAAACAATTTGGTGCTCATAACCTTCAAAGAGCGTGATGAGGAGCTTGTTGTTATTTTCAGTCTTCTGCCGCAGTGATGCTACTTATAGACTGTGAAGTAAAACATTTGTGTAGCGTATAGTTCTATGCAGATGTTTTTAAAAATATATATGGTACGAAAGATTGATATTCAGATATATAAAACTGATGTGTATATAGATGGGTAGGAAGCACGGTTTGCGCAGTTTGTTAACGGACGGTTATACTCATTGAGAGCACTATTATGCAAGTGCTAGAGGCACGTTTGTTGATGAATAAGGGACGAGTATTTTGTTTGTAGTGTTTTTCATTCGACACGTTCACTTTCTTAGAAAAAGGCACGGGTATTTTGTTATGAGATGCACGTTTTTATCTGAAGCAGATACACAGGGTAACTAAGTCATGTTTGGTGAAGGTTAAATACTCGCAGAGAAACGTGCCTCTCGCACACGCACTGCGGTGCATGTCTTGCGCACAAATTGGTGCATCTTCCGCCGATAGAACCGTGCTCTAGTTTACCGCACGGACCGTGCTTCGTGAGTCTGTGCCAGCCGTGCATCTCGCACACGCACAGCCGTGCATGTTCTGTGTGCACGTACGTGAATCTTGCTAATATAAAACCGTGCATATCTCAAACGCACATCCGTGCATGTTTCCGTTTGTGCAGTGGCTCTCACACAAAAAGCAAAGTGCATGTCCAGATTACAGATTTGTGCATCTTCCTATTATGAAGGTGTGCCTCTGTTTTGTATCACGACATTCCTATCTAAAAACCTTGATTTGTGTTTCCATATGAGCCGTGGCTGTCATACACGCATCACCGTGGATCTGCTATGTACAACTATAGTTCATCTTCCTAATATAAAATTGTTCTTAGGCACTGTTGTGGAAGTAGGAGAGTTTCAGGTTATGCCACTGTGTTCTATATACTTTATTGTCAACATGTTTACTCGATATAATATGTATGCGCACTTTGTTGAATTTTGATTGACAATTTGAAGAAAATTTTTGATGAAAAAAAACAGAGTTGTGGTTCTGGTAGATGATTTCACGTGAAGGAGGGTTCTCGGACTTCAAATAGCCAGTTGCTTCATATGAGGAGGTACATAATTTCCATTTCAGCTACTAAACTAGTACCATTTACACGCACAGGGACAAAAGACAACTTCAACCTAGTAAGGAAACAAGTCTTTAGCAGCAGTGCACAGCAGCTGTACAATGCGCTGAAAGATAATGGAGACAGAATGATCATTGCGCTCTTTGAAGGTGATCAGAACAACGTTCTTTTCAGCAAAAGATGCAGCTGAAAAGAATTCTTTGAAAGAAGACTTCTGAATCACCATCTTGCCGTCTTTTTTGCAGATGGAGTATGACGAAGGTGTGATGACATTGGTGTGTTTACCGCGTGCTTCAAGGGTCATCCTAGCGTTGGCAGGTACGTCCACCCACGTCTTCAAGGTTGAGACAACATTCTTTGGAATTTTCTAAATGTAAGAGATATAAAGTAAATATAAAAAAGGTTAATTTCTCATTCAATTAAATAGTGGGAGTTGTTCAGTGTGGAAACAATAATATTTATAGTATTGAATGTAATTTTATTATGGAATCAGTAAATTAAAACAATCAATAGATAGACCAAGAAAATAGAACAACCGCACACTGAAATGTTTTTTTAGTATAGTGCATGTATAATAGAAATGCAGAACTTGCAGTGTGTGATTGTCAGCAGGTCGACAAAGAATGCTTAAAAACATTTAATATGTAGAATGATAACTGACCATGATACTATCTTTTGTGTTGGTCGTTGTGAACGCATGGACAAACGGGCGACAACGGATGAATGTATCTCTTAATAGGTGACGCAGAAAGAGTTGTGTTTGTTTGTACGTAAGCTCAATATCCTGTGAGTAGACACAACAGTGAACATACTTGGAATCATTAGAAGAAAGATCGTCCAGAGATTGCAAAAGAACATATGCAAGATTAGTTGTGAACAATATTTAATACTAGGCATGAATATAGAAGCTAGCAAAAAATTTAATTGAAATATTAGTTTCTTACCGAGATGAGGCAATGGAAACAGCCTTTTATGATTGCGATAAGTTACCACATGCATATTCAGTCCATTGTCAGGCAGAAATAACTCTATGTGGTTGCCAGTTTGTAGACCATAATCAGTAGCAAATAGCACCCAGTGATTACCATGGAGTTTTGTGTAGTTTGGACTGTGCTCCAAGAAAACATCGTAAAACCTGTGTTCATAGGTAGAAAGTGTGGCCACAATCTGGTTGTCATGCCATTTCTTTTTACGCTCGTTTTGTCCAATAATGTAATCAGCAAGAAATGCTCTGGCTTTGCAAGGCACGTACTAGGAATAATATTAAAAATTAAAAGGTGTAAGTAAAAAAACAAGAATTAAATTAAAAACAAGTAAACAGGCGGACTTCAAAACTGGATCATGGTCAGCGACTACTGAATAATATACAAAGATAAGTATGGCTAATTTGTCCACTAACCATGTGGCTCGAGCAATTTTCATCTAGAATAACCTCGAACTCCTTGAGTTCTTCAGGGTAAGGTTCGCAATGACCTTTTGGGTTGCGGCAAGTAGGGCAAACCATTTCTGTATAAATTAAGAGCAAAAATTTATGGAATAACTAGAAAATGGTGAAATTAAAGAACAAAAATTACAGTAGGTTAAGCAAATAGCAACTGCAAATAACAACAATTAGGTTAAAGCAATCATAAATATTATAATTCGAAGAACGTTCAGCGTCAATTAATTTAGATCATGGAATACTAGTAATTTCGTAGCGAAAAAGGTGTGCTATAAGCTGGTTGTATTTAGTTAATGATACCTCAAAAGAAAAATGTAATGAAATTTTGTTGTTTACTCATAGGTAAAAATAAATCGGGCAGGTAAGTAGCTAGGTAACTAGAAATTGAGCAGCAAATCTAATTGTATATTCCCTATTCAGTACAAAAATATAAGAGTGTTGTTTAGATGACTAATTTATTTTTCTAAATGTCTTAGATTTCTTTTACAGAAGGAGTACTTTGTAGAGGATCTGGTCGATCATTAACCAAACAAACGTAAACCATAAACATAAAACAAGAAAAATCAAAGGAACCCGCTGAAAAAACGTAATCACAGATTCGAGCATGTAGTGGACGCATACATTTTAATAGGATCTATACCTGTAGATGCAGACCAGCAGTCGGGGACGAACGCAGATGGAGTAGAGCAACCCTAACGAATGACGGGCGTGCAATTTCTGTACACACATCTTAAAAATTTATAAAGAATAAGTAAACGGTAGAGTGGAACTGGACTGGCGAAGAACTATGAACCCTAGAGGCGGCGGACTAATGGGGATGGAGAGATGGAGACAGGGAAGTGATTGAGAGAGATATATAGATGGAATAAGATATAAAGAAGGTCTAGAGACCAAGAGACGGAATGAATGCTTGTATTTTTATTTCACCGAAACTGAGTGAATGCTCATTGTACAGGTGCGCGTATTCCGATGGGGAAGCACAACCGTGTACTGACATTTCGGTATCACATTCATGGACATCGTAAGTTGGTAACCGAGTCGTTTTTGCTCAAAGGTTTACTACTCGTCGGTTCCTGCAGGTCAACACGTCTCCCTGTTCTCGGCCTGGACCGTGTTTCGTGTGTCCCAGCGAGACGTGCCTCTCTCACACGCACAACCGTGCATGTTCTGCATACACTTACGTGCACTACCCTAATATAAAACTGTGCTGTAGTTTTACATCACAGACCGTGTTTCGTGTCTCCATGTCAGGTGTGCCTCTGACACAAAAAGCATAGTGCATATCCAGATTACAGATACGTGCATCTTCGTATTATGAATACGTGCTTACGTTTTGCATCACGAACGTTCCTGTCTGAAAACCGTGCATCATGTTTCCATATTAGCCGTGCCTCTCGTACACGCACCGCCGTGGATCTGCTGTGTACCAATACGGCACATCTTCCTAATATAAAACCGTGCTTCTGTTTTGCATCACAAATAAAGGTATAAATATGGTTAGGCATTCCAATGGGATATTTATAGACCAGATGCATCCAGTAGAGAAAGTGGTGATCCACTAATTTTGGGCATTTACCTTGCTTCTGCAAAGAAAGCCGTCGGTACATAGAGAGTGATCCATAGAAAAATAATGGCATTGACTACGGCAGTTAGTTAATTATAGATATGGTTAGGCAATCCAATTGGTTATTTATAGACCAGATGCATCCAGTAGGGAAAGTGGTGAACTACTAATTTTGGGCATTTACCTTGCTTCCGTCCAGATAGTCATCGGTGCATAGAGAGTGATCCATAGAAAAATAACGCATTGACTACGGCAGTTAGGTAATTGTAGATATGGTTGGGCAATCCAATTGGCTATTTATAGACCAGATGCATCCAGTAGGGTATTGTCATACCGTTCATTCAGATTCGGGGATTACTTGCCACATATCAAAGAGAAGTTTAAATCACTACTTCGAGGTAACATATATGCACTTTTCATATCCAGTAGGTTATATTACGAGTTGTTCTAAATAATTGATATGTAATACTGTTACATATAAATGGACAGCATGTGCAACACCTGTGGTACTGGTTTGCCAACATGTTGTCTAGATCATGAGCAGATTCAACAGTTTTGGGGGTTTGTTCCAGAAGAGCATCGTTTTGGCATGGTAAGTTCAGCATTTCATAATATAAGTTGACTTAAATGACGTGGTCTAAAGTTCATTCTATATATTATTTGCTGGTTTTACTTTGGATATCTTCCTACATATTGTCACGTACTATATGGGCATTTCTTAATATTATCTTTAGAATGATGGGGTCATGTTGTTTAGTTACTCGGAAGGGTTAATTACCGTATTCAACTACTACGTGCTGAATGTACCTTACAGGGGAGTTCGGCAATTCAGATACTATATAAGACGCTATTTTACTGCCAAAACTTCTCATGGATCTAGTTACAGAATGTATGCACGGGACCACGGAGATACAATTGGAATTGGAGGCGGTGGATGGGATTCCTTTTGCTATGATTATGATCTAAAGGCAGGGGACCAGATACATTTGTTTATGATTGTGTACATTTTGTGATGTACATGTCTCCTATACACCCTAGTGGCGAACCAAAGAATATCATACGTGAGTATTTGATACCATGATACATTTTGTCTACTTAATTTCCCTACAATTCACATGTTATTTTGACTGTTTATTTTGTTGAAGCGGATGTATATGACGAAGAAGGACAAATTGTGACGTACAACAATGACTGTAATCTTTCGCCAATGCAACATTTAAACATGACCAACATAACTGGTGTATACCCTGAATATCCAGCACAAATACATTGCTTTACTGGGGCAAACGTGCATGAAAACGTCATGGTAAGTTGTTTATAAACTTTAGTACATACTTTCCACTTACCTAACATTTTTTTTGTTTACACACCTTATTCATAGACCAATAGTTGGTAGACTTGGTCTCCAATAGTTTGGCTCGGTAATGTTGGAAATGCATCGGGATACACACCAGCCATTAGAAGTTCCTTATCAGATCAAGCCTGATGGCCGTCTAGAAATTAAAGGAGGGTCATGGAATTTTTTTATAGATATTCATGATATAGAAGTTTATCAGTGGGTTGTGATATTGGCAATTCCCTCACCGAATCATTACTATCTAACACTTAGGTTCAAAACTATTGGAGCACTCGCAGTTCAGGATTATAGTTCAGACGAAGATGGTGATGATTCGGATGAATAAGATAATAAATGTTACCATGGAGAGGAGGACAGATTTATTATGAATTTGTTGATTTCTTTGGAGCAAGATTCACATATGTTGTGATTGCCTAGTTGTTTGAATAACTTGTTTTGTTAGCAGTTTTTTTTCATCTTCTGTAATCCAAGCGTTCATTTATAAGAATAATCTTCTATTGACGGTTTCGAAGTCACGTTCATGGAGATGGTAACCAAGTCACCATGTCACCCCATTCTCGGCACGGACCGTGCTTCGTGTCTCGTTGCCTCTCGCACGGGCAACCCCGTGCATGTCCTGCGGTAAAATGCGTGCATCTTCCTAATATAGAACCGTGCTCTAGTTTTACATCACAGACCATGCATTGTGCCAGCCGTACCTCTCGCATATGCGCCCTCGTGGATCTGGTGAGTACAGATACAGTGCATCGTCGTAATAAAAATGTGTGCTCTAATTTTACATCACGGACGTTTGCTTTGTTTTTGTCTTCCAGCTGTATCTCTCGCACACAAAGCATAGTTTATATCCAGAGTACCGATACGTGCATGTTCACAATATGAACCCGTGCTTCAATTTTGCATCACGGACGTTCTTTTCTAAAACCATACTTACTGCCTATTGTATGTAGTAAAATTATGCTTCGTGTCTCCCTGTCAGCCGTGCCTCTCTTATACGCAGAACCTTGCATATGCATAGTACTCGTATGTGCATATTTCTGATATGAATCATCACGGAAATCGTGACTAAAACAGTATTCTGTGTTTCCTTGCGAGACATGCATCTCGAGCTCGAAGAATCATGCTCTAATCATACGTGCGTCTTCCTAGTTTAAATCCATCCTCTTGTTTTGCATCACGAGCCTTCCTATCTAAAACTATGCTTCGTGTCTCCCTGTCAGACGTGCTTCTCATACACGGACCACTGTGGATCTGTTGTGTACAGATCTAGTGCATCTTCCTATTATAACAATGTCATTCTGTTTTACACCACGAACGTTCCTATTTAAAAATGTGCTTCTTGTCTCCCTATCAGCAGGTCCTCTCGTACATTCAGCACCTCAGATATGCATCTTCCTAATATGAAAGTGTGCTTGTGTTTTACATGATGGAAATCGTGTCTAAAATTGTGCTTCGTCGTCTCCCTGGGAGCCGTGCCTCCCGCGCATAAAGTAACGTGCATATGCAGAGTGATAATACGTGCATCTTGCTCATATGAATATGTGCTTCGGTTTTACATCACAGACGTTCCTGTCTAAAAAACCGTTCTTCGTGTCTCTGTGTTGTTTGAATCGCAATTTTCGTGATTTCATGCAAAAGAATGTTGTCAGACTTCAAATAGCCAGTTGGTTCATATGAGCTACATAAGTGCTATTTCAACTACCAAAGTAGCACCATCTTGAGATGGGACCATGATTGTACAGGCAAAAGATCATTTCAACCTAACAAACAAACTAGTCCTTAGGGGCAGTGTTGGTTCCATTTTAAGTGCGCCACTAACATCAGCTATACAATGCGCTGAAAGATAATGGACACAGAATGATCATTGCGCTCTTTGAATGCTATCAGAAGAATGTTCTTTTCAGCAAAGGATGTAGCGGACAGGAATTCTTTGAAAGAAGTCTTCTCAATCACCATCCTCCCGTCTTTTTTGCAGATGGAGTATGACGAAGGTTTAATGACATGGGATTGTTCTTATGGAGCTTCAAGGGTCATCCTAGCGTTTGCAAGTACATCCAACCACGTCTTCAATGTTGAGACAACACTCGTTGGAATTTTCTAAAATAAAGAGATATAAAGTAAATATAAAAAATGGTTAATATCGCGTTGAATTAAATAGTTGGTATGTTCAGTGTGGAAACAATATTATTTATAGTATTGAAAGTAAGCTTACATAAATCTAATTTGTTATGGAATCAGTAATCGAAAACAATCAATAGATAGAGCAACCATCAATAGAAATGCAGAACTTGCAGTCTGAGATTGTCAGCAGGTCAAAAGTCATATTTGAACTTCATACTGAATGGTGAAAACATAAAGTTCTAGGAATTAAATATGTTGAAAAACATTTAATACGAAGAGCGATAACTAACCATGGTAGCATCTTTTGTGTTTGTCATTGTCAAAACATGGACAAACGGGCGGCAACGGATGAATGTATCTCCAAATAGGCAATGCAGAAAGAAGCGTGTCTGGTTGTACGTAAGCTCAATATCCCGCGAGTAGACTGTAACAGCCCAAGTGCAATCCTTGCCATCTTGTAATATATATCTCCTGTGTGAACCTTCCATGTTTTGCCATAGTGGTTTGAGTATCAATAAAATTGCTTCATGTCATTTGCATCATGTCATCATATCATAATCAATATTTTGCATCATTATTCCTCATATGATGGTGTTGTTGTGGTGAGTGTGTGTATTGTGGTGTTGGTGTGATGGTGGTTCATGTGTTCTTTTGGTGTGAAGAACCCCTCTTCAACTTTCTATAAAAACTATGCCAAACTCTCTCTTATCAAATATTTGCAACATGTGGAATTTTACTTGCTTATTAATTTTCATAAAAATGTTGCATCTCCTCTATATATTTTGTTGAGATTTAGGAATCAACTCTCCATCATGATCTAATATATTTTCATTTTTGATTCTCCAGAAATCAGATTCATATGTTAATAATAAGTTTTTATTTTGTTTGCTCTAAAAATGCCAAGACCATTTTATTAAATAGGACCCATTTTTTTGTGAGTGCAACTATATTTTTTTTTTCTCTATAAAACCTTCCCATCTTCCCTGGCCTTTATTTTGTTTTTATGTTTTTAAATTGAAGGAAAACCTTTTCTTCTGCGCGGAGAGAGAGAAGCCAGCATGTTGGGCCTCTCCTGGCCCAACAGCAGCGTGCCCAGCGGCCTCCCGCAGCCCAGCCAAGCTTCAGCGTCAGGGTCATCGTCTTCCTTGTACGGCAACCATCCAGAGCGCCACGTCCCCGACCTCATCGATTTGACGGCCGTCGGTGCCCCTGCCCCCCTATAAGAGAGATCCTAGACCTAGCCCGAGCTCCCCTGGCTCCATTTCGTCCCTCCCCTCGCCTTGCCGCCGCCAGGTGAGGTAGCCACACTCCTCGCCGTCGCCATGCTCCCGATGCTCCGACCGAGCCTCTGCTCGCGTGTGGGGTGATCCTTCCGCAGCCTCTCGTCACGCTCCGGTGCCGTGGGATCGTCGCCCCAGGGAGCCTCTTCTTCCTCGACAGCTCGAGGGAGCGCCAAGGCTAGCCAGTCGCCACCGTCGCCCCGATTTTCTTCCTCTTCGTTTCGGGCAGAACCTCGCCGGTGGTCGTCGCTTGATCGCCGTCGCCTCGGTGCCGCTGCGTCGTTGCCGTCTCGCCTCAGGTTGCTAGGTACCTTCCGCCTCCTCCCTGCGTTTTATTGTTGCTAGTAGCTAGCCGTAGACCGCGCCGTAGCCATGCCATGTCCATGCTCCCTGTGCTCTGTTGGTTTCCCTGAAGTTTTCTTCAGAGAAGGAGCAGCTTGAGGTCCTTCAATCCGGATCCAGGGGTCGCCGGCCCAGCGCTCGTTCGAGCTTCCGCGCCCTCTAGCAGCTTTGCCAGGGCCTCGCCATGCCTGTTCGCGTCGTCATCCTGATCCCCATGGCGAAAGCTCCGAGCTTGCACCCCTACCTTGAGTGCATGTTGCCGCCACTTCAACGGGCCCTAACCCCGGGAATGGAACCCCCTAGGGATCCCGTGCCACCGCCGGCAACCCTTGGCCGCCGCCATCGCCATCCCGCTCGCCGGCGGCGACCTCTTCTCCTCTGCCTGGAGGTGGAGGAAGGGCAGCGTCCTGCTGTAGCTCAATAGGAGCCAGCCCCGCCTTTAGACATACCCCCCCTTGTAGCCAAGTGGTCAACGCCCGCGGCTTCTACTCAGGAGGTCTGGGGTTCGATTCCCCCCAGACCATCCTTTTATTTTCCTCTCTGATGTGCTAGTGTGTGGCTGACTAGTGGGGCCAGGGCCCACTAGTCATCCTCTTGGAGGCCCATGGTGTCACTGCCAGGTGGGGCCCCATTTTTGTTGTGATGTTATTCTTTGTTTTGTTTTATTTTCAGTACATTTAAGATATTTCCTTTTAAGGAAATGCCCCTGTTTGTTTTTATTCCAAATCTGGCAATAATCCTAGGATATGCCAAATTAGGCATATAAGTGGCTATAAGTGATTTTGTGATTTTGTGATTGCATTGTTGTGAGATTTATCAACAACATATAGGCATGTGACATATGGTTTTGGGGTAGAAAAATTCAGTGAATCCAATGGTGTGGTTGGTTTTGTCATTTGGACATGTTTGCAAAAATGTCATTTTGTGATACTGTGCCATTTTATCTTTTTCACATGAATTAATTCTTTCACTATTTGGAAAACTTGTCAACATGAAATATGCTCATTTGTGTATGTGCTAGCCCCTGGTATTTTGCATGCCATGATAGATCATCATGTGGGTGGCATTCTTGATGTCAACATGTCACCAAAAATTAGGTTTTTACATGCCCAAAATATTCCAAGTGTTGGAAATCTATTATTTCGTTGCCATGTTATCTAGATGATTCCCATGTATAGGTTGTTCCTTTGGAGTTGGCACCATGGCATGAATTGTTGTGCTTGGCACCCTCTGTAGATGTGTGCCAAGAACTTGTGGGATAAGTTATTGCACCCTATATAAACCTTGCTATCAACATGTTATACTGTTAACAAGTGCCATGTTTGCCCTTTGTAAATTCTACTAAGTCTGTGAATCTGCTATTTTCAATATGTCAACTTGTGGGGATGGTAGCCATTGATATATGCATATTTGGATGTTGCCATAATGTAATCAATTGAAGTACATGTTGCCCTCTACCTTCCTGTTAATTTTCATGCCATGAAAGTTCATGTAGCATATATAAAAGTTGCTGTCAAGTTGCTATCATGTTAACTCAGATTCTGTAAAACTGGAATTTTCACTAAGTCCCTAAAAACTGACTCAACATACCATCTTGTGAGCATATTTGCCATTGATCTATGCTTCCTTTCATGTTGCTGTAGATAGATGATTTGTTGTGCATGCTGTATACTTCATGCCCATGTCTTGGTTGTGTTTTGAAACTTGCTGTAGCTCTGGATATGTGTGTCGCAAGATGACATGCTGCTGTTTGTGGACATATTGTGTGTTGGATTTTTTTGTGACTTGTGGAGCTATACTCCATTGTTTTGCTTGTTCTTTAGCTCTATTCTTGCTATATTTTCATTTCCTATCCAATGGCATCCTTGGAATACCAAGGAATAGCCCATGGCCTCCCTCATCTTGTGTTTTGTCTCCGTTAACGTCTGTACCTTGCCGTGAGTGTACCGTGAGCTACGTTACTCCGTTTGCAACGTTCTACATATGCATTTGCATCGATTTTGCATGAAGCATTCATATTTGCCATGATCATGCATGTTCAAATAACTAATATTGAGGTTCTGTCCAGAATTCTAAAGAACTTAATAATTGCATGAGAAATACGACTAGCATAGGGTTGCCATGTTAAATACTTCAACTTGGTCATGCATCATCTTGTTTGCGCATTGCACCTTGCTTGTATGTTTATTTGGTGATGTTTCTCTTTGGGTAGACGCGAGTGTTGAGCCTGAGTACGAGGATCCCGGAGAGTACAACTACGAGGACCCAGCTCTTGGTCCCTCTAAAGACCCAACAGGTAAGATCATCATACCCGGATCCCGACACTATTTTTGCTATGCTAGATGTCTCGCTTCTACCTTTATGTTTCGTTTCCTACCACTTAAACTGTCAGCCTCCTAAATTGCCATGAAAGCCTCTAACCCCTCCACTACCTAGCAAAACATTGATTGGCTACGTTACCGCTGCTCAGCCCTTATCTTATAGCGTTGCTAGTTGCAGGTGCAAGCTTTCCATGTATCAACATGGATATTTGGAGATATCACCTTATGTTTTGTTATTTAAATTAATGCACATATATATCTAGCAACAGTGGAAGGCTTGGCCTTTTGCCCGGTGATTTGTTCCGCTTTTGCTGCTCTAGTTCCAAGTACCAGTGTTATATTCCATATTTTGCGCTCCTAACATTCTCGGGGTTGTTATGGGGACCCCCTTGACCATTCGTTTTAGATTAAAACTTGTCTGGCAAGACCCAACTTTGGTACTACATTTGCTAAACAACTTAATAAAATTGCATAGGGCATAGCTACCCTGTGGATAATTAATCAACAACCCGGGCCAGTGCTCCTCATGAGTGTTGGTCCAAACTAGAGTCGTGTGCAGGGCCAACCCGGGGCAACTCGGGAGATGTCTATCAGGCCACTGTACGATGTGCTCATCCGGTCGTGTCCTGAGAACGAGATACGCGGCTCCTATCGGGTTCGTTGACACGTCGGGCGGTCTTGCTGGACTTGTTTTACCTTTCACGAATGTCTTGCGCGAGGAATTCCGATAATACTTCGGCCTATCTCGAGGTTGAGGTTTTCCAACGGAATTGCCTAGGAAATCACGGGATTCGTGGTCGAGGTTATTCCCGTGGCGTGTGGTTAGTTTGTGATGGATGAGTTGGAGCACCACGGCAGGGTTAAATCTTTCGGAAAGCCGTGCCCGCGGTTACGTGGCAACATGGAAATTTGTTTAACACCCGGTTATAGTAAACTTGAAGTAAACTCCAATAAAATACACCAACTGTGTGCGTAATCGTGACTGTCTCTGCTCGTGAACATGAACCGAGAGAGAACAACGTGGGGTTATGATTGACGTAAGTAGGTGTTCAGGATCACTTAGTGATCATGCTAGTTCACGTCTGTATTACGTAGGCCACCATATTTACATTCATGTTCTCGTAAGTTAGCCACCAAATACATGCTTAGTGCTTGCTGCATCCTCACCACTTAACCGATTCCTCACCTATTGGCTTACATAGTTTTGGTTCCCGCGTTATGAGATTGCTGAGTCCCTTTGGCTCACAGATTACAACAATACAGGTACAGGTGTTGACGAGTACGTGCTAGATGACTTGTCGCAGCTCCAGTGGGAGTATGATGAAGAACGTAGGCGTATGTACATTACGTATCCTGATGAGTAGGGAGCTTCGTGGTGGTGATCCTGGGATAGCAAGACAATTTATCATTGCTTCTTTTATCGTTTGATTTCGTCCGTAGTCGGACCCTGTCTTTTGGATGATGTACGAATAATTTGTGTGGACTTGTAAGTTAGCTTCTGGCGAGTGTAACCCAACTCATATACTCATCTCTTCCTACATGTATGCAATGTTTACTGTACTTGCGAAATGACTAGATGCGCTTCTATCCCCGTCGAGGCCCTCGTGCCTTAATAGGGATAGGACCGCATCTTGGGCGTTACATAGACACAGCGTTGAACGTACTCGTAGTCATTAGAAGAAAGATTGTCGAGAGCTAGGAAAACAAGATGTATAAAATTAGTACTAAACGATTCATGATTATAAAAGCTGGCAAAATATTTAATTGAAAATTTATAGTCTTACCGAGATGAGGCAATGGAAAGAGCCTATTTACATTTGCGATAAGTTTCGACCCCCAGATTCAGTCCATGGTCAGGTATAAAAAACAGCTCGAAGACCATAATCAATAGCGAATTGCATCCAACCATCACCCCGTAGCTTTGTGTAGTTTGGACTGCCTTAAAGCTAACATCATAGGACCTGTCTTCAGGGGTAACAAGTGTGGGCTCAATCTGCTTGTCATGCCATTTTTGTTCATCTTCCTTCTGTCCATTTATGTAATCAGCAAGAATGCAAGGCACGTACTGTGAAAATTATTAAAAATGAAAAGCTGTGAGTAAAAATTCAAACTCTTTGGGCATTCGCTACTTAAGAATTTGTGTAATTCACTGCAAAATAGTATTATAAATTAATTACTTCTCCCTCTGTATCATAATAATTCTTGTTGAGGAGAACTAGGCTAGTTCTCCTCATGAACAATTATTATGGTACAAAGGGAGTAGAATGTTTGCATAGATGAATGTGGAGATATGGAGACAGAGAAGTGATTGAGAGAGGGAAAGAGATGGAATAAGATATAAAAAAACTCGAGAGTCCAAAAGCGGACATCAAAAGTGGATCATGTTCAGTGCCTTTTGAAAAAGATACAGAGATAAGTATGGTAAATTTGTCCACTAACCATGCGTCTCAAGCAATTCTCATCTAGAATAACATCAAACTCTGGAGGTCTTCCGGGTAACGTTCGCAACGGCCTTTTGGATTGCGGCAAGTAGGGCAAACCATATCTGGTTAAATTAAGAGAAAAAAAAGTTATGGAATAACTAGAAAATGGTGAAATGAAATAACAAAAAACACACTAAGTTAAACAAATAGCAATTGCAAATTCATCCTTCTGTTCATAAAGAAATCTGACCAGCTTTGTGGCAAGTAACTAGAAACTCAGCAGCAAATCCATTTTTACAGTCCCCTCGTTAGTACAGAAATATAAGAGTGTTGTTTAGTTGACTAATTTATTTTTCTAACCGTCTTAGATTTCTTTAAAGAAGGTTGAATTTGTAGCTGATCTAGTCGATCTTTAACCAAACTAACTTAAACCCTAAACTTAAGTCAAGAAAAATCAAATGAACCTGTTGAAAAAACGTAATCACGGATTCGAGCATGGAGCGGGCGCATACATTTTAATAGGATCCATAGCTGTGGAAGCAGATCAGCAGCCTGGTGCGAACGTGGATGGAGCAGAGCAATCCTAAGGAATGATGGGCGTGCAAGGTTTGTATAGGCACAGCTTAAAAAATAATAAATAATAAGAAAAGGGTAGAGCGGAATAGGATCGGCGAAGAACTACGAACCCTAGAGGCGGACTAATGGGAGAGGGATAGAGGCGGACTCATGAGGAGGGAGAGATGGAGGCAGCGAAGTGACTGAGAGAGGCAGAGGAATGGAATAATATATGAAGAAGCTCGAGAGAGCAAGAGACCGAATGAATGCTTTTATTTTTATTTCCCCGAAACGGAGTAAATGCTGATTGTACAGGAGCGCGTACTCTTTTTGTGTTACGGAGCGTGGTTTCGTGTGTCTTGCACACAGCACAGTGTATATCCAGAGTACCGATACGTGCATGTTCGCAATATGAACCCGTGCTTCAGTTTTGCATCACGGACCTTCTTCTCGAAAACTGTATTTACTGCCTATTGTATGTAGTAAAACTATGCTTCGTGTCTCCCTGTCAGCCGTGCCTCTCGTATATGCAGAACCTTGCATATCAATATTACTGGTGCCATGCATATTTCTAATATGAATCATCACGGAAATCGTGTCTAAAACCGTGGTTCGTCGTCTCCCTGCTAGCCGTACCTATCGCCCGTAGAGAACCATGCATATGCAAATTTATCGGATGTGCATATTCCTAGTATAAATACGTGCTTCTGTTTTGCATCATGGACGTTCCTGTGTAAAACCGTGCTTTGTGTGTCCGTGTCAGCCATGCCTCTCGCGTTCTTTGAAGCGCAATTTGCTTAAGCAAAAATAGTGGCATGGTTGTGAAGGTAATATAGGCTAGGAGAGGCACGGTGTGTGGTGCCGTCAGATCTAAGATGGACGATAGGGTGTCCGTTTGCTTTCTCGCACTCTCTCTAGGTGTACAATGGTCAAAGGAGCAACTCATGACTGATTGTGCGCCTGTTCGATGTGACTATTCAGTATGTCAGTTACCGTGCCATAATTAAGTTGGACCCATCCTTGATGTTTACACGCCGCATTAACCTTTTTGCCCAACCGTGAGTGCAGGAGGATGCATGATTTGACGATCTGGGGAAGCACAACCGTCTATTGACAGATCGTGACTCACATTGATGGACATAGTAATTGAGTTGTCTTCCGTCGAGGTTATACACCAGTCGGTTCCTGTAGGTCACCACGTCCCCATTCTCGCCACGGAAGTGTAGCCATTTACCCATCGTCCTTACCACGTCCAATTCTTTCCATGGCACCTCACCTCTAGATTCCAATGGCACCCTTCTTGTGTGGAATGGATGACGGGAAGAACACTACTGAGTATCTCCAGGTACGGGCTGATGGGAACACCAAGCTCGACGTCTGGTACACCAACGAGCCTTACAAGGTGGAGGAGATCATTGCCATGTATGAGCAATGGTTGCGGGAGGACGAGTACAAGTTTGTTGGTATGGACCTGGAGTACTGAATAGGCAAGTTGCCGTGATTCAACTGGCGATGCGCAAGCATGTTCTGCTCTATCACATGTGCAAGGCGAGATCGCAGTGCTCGGCTTTGAAGGATTTCCTCGTAAACATAGGTATAACATTCGCTAGTGTGGACGTCAGCATGGACAGAAGGGTTCTCTTTCAAAGTTATATCTATATTCCAAGAGAGTATCACATCGACATTCAGGAGGAGTATATGATCAAAGGCGACCAAGAAAGGGACGCCATGGCAGACCTGGCGGCAGACATCATAGATGAATCTTACAACGATATGAAGTCAACGTTCCCAAGAGATGAATCTTATAACTATTGGGATTGGAAGCCACTTTTTCCGGAGCATTTGAAATATGCAGCAATTGTATGTGAAATTTTTATTTTTAATTTGAATTTTTGTTTTGACAGGATGCTTGTTCTTGTTCTAAATTTTCATGTTTGTCCACTTTTTTTTCAGGACGGCTACGTGAGCTATGAGCTTTACCGCCGTATTCTGAAGATGAAGGACCGTCTGCATAAGCACTCTCTCCCTTGCTACAGACGTCGATGTTTTTGAGCAATCTCCTTCTAGAAGCAGTCTCAAGAGAAAAACGTGCACTTACTTAATATGAATCAGTGCTTCTCTTCTGCATCATCGACGTTCCTGTCTAAAAACGTGCTTCGTGGTTCTATATCAGCCGTGCCTATCGCAGACACATTCGTGCATTTTGCAAATATAAAACCGTGGTCTAGTTTTACATCACGGACCGTGCTTCGTGTCTCTCTGCCAGCCGTAGGTCTCGCATATGCACCCCCGTGGATATGTTGTGTACAGATATAGTGCATCTTCCTAATAAGAAATTGTGCTCTAGTTTTACATCACAGACCTTTGCTTTGTGTCTCCATGCCAGCCGTGCATCTCGCACAAGAAGCACGGTGCATATCCGGAGTACTCATATGTGCATTTTGCTAATATGAATCTGTGCTTTTGTTTTGCATCATCGATTTTCTTCTCTAAAACCGTGCTTCGTGTTTCCATATCAAGCATGGCTCTTGGAGACTCAGCCTCGTGGACCCTTTGAGTACACAACTGTGCATTTTGCGGATATAAAACTATGCTCTAGTTTTACATCACGGACCTTTGCTTTGTGTTTGTCTCCCAGGCATGTATTTCGCACACGAATCACAGTGCATATCCATAGTATCCATGCGTGCCTCTCGCACATGCACCACCGTGTAACAGGAGTTAAAGTGTATTATTATTTTTTGATCGGTGAGGAGTTAAAGTGTAAGTGTTTAGTATGGCACTTTGAGAAGCTGAGGCGGAAAAGGCATAGTTGTAGAGACACTAGTGGAACAGAAGCACGACGGTATCAATGCATAGGGATTTCACCGTGGGTACGGCGGTGAAGTTAGGAGAGGCTCGGAAATCTGTTATTGAGATTCACGGTCGTGCGTGTTTGTCCAAAATGTTTTCTCTGAGATGTTTCCTCGGAGAGGCACGGTTTTATGATATGAGGAGCCACGGTCATATCATAAGAATAGTCACGATCTTGTTTCTCTCTGCCAAAATTTCACTACCTTATTGTAAAACTTACGTCCTGATTGTTCTTCTCAAAAGTACAATAGGATTTTAAGTATGGCAAACATAGTTTTGATACAACAGATATCTAGTACAGATAAAAATGTATATTGAATCACTGTTCTTGCAAGAGCACCAGATAAAATAGGTGAATCCTCCTTGTTCTAACAACTAGGTGTTAAAATAGTTGACTTCAAAGGTTTGGTCTTTTGCGGTGTATGTTGTGCTGGTTGAAGACATTTTGCAGTTCTTCGAATATTTTGCCCTTGTTGTGGCCAAATGTCATCATTTTGTAAGTTAGTTGTTCTCGCAATGGCTTCACATAGATCTGCAAGCAGAGAAATAAGAAATTTAAGAAAAAATATTCTAAAACTCAATTGTACAGCTCGCTTGTTTCAATATTATATAGTAACATCTTGTGATTGACATCAAACTTACTTTGTTGATAAAAAAGGATGAGCTCGTACCAATGAGCGGCATCAAGTGCATTATGTATATACCGCTGTCATCCCTATGAAATGAGAGTAATATATCGCTGATTACAGGATGAATAACACATATGGACTATGAATTACACTAAAAAAAGGAGGTTCATCTATAGGTACAGTAATAAAAGACTCACTCTCTTTCGGAGTTAGTTATGCATGTCACAGGTTGAACACTGAATTCGTTTATTCTGTGTGGATAGGTATTGTAAGCTGAATGGTACGCTCTCTTGAAGTTTCCAATTACAATGTCTGAATGTTCCTTTATACCGTCGCAATCGATATAAGGACACAGGATCTCGAAGCATTTGTTCTCGAAATTAACGATTATCAAGTAGATAAAGTGGTTTTGTCTCACAGGAATTAATACCTAAAATAGTGAGCAGGAGTATTTGTGAGGGGAAAGATTAGCAAAAACTGGATAAACAAAGACCAACATAGTACAGCGAAGTTAGCAAGATCAACTCACGAAGTTGCAGATGTCGGGCATCCTGTAGCCAATTGTTTTTTCTACAATGTATTGCTTTAGAAGTTCAATGCTTACATCTTTGACTTGAGATTTATCCTGCAAGAAATAGTTATTTTCTTATTGTTGCATGGTACATTTTTTTATTAATACTTAAGAAAAGGTAGAGGAAGGAAATTAGAACTTACTGAAGCTTCGATGAACATTATGTGCTTGTGTAAGTTGTGTCGACTATAAAATTGTTATTTCAACAACAACTCTGAGTAAGCATCCAATACGTATTCGTTCATATAACCGTACACCTTCGTCGATAGACCGAAGGTTCGATGGTCAGCCCAGCGTCTATCGATGAAAAATATCCTCTTGCTGTAAAAAAAAGGGCCATTCATTTTTATGAATTACTTAATTTAACATTTAACTTGATGAGAGACGATGAATATTCAAATGGCAAATATAGCCCTAATCTATTGCGACAAGAAGAAGAGGCATTGTGATCAAACATGACATAGCTGAAACACTGTTTCGAATTAGTATGTGAAAAAATCTGAAAATTCCGGGCGAACCACTTGAATCTTCAGGTGTGGCATTAGAATAATAATATTATTGACACATGGGACCAAAACTTTTCTACAATGTGAACATTGATGTCGTTACATGTTTTCTTTACATATCGGTGGCATGTTCTCTATGACTGTTTGGTAGACTTGTTTCTCTATGAGCGTAGAATCTCTTATATCCAATAATCTGAAGCAATCTTGATGGTTATTTGTTGGATCAGGGAACCGAGGCTCTTTTTGCATATCATAATGATTGTTCTGGAAGACATGTCCACTGGAACCGATTTGACCATTACCGTTTTGATGATTGCCATCATAATGGTTTTGGTGCTGGCCGTCATTGTAATGGTTGTTTCTTTGTAGGACAAGCCATCGTGATTGTTGCTGCTGCATCTGTGTTGTAGACATACCGACGGCTGGTTGGCTGCTTTGGTTCGGAGTAATGTCTGTTGATGAATTATGTACAAGTGGGCATGAAGACTGTGTAATGTTGATCCGTGAGTGTAAGTTGTTGTAACTTTGCTCATTAAGCTATACTCCATGGGTTTGGTGATGTTTGAATTTATCGGGTGGGCACTGGTGGCTGTGCGAACCACCATTATAATCAGGAGGTTGTTGGTGGTATTGTTGGTTGGAGAGCTGGAGATTATAATCATGGGGATGCGGCTCCTGGCAATGCGTGGACACAGTAGCTGGTGTGAACGTTAGTGACCAGGCAGTTTGGGTAAAACCCACAGAGTATGACGTAGCAACGGGTTGCGAGATCTGATTATTGCTTGGCTGTGACACTGACTTAGGACGTGATGTGCTAGGTATAGATGATGACCCTGCAATAAAAGTAAGGGCGTATCTCGCTGATGAGTTTGTAGCCACGGATAAGTGCATCCCAGTATTATGTTGACATTCTTTGAAGTGTACATGACCAGAGTTGGCTGGCTTTTTCTGTTCTTCGATGGCCCTGTCAATTTCTTGGTATATTGATGGGTTAGATGATAACCCACAAGTATAGGGGATCGCAACAGTTTTCGAGGGTAGAGTATTCAACCCAAATTTATAGATTCGACACAAGGGGAGCCAAAGAATACTTGAGAGTATTAGCAGTTGAGTTGTCAATTCAACCACTCCTGGAGATTAAATATCTGCAGCAGAGTGATCAGTAGCACAGTAATATGATGGTTTTGATAGCAGTAGCAATAGTAACAGTAGCGGTAACAGTAGTAGCAATAGTTTTGTAGTAGTTGGAACAGCAGCAACAACAGTAGTAACTTAGAACAATAAGTGGAAAGGTCGTAGGCACTAGATCGGTAACTCATTGGATGATATTCATCATGTAATAGTCATAACCTAGGGCGATACAGAACTAGCTCCAGTTCATCAATGTAATGTAGGCATGTATTCCGTAAATAGCCATACGTGCTTATGGAAAAGAACTTGCATGACATCTTTTGTCCTACCCTCCTGTGGCAGCGGGGTCCATAAGGAAACTAAGGGATATTAAGGCCTCCTTTTAATAGAGAACCGGAACAAAGCATTAACACATGGTGAATACATGAACTCCTCAAACTACGGTCATCACCGCGAAGTATCCCAAATATTGTCACTATGGGGTTGATGGATCATAACACGTAATAGGTGCATATGACTAGGCAAGATCGGATCAAGAACATGGATATAGAGATGATAACATAAACGGTTCAGATATGAAATCATGGCACTCGAGCCCTAGTGACAAGCATTAGGCATAGCAAAGTCATAGCAACATCAATCTCAGAACATAATGGATACTAGGGATCAAGCCCTAACAAAACTAACTCGATTACATGATGAATCTCATCCAACTCCTCACCGACCAGCAAGCCTATGAAGGAATTACTCACTCCTGGTGGGGAGCATCATGGAATTGGCGATGGAGAAAGGTTGGTGATGACGAAGACCAAAGATTCCCCTCTCCGGAGCCCCGAACGGGCTCCAGATCTGGCCTCCCGATGAAGAACATGAGGTGGCGGCGGCTCCGTCTCGTGAAACGCGATAATTCTTTCTCTCCTATTTTTTCTCCAAATTTAGGAATTTATAGTGGCAGAGATAGGGCAAGTGGGGCCCCGAGGTGCCCAGCCCCCACCAGGGGACGCCGGGAGGGGGCTGGCGCGCCCTGGTGGGTGCTGCTCACCCTGGGCCCCCTCTCCGGTGGTCTCTGGCTCCAGTATTTTTTATATTTTCCAAAATAAATCTCCAGAAAGTTTCGTTCCATTCCGAGAACTTTTATTTCTGCACAAAAAGAACACCATGGCAATTTTGCTGAAAACAGCGTCTGTCCGGGTTAGTTCCATTCAAATCATGCAAATTAGAGTCCAAAACAAGGGCAAAAGAGTGAGGAAAAGTAGATACATTGGAGACGTATCAACTCCCCCAAGCTTAAACCTTTGCTTGTCCTCAAGCAGTTCAGTTGATAAACTGAAAGTGATAAAGAAAAACTTTTTTGAACTCTTTTGTTCTTGTTTACATATATATGCTTAAGTAGCACCCAGGTTTTCAGCAGAGATTATGACTAACCATGTCAACAATAACTCTTAGGAATTATATTTACTCATATCCATAACATAAGCAACTAACGAGCAATAATAATACATCTCAAGCGCCAACATTTTGTCAAAACAATCGTGATACAATATGACAATAGTGGTATCTCGCTAGCCCTTTCTGAGACCGCAAAACATAAATGCAGAGCACCTCCAAAGTTCAAGCAGCGACTAAACATTGTAATTCATGGTAGAAAAGATCCAGTCATGCTGCACGCAACATTAACTATACACAATGCATGAGGATGACAATAGTGCTCTCAGGTCTGGCGCTTATTTGAGAAGGTGATGACTCACCTTAAAAGTAAATAGATAGTCCCTTCGCTGAGGGAAGCATGGATTTGCAGCGGTGCCAGAGCTCAAAGTTTAAAACAAAGATAGATATAATATTGGGAGGTACACCCTACCTGTCAACGTCACGACCAAGAGTTGTCAATATCTTCCATGCTAAACAAATTAGCGGCGGTTCCCAAGCGGTAAAAGTAAAGGTTTACTCCCCCTCCACCAACAATCACACTCCACGGCAAGCCGCATCCATGGGTACCGTCCAAACCAACAACATTCCTGGGGGAGTTTTGTTTAATTATTTTTGATTTTTGATTTCGGGACTGGGAATCCCTATTACCGCCCTATCGCGTAAGGACAAGTGAATAAACACTCGTCATGAGAATAACCCGCTTAACATGGAAGATACTGACCGCCCCCTGTCGCTCCATGAGCGGTCCAGGCACACAAAACAGATGTTTATTTGAAATTTTAGAGGTGGCACATGCAAATTTACTTTGGAACGGCAGGGTAATACCGCATATAGGTAGATATAGTGGACTCATCTGGCATAACTTGGTTTAAGGGTTTTGATGCACAAGCAATATTCCCGCTTAGTAAAGGCGAAGGCTAGCAGTTAGATTGAGAAGTGGCCAGCTAGAGAGCGAAGATGGTCATGAACATGCATTACATATAATCAACATTGAATACTAGCATGAGTAGGATATGGACACCATGAACATAAATATCATCAAGGCTATGTTGGTTTTGATTCAACTACATTCATGAACATGTGCCAAGTCAAGCCACTTGAAACATTCAGAGGAGGATACCATATCATCATACCACATCACAACCATTTTAATGCATGTTGACACCCAAGATAAATCATTATCCACTCCTAGCTACTTAAGCATGGCATGAACAACTATAATCTCTAATGGCCATTGCAAACATGTTTCATCATAATGAGCTGAATCAAGGGATACTAGGTTAAACATATTTACAAAAACAAAAACAAGTTAAGTTCATACCCGCCTTTCTCTACCATAGTCAATTCATCAAATGTCATCGTTATTGCCTTTCACTTGCATGATCGAACGATAAGAAGATAATAATAGAGCAAGAGTGCTGCGGACTAAGCTGAAATCTGCAAGCATTTTATTCAAGAGGAGAAGACAAAGTAATACAGGTTCTTTGTTAGACAAATGATAATGCAGATGAGAACCACTCAACAATTTCATCGTGGTCTTCTCCTAGGTATGACTCAAAATAAAAAGAAAAGAATTTTAGAGAAACACACTGAAATATTTTTGGAGTTTTTCTTTTTTCAAGATGGAAACAAACTAAAGAAGAAAAACAAAAACGAGAAAAACTATTTACAGGGGAAAGCTCCCAACAAGTAAAAGAAGAAGCGAGAAATCTTTTTGGGTTTTCTCAATGTTTTTTCAAACACACAAGAAGAAAGCGAGAAAACAAATCTAGCATGGATATCACTATGGAAAAGTATGAACACCGACAACTGGAATGAAATGTGTGAACATGAATGTAATGTCGATGGAAATACGTACTCCCCCAAGCTTAGGCTTTTGGCCTAGCTTGGTAATCACTATCCGGATGAATAATAATATGGGCGATGGCTCATTGAGAACCTCGGAGCAGACTCCGCGGCCCTCCTGGCAGCTTCAACCTCCACGTTGTACTCATAAGCTTCACTCTAAAGAACATAATATCTTCCCCTAGTGTGAAAATCAAAGAGAGCAGGAGCAGACAAAACAATAGGCACAACAGTTTTTTTATTGAATCTCAAGTTATAGGTGTAGTTGGTGGCCGTACCCATAAGG
This sequence comes from Elymus sibiricus, assembly GCA_039707655.1. Classification (NCBI taxonomy): domain Eukaryota; kingdom Viridiplantae; phylum Streptophyta; class Magnoliopsida; order Poales; family Poaceae; genus Elymus; species Elymus sibiricus. The sequence goes on along the minus strand of CM077673.1, from coordinate 180,489,606 downwards.
AACTTATGATGCTTCATGGCATCAAAGTCTAAATACTGAGTGGATAGGATGGGGTCATTAGGCCAAGGTGAAACATTTAATCTCTCAGCTACACGGGAGGCATAAATTCCTCCATAAAAATTACCACTAGCAGCATTAAGCTGCAACCTCCGTGCAACAATTGCACCAAGATTATAATCCTTATTCCCAGTTATGGCAGTTTGTAAGAGACTCAAATTATGAGCACATAATGTGCTACAATCTTGTTTGCCTACAATACATTTACCATTAAAGAGCGCAAAATATTGGAGTGATGGAAAATGGATGCTGTTAATTCTCCCTTGTGTAACCCGCCTATCTTCGCCAAAGCAAAGATTTACTAAAAATGATTCGTACTCGGATTTTGTTGGTTCATCGAAGGAACCCCCAAATGGAAGTTTGCATGCATCGCTAAACATTTCTAATGGCATGGTAAAGGAATTATCGTACAAGTTGAATGAAACTCTAGATTCACGAGGAACATATTTAAATTTCTTTGTGAAGGTTTTCGTGAGTTAGAGGTGTTGGGGGCACTTATCTGCGATGAAGGAAGCAAGCCCTGATTTGTGGATAAATTGATAAAATTCCTCCTTAATACATGCACCTTCTATGAACTCGTCGCAAGGCCACAAGCATGATTTGGTAGCGGCATCTCGCATCGAGCTTTCGCTTGGTTCAACATAACTGTCGAACTGAGCTTCCACTTGACGAGGCTCCCGAGAATCTCCTCCTCGAAGAACTCCTAAAGAATTGCATTTTTATTCCTAAAAAATTCTGAAAAAATTTAGTCCACAAAAAATTTGTCAACAAAACTTTGTAAGATTGTTAACAACTACTCCCAAGCATGCATATAGGCCATATTGAGCATTCAAATTACTTAGAACTCTAAGAATTCAACATGCAAGCTCATCTACAGCAGCACCAAGAGTAGATAATTACTCTAAAAATAACCCAGTAAAACAAAAACTAATTGGAGCAATAGAGGAGTCACATACCAAGTAGCAATCCCTCCAAACAGTTTCGGAAATGGAGCTTCGAGCAAAGAGATCGAAATCCGTGGGTTTGGGAGCAAGAACACGAAAATGGTGGCTGTGGTGATTTTTTGCTGGAGGTAGGTGACAATGTGGGATAAAGAGATAAGTGAGGGGGCCTACGTGGGGGCCACCACCCACCAGGGCGCGCCCTGGGGTGCTGGCGCGCCCTGGTGTATTGTGGGCACTAGGTGCAACCCCCTCAGGTGTTATTTGCACCAAAAATTCATAAATATTCGGAAAAAAATTGTGTTAAATTTTCAGGGCATTCTGAGAATATTTATTTTTGCGTCATTTTTTATTGCACGGAGAAAACAAAAAACAGGATAAACATGGCATTTTATTTTATTTGACTAGCTAAAATAGAAAATAAAATGTGGGAGCAGAAAGTTGTGCTTACTAGATTCATCGACTTCATACCTCTCAAAAATGATTCATTAATAAGGTTGATCAAGTCTTATTAACGACCTCTTCCGATTAGCATGAAACCGAAGAACTTTCGTAAAAACATTAAGTTACCTCAACGGGGATGTGCATGTCCCCTACAATAAGTATATAATATTTCTTTTTGGCAGTAGGTAGAGGTAATAGAAAACTTCCAATAGTGATGGTAGGAGATTCTTCAATAACATTTATACCATTCACTTGAAATTGTTTCTTCGGAAAGTGCACCATATGCTCATTACCATTGATATGAAAAGTGACTTTGCTTTTATTGCAATCAATAACAGCCCCTGCAGTATTCAAAAAGGGTCTACCAAGGATAATCGACATGTTATCGTCTTCGGGCATCTCAAGAATAACAAAGTCCGTTAAGATAGTAACATTTGCAACAACAACGGGCACATCCTCACAAATACCAATAGGTATGGCTGTTGATTTGTCAGCCATTTGCAATGATATCTCAGTAGGTGTAAGTTTATTCAAATCAAGTCTTTTATATAAGGAGAAAGGCATAACACTAACACCGGCTCCCAAATCACACAAAGCAGTTTTAACATAGTTTCTTTTGATGGAGCAAGGTATAGTTGGTATTCCAGGATCTCCAAGTTTTTTAGGTACTCCATCCTTAAAAGAATAATTAGCAAGCATGGTGGAGATTTCAGCTTCAGGTATTTTTCTTTTATTGGTGATGATGTCTTTCATATACTTTGCGTAAGGGGCCATCTTCAAAATATTAGTCAAACGGGTACGCAAAAAGACTGGCCTAATCATTTCAGCAAAGCGCTCAAATTCTTCATCATCCTTTTTCTTAGATGGCTTTGGTGGAAATGGCATGGGTTTCTGAACCCATGGCTCCCTTTCTTTACCATGTTTCCTAGCCACAAAGTCTTTCTTATCATAACGTTTATTTTTAGGCTGTGGGTTATCAAGATCAGGGGCAAGCTCTATTTCAACATCATTATCTGGTTCTCTATCATTACTAGGTTGAGCATCATGAACATCATCATTATCATTTTCATTATCACTAAGTTGATGTTCACTACCAGATTGAGTTTCAGCATCGGAAATAGAGACATCATTATTATCAGGAGGTTTTTGTGTCTGAGGTTCACGAGAGGTATGCAAAGTCCTATAATTTTTCTTTTTCTTTTTCCTCTTAGAAGGACTAGGTGCATCAGTATTAATTCTCTTAGAGTCTTGTTCAATTCTTTTAGGATGACCCTCAGGATAGAGTGGTTCTTGGGTCATTCTACCTCCTCTAGTTACTACTCTAGCAGCAAAGTCATGCATATTACTATTCATTTCATCAAGCAATTCTTTTTGAGACTTAGCTACTTGTTCTAATTGGGTTTGAACCATAGAGGCATGCTTTCCTACACCTCTAACATCATTACTGATTCTAAAGAGCAAGTCACTCAAGCGAGCAATCATATCACAATTGTGTTTCAATTGTTTCAGAACATGATCATTGAAATGATCTTGCTTCATAATATAGTTATCAAACTCATATAAGCATTGACTAGGAGGTTTATTGTGAGGGATGTCACTTTCATTAAACTTTAATAAAGAATTTACCTCTACCACCTGTGGAGGTGGTGGCGTGTCAAGGCCATGTATTTCTTCAATAGGTGGCAAATTCTTAACATCCTCAGCTTTAATACCTTTTTCCTTCATAGCTTTCTTTGCCTCTTGCATATCTTCAGGACTGAGAAATAAGATACCCCTCTTCTTCGGAGTTGGTTTAGGCTGTGGTTCAGGAAGAGTCCAATCATCATAATTCTTCAATACGTTATTCAATAATTCTTCAGCTTGTTCAACAGTTCGTTCCCTGAAAACACAACCAGCACAACTATCCAGGAAGTCCCTAGAAGCATCGGTTAGGCCATTATAAAAGATATCAAGTATTTCATTTTTCTTGAGAGGATGATCAGGCAAAGCATTAAGCAACTGGAGAAGCCTCCCCCAATCTTGCGGGAGACTCTCTTCTTCAATTTGCACAAAGTTAAATATTTCCTGTAAGGCAGCTTGTTTCTTATGAGCAGGAAAATATTTTTCAGAGAAGTAGTAAATCATATCCTGGGAACTACGCACACAACCAGGAGCAAGAGTATTGTACCATGTCTTAGCATCACCCTTCAATGAAAACGGAAACAACTTAAGGATATAATAGTAGCGAATCTTCTCATCATGAGTAAAGAGGGTGGCTATATCATTCAGCTTAGTAAGGTGTGCCACTACAGTTTCAGTTTCATAGCCATGTAAAGGATCAGATTCAACCAAAGTAATTAACTCTGGGTCGACGGAGAACTCATAATCCTTATCGGTAACACAGATAAGTGAAGTAGCAAACTTAGGATCACATTTCATTCTAGCATTCAAAGTTTTTTCCTTATACTTGCATAGCAATTTCTTAAGATCGTCTCTATCCTTGCAAGAAAGAATTTCTCTAGTTATATCCTCGTCCATAACATAACCTTCAAGTATCTTAGGCATTTCAAACTTAGGAGAACTAGGACTAATAGGAGTTTCATAATCATAATCAGTTTCATAAGCTTCATCAGTTTCAGCAATTTCATTTTCTTTAGCTCTTGCAATTTGTTCATCAAGAAATTCTCCTAGCGGCACATTATCATCAAGCATGGTTGTTGGGGATATAACCCCGTGGTGAGACCCGCCCAGGTGGGGCCGGGTCATGAGGTTGGCGGTTTAGCAGTAAGGCTTGGAAATAACTTGCCCAATGGGCCTGGAGGCCCAGAACCAGAAGACAATGTGTAACCCGGTGGCGTAAGCCGCCGGTGGCGGTTTTCCAGACAAGGCACGAGTAGTTAGAGGCGAGGTCGGTTATTAAGTATAACCCGGCCCGGACTCTTGTAAACCCAGGGCCTTGACCTGTGTATATAAAGGCGGGTTACCTGGGCGGCTTAGGACACAAAACCCTTAATCGAGTGCTAGGTCAAGCGAATCCGCTCCCTTGTAATCGATATCCAATCAATACAACTCAAAGCAGGACGTAGGCTATTACCTCCTTCGAGAGGGGCCGAACCTGGGTAATCCTGTGTCCTTTGACCCGACCAACCCCTTCGAGTTAACCGCAGTAGCGATGGCTTCACACCTAAGTCCTTGCACCAGGACATCTACCGTGACAAAACCACGACAGTTGGTGCCCACCATGGGGCCGATGCTCGGTGGTTTGGAGTACTCGAAGGGCTCTCTTCCAGGGATCGAAGGATACGCCGTGGGCAGGATGACCAAGAGTCGCCGCGGCAAGCTCTACATCGATGATGCTGGTTGGGGCCCCGAGGCCGACTCAATCGAGTACGGGTACCGGGTCCCCTTCGGCGGAATTCACGTCTTCATCGGCAAGATCGGCGGATCTAAGCCCGGGCCGGACATCTGCACCGACCTCGTCGAGCCGGCCCGGCGCGCGCAACCCGCCCGGGTCAATCCGGGCCGGAAGCACGTCTTCGTCGGCTTCACCGAAGGCATGGAACTTGAAGGTTCTATGTCGCGGGAGGAAATCCTCATCTGCTCGGAGGATGGATCCTCGAGCGGGGAGGCGGAATCAATCTACCAGCTTCACAACGGCGGGCTTGGGGGCTACTTTGAGGGCTACCATGACCCGGAACACCATAACCCGGAATATGATGAGCCGCCGAGCAGAGCCGCTGTCTTCATGGCTGGATCGGTGCCGGCTTCTGGCAGCACGGCAGCCGGGACAGCGGCCGCTGGCGCAATGGGAGCCAGGTCAGCCAGGCCGCCGGCTCAAGTTTTGCTGGATCTGATGAATGAACTTACAACCCCGATGGGAACCGAGGTCACGGCCGAAAACCAAGCAGCCCGTAACACGGAGATCGCGAGGTTGAAGGACCAGATGGCCAGTGCCCAAGAGGATATCAATGCACTGAAAGCTCAGATGGATGCTGAGTCGGAGTGCCTCAGGGCGGATGCTTTTCACCTTGACCTGGATTAACAGACCACAGATGCAGTCCGTCGGATGAGACTAGACTCATGTGTCGGATCAGTATGAGCCTAGGAACCTTTTCAACACGCCGGGGTTAGGAGGGAATGCGCCTCTGACCTTGACCCGGACGGCGGAAGTGCCTGGGAGTAGGGCGGCGGTTCAGCATCGGCAGCCAGACCCGCCCCGCAGAAACCAGACCCCATCGCAGCACTTTCCGACACCACCCGGTCATTATTCTAACCCGGTGGAGAACATGGTGGCAGCGGCAGTCAGACTTGGCGCGCTCCCCATCCCTGATGGAACACCTTTTGCGGAAGAAGCGCGGAATGCCATTGGATATTTGTAGACAGTGGTGGCGCAACAGGAGAAGTATACCTATAGCCGGAGCCGCGTGCACTCGACCCCTATCCCAAGCCGCAGTTACAACCGGCGTATAGAGTCGCCAGTGATTTCTAGCAGCGAGCAACGTCGGAACCCAGTGCGGGATGACCCGCCTGCTGTTGATGCCCAGGCGCTTGTAGATCGTGCAAGAGCACAGTGAGAGGCGGCAGCGGCGGCGGCCGCGGCGGCTTATCAAGAACCATAGTAGCACCTTCTGTTTCGGTAGGAGCCGGAGTAACCTCCAGGTCTGTGGGAGTGCCGTGCTTAGTTTCGGCTTTACGAAATGAACGCCTGCCGAAGGATTTCAAGGGTCCCCGCAAGGTGCCAAATTATACTGCCGATCTGCCTCCGGAAGCTTGGATCGAGAGTTATGAACTAGCCACGGAGATGTTAGACGTCAGTGATGCAGTCTGCACCAAGTATTTCATCATGATGCTGGAAGGGCCGGCTCGCACGTGGTTGAAGGATTTGCCACCCAACACCATTAATTCCTGGGCCGAGTTGAAGGCGAAGTTCATCAAGAATTTTCAAGGAACGTGCAAGCAGGCCATGATGATCGTGGATTTGGATCATTGTGTAAAGCGTGAGGATGAGGCGGCCCATCATTGGGTCCGGCGGGTCTCAACCATTATCCACTCCTCTGATAACATCACGGCGGCTCAGGCGGTTCTAATTCTGGAGAATAATTGCCACTTTTTGCCCCTTAAGCAGAAACTTGGATGGATCAAGCATTCATGCCAGGATATGGGGGAGCTTATGGCAGCTCTCACCAAATATGCAGATTCTGACAGTACAAAGGATCCTGGGTCTGATGAGGAGAAGTCGGCTAAGGGTAAGAAGAATGGCAATGGCAAGGGTCAACAGCAGAGTGGGGCAGGAAATAATAATGGCAACGACGGAAAACGGAAGCACCCGAACGGCGGGTTAGATCTGGTGGCCAACACTAATACTGGGAGCAACCGCGGCAAGGGCAATGGTAAACCGCCTTTCGGCAAGTCTAAGCCTTTCAATATGGAAGCAATGTTGAATGCCCCTTGCCCGAAATATAGTGTTCCCGATAAACCATCCACTCATGCTTGGAAGGATTGTTGGGTCATGCGGGAATTCCGGAATTACAATATTAATCAGCATCAGGGTGGTGACAATGGACCGTCCGGCGGGTCAGGATCCGGCTCTCCTAGGTCCGGCTTTGGTGCAGGCGGCTCAGGTTCTGGTTATCAAGGTCATGGAAACCATGGAGGTCATAATCAACAGTCTGGCAATGGAGGTCAGCAACAAAACAACCAGTCCGGGTATCAGAATAACCCAAAACAGCTTAATGGAGGTCAATATCATGTCTTTACGACGAGCCTTGACAAGCGGGATCAGAAGGTGTGCAAGCGGGCGGTTAATGCGGTCATGCCAGCTCTCCCACAGTACTTGAAGTGGTCTGAGTATGACATAACTTGGAGCAGGGAGGATCACCCGCCGCGTGTTGATAACCCGGGGCAGTTGGCCTTGGTAGTGGCCCCCCGAGTAGGAGGCTACGTGTTCACCAAGGTGCTTATGGATGGTGGCAGCAGCATCAACATCCTCTATTATGACACATTTCGCCGGATGAACTTGCTTGACAAGGATCTCAAGCCGTCTTCAACGGTCTTTCACGATGTGGTGCCCGGAAAATCGGCTTATCCAGTTGGAAAGATAGCCCTGGAAGTAGCCTTTGGTGATGAGTTCAATTACAGGGTGGAAACATTGTAGTTCGAGGTGGTCAAAATTAAGAGCCCGTACCATGCCTTGTTTGGACAGCCAGCTTATGCCAAGTTCATGGCTAGGCCTTGTTATGTCTACTTGCAGCTCAAGATGCCCAGATTAAACGGAACGATTACAGTACATGGTGATTGGAAGATTGCTCTTGAGTGGGAGGAGGGCGATGCGGCATATGCAGAATCAAGTTGTGCTGAGGCAGAGCTCAAGTTTTATAAGGAGAATGTTGACCCGGCAGATATGACCCCACTGAAGAAGCCTAGCACGGAATTAGAGCCGCCCCTGAAGTTTGTGGCAGAAGATACCAAGCTGGTGGATTTTACTCCTGGCGACTCATCGCAGCAATTCACAATTGGGGCCAATATGGATCCCAAATAGGAAAGTGCGCTCATCGAATTCATCCGTGAGAATCGGGACATCTTTGCATGGAAGCCTTCTGACATGACGGGTGTACCGAGAGAATTCGCTGAGCACCACCTTAATGTGGATCCTAAGTTTAAGCCGGTCAAACAGTTCCTCCGTCGTTTCAATGAAGAGAGGCGTAAGGCTATTGGAGAAGAAGTAGCCGGGCTCTTGGCAGCAGGGTTTATCGTCGAAGTTTTTCACCCGGAGTGGTTAGCTAACCCGGTGTTGGTACTCAAGAAGAACGGCACGTGGCGCATGTGTGTAGATTACACCGATCTCAACATGGCGTGTCCGATTGATCCATTTGCTCTCCCCCGTATCAACCAGATCATTGATGCAATGGCGGGTTGTGAGAGTTTATGTTTCCTGGATGCTTATTCGGGTTATCACCAGATCAAGATGGCAGTCAAAGACCAAGAGAAGACGTCTTTCATTATGCCTTTTGGAGCTTTCTGCTATGTGTCTATGCCTTTCGGGCTCAAGAGCGCTCAGGCGACTTATCAGCACTGTTTGCAGAACTGTCTTCATGGTCAAATTGGGCGCAATGTTCATGCTTATGTGGATGATATTGTGATCAAGTCAAGGAAGAAGGAGGCTCTCTTAGATGATTTGAAGGAAACCTTCGATAATCTGCGGGTTTACAAGATGATGCTTAACCCGGCCAAGTGTGTGTTTGGTGTGCCTGCGGGCAAGCTCTTGGGATTTTTGGTCTCCGAGCGCGGCATTGAGGCTAACCCGGACAAGATAAAAGCCATCACTTCTTTGTCTAAGCCGGCATGTATTAATGATGTTCATCGCTTGGCGGGTCGTGTTGCTACCCTGAGTCTGTTCATAAGCCGCCTGGGTGAGAAAGCTATTCCTCTATATCAGATGATGAAGAAGACAGATGACTTCGTCTGGAGTGATGCGGCTAATGAGGCGTTTGAGGCGCTCAAGAAGCAGTTGGCTGAGCCGCCCGTTTTGGCTGCTCCAGTGGAAAAGGAGCCTTTGCTCTTGTACGTGGCGGCTAACAACAGAGCTGTCAGTGCTGCAGTTGTGGTGGAGCGCAAGGAGGCGGGTAAGGAGTACCCAGTCCAGCGGCCGGTTTACTATGTCAGTGAGGTCTTGACCGAGTCCAAGCAAAGATATCCTCATTGGCAAAAGCTGGTGTTTGGGGTATTCATGGCCAATCGCAAGCTGAAACACTATTTCCTTGGGCATCCGATCACAGTGGTCAGCTCTGCTCCTTTGGGAGATATCATTCAAAACAGAGAAGCTACTGGCAGGATTGCTAAGTGGGCAATTGAGCTTGGACCTCTCAATCTAAAATATGTGCCCCGGACGGATGTGAAATCTCAAGCTCTGGTGGACTTTATCAATGACTAGACAGAATGTCAAGCGCCTGATGTCAGGACCGGTTTTTGAATAAAATGATTATTGAAAAATCGCCCCTTCAGTCAGGCCAGCACAAAAAAATCATTCGTACTGGTAGACAAATCCTTGATACAGAAATCCAGTAGTACTTAATATTATACAGGGTTGAGCTAAGGCTGCTCAACAATTTATTACAAGCACGCCAATATTAAGCATAAAGGCGGATATGACACAATGGAAATGGTGGCATAACTACAGACTCGCAATATATGGTAGTGGTGGATATGTCACAATGGAGTGGGTGACATGACTCTAATATCTTACAACTCATCAAGCGTCAGAGTGAGGGTCGACGATTTTATTTGGTTAGCGGAAGCGTATATAATACAAGTGACAAACTCCAGGATCGCAAGGGACTGACTGGGACTCCTCTAGGCGTCGGACTCGCTATCGAACTCTTCATCCATAAGATCGCCTTCGTCAACATCTGGCCAAATCAACATGCCAGGTGAGTACATTGAATGTACTCGCAAGACGGTTTGGACATAAGATATAACAAATGCAAACATGATGCACATGAGCAAATTAGTAATGCACACCCAGGTAATAAATTTGCACAGCAAGATAAATGAAAAGGAAGTCGGGCGGTAGTCCTCCCGAAATCCCAATAAAATAAAGGAAGACCGATCGGGTGTCTGAAGCGACGCCTCGAAAGGTAATAAATAAACATGCCTCAGTCGGGCGTCGGGGCGACACCACATAAATGCTTATACTAGAAATAAATAACAGTACGTGCCACAGTCGGACTTCTGAGCGACATCGCAAAAAGGGCTTATAAAGAAAGTAAACAACATAATACCATAGTCGGACGTCTGAGCGACATCACGTAAAGGGCTTGTACTGAAAATAAATAACAAGAATGCCACAGTCGGACGTCTGAGCGACATCACATAAAGGGCTTATAATGAAAGTAAACAACAAGAATGCCACAGTCGGACGTCCGAGCGACATCACATAAAGGGCTTATAATGAAAGTAACCAACAAGAATGCCACAGTCGGACGTCTGAGCGACATCACATAAAGGGCTTATAATTGTGGCACCCCGATAGAGGGCCGACGCACGCCAGCTCCAGGATAAGACCTGGTGCACGTCAAAGACAAGATACAGCAATTCCAGGCATAAAAATGGCTTTATTAATATAATGGAGTATTACAATACTATTGCTTACAACAATATTACATAACTCCAATGCTAACTAAATGGCAGCAGGGGTCTTGGTTCAGGGGCAATGACGTCTCTGGCTGGGCTCCATAACGCACAGGACTGGCTAGGTTACCTTCTAGCATGATGGATCTTCTCCTGCAACTGGCCACGTGCAAGGCCAGGTGAGTACTTTGAATGTACTCGCAAGACAACCAAATACATAGCATCCAAACAAGCAGATGACAAAGCAAGCAGTATGCTATATAAGAATATATTCTAAGCATGGCATGAATTACTGCAAAACACACATCAAGCATAGCATATCATGGATCAGACATATAATCTATGGCAAGATCATACTAAATGCTTAGAATACTTACTGTACCGAATACTCACTTACTCTCTTCTGGGTTGTTCCACAACCCTCGACTTACTCATGATCCAACCTGAACTGATCCAAATCCAATCCAAATCATGTGGTCATCCGACCACTCATCACATAGCCATCCCTTGGCTATCATATTATATACCTGACATCATCTGATGTCTACCCAAGATGAGTTCTTCCATCATTACTAACACTACTACGGTTGACCACCTACTGAGGTCTGGACGGGCTGTCCAATACCGTGGACTCGGCTATTCGAATAGATTTTACACTCTGCAGTGGTTGCGCACTTTACCCACACCATGAAGCACCTGGCCCATGGCCTCGAGACCACTCGGGTGGACCAGCATTGCTTCAACAAAACCTGCCTGACCCGTGACCCTTCATCGTACCACCGGCACTCTTCCTCCCCCGGAGGTCAGCCTTGGATGGCCCCTGTGTCCTCATGACACCTACCACCGTCGTGGCCAAACTCTGTAGACCCAAACGGGGCCTACTGTCCCAAACGGGGACCGCACGCAAAACTCAACAACAACTGGGCTCACAAGGTTATCGCCGCTTACCAGGCCAGGGTAGCACGCCGCACGTAACCTTCCCTCTTTGGTGGTACCTGTGAAAGATCACGCAATAAAGCCCGGTCAGGGCCGTCCCATACCGGCAAATGTGGTTGCACGAGTATGCCCGGACAGGTGACTCAAGATCAACCGACTAAATATCCTTTATTCAACCTACTCAACATATCCATCATCGTACTATTCCACTGACAATAGTCAGTGCTATCATAGCAAGAGAATAGTACTGGTAATCATGGCATGAAATCAATCATAATACTAGCATGGCGATGATATTAACAATATCATTACTATGGCAATAAGACATGGCACTAGATGAATGGGAATGCTAGTGTCTAATACCGATGTCACCACCGGTGCATGCAAGTGCAGCCTAACAGTTGATACAGATAAACACACAGGTGCAAGCAAAATCATCACGCTAGTCCGGAGCTCATGGAAGAGGTTGGCTTGCCTGGGGGTCGACGAATACGCCGGGAAGAAATGCGATCACCTCGCGGAAGAAATCGCCGGAAAGGGGTCTCTCTCAGCGGGCTCGATCGGAGGGCAAGGGCAAAATGGTTATTTCTACTATGATAGCACATTATGAAAATAGTACTATCGGAACGGGCTCGATGAGACGAAAGCGTGGGCGCTGGTTTCACCTGATTCCGAGCTACGGTCGCGAGGTTATAAGCGTTTAAGCACCAGGGACTAATCTGTTAAGAAAATTTATTACAAAAGGGTCCCTGGGCTAAAACAGAACGTGCAACCGGGCGGAGTACGCTTTCTAAAAGCGAAAGCGTATTTTCCAAAATACGCTTCCACTTAAACTGCCAGCGGGCCCGGTTGACTTTCTCTCTCTCTCTCTGACGGGTGGGGCCCGCCTTATCCTCTCTCCTTTCTCTCTCTTCCTCCTCTGGTCTTCTCCTCCCCCCCCGACCAGGCAGAGCAGAGGCGACTGGCCGCCGATGCAGCTGCAGCAGGAGGGCGTGGGAGGGCAGGCCGGCGAGGTCAGGAGCTTCGCCACCGTGTGCCGCATCCAGCGGTGGTCGACGGTCTCCCCGGGGCGATGACCGAGGCTTCGAGCGTTCCACCAGCTAGGGGACGAGGGGGAGAGACCTCTGGATGGATCACACGCACGCTAGGGAGCTCTACGACACTACTGGACATGCTGGAGCCAGCTGGAGACGAGCTCCCGTCAACTCCAATGCACAGAGCACCAATTTGGCACGCTCTGCCCGTGGTCACCGCGTGGCCACGGCGTTTCCACGCCGCACATGAAGCCAAAACATGTCTAGGCTATTCACCGTCCTACGCTGAGTTGACCTATGCGGCTGAATGACCCGAGAGAGGCCTGAGGTGACTGCACCATGGTCAAATAGTTGCCAACATCAACCTGTTTGTGCTGTGGTGTGGCCACCACAGTGCTCCCCTGGGCCTGATCTTTGGCATGGGTCAATCAACTACTAAGGTCACTGGCTTGGCAAAGCCTCAGCTCAAATGAGCAAATATAACTAGCACTTCCTTTGTAACTTGGCATTCTGACCAGATATGAAGATGAGGGAGCTGGGGTCAAATGGCTACATGGATGGGATGATTTTCGGAGGAGATCGATGATTTGGTCATGAGAGATGGCTGGACAAGTTTCAGCTCAAATTGATCTTCTATGATGGTACTTCCTTCACATAGATACAATCTGAACAGAAACTTGAGAAAATTACAGAAAAAGATTGGCTAGATGAGATGGGCTAATTTTTGGAGGACAAGGGTAATTTATCATAATGAATCACCCTGCAAAATGTTAGCCCAAGGAGATCAAGGAATCAAACACTTCCTTTGCAAATGGGAAATCTGGACAGAATTGCAAATGGAAGTGGTGCTCAAAATTTGAATTTGGGAACTGGATATTTTGATGGGATTGGAGAAGATATGGATATGATAAGCTCCACAAATTATTTGGGATTTTTCCTATCTACCAAAATGGTAGTTCCTTTGGAAAGGCCCCAAATTGGAATATTGGCTTTAAATAGGAAAAGGCAATTTCCCCTATTTAATTGTAGCCAATATTTTTATGAGAGCTCAACATAACCACAAAGAATATCTCCATAGGTTATAATGACCTCTGGAGATGGATAGATATTTTCCTGGATTTAATTCCTCAGGAAGGCAGAAAAAGGAATTAATTCTAGATGAGAAATATTGCATATGACTTAGCAATATTTTTGCATATCTAGGGTTTATGAGGGCAGAAGGATCTCTGGAAATTTTGGGAGGATCAACAGAGCAAGGAAAATGAGAGCTCCTTTGTAAACACAAAGGTAGGATTTCCAGTTCCAATATTTCGGAACTAGGGTTTGAATAAGATTCGGGGTTGCTGATGGAGGGGTTGACTGGCACAAAAGCATGAGAAAGGCACTGAGAGGTTGAGGATAGACTGAATATACCTGGTCACTTGCCAAATTCCAGAGGAAAAATTCGGGAGAGAAAAGCTAGGAAGGAATAACAGCACAAAAATCGATAACCCGATTTTTGGGGTGTTACAATAATGAAAGTAAACAACAAGAATGCCATAGTCGGACGTTTGAGCGACATCACATAAAGGGCTTATATTTCAACATTCAAATACGAGTAATCCAGGAGGTAACACCATCCCAAGGAATACTCGGCACATCACAATAATAAACAGGCTAGTCCATCCACAGAAATAACATTCAGCCAAGTTTACTTCTGTCATTTAACATATTAGTTCTCCAGAGACTGGCAGTGAGACCGACACTTGACCTGTCAACCAACTTCCTTGACCGTGGACACGGCTATTCGAATAGTTTTGACTCTGCAGATGTTGTACTCTTTACCCACAACCAACGGATTTCAGTAGTCCTGAAGGACTAGTTCCGTTTACGGTATTTTAGAAGAAAACACACCTAACCAGTACACACCCATTTCACAATCCCGATACCAGGTATCATCCTAGGCAACGTTCAAGAAAAACTTTAAGACGGGGAGGTCAACACCTCGAATAGCATGGGATCAAATTTATATCGCGCGCTACTAAGGGGTGCCCCCCTCTCGGTCCCAACCGGAAACACCCATGCCCCCCGACCGGATGACGGGCTTTAATCTAGGGCCATGGAACCCTCATCACGGCCCCTCTATTTGGTGTGTACATGGAAAGAGGTTTGCAACTTACTAAACCGTATTCTTTGCAGAAAACATGTGTTAGCATGAAAATAAGGCGAACGGGAACAAGACTCGATCTATGTCAACACTGGAGTTAAACAGTTTCTTTGATAATACCGGTATGCTCCAACAATACCAGCATACAACCTGTCATGTCACCACCTGACTAGGTTGTCCAATATTCATGATCACATCAAGTTTGTAGCTCACTTGCAACTCATCATGCATGTAATATAACATTTATCTTATGCTTATATAAACATGCCACATCATATAATCAAACACGAAAGCAATCATCATATCAAAGGTTCAAACATGCTTGCTTGGATCAACGTAGTCGGAGTCTAGCTCGGCGAAGTTGATGGCAGCGTCTCCTTCTTCGGTATCTACTCCACATAAAATACCGAGTTCTACGTAAATACCGTGCGCATATAAAAGTTGTCTGAAAATATTTTTGAATAAATACTATAAAAAACTAGACTGAAAAATAAGGGTGACAGAAAAATAATCAACTCAAAATCATTTTCTGTTTAAAAGATATAAAGAAAATAAGCCCAGGGGCCTATCTGCGATAACCAGAAGTTTTCCAGGGGGGGGGTAGACAGAGAAAACAGAAAACGCTTTTGAAAATAATACGCCAGCCCGAAGGGAAAACGTACTCTGGCGCAGGGCATTTTCAGAAAACGATTCAAAAGAACAGAACGCTGACGAGGGGGTCCCACCCGTCAGGTTCAAAAATCCCACCGGCGATAGAGGCTCGCGGTGGTCACCGGCAACAATCGACGGCGATCCAGAGGAGGGCAAGGGGATGGTTGCACTCATGGGACTATTCCGCGTCGGTGGGTCGTGGACATGGTCGTCGATGAGCTCTACGTTGACGGTGGCTTCTTCTCCGGCGGACGGCGAAGTCGGGCATCACTGGCTCTCACCGGAGGAGGAATCTAACATCAAATTGGAGCGGGGGTTAGGGCCATGGGTTTACTAGGAGGCTTCTCACAAGACTAGGGGCGCGGGGACTGACTCACCAGGGGGAATTTCACGGGAGCCCGAAGCGGATCGGGGCGGCCGGAGTCGGGGAAGGAGACCTCCCCGAAGTCCTCTGATGAGCGTGGCGCGACTAGAGGGACAGGTGGAGTGGTGCTGGGTTGCGAGGGGGCTCTGGGGTCCTATTATAGCTGGCCCGAGGCGGTTGCCGAAAGCGCGATTACTCTGGCGAGCAATTACGGCGAGGCATTGGGTTAGCAGGGGATTTACGGCTGCAGGCAGGTTTCTACGATCACAGTGGTTCCATTTTAGCACTAAACCATGCTGGTTATGCAGGGGACTTGCCGCTCGACGGAACGGTGGCTTACGGCCACGGCGGGTGCAGACAGCGTGCTCTGCACTGCCCAGGCCATGCCGACGGCCCTGCCGTGCGCGTGCAGGTGGGGGATGGCCACGCGGAGGTCCCTGGTGGTTTGGGCGGTGCTGCGCTATGGCGTTCTACAGAGGAGGCTTCTGGCGATGGCGGTAGACGGCGCTGTCGCCGCGGGAGAGGTCGGGGCTGGCGTGCCAGCTAACCACCGACGCCCACAAGCGGCCAACCGACCGTGCGGCGCCCTAGATAAGAAGGGAACACAGTGAGCAACGATCCAACGCGAGCACTGGCGAGATTGACACTGGACCCTGACGGAAACGACACCGTCTTCTGAAGATTTCTGAATTTTGACTGAACCTGACGAAAACAGTGCATGCCACCTGTTCGACGAAATGCTAGAGGCTCATAGAAAATTTTCTTGAGCTGAAACTTGGAGGACTTATCTATTGGGGCTTCTAGAGGCTCCTTGATTTTTCTCAGAATTTTTGAAAGAGTGAAAGAATGAATTTCATCAAAAACAGCAAATCTGGTCCAAATTTGCAGTAAACATATTTTGAAAATTTTGAACTATGGACCAGCAGTTCTTTGGTGATATAGGTTGAGGGTACTAAGGTGTAGCTAGGAGAATATACTTGGGGTCAAAGCTCAAAGGAATCTGATACTTCCTTTGTAAATCCCAAGGGTCCCACATAATTAACAGAAATTAGTTTGAGGGTAAAATAAATAAAAAAAAATATTCTTAAGAGGGGTTGGAACTTGCTGGAATGAAAGCAGGACTTGATGCTAAGGTAGGGAGGAGAGTCTAGGAAGAAAATTTGAAATGGAGGTCATGGCAAAAGAGTGACATAGGAGTTTATGAAGAGGGAAAAATTAAATCCAATTTCATAGGAACTCCTTTTAACAAAAGAAATAGCAAAACACCTCAATGGTACTTGTGTTGAAACAACACAGGCTGAAAACCCTCAAGACCAGAACCAAATTTGAGGAAGGTTTTAAAAATGGGTTTTTCATCAAAAGATTTATAAGAAAATTTCAAATAACCTCCATCAAATCAAATAAAGATTTTTGTAAAAACCAAAAATCAAAAATTTGGGGTGTTACAACACCTACCCCCTTAGGAAAAATCTCATCCCTGAGATTTCAGCTGATCCTCAAATAGGTGTGGGTGCTCTGCCCGAAGAAAATCCTCTCTTTCCATGTTGCCTCATCCTCGGTGTGATTGCTCCACTAAACCTTGAAAATTTTGATTGTATTCTGACGGGTCTTGCTTTCAGACTCCTCCAATATTTTTATTGGACGTTCCCTGTATGTGAGGTCTGGTTGAACGTCAATGCTCTCATGAGATACATGCTTCTCTGGGTTGCTCACACATTTCCTTAACTGTGAGATGTGGAACACGTCATGGACGTCTGACAGTTCTTCGGGTAAGTCTAGCTGGTAGGCCACTGTGCCTCTTCGTGCAATTACATAGAAGGGTCCAATAAATCGTGGTGCTAGCTTTCCCTTAACTTTGAATCCTTGCAGGCCCCTCATTGGGGATACTTGTAGGTACACATATTCACCTGGTTCAAAACTGACTTCACGGTGTTTTTGATCATAATAACTCTTTTGTCGGCTCTGGGCTGTCTTGAGTCGGTCCCTGATTAATTTGACTTTTTCCTCAGCTTCTTTGAGCATATCTGGGCCGAAGATACGGTTGTCCCCTGTGTCGGACCAATTTAGCGGGGTTCGACATCTCCGTCCATACAGGGCTTCGAAAGGTGCCATTTGTAGACTGGCTTGGTAACTGTTGTTGTACGCGAACTCGGCGTACGGCAAGCTTTCTTCCCAACTGGTTCCATAGGTGAGAACACATGCTCTCAGCATGTCCTCCAAAATTTGGTTCACTCGCTCAGTCTGTCCTCCAGTCTGTGGGTGGTATGCTGTGCTGAATACTAGCTGAGTTCCCAGAGCTCGTTGTAGTGATCCCAAAATCTGGAGACGAATTGAGTGCCTCTGTCTGATAGTATGGTCTTGGGAACCCCATGTAAGCAAACAATACGGGCGAGATAAAGTCTGGCAAGCTTCTGTGTGGTGTGGGTTGTCTTTACTGGAATCAAATGTGCCACTTTGGTTAATCTATCGGTGATGACCCATATGGCATCATTACCGTGTCGTGACCGAGGTAGTCCGACAATAAAATCCATTCCAATTTCGGTCCATTTCCATTCAGGTATCCTGTTTGGCTGTAATAGTCCTGCTGGTTTTTGATGTTCGGCTTTGATGTGCTGACATGAGTCACAACATGCAATGAATGTGGCTATATCCCTTTTCATACCGTGCCACCAATTTTTTTCCTTAATATCCTTGTACATTTTCGTTCCTCTTGGGTGGATTGAATATGGAGCGGTGTGGGCTTCGGCCAAAATTTGTTGTTTGAGGTCCTTTATATTTGGTACGCATAGCCTGTCTCCGTACCATAATATTCCCTTGTCGTCTACGACAAATTCTGAGGCCTTACCCATACTCACTTTTCTTTTTATGCCTTCGATGCTGGGGTGTCTGTGCTGAGCTTCTTTAATTTGTTCCATCAAGGTGGGCTGAATTTCCAAATTTGCCAAAGTGTCTTCTGTGACTAACACCATGTTGAGTTTGGCAAACTCCCGCTGAAACTCAGGTCTTAAATTTTGTAGACTGCCGTTGTTCGAGCTTGGGTTTTGACTGAGGGCATCTGCCACGACATTTGCCTTGCCTGGATGGTAGTGAATACCAACATCATAATCCTTCACTAATTCCAACCAGCGTCGTTGTCGTAAATTTAGTTCTGGATGTGTGAAAATATATTTGAGACTTTTATGGTCCGTATATATTTCACAACGGTTTCCAAGTAGGAAATGCCGCCATTCTTTGAGTGCATGAATTACTGCTGCCAACTCCAAGTCATGAGTAGGATAATTTTCTTCATGTCGTCGAAGCTGTCTTGAAGCATAGGCGACAACTTTACCTTCTTGCATTAGTACACATCAAAGACCCTTCCTGGATGCGTCGCAATATACTTCAAAAATTTTGTGTATGTCTCGCACGACTAGTACCGGTGCTGTTGTTAATTTCTTCTTCAGTTCTTGGAAACTTTTCTCGCAGGCTTCAGTCCACACAAATTTCTTATCCTTCTTGAGTAGCTGTGTCATAGGTTTTGCTATGGTGGAAAATCCCTCAATAAATCTTCTATAATACCCAGCCATTCCAAGAAAACTTCGGATATCAGTTATATTGGCTGGTTGTTTCCACTCAAGTACAGCCTTGACTTTTTCTGGGTCCACGGCAACACCTTCTTGGGTTAGTACGTGGCCTAGAAAACCAACTTGTTTTAACCAGAATTCACATTTGCTGAATTTGGCGTACAATTGATGTTTCCTTAATTCTCCCAGTACAATTCTGAGATGTTCAGCATGTTCTTCTGGTGTCTTGGAATATACCAAAATATCATCAATGAACACCATAACAAATTTGTCCATATATTTCATAAACACCTTATTCATGAGATGCACAAAATATGTGGGGGCATTTGTCAGACCGAACAGCATTACTGTAAATTCATATAACCCATATCTGGAGGTGAATGCCGTCTTAGGAATATCTTCTATCCGTATCTTTAATTGATGATATCCTGACCTCAAATCAATTTTTGAGAAAACCTTGGCTTGTGCGAGCTGGTCAAATAAATCATTTATCCGTGGCATCGGATATTTGTTTTTGATGGTGACCATGTTGAGTGCCCGATAGTCTATACATAATCTCAGTGTCCCAGCTCTTTTCTTGTCAAATAATACCGGTGAACCCCATGGTGACGAGCTGGGTCTGATATAACCTTTTTCCAGTAACTCTTCTATTTGCTTCTTCAATTCTACCAGCTCGGATGGTGCCATTCTATATGGTTTCTTGTAAATGGGAGTGGTGCCAGGTGCTAGTTCAATGATGAACTCTATCTCCCGGTCTGGTGGCATACTTGGTAGTTCTTCGGGAAATACATCAGGAAATTTACACACCACTGGGATTTTACTTAATTCCGCAACATCCACCTTGTTTAGTCTTGCATGTGGTGGGGCTGGTCTCTCTATGGCTGCAATTTTTATTGTCTTCCCATGATGATGGGTGAGAATCATAGTCCGA
Organism: Elymus sibiricus; assembly: GCA_039707655.1. NCBI lineage: Eukaryota > Viridiplantae > Streptophyta > Magnoliopsida > Poales > Poaceae > Elymus > Elymus sibiricus. Next base: position 180,469,434 of record CM077673.1, on the reverse strand, counting down.
TTGAAGCAATCAATAAAACCTTTATTTGTTGTTAGCCAATCCATTCCAAGAATAACATCCAGTCCGTTGTGTTCCAACACAATGAGGTTTGCCCAAAACTTTAATCCTTTAATCTCGATAATCACACCCTCGCAGTAACTTTGAGTGATTTGCTTAGTTCCCGGGGACTTTATGGTCATAGAATTTTCCAACGGAAGGATCGGAAAATCATGTTGCAAAGCAAATTTCTTAGAAATGAACGAGTGAGAGGCTCCAGAATCAAACAAAACCATGGCAGGTATTGTGTTGACAGGGAACGTACCGAGTACGATGTCCGGAGCATTCTGTGCTTCATCCTTGGCCACATGGTTCACGTGACCCTTCCTGTGATTGTTATTGGGGTTGAATTTTTTGCACTTGGGAGCTGAATTATTTCCATTGTTGTTCGGCTTGGGAGCCGAGTTTCTTGGCTTTGGGCACTGCTTGGCATAATGTCCTTCTCCACAGGCGAAGTAGGTAACGCCTGGGCGATACGTAAATTCCTTGTCCCTTGCATGAATTTTTTTATTTGGGCGAGAAACTATGGTTGAGGATTTGTTCGCCCCATTTCTCTAAAAATCATTCTTGTTCTTGTTGTTGCGAGAATGAGCAGTCTTGTCCCTCTTGCGCTTGCGAATATCGTCCAAGCTGCGGCGCTCATTTTCCAGTGTAATGGCCTTGTCCACAAGCATCTTGAAATCTGGAAAGGTGTGAACGACCAGCTGGCATTTTAGTGCTGGTGCAAGACCGTCCAGAAATTTTTCCATCTTTTTATTTTCAGTCATATGTTCTTCATTGGCATAGCGAGATAATTGAGTAAACTGACCATTGTACTCGGTCACTGTCATGCTTCTCTGCTTGAGGTCATCAAACTCCCTTTTCTTGATCTTCATAAAACTTTTGGGAATGTGCGCCCCATGAAAGTTTTCCTTAAATTCCTCCCAGGTGATGTTGTTTTCATTGGGGTGCATGTGTAGGAAATTTTCCCACCACGATGCAGCTGCTCTAGTGAGGTAGTGAGGTGCATAAAGTACCTTCTCACGGTCTGAACATTGTGCAATAATTAATTTCCTCTCAATGTCTCGAAGCCAATCATCGGCCTCAAGAGGTTTATTGGTGTGAGAGAAACTTGGGGGACGTGTCTTTTGCAGCTCAGATAATTTGGAATGCTGCTGGTATGGTTCGCGGTGATTTCCCATATTGATAATATGATTCATCATCTCTTGATGCTGCTGCTGGCTTTGCTCATAAAGGCGGCATACTTGAGAAAATGCGGCTTCGCTGTCCTGTTGACTTGACTGTCCCTGTGTGAAATTGTTACCTGTCTGTGTACCATGATTTTCTTCTGGCGGACTTGGCATGGAATGAGTCCAGGGACGATGCATTTTCCACTCTGGGGTATTTTTGCAGAACACATAAGAAAATCTGTGTGGCAAAAATAAATAATTTTGCAAAGGCAAAAATTTAAATACTCCAAGATTTTTCAAGAAAATATTTGATTGCGCATGGAGAAGGACCGCACAGTACACATCTTACAAGCAAGCCATAATTATACAATACATCACTCAGGATGCGCGTACACACTCCTGACATGTTATTTAAGCTAGTGCACTTCTCCGAATTCCTACATGATGCGCATACAGACTACTTCTCTCCAAGCCTATATACATATAAACATATCATACATGCTACTTCATCACATCACTGCTCGGCGCACTCAGTCGGAGATGGTATGAAAGTCGCTTGGCCTGCCGAGGGAAAGTCCCAGACGAGGTGCTGGGGACTCAACCTCCTCCTCAAGAATAGGCTCTAGGCGGGGAGTACTGGGCTGTGGAGCTAGTGCGGGTGCGGCAGGTGGTGCAGCACTAACTGGGGGAGGGGCAATAACTCGGTCAAACTCCTCAGTGGTAGGTAGGCAGCGTGCGGTGGCCATGACGGCAGGTGCATAAGATGCTGCAGACGAGATGTACGACAGTGGTGGTGTTGTATGGAGAAGCTCCCTCCTGTTGAGGACACATGCCTGAACTGAGTCCATACGGGCAGCCACAAAGTCGTCCACGAGGTTATCAAAAGCTGCCACAAGAGCCTTGAGATACTCGACAAGCATCTCATTAGCTTCATCTCTCTCTCCCCTAGCGCAAGCAAATGCATAGTGACAAGTGTAAGGCACGTGGCAGGGCAGGTAGCGGTAGCGATGAGCCTTCATCGAAGGAAGAGCATCCCGGAGATGGGCAATTGCCTCACGGGAAGCCATCTGCACAGCATGCCTCTCCGTAGGCATGGCCCTCCCAACAAATCAGAAGTGGCATGATTCAGCACACCCTCCCTTGAACTGCAGCGAGGCCTGATGCATAGACACGCTGTCGCTGAGCTTGTGCTGGTAGAGTGTGAACTCCGGACGAGTCGATGGCCCGATCGCGATCTTGGCGATGGAGACAAGGAGCTTGGAAAACCCCTCGGGTACATTGGCGAACACCTGTGACTCACAGTCGCCGCCAGCCATCTACAAAAGTAGACAAAAATTCCAGATAGTCATATCATAAATTTATGATGACTAACAGAAAAATTGCTACAATTTGTATAGTGCTAAAATAACAATTTTACGCTAATAACCAATTAGCGATCGCACCTAGTGGCTTCCTACAGTCAGCCTGGCTCTGATACCAAGGTTGTCAGGACCGGTTTTTCAATAAAATGATTATTGAAAAATCGCCCCTTCAGTCAGGCCAGCACAAAAAAATCATTCGTACTGGTAGACAAATAATTGATACAGAAATCCAGTAGTACTTAATATTATATAGGGTTGAGCTGAGGCTGCTCAACAATTTATTACAAGCACGCCAATATTAAGCATAAAGGCGGATATGACACAATGGAAATGGTGGCATAACTACTGACTCACAATATATGGTAGTGGTGGATATGTCACAATGGAGTGGGTGACATGACTCTAATATCTTACAACTCATCAAGCGTCCGAGTGAGGCTCGACGATTTTATTTGGGTAGCGGAAGCGTATATAATACAAGTGACAAACTCCAGGATTGCAAGGGACTGACTGGGACTCCTCTAGGCGTCGGACTCGCTATCGAACTCTTCATCCATAAGATCGCCTTCGTCAACATCTGGCCAAATCAACAAGCTAGGTGAGTAATTTGAATGTACTCGCAAGATAGTTTGGACATAAGATATAACAAATGCAAACATGATGCACATGAGAAAATTAGTAATGCACACCCAGGTAATAAATTTGCACAGCAAGATAAATGAAAAGGAAGTCGGGCGGTAGTCCTCCCGAAATCCCAATAAAATAAAGGAAGACCGATCGGGTGTCTGAAGCGACGCCTCGAAAGGTAATAAACAAACATGCCTCAGTCGGGCGTCGGGGCGACAGCACATAAAGGGCTTATACTGGAAATAAATAATAGTACGTACCACAGTCGGACGTGTGAGCGACATCGCAAAAAGGGCTTATAAAGAAAGTAAACAACAGAATGCCACAGTCAGACGTCTGAGCGACATCACGTAAAGGGCTTGTACTGAAAATAAATAACAAGAATGCCACAGTCGGACGTCTGAGCGACATCACATAAAGGGCTTATAATGAAAGTAAACAACAAGAATGCCACAGTCGGACGTCTGAGCGACATCACATAAAGGGCTTATAATGAAAGTAAACAACAAGAATGCCACAGTCGGACGTCTGAGCGACATCACATAAAGGGCTTATAATGAAAGTAAACAACAAGAATGCCACAGTCGGACGTCTCAGCGACATCACATAAAGGGCTTATATTTCAACATTCAAATACGAGTACTCCAGGAGGTAACACCATCCCAAGGAATACTCGGCACATCACAATAATAAACAGGTTAGTCCATCCACGGAAATAACATTCAGCCAAGTTTACTTCAGTCATTTAACATATTAGTTCTCCAGAGACTGACACTGAGACCGACACTTGACCTGTCAACCAACGTCCTTGACTGTGGACACGGCTATTCGAATAGTTTTGACTCTGCAGAGGTTATACTCTTTACCCACAGCCAACGGATTTCAGTAGTCCTGAAGGACTAGTTCCGTTTACGGTATTTTAGAAGAAAACACTCCTAACCAGTACAAACCCATTTCACAATCCCGATGCCAGGTATCACCCTAGGCAACGTTCAAGAAAAACTTTAAGACAGGGAGGTCAACACCTCGAATAGCATGGGATCAAATTTATATCGTGCGCTACTAAGGGGTGGCCCCCTCTCGGTCCTAACCAGAAACACCCATGGCCCCTGACAGGATGACGGGCTTTAATCCAGGGCCATGGAACCCTCATCACGGCCCCTCTATTTGGTGTGTACATGGAAAGAGGTTTGCAACTTACTAAACCGTATTCGTTGCAGAAAACATGTGGTAGCACGAAAATAAGGCGAACAGGAACAAGATTCGATCTATGTCAACACTGGAGTTAAACAGTTTCTTTGATAATACCGGCATGCTCCAACAATACCAGCATACAACCTGTCATGTCACCACCTGACTAGGTTGTCCAATATTCATGATCACATCAAGTTTGTAGTTCCCTTGCAACTCATCATGCATGTAATATAACATTTATGATATGGTTATATAAACATGGCACAACAATTTAAGCAAACACGAAAGCAATCATCATATCAAAGGTTCAAACATGCTTGCCTGGATCAACGTAGTCGGAGTCTAGCTCGGCGAGGTTGACGGCAGCGTCTCCTTCTTCGGTATCTACTCCACATAAAATACCGAGTTCTACGTAAATATCGTGCACGTATAAAAAACTAGACTGAAAAATAAGGGTGACAGAAAAAGAATCAACTCAAAATCATTTTCTGTTTAAAAGATATAAAGAAAATAAGCCCAGGGGCCTATCTGCAATAACCAGAAGTTCTCCAGGGGGGTAGACAGAGAAAACAGAGAACGTTTTGAAAATAATACGCCAGCCCGAAGGGAAAACGTACTCTGGCGCAAGGCATTTTCAGAAAACGATTCAAAAGAACAGAACCCTGACGAGGGGGTCCTACCCGTTAGGTTCAAAAATCCCACCGGCGATAGAGGCTCGGGGTGGTCACCGGTGACGATCGACGGCGATCCAGAAGAGGGCAAGGGGATGGTTGCACTCACGGGACTATTCCGCGTCGGTGGATGGTGGAGATGGTCGTCGATGAGCTCTACGTTGACGGCGGCTTCTTCTTCGGCGGACGGTGTCGTCGGGTGTCACTGGCTCTCACCGGAGGAGGAATCTAACATCAAATTGGAGTGGGGGTTAGGGCCATGGGTTTACTAGGAGGCTTCTCACAAGACTAGAGGCGCGGGGACTCACTCACCAGGGGGAAATTCACCGGAGCCCGAAGCGGATCGGGGCGGCCGTAGTTGGGGAAGGAGACCTCCCCGAGGTCCTCTGATGAGCGTGGCGCGACTAGAGGGAGAGGTGGAGTGGTGCTGGGTTGCGAGGGGGCTCTGGGGTCCTATTTATAGCCGGCCCGAGGCGGTTGCCGAAAGCGCGATTACTCCGGCGAGCAATTACGGCGAGGTAGAGGGTTAGCAGGGGATTTACGGCTGCAGGCAGGTTTCTACGATCACAGTGGTTCCAGTTTAGCACTAAACCATGCTGGTTATGCAGGGGACTTGCCGCTCGACGGAACGGTGGCTTACGGCCACGGCGGGTGCAGAGAGCGTGCTCTGCACTGCCTACGCCATGCCGACGGCCCTGTCGTGCGCATGCAGGTGGGGGACGGCCACGCGGAGGTCCCTGGTGGTTTGGGCGGTGCTGCGCTACGGCGTTCTGCAGAGGAGGCTTCTGGCGATGGCGGCAGACGGCGCTGTCGCCGCGGGAGAGGTCGGGGCCGGCGTGCCAGCTCACCACCGATGCCCACAAGCGGCTAACCGACCGTGCGGCGCCCTGGATAAGAAGGGAACACATTGAGCAACGATCCAACGCGAGCACTGGCGAGATTGACACTGGACCCTGACGGAAACGACACTGTCTTCTGAAGATTTCTGAATTTTGATTGAACCTGACAAAAACAGTGCATGCCACCTGTTCGACAAAATGCTAGAGGCTCATAGAAATGTTTTCTTGAGCTGAAACTTGGAGGACTTATCTATTGGGGCTTCTAGAGGCTCCCTGATTTTTCTCAGAATTTTTGAAAGAGTGAAAGAATGGATTTCATCAAAAACAGCAAATCTGGTCCAAATTTGCAGTAAACATATTTTGAAAATTTTGAACTATGGACCAGCAGTTCTTTGGTGATATAGGTTGAGGGTACTAAGGTGTAGCTAGGAGAATATACTTGGGGTCAAAGCTCAAAGGAATCTGATACTTCCTTTGTAAATCCCAAGGGTCCAACATAATTAACAGAAATTAGTTTGAGGGTAAAATAAATAAAAAAATAAATCTTAAGAGGTGTTGAAACTTGCTGGAATGAAAGCAGGGCTTGATGCTAAGGTAGGGAGGAGAGTCTAGGAAGAAAATTTGAAATGGAGGTCATGGCAAAAGAGTGAGATAGGAGTTTATGAAGAGGGAAAAATTAAATCCAATTTCATAGGAACTCCTTTTAACAAAAGAAATAGCAAAACACCTCAATGGTACTTGTGTTGAAACAACACAGGCTGAAAACCCTCAAGACCAGAACCAAATTTGAGGAAGGTTTTAAAAATGGGTTTTTCATCAAAAGATTTATAAGAAAATTTCAAACAACCTCCATCAAATCAAATAAATATTTTTGTAAAAACCAAAAATCAAAATTTTGGGGTGTTAGACCTGAGGAGAAGCCAGACAATACATATTGGACAATTCATTTTGATGGCTCCAGGCAATTGGAAGTCTCGGGGGCTGTATCTTCTGTGGCTCACCCACAGTCTAATGGTCAAGCGGAGCGTGCTAACCAGGAAATTTTGAAAGGGATAAAACCCCGGCTTATGGTTCCTTTGGAACGCACGCCGGGTTGTTGGGTGGAGGAGTTACCGTCAGTTCTTTGGAGCATAAGAACCACCCTCAATAGGTCAACAGGCTATACACCTTTCTTCATGGTTTATGGCACAGAAGCTGTTCTCCCTAGTGATATTCGTCATGACTCGCCCAGAGTGGCGGCTTATGTGGAAGGTGATAATGAGATGGCGCGTCAGGGTGCTTTGGATGCCTTAGACGAAGAACGGGATCTTGCAGCAGCACGGTCCGCGATTTACCTGAAAGACCTGCGTCGCTATCATAGCCGCAGGGTCAAGACCCGGACGTTCCAAGAAGGCGACTTAGTACTCCGCTTGATTCAAGACCAGTCAGATATGCATAAGTTGTCACCTCCTTGGGATGGGCCGTTTGTGATCAGCAGAAATCTCAACAATGGTTCCTACTATCTCATCGATATACGGGAGAGCGACAAGTCACGCACTTCCGGTGAAGAGACTGCAAGGCCATGGAATATTGCTCACCTTCGGCCATACTATACTTGAGCCGCCGGTCTGGCTCTCATCAATGTACATACCCCTGTCATTGTATATAGCATCTTTTATGATATAATAAAGTTGGCATCCCCATAATTCGGGGCCTCTGCCATTTTCTTGCACCAAATCTCGTGCAAAGAGTTGATTTCTTCAGGTCACTTGGGGGCTTCCAACCCAATGGGTTTAGCTTTCATACCCACTTGGCCAGGCTTTACATGCCATGTTCGAGTTAAACCTGACTGTTTGCAACTTGCTACTCCACCATGTGACCCGCCGAACTCTTGACAGTCAATCTTGCTCAGAGACCCTGAACTTGAAAGTCAATCTCGCATAAAGACCCTAAACTTGTCAAGGTTTAAACGGCGGCTTTTGTCACGCGAGAGCCGGCTTACAGTGAGCTAGGATAAAGTCGCCTTGTCTGCTGTAGTCTCTCCGCTATGTGGCCCGTTCGTACTCTTAGCAACGTCAATCTTTTAAAGACCCTGAACTTGCTAAGGTTTAAACGACGGATTTATTTCATGTGAGAGCCGGCTTACGAGGTTTCAGGTTGTTATGCCTAGCTTCTTCGTAAGCAATACAAAAAAATTTCTTACAAAAAATAAAGATCTCTTGTCTTGCTGTGCCTTTAATGCCGGTTCATAAGGCAGGAGATATGCAAACATATATTCTGTTGCTTGTTTTTACACGTAATTTTTCCATGGTAAGATTCTATGTTTTTGGGTAACCCCGGTTTAGCATTGCTCATGGAATATAACCCGCCGGGCGAGTCAATACAATCAGATGATTATATCAGGACATTTTTGTTAAGTCGCCAGCGTATGAGCTGAAAGATGTTCAAAAAAGTGCATAAAGGCACAGGAGCAGACGATCAAGTTTTTCTACTGCTATTACAAGGCCTCACAGGGCCCAAAATATGTTGCTCAAGTTTTTCACGAGTTAAAGTCTGGTGGCTCAGTTTTGCCCGGGTTAGAAACTTTGAAGACCAGCTCTTCACCTTAGCTCGTCGACGGGTCACCGTGCGCCAGGTCTTCGGGCTCGTGGATCTGATGGTTGTCCACATCCCAGTTGCAGTTGAGTAGAGCTTCAAATTGAGCTTCATCATTCAAGATGGGAGACGGGTCAACGTTAGGGGCAAAGATATGCTTACGCCATTGAGGGGTCAAATCCTTCGGCTCAAAGGTTGGCGCCCGTACTCGAGTGTTGCTGTCGTCGTAAGCCGCCTGATATGTTGCCAGATCAGCTTCTGCGGCTAACCGGCTGGCCAACACTCGAGACTCTCGGTGGCAACGGGCGTAGTCCTCCTGGGTGAATTATGACCCGTCATCTTTGAGGTGCGGGAAGCCGCCCATCATCTCCTCCGGGTGAAGTTCTAGCGCATAGGCCAGCGCCCGGGTTAAGGCAGAAATTGCACCCTTGCGGGCGGCTGATCTTTTTATCTCCTCAAAGTGCCTGGGAACGGTGGAGAGATAATTCAACACGTCCTTGATCAACTTTGGCACACCTTTCTCACCAAAGACTGCCTTGATAGTAAAGAGGCTTCCGGAATATAGTTGCTTAGTGAAGGCGTATAAAGCCTTCAGCTTCAACAAGCTGTCATCCGGAAGCTGGCGAGTTCGTTGGCCTGCAAAACAGATTCAGATTGTAAGTTACCGGGCGGGTCTTCATAGGATCATTTTAAGCATAATTACAAGTACAATCAACAATGCGTACCAAAGACGGCTTCAGTCATCCGGCTTATGTGCCGCTTCAGGCCGGTCATCTCCTCAGTCACCGTTTTCAGACGGCCCTCTGCGTCTTCTGCACGCTTGGTCAGGGCGGCTTGGCTCGTTTCAGTAGACTTTTTGTATGACTCAAGCTCAGTTCTGATTTTCTCTAGCTCAGTCAAGGCGATCTGTCACTTGGCACTGGCTTCCGCTCGGCCCTCTTGTTGTACTGCCAGACTCTTCTTCAGTTCTGCCGCGTTAGATTCAGCGGCATTTAAAGATTCCTGCACAAGAGACAAGTCATAACAAGGCAAGATTATCAGTTTTAAGCCGTCAGTCTGGCTCGTACAGGTATTTAGAAGTTTGGCAGAGGATCATTACAAGTCCCAAGCAGATTGCAAGCAATATACTTGGCACTTGGGGGCTAATGTGTATCAGTTCTTTCTAATGTCTACAATACAAACAAGACCCGGATCATCTTCCGGAAGATAACCCGACCCTTGGGGGCTACACATTGCTCTACAAATCTAGGATCAGATCTACAAAGAGTCCCGGCTCATTATTGACATAATAACCCGGCCCTTGGGGGGCTACACTTGAGTTTTTTGCGGTTCTTAAGGCAATAAGTGCCGGCTCATTATTGGTATAATGACCCGGCCCTTGGGGGTTACAGCATTGATCTATTCAAGTTTACATATTATTGAAGACCCGGCTTATTGTCGGAAATATAAGCCGGCCCTTGGGGGCTACGTAAGGGTATACAGAGGATAGAGAAGTGGAATACCTCATATTTCTTCTTCATCATGTCTACCAGTCTGGCTTCCATGTCCCGGCTGGCGGCCAGGCGGCTCAAATAGACCAAATGCAGCTCGTCAGCGGTCAGCTTCTCCAAATTTGGCAGGTCAAGTTTGTTTTTATCCTTCTCAGGAGAAGGTGTCTCAGCCTTGTGAATATGCTTGGTTAGCACATTGGAGGGGGCCGAAGCGGCATAGGCTGAGCCGGTAATGGTGACTTCTTCTTCTTGAACCGGCACCTCTTGGGTTGTCGGCAAGGGGCTGGGCGGCTTAGGATCTGTCTCCGGAGAGGCTTCAGTGATCACGACGTCAACATCCACTGGCTCTTTGGGATGGGGAGTGTCGTCCTTGGCACCCTGGCTGGCGTCAGACGGCTCCACTTGAGTTTCAGGAGCGTCAAGTTTTGGGTCTTCCGGCTCTGAGGCATTCAGACGGGAAGATGACCCACTCAACTTCCTTTTCTTAGCCTGGGCCCTGCAAAACACAGACTTCATGGTCAATTATATGCAAGGACAAGTTTAGTAATAAGCAGGGAAATGATATAAGGAAGCTTACCCTGGGTTGATGATAAGAGGAGGCAGCTTGGATGCGGTTGAGTCGCCAGAGGAAGGAGGAGTTTCCTGATACAATTAAAAGAAGCAATATGAATAAGTGACGGCACAAGAGTAACATACAGTAGTACAAATATAAGCTGGAAGTACCTCGTTGCGATGTTTTTGGCAAGCCGGAGTGTCAGGCAAGCCGGCCACTAGGTCTTCAGAGCCGCCGCTCCGGGTCTGACGTCTGGCGTCATGTTGTTGTTTCTTCAAAAGAAATTCGGGGTCCAAGTGAGCAAGAGGATGTGAAAACTTAATTTTCCGGATGACCCGCCGGATTCTCTCGGTTGGAAGAGGTTCTGAGTCGGAGGAGATGATAGTTACCTCTGCGGCCCCGGCTTCACTGGCCTCCGCCTCTTCCTTAGAAGAGTGAGTGTCAATAAGTTGCATAAAAAGATGACCAAGGGAATCAAGTTCTACCAATGAGTCGTCCAGACCGAATAATTCTTCGGTTGATTGTTTCCTTCTACAAGTCGGAGCTTTAGCCTTGGTTGCTTTGTTTGCTTTGCTTTTCTTTTTGGAGGTAATGGTTAACCTCTTGTTCCAGAAGGAAGAGCCGTCCTACGTATAAGTATATGCATTGGCAGAATGGTTAAAATAGAATACAAGAGATAAGGCATTTCAAGAAAAGGTGAAGATTAGGATGAGAGGGTTCACCTCTGGAGCCGGGTGAAGTACATAAAAAGGACTTAGCCCCGTCTTGCTGCAGGCAGCTTGAGGTTCTCCCAGCAAGGATTTGACAATTGTATTGAGATCCTGGTCTGTCAAGGGAGTCTGGTTGAAGCGTTGAGGGTCGTTCACCTCACCAGTATATTGACACATTAAGGCATCGCGGCGGCTCAAAGGCAGAATCCTCCAAGAGACCCAGCAGCGGGTCAAATCAACGCCTGTTAACCCGTTGGCTAACAGAGCCCTTATCTTCGAAAAGGTCGGACCATACTGGATGCGTTGTGCAGCGGACATCCGGTCTGGGAGCTCGGTGTCGGTGCTGAGCCGGTAAGGACGATAACCCGACAGTGGGTTCTCTCCTTCTCGGGAAGTGTCTTTGCAGTAAAACCAAGTTTTGTTCCAGTCCTTGGGATGACTTGGCATAACTACTGCTGGGAAGAGTACATCTCTCCGTCTCTGAAGAGTAAGGCCTCCAAGCTCAAGACTCAGTCCATCCGCCATTTCTTGTTTGGTGGTTGACGTAGAAATATTCCTTGAAGAGGTCAACAGACAGCTCTTCTTGCAGATAAGCTTCACAGAGAGTGTGGAACTGGCACAGGTTGGTGACAGAGTTGGTGCCAATGTCTTGAGGGTGCAGTTTGTACAAGTGCATGGCGTCCCGGAAAAATTTAGACCCGGGCGGCGAGAAGCCCCGAAGAAGATGGTCTGTGAACACAATGACTTCCCCATCCTCGGGCTTGGGAGTGGTTTCATTGCCCAGAACCCGCCAGTGGATAACATCCTGAGCTGGCAGAACTCCCAAGGTGACAAATTCCTTGAGTGATTCCTCAGTCACCCCGGACCTTACCCAGTCGCAGGAAGCTGGGGCTTTAGACATGGTGGTGGCTTCAAAGACTATGGAAAGGTATGAATATATGGCGGGTTAAAAACGCGTCATGACCAAAGCATCTATGACTATAAAATGGTGATGGTACTTGGCGGGTCAGTATAAAAGTTATAAGCCACATGATTCGGCTAACATTATAAAGACTAAAGGAGTTTTTCTTCCCTGATCTACGAAGAATGCTCCGATGAGCGATGATGAACTCGAAGAAAACCCGATGAACTCAGGGGAAGCTTGAAGAATTAGTGCAGATCTAAAGAAAGGGGAAGAATGGAACCTGAGAAGTGCAGATGGAGCGGCTGAACTCGGGCGTGCTCTGGATACAATCAGGGTGATGCAGTGGCCTGAGTTGGAGATGACGGCGAAGACCGGACGGCGCGGGACAACTTCGGCGGGGCGGGCGTCTGGAGGAAGAAGAAGAAGGCAGCGGCGGGGAAAGTGAAAATTATGGCCCCCCCCCCGTGCCTATTTATAAGGGGGTGATGGAATAGCAACAGTCCGGTGCGGGAATCGAGGAGACACAATGATGATTGACCAAGAAAGTGCCTCGATTCTCGGGCTGGTCATTTTAATGAAAAAGATCCATTGTGACGTCAGGGGAATCTTTTTGATTTTCCTAATATGACGTCATGGCGGGTCATGAAGATTTGTCAGAAACGACGTCACCCATTTTCAGATATGGCGGGTCATCAAGATTTGTCAAAGAATGCAAGATTCGCCAACCAGCAGACTTGAAGATTGACATGAACTGGTTCAAATCAATCTGGGGCCTAATCTTAGGGATATAACCCCGTGGTGAGACCCGCCCAGGTGGGGCCGGGTCATGAGGTTGGCGGCTTAGCAGTAAGGCTTGGAAATAACTTGCCCAATGGGCTTGGAGGCCTAGAACCAGAAGACAATGTGTAACCCGGTGGCGTAAGCCGCCGGTGGCGGTTTTCCAGACAAGGCAGGAGTAGTTAGAGGCGAGGTCGGTTATTAAGTATAACCCGGCCCGGACTCTTGTAAGCCCAGGGCCTTGACCTGTGTATATAAAGGCGGGTTACCTGGGCGGCTTAGGACACAAAACCCTTAATCGAGTGCTAGGTCAAGCGAATCCGCTCCCTTGTAATCGATATCCAATCAATACAACTCAAAGCAGGACGTAGGCTATTACCTCCTTCGAGAGGGGACGAACCTGGGTAAACCTGTCTCCTTTGACCCGACCAACCCCTTCGAGTTAACCGTCGTAGCGATGATTTCACACCTAAGTCCTTGCACCAGGACATCTGTCGTGACAAAACCACGACAATGGTACTAGCATCATCATAAGCATCATTCATAGCAGAAGTAGCATCATCAATAACTTGCGACATATCAGGATTACTAGCATGTGGTGGTATTGCAATCTTACTCATGATAGAAGGTGAATCAAGTGCAGAGCTAGATGGCAGTTCCTTACCTCCCCTCGTAGTAGAGGGAAAAATCTTAGTCCTTGGATCCTACAGATTCTTCATAGTGATAAATTGATATAAATCCCAAGTGACTCAACAAATATTGCAATGCTCCCCGGCAACAGCGCAACAAAAAGGTCTTGATAACCCACAAGTATAGGGGATCGCGACAGTTTTCGAGGGTAGAGTATTCAACCCAAATTTATAGATTCGACACAAGGGGAGCCAAAGAATACTTGAGAGTATTAGCAGTTGAGTTGTCAATTCAACCACACCTGGAGATTAAATATCTGCAGCAAAGTGATCAGTAGCATAGTAATATGATGGTTTTGATAGCAATAGCAATAGTAACAGTAGCGGTAACAGTAGTAGCAATAGTTTTGTAGTAGTTGGAACAGTAGCAACAGCAGTAGTAACTTAGCAAGAATAATAAGTGGAAAGGTCCTAGGCACTGGATCGGTAACTCATTGGATGATATTCATCATGTAAGAGTCATAACCTAGGGCGATACAGAACTAGCTCCAGTTCATCAATGTAATGTAGGCATGTATTCCGTAAATAGTCATACGTGCTTATGGAAAAGAACTTGCATGACATCTTTTGCCTACCCTCCCGTGGCAGCGGGGTCCATAAGGAAACTAAGGGATATTAAGGCCTCCTTTTAATAGAGAACCGGAACAAAGCATTAACACATGGTGAATACATTAACTCCTCAAACAACGGTCATCACCGCGAAGTATCCCAAATATTGTCACTATGGGGTTGACGGATCATAACATGTAATAGGTGCATATGACTCGGCAAGATCGGATCAAGAACATGGATATAGAGATGATAACATAAACGGTTCAGATCTGAAATCATGGCACTCGGGCCCTAGTGACAAGCATTAGGCATAGCAACATCAATCACAGAACATAATGGATACTAGGGATCAAGCACTAACAAAACTAACTCGATTACATGATGAATCTCATCCAACTCCTCACCGACCAACAAGCCTACGAAGGAATTACTCACTCCCGGTGGGGAGCATCATGGAATTGGCGATGGAGAAAGGTTGGTGATGACGAAGACCGAAGATTCCCCACTCCAGAGCTGTCGGCGTTCTGGGAACGGGGGTACCCAGACCTGCCTGCCTGCGGCCCAGGGCATGGCCCACTCCGCCGGCCAGTATGGCCCAGCGTGGCCTCACTCAAGAAAAGTCCCTCGCAAGGACCCGAGCTCGCGAGCGAGGCGGCACCAAGACCGGCAAGGAGTGGGCCTCCTCAGGCCCCCTCCGGAGTGGCGGAGATCTCTATGCAGAACCCAGCCTCAGGAGTCAAGGATGACGCAAGGAAGGACAGGCGGGCGCCAGTGCTCTAGGTGGTGCAGTCTCCCCTTTAGTGCAAAGGGAGCAATGACGTACGCGGGTTCCCAAAGCGCCTCCCAAAGGTTTCCATTCCGGTGCAACAAGACCACGACCACGAGCCCAGCAGGACGGATGTCATCACCGAGCCCACCTCTGCATCATCGACAACTACTTTGCAGGCGAAGACCACCTTTGGACAGGGCGAGGATGTACTCCTTTCCCCTTTCGGATTTGGCCGTTGTGGGATCGCTTCCCACCATTGCGATAAGGGAAGAGGACCCGGGCCACTATAAATAGACGATAGGCTGCACCATAGAGAGGGACGACACAACAGACACCCAACAGAGGAGAGGCAACACCACCAGAGCGTCCTCACGAGGTGTCGCACCGCTGTACTAGTTCATCCACAAACCTCCTCGTGAAGCAATTCACCAAAGCAAGAGTAGGGTATTACGCTTCGCAGCGGCCTGAACCTGGGTAAATCATCGTGTGCATTTGCCTCCTCGTCATCGTGCGAGTTCGTCATAGAAATCATCGAGTAGCGAGCTAGGTAGGGCGAGGCTTTAGGGGATCTTCGCACACGCCCCTGTGTTTGAACTTCTTGGGGTTTTGCGGAGCCCAAAATCCGACATTTGGCACGCTAGGTAGGGGGCGTGTCGAAGTCTTCCTCAAGCCAAGCTCTTCCTCCGCCTCGCCGCTCCGATGTCTGACGCTCTCCGAGCCCGCGCCGAGCACCGAGATTCCCGCGTCGTATAGACGGCGCCCATGGGCCGCGCCGCCACGCGCCGGCCCTCCTCACCTGTGGCCAAGGCCGCCACGGGTTTGGAGTCCCACGAGCAACAAGACTCCTCACAGCCGGTCACCGCGCGGCGCGACGGCCGCACTGCCACTCCGTCGATCGTTCCGGCTACCGGATCGTCCTCCCACGCTCGACGCGGGCCGGCGCGCGGCTCGGGCGCACTCGCCATGGCGCGCGAGCTGCTCCGCTACCGCCCTGCCCCCGACCGCCATGACGACTGGCTCGGGCGCATCGCAGAGCTCGTCAGTGCCGCCGGCGACGCTTCAGCGCTCTCCTACTCATTTCAACCCCAGCCCTCTCTGGCAGACGACGTGGCCCATGATGTGCCGCCCCCTCCTCCACAACGCGACGCCGATCCCGAGCCCAGGCATGAAGCGCGCCCGCGCTACCAGCCCCACGAACCGCGGGCTAGGGAGAGGGATGAAGTGAGCTGCCAGGTGGTGCCGCGGCCACGCGTCGATGCGTGTGCACTCCCCGCTCCACCGAACCAGCATCGCAACCGTGCACCACTCGAGGCGGCCCCCCAAGAGCGTCAAGACCGGGTCCTTCCCGCACACGCAGCACCCGCCGAGCCGGTGGGGTGCCGCGCCATCGCCCCGGAGCTCCATCCAACCACGTGGCCCTGCAAGTTCAAGCCTGACCTACCCCCTCGCTACGACGGCACCCCGGATCCCGCCGAGTTCCTACAGCTCTACTCGCTGAGCATCCGGGCGGCCGGTGGAGACGACAAGGTCATGGCATGCTAGTTCCCCATTGCACTCAAGGGCGGCGGCTCTCCTGGCTCCTCAAGGGAACGGAGTGTTTGGTAGAGCCAAAGCTCGACGGAGGGGAATCTGTTGAGCTCCGCAGGCTTTTTCTCCTCAGCTACGTCAAGGGCTTTCTCCTTGGCGTCGAGCCGAGCCTTCTCTGCAGCAACTTCCTCCCCCCGCGTGTCCAGACGCTTGCGCTCCGCGACTTGGGTGGCCGTCGCTTTGGACAGCGCAGAGTCTCAGTGGGCGAGCTCGGCCTTGCAGGTCTCCAGGGCTTCTTCTTGCCGACGCAGCTGCACCGCAAGCGCGGACTTCTCCTCCTGGAGAGCCTTCAGGTGGGCCTCCGCCTCTTCGCAGCGCCTGGTAGCGGACTCCGCGTCGGTCAATGCCACCTTGCGGGCTGCCCTGGCTGACGCGGCCTCCTTCTCGCTCTCCGCCATGGTGGCCTTGGCTTGGCCCCAAACCGCCGCGACAGAGGCGTGGGCCTGGAGCCACCCGGAGAGGAGCCCCAGGTGCCCCCTCGCGAGGTGATCGTCAGCGCCCACGAGGGCGTCCCGAACCTGACCCAGAGTGGAGTAGGCGTCGCCTAGCACACCAAGTCCTCACGGTGCGGACGTCAAGGCCTCGTCTAGAGGAGTCACCTGGGGGATCACAGGAGACGCCCCCAGGGAGGCAGCAGCACGAGGATCAGGAGGCTCCGGGGGCTGCGCCGCGACCGCGGGCATGGTGGGTACAAACGGATCGACGGGCGGCTGACCCTTGGGGGCTGGCTCTCCAGACAGCGGCACCGACACGCCCTCAAGGGCAGGAGCAGCCACGTCAACAAGCATCGGGGGCTTGAGAGGCTCCGCGGCAGCGACCAGGAGGGTCGCCTCGCGAGCCCCCACGCCCGCGGCGTCAGGTGCCTCGTCTGGCGACGACAAGGCGGCAGGAGCGGGCGGAGCATCGGAAAGCACCCTCGGCTTGACGCCCGCTTTCTTCTTCCTCATCTTTGGCATGGCGGCATTCCTGGGCACCAAGCAAAGAGGGGATCATCAGCACGGGAGCCACCGGCAGGCGGCCAAGGTTAGGCGGGACTACTTACTCTTCGATGCCGACCCATTTCCTCTTCCTCTCCACTTCGACGACAGCGGGAGCGCCCGAGCCGCTCTCCACGAGGGCGCTTCCACGTGGGGAGGCAGGGGCACTGTCCACAAGGGCAGCGGCTAGAGAAGCCGCTCTGGCCCCGGACCCGTCCGTCTCGCCCGCAAGCTGCGATTCGGGCGGAGGGGAGACGGGCGCTTCGTCCGCCTTGCCAGTAGAAGCAGGACCCACCAGAGGAGACTCCGCCCCGTGCTTCCTGGGGGTCGCCAGGCAGGACGACCGTGTGGCATGAGGGGCCGGTCCCGACCCCCTGAGGACCTTGGCGGGACGTGGGGAACCTGCAGCAGAAGCTTCACCAACATCGTCGTCGCTCTCAAGGTCACGCAAGAGCATGCCGTGCGACGGGGGAGACGCCTCCGTCAGGTCGTCGTCCGCTGTCTTCTCCGAATCCTCCCCACCCGTGGTGTTGCCGGAGGACACCATCACCGGGGAGCCAAGACCCTCAGCTGGGGAGAGCCCCAGTTCGTTGAAGACAAGCATGGCGGCGACCAGATCGGCTCCGTCGTCGTGGCAATACAACAGGGTGCAGTCGTCGGGAAAATCTACGGGGTCGCCGTTGATCAGGGTTGTTACAACTCTGCTCAGCTCCCCGGAGGGCATGGGGGCAGACCAAAGCCTGAGGTCGTCGCCGTTGCCTCGGTATTCCCACAAGGGCCTCGAATGCGACTGGAGGGGTGCCACGCGCTGCTTCAAGAACTCCTTCACTATCATCCCCCCAGTCAGCTTCCTGGCACTGATATCGTGAGAAATCCTCTCAAGGACGGGCCTGGCCCGGGGGTCGGAAAGCTTCGCGGAGCTCCACGCGGGGGTCTTCTCCGGCAGCCCGTTCGGCAGATCCAAGCGGGGGTTGGTGCTCTTGAGATCCATGAAGACCCAGCGGTGCCTGAAGTTCCCCACCTTCTTCCCGATCTTTAAGAGCATGTTACCGCTCTGGACCACGACGAAGGAGACGCACGCCGACCGCTGAGCGCCGTCGTGCACGCGCAAGCTGAAGAAATGGCGGAAGAGGGCCACCGAAGGCCTCACGCCAACAAAAGCCTCGCAGTAGAAGGCGAAGACGGACAAGAGCAGGATAGAGTTGGGTTGGAGATGAAGGGCTTGGATCCCGTAGTGGTCGAGGACGGCGGTGAAGAACTTGGAGAAGGGTGGGATGAGCCCAGCGAAGATGCTATAGAGAAAGAAAGGATAGGCCGACCTGGACGAGAGCCGCTTTTCCGAGGAGCCGCCCCATAGCAAGGTCCGCCCCCACTCGTTGGTCCCGTACGCCGTCGACGGGAGCACCGGGACGAGCTCTCCGTCCTTGGCAATGGTTGACTCCGAGAGCGCCGGTGAGATGGGAGCGGAGGCCGAGCTCTGGGCCTCTGGCTTTGACTTACCGGCAGGAGCCATCAGGAAGTTTGCGGGGCCGACGCGGCAAGGAGGAGGACGGAGCGGCGCCGGGATCTGGAGAGGTCTCTGCTAAGGCCGGGGATCTGGGAGTAAGAGCAAGAGCGCAGAAGAAGAAGGCAATAATGCCTCAACGCTGGAAATCAGGCTTTTGTCGATTCAGACGGTGGCCGAAGAGGCGCGGGACGCCCGACACCAACCGCGCAACGTACACCAGTCCTGGCCCGCAGGCGTTTGGGGCCCGCGGCGCCTCGGGCCATCTTCAGCGGCTTCGCCCCGAAGCCGGCTCAAGCACGCCTTGGGCCGGGGGCTACTGTCGGCGTTCTGGGAATGGGGGTACCCAGACCTGCCTGCCTGCGGCCCAGGGCATGGCCCACTCCACCGGCTAGTACAGCGCAGCGCGGCCTGACTCAAGACAAGGCCCTCGCGAGGACCCGAGCTCGCGAGGGAGGCGGCACCAAGACCAACAAGGTGTGGGCCTCCTCAGGCCCCCGCCGGAGTGGCGGAGATCTCTATGCAGAACCCAGCCTCAGGAGTCAATGATGACGCAAGGAAGGACAGGCGGGCGCCAGTGCGCCAGGCGGTGCAGTCTCCACTTGAGTGCAAAGGGAGCACGGACGTACGCGGGTTCCCAAAGCGCCCCCAAAGGTTTCCATTCTGGTGCAACAAGACCACGACCACGAGCCCAGCAGGACGGATGTCATCACCGAGCCCACCTCTGCATCATCGACAGCTACTTTGCAGGCGAAGACCACCTTTGGACAGGGCGAGGATGTACTCCTGTCCCCTTTTGAATTTGCCCGTTGTGGGATCCCTTCCCGCCATTGCGATAGGGGAAGAGGACCCAGGCCACTATAAATAGCGGATAGGCTGCACCATAGAGAGGGACGACACAACAGACACCCAACAGAGGAGAGGCAACACCACCAGAGCGTCCTCACGAGGCGTCGCACCACTGTAATAGTTCATCCACAAACCTCCTCGTGAGGTAATCCACCAAAGCAGGAGTAGGGTATTACGCTTCGCAGCGTCCCGAACCTGGGTAAATCATCGTGTGCATCTGCCTCCTCGTCATCGTACGAGTTCGTCGTAGAAATCATCGAGTAGCAAGCTAGGTAGGGCGAGGCCGTAGGGGATCTTCGCACACGCCCCTGTGTTTGAACTTCTTGGGGTTTTGCGGAGCCCGAAATCCGACAGGAGCCCCGAACGGGCTCCAGATCTGGCCTCCCGATGAATAACAGGAGGTGGCAGCGGGTCCGTCTTGTGAAACGCGATAATTCTTTCTCTCCTATTTTTTCTCCAAATTTAGGAATTTATAGTGGCGGAGATAGGGCAAGTGGGGCCCCGAGGTGCCCAACCCCCACCAGAGCGCCGGGAGGGGGCTGGCGCGCCCTGGTGGCTGCTGCTCACCCTAGGCCCCCTCTCCAATGGTCTCTGGCTCTAGTATTTTTTATATTTTCCAAAATAAATCTCCAGAAAGTTTTGTTCCATTCCGAGAACTTTTATTTTTGCACAAAAACAACACCATGGCAATTCTGCTGAAAACAGCGTCAGCCCGGGTTAGTTCCATTCAAATCATGCAAATTAGAGTCAAAAACAAGGGCAAAAGAGTGAGGAAAAGTAGATACATTGGAGACGTATCATTAGACCATATTTTATCATCTTCAAGGAATTCTGTATGAGGCAGGGCATTGTGATTGTCAAGGAGTAGATGCTGATTGGATGGATCTTCGGCTGACTGTTGTACATGCTCTAGTATCCTGACTCTTTTTTTGTAGGCGGCATGCCCCCATTTGCTGTGTTGGTCATCAACATTAAGGATCTCTTGTCATTTGTCATTCGTACTCCGGCCTGATTTGCATGCTGGCTTCTGAAAACAGCAGCGCCCACAATGTTAGGAGGATGATCGGTACATCGTTCCAGTATTTCTTCAATGGCATGTTTGGTTGTGTTTGTAGAAGTTGCAGCAACAACTGTAGCATCGCCGTTTGTGGGAATCAGTGCAATGCCACAACCGTTGCCGCAACCGCAACGGACAGCTGCTGTTTGAGCGGGCTTGTGGCTGACATTGGATTCTAATGCAATTTGATAGGATTCAGACACACCAATGTTCTTCTCATCACTCTATGGTTGAGGAAGAACTTTTTCAGTAACAGTGTCTAACTTGCTTAGAGGTTCGGATACAATGATCTTCTTCATTCTTGTTGCAACAATATCTGGCATTTGAATAATCAGAGAACCAGATTGTTCAATACTCTCCCTTGTCAATTGAGCACCGGTTTTTAACTCTTTGTCAAGTGCACAGTTCGAGGTGTAACATTTCGTAGCAGTAACTTTGACTTTTTTCCGACAGCTTCTGCGTTGGTTCCGTGTTTACCTGTTTGCTGTCTGCGGAAGGTGCGCTATTGTGGTTTGCAGTGGGTTCAATGTACTCAGATGAATTTTCACCAGTCAGTATCATTCCTCCGCTCTCCAATAAATCAAAAGTTGGCACGAAATGTTCATGCACAGGTTTTCCATCAAGGCAGCTTTTACAAAAGTGTCTCAGATTTTCCAGATGTGACTTGGCATCAGCATCCAATTCCTTGCTGTTGAGGTCTATCTTAATCACCTCCAAGATCAATTTAAGCTCAGTTGATGTTTTACGTTCTAAGGATAGCTGGATATTGGACTGCTCCTTCTCGAAGTGTTTCTGGGAGTCTGACTCGGGACTATCGCAACAGCCCTTTAGATTATCCATCGAGTATGATGTGGGACCTGCAACATTGCTTGAGCCACTGCTACATGATGTTTGAATATTTTATTTGTGGTAATAAGGAAGTGTTGAAAATGTTTCTTCTCTGCTGAAGTCGTCTTGCTGGAAGTTACAATATACGCCATGGTCAGATCGCTTTACTTCCTTCACACCAAATTCCCTACCAATAGAAAGAACCTTTTCTAGTTTCCTCTCAATGATTGGTTGAATTGCAGAAAATAATTCTGTGTACATCTCGTTAATGACTTTGCCAAGATCTGCCTTAGCCTACAAATGAGACACATAAAAAAACAACATCGGATATTAATATAACACTAAAAGGACTGCAGTGCGGGAAGCATAGTTAGGGTATCATATCATAGGAAGCACATGCAACCTAATGCTGGAATCACAAATAATCTACCCATGAAACACAGTTATAATAATCACATAACCACAACTGATCTACCATTGGGTAACACCGCTAGCCTGTTGTACGAAGCACAGATAACATGCCGCAGGTAGGTTGGAAGAACATGTAGAAGAGGTATAACCATCATAGAATTGGAAACAAGCTACCGTGGGAGGCACAACTAACACACTACACAGAGCACAGGTAACGCACACCCGTATTGATTATGGAAGCAGGCATAGGCTAATGCAGGGAAGCACATGTATGTGTTTCTGTTGAATGGCATTAAAAACTTACAGAGTGTACAATTAAAGACAATTTGAAACAAAATAAGTGGGATGCGTGTTCAAAATCACTCACCGAAGATAATTTGCATTCTGGCACAAACTGTTCTAAGTAGTCTTCTAGTTCGGTACTCATTTGAAAAATTGACCCTTCAAAGCCAGTCTGTGGGTGGAAAGGCGTGCAACTTATATCCTTCAGCTGTGATGAGCAAAAAAAATGCAAATAAGCGTAGGTCTAATTAAATTAAGGGATGCCAACTAAATCATTTTGTTGAGGTAAAAAGTGCAGAGAGAAACAAAGAGTCAACTACACTCACAGGGTGTTTCCCAAAATTTCTTTCCTCTGTTGATAGCCTGTCTAGGTTAGAATAATTCTTAACAGCGTCGGCATCCCAGATAGCTAGCTTTGCAGGCAATTCATTCTTTAGATCAATTACGTCGATAACCAGGTACTCGAAGTTGCTTATCTGCCGGAGATAAACAGGTAAAAAATGGATCAGATAGTCAACACTTTTGACGGAAGGTAATTAATTGAGAAAGGTAGGGAACCAACCACGGGTATCAGGAGGCAACCACACAAGGCCCCATTGAATTCCTTATCCTCGTAGGTCTGGAGTGATGTCACCAACTTGTCTAGAGTAGCTCCAGACCAATCATAGGTTGATATATCAGATGCTGCTCCTTCAAGAGCCGCTAAGTAATCTGGGCTTACAGATTCATAGGTCGTCGGGCATAGAAATACAATAGTTGTAAACATCACAAAAACCCGCTGGAACATTTCTCCTAGGAGATCGGGGGTCATGAGATCAATCAGTTCTCTGATGCTTGGAGTCTACGCAGCACAATTTGTCTCAGACTTAAGCTGACACCTAAAAGGTTCAGAACCCCTTTTAGGAATCATTTTGCCTCCCAATGGAATTCCCAATATGCGGTGCACGGTGTAAGAGTTGATGAGGAATTTGAATCCACTAGGCAAGATGAAAGATCTGGAGTGGCTATCAAAGTAGCGGACAAGCCATTGGATGAAAGACCTCGGAAGCTCTTGGCAACACAGATCTAGCAGGTTTCCAAAGCCAATGTCTCTTACGAGCCGTTTCTGATTGTCTGTCAGTTTCTCACAAACAGACATGAACTTCTTCAGGCTTAGCATTGTACTAAAATCTTCTTCGTAGTCGGCCATTCTAACAGGCCTGCAAACAAAATTAACAATTCAACCTTAAGAATTGTATTGATTGAAGATATGTGACTATTGCAACATTCTTTCATAAGAGAACCTTTAGTATAAACGTCTTGTGAGAAAAGAAAGGTAGAATAGGAGTTACTTATTTTTGAAACCAAATGCAACAACACACATGAGAATCACGGAAAAAAGCACCTACTCCGAGCCTGCAAGTTGCTTCTTCGTCAAGTACTCCTGAACGAGCTTTTCATGTGCTGTGCGTTTGGACTCGGTCCTTAACCTCTCCCTTTCTAGTTGGTCATGGACCATGAAGTCTTGTGTCACAACTTCCGTGCCATCCACAGGCCGAGATTGAGTCTTTGACAGCTGTGGAGTGGAGTCCATCTCATCCAATGCTACCTAACAGGTCAAGAGACATTACGATTAGCGCCTCAACTAGCTAGGAAAGATGTTAACAGGTTTTGTGCCTTTATCATTGACATCTCAATTAGCTGTGAGATATGATAATTACGAATTAAATAAGTTAAGTACTTTTCATGTCATCGTGCAAACTCAAGCTCCCACAAGGTGCAGATACTTATATTCATTGACATTTCTATCTATCATAAGGATCAAGGGTGTTTTTAAGTCTATGAAAAGGACGACCAAAAATAAAAGTAGCATGTAGCATGCAGTTGTCAGGTTTGAACTGTGGTTAGTCTAATGAAATCTATGTCGGAAGTGAAGCAAGGCCACAACTGACCAACCAGGCACCGTCACGCGTGTGATTTCAGAAAATAGTTCGACGCGGACAGACAAAAAAAAATTCAGGCCCCATCTCTTCCGTGTTGCTGGCCGAAAGTTTTTCGTTCAAAATTTGAAACAGTATGTACAACACTTCGAGCAGGAAGAAAATGAGTATAAGCGGTAATGGGTTACCTCGACGGGAGGTGCATGGCTGGGAGGAAGAAAATCGGCGATTTCTCGGGGGGGGGGGGGGGGTGAAGAGGGAGGGGTGGGGAGAAATTAGGCGACGAATCAGCATCCCCGATCTATTTTCATCGATCCCAGATGGGGAGTTAATGAAGTGAGATCTGGAATTCATTGACGACCGACCCCACCGGTTAGTGACATCAACCATTCTATAGCCCACATGTCACTTCGGGTCGAGTGCATTCCATGACATTCCCTTTTTATGCCGGAGGGGTGCCAGTCATTACCACGGCTGGAACGGTGAGTTTCATTTCAATGTTCATTAGTTACTAGTCTTAACGTTTCAGCGTCATCATGCTAATGCAAATGATCTTTGGTACAGCATAACTCCCGAGCCGCATCGCACGATCCTTCTCCAGGGCCAAGTAGTGCTCCAGCTGACACCGGCCCGAGCAACCCCGGTGCTTCACCTCCGTAAGCCCTAATATGCCACTTACTTGGCTCATTTTCTCAAACAAAGACAAACATAGCACTTAGACAAACTGAGCACAATGACAAACTTAGCACTTAGACAAATGTCATATTTTACCTAAGTTAGCTTTGTTTCCTCTAAAATGACATAGTAAGCTTACTTACCTCCAAAATGACATATTGTACCTAAGTTAGCTCTAAAATGACCTATACTTAGCATTGTTTCCTCCACACTGACATAATAAGCTTAGTTAACTCAAAAATGGCATAATAGACTTGGTAACCTCATAGATGCCATATACTTAGCTTATTTTCTTGCAAAATGACACAATAAGCTTAGTTAGGTCAAAATGTGATAATTACCTAGGTTAGCTCTAAAATGACACCAATAAGCAATAAGAAGAAGAAAAACAAGAGGAGACAGAGAGAGAATAAAAACGCTTCTTCATCTTCTTCTTCTTCTACATCTTCTTCTACTTCTAGATCTTCTTCTACTTCTTCTAGTATTCTTTTTCTAACTTTCTTATTTCCAATTTTGCAGATTTGATTGAGTTCACGGCAGCTTGCTTTGATGTAGTGCTAGTGTTTACTTTCAGTTTTCATTTTGTATCGATGAACTTACGTGAAACTTTCTACCTATATGTATGAGACTATGTATGTATGGATGAAACTATTGTAATATGGTGAACAAAGTGACATTTGATACTTTCAATTTGGTATAATTGTTGGTTGATCATATCCATATGGCAGGGATATTGTTTCTGTGAAATATATATATACATATCATATATTTGCCTGTGAAAAATGTTGAATATAACAAAAACAGAAAAAAAAAGAGGCAATACAGCCTCTTTGTCGTCTGCCCGGACGGCAAAGACCGCTATGCCGACGGCCATCATCGGCAAAGAAGACACGTGGCAGCCACCTGTTAAACCTGGGAACGCCAGGCCTGGGGCCATTTGGCTTCTTTGCCGATGGTGGCCGTCGGCAAAGCGTGGGGGCGGACGGCAAAGGGCCGGGGCCATTTGGGTTCTTTGCCGACGGTGGCCGTCGGCATAGCGGGGGGCGGATGGCAAAGGGCTGGGCTGGGCCGTCGGGGGCAGACGGCAAAGGGCTGGGCGGGGGGCAGTGGGCTGGGTGGGGGCCGTCAGGGGCAGACGGCAAAGAAATTTGTGGGCCTTCTGGGGCAGACGGCAAAGGGCTGGGGGGCCGTCAGGGGCAGACGGCAAAGAAATGTGTGGGCCGTCCGGGGCAGACGGCAAAGGGTTGGGGGGACGTTAGCCACCTAACGGTGCTACCGTTAGTACTACGCCGTCTGCCGTCTTTGCCGTTTGCAGGCTGACGGCAAAAAAACTTTGCTGTCCGCTGTGCTAATGCAGACGGCAAAGAACCCCTTTGCCGGGGTTTGTTCGGCCCAAACTTTTGCCGTCCGCTGGCTGACGGCAAAGGCCTTTGCCGTCTGTGGTTGTGCCCTTTGCCGTGTAGCATGGCAGACGGCAAAGAGCCTGATTCCTGTAGTGAACTACCCATGTATCTTTATTTCCGTTGTTCTTCTTGGATCTTGATGCACCTCTAGTATTGCTTGTGATTTGAGGAGTACTTGGTGTGGATCTTGTCCAATAGAGTGGTTTCCCTTTGATTCTCTCCACGTTTTCCCCTCGTGTTCTTCCTCAAATCCACCTCCAATTCGTGAAATTCAGGCCACCTTCGGGTTTCCCCCGTATCATATTGGTATCAAGAGCCACGTTGCCACGAATTTGGAGCCCTACCCCCACTTTTCCTGCATTAGTTCGTGTTTTTCTTCACAATTTCGAAAATATCCACAAAAAGAGCCCCAAAAAATTTTCTTGCATTTTGTTGTTCTTGTGAGTTTTTGTTGATTTTGATCCGTGGATCTAGTGCTTGGCAAGTGGATCTACCTCCCTTGGCGTTCCCTAGCCCCAATTTCACCTTTTCCCCCTTCAATTTCGCCCTGGAAATCGAGTTTTTCTGCCCCCGTTCTCAGATCCGAAAATTAGGGTTCGTCCCGGACGTATTTCCACGACCCCCGGAACTTCCGTCCTACCCCCGGAACTTCCGGGCTAAACAGAAAGTTTCCACCAAAAAATCTCCGGTCACCCCCATACTTTCCCGCGACCACCAGAACTTCCGGTACCCCCCCTCCCCGGAACTTCCGGCCTAACCAGAGAGTTTACTCGAAATTTCAGCATCAGCCCCATTCACCGTTTTGGTCATAACTAATTCATCCGAACTCCGATTTGGGTGTTCTTTAGCTCGTTTTGTAGCTATTGACATCCACCATACCACAAAATTACTTCCACCATCATTTTACACAATCATATTTTTCAAATTTTGGCAAGTTTGCCTAGGACCTCCACCATATCATCCGCAATGCCACCATAGACTTCCGCAACCTAACCCATTTTGGTTACCTTTGCATTTGTGGTTGCCTGAGTTGTGATTTGAGTCTCCTAAGGTGTTTTGGCTACTTAGGGACGATTACTTCTTCATCAACCACCGGTGACTTGTATCGGGCCATCATCTACATCGACCATCGACGATCGACATCCACGACGACCATCCATCCTTTGAGACCAACTTCAACCGGAAGCAAGGCCGGTTACCCCCGACTTCATGTAAGGTTAAGTGTGACGAAGGTATACATTCCATCATACACATTTCCTTCCTTTCCATTACATCTTGATATCCACACCATCTTTGCGATTACCTTCATACCTATTGAGACTAGCTATCCGAGTATTGCCGGGCTTCGCGAAAACTTGTGCACCATAGTGATACGATATCATATTGTTGCATCATTGGAAATATCATATAGTGCAATTGCTTGCTCCTGTGCATATCTTGTGATACTTGTCTCGTATATTTGGTTGACGCTCAATAAGAATAGTGGAAAGGAAGAGAAGAGACAAAAAAAAGCTTCTAAGCAAGAAAGAAAGATCAAAGCTTATAAGCATAGAGTTGAGCATGAAAACAGATACTTGTGCATAAGGATACATGGAATAGGAAAAGTTTTTCTTGCATGAATAGGATTGGTGCCAAGTGGTGAATCGTGCCCAAACGTGCAATCAAGCTAGCGCCTCTACTAGTGTTTGTGCAACAAGAGCTTAGTCTTCGTTAGGCAATTTTGTATTGCTCATCCCTATAGTTGCACAAGCCCCATTATCCCACCGCGTGTGTTTCTTTATTACCCTCCTCTATATTGTGATCGCTTGCTTTGCATTTAGAGTCCATTGGATTGATTTCAACATTTGCAATATCTTGGACTTCATTTTGCTTGATATTTTGTGCCACTAACCCCACCGAGCTCCACTATAAGCCATTTGTGTAGGTTGTGAGAATTGGACAAGGTTTTTCACCAAGTGCACTCTTTTCCTTGCATACATTGTGATCTTTTAAGATCCATCCACAACTTCGGAAAGAGGTAACTTTTGTATGTTCATTCCATCTCGTTCTCACGCCTCCTCGAGTGCTTCCATGGATAGGGACGGCACATCTCCTTCGGTCTACAACAACAATGACGAGTTTGATGCCATGAAGAAAATCATCGACGCCAAGATGGATGCTCATTTGGAGGATCTCAAGGCCCTCATCAAGAACCGCACGAGATCTTCATCATCTTCGAGAAGACGCTCAAGTGCACATGCTTATGAGCTACCATCTCCGGCAAGATCAAACCGGTATCGACACCATCAACAACATGAAGAAATAATGACACCAACATCAAGGCGTCCAACAAAGAACAAGTGTGAAGGTCACGAGCTCGACACCAACCACCGCTCGATGAATTCACCACCTACCTTGACATCTTCGCCAAGCCACTTCAAGGCATCTTCGCCTTTGGATATGCGGCATCTTCGCCGACAAGAACCTCAAGAGAAGCTCCCCAAGATCAAGTCCGCGACTTCCACGAGCTACTACGACCTCGACATCGACCACGAGATTCTTTTCTTTGGGAGTCAAGACCTCGAGGAGTATCTCGATTGGGAGCGCAAGATGGACTACTACCTCAAGCTACTTCAAGTCCCTTCCGAAGATCAAGTGAAGTGCGCCACAAGAAACTTCCACGGCGACGTGTCAACATGGTGGCTTCACACATCTTCGACGAGCTTCGACATGAGTTGGTCCAAGTTGAAGAAAGCGTTGCGGAGAGAGTTTGTGCCTTCTACATACACGGAACATCTTCACCGCCACGTGGAGAACACCATACAAGGATCCATGTCTTTTGCTGAGTACTTCATGAAGACAAAGAAAGCCTTGCGATGAGCCGGTGTGGACGACCCCATTTGGATGAAGTTCCACTTCATGATGGGATTGAACAACGACATCGCCAAGACTATCTTCCACAACAACTACGAGTCTCACGAATACCTCTACATTGGTGCTCTCATGGCAGAACATGAACTCAATGCCAAGGCTACTCGACCCCGAGCACACTTCACGACGACCAAGCTCCATGACGACGAGCATGAGGATGGTACCACCAAGATGTCCAAGCCTGACGAGCTCCAAGACGACGCTCCAACGTCCGACTTCACCAACATCCCTCTTTGTGGCATTGACGATGCCGAGTCTACCATGACTCTTTTTGAAGACGGCGCCGCGACGACCACGACTACGGAGCCACTCAAGGAACATGCTTTTGAGGCGAGCGACAAGGTGGTGATCAAGGATGACGCTTCCATATTTGGAGGCGAGAGTGAGGTTGAGCCATCTTCGGCCTTCATCCACGGCGACGGTGACGAGTTGGTTGAGCATGGGATTTTCCCTTTGACCACGGCGGCGTTTAGAGATGATTTGAGAGACTTTCACCACCATATTGAGAGTGAGAGTGACTTCACCACAAGCCCCATATATGATGAGTTGCCCCAATTCCCATGTGAGGACAGCCACAGCCCCCACCTCTTGAGTGAGATGAGTGACTCCACCATACGTGAGTATGAGTGCAACTACCTAGAGGGAGTGAGTGAGCCACCACCACATATAGCAAGTGAGGTAGTTGATAGGGCATGTGAGGGCATTTCGATTTCTAACAACTTAACCTCTACCTCTATTGCGTCTTCTCCTTTGGTGCTAGGTCCCATATACGATGACGCGCCGATCCTTGATGACTTCGTCCTTCCTTTGGACAAGACGATGGCCGTGGTGGAATATGACGCACCCCCCACATGGTTCCATCACGATGAAGATGACCACGCTTTGGTTTTTACCACCTCACCTACACCACATGAGTGGAATGAACAAGGTAGCATAGGTGAAGGTGATGCTCTTGTCCCACTAGTGGACTATCTTGAGATTGATTGCTTGCATGATGATATTCACCCTATTTTCATGCTTCATGATTATGCGACTTCCTCATCTGATGAATTGCCCATTTATGATGAGTGTGACGATTCTCATGTGGAGTCTATTACTTGTGATGCCATGTTGCATAGGATACATTGTGAGAATTCTATAGGCCACATCATGTTTGACAATCCGCTTGACTTGTCATATGCTATGCGTGAAATTTCCCATATTGCATCTTTGCAATCTCACCGTAGCGACTATGCATATCCCATAAAGATTAATACCATTTGCTCATATGGCATGACGACAAGCCCATGGTTATTGGCATTTGTTTTTCTTGTGATGATATTGACATGCTTCCTTTGCATCATTTGCGTAATTGCTCACATATGACATGCCATGACCATCTAGCTACGAATATGCATTGTTTTGGATGTTGTCCATATTCTTCGAATTATGCTTCCGCTATTGCACATGAGGAGACCCCAATAGTTTCCTCATACATCTTAGGAGATTTTGTTCCATCCAACACTTTCCATGATTCCCATAAATGTGTGCACACTATGCTTCTCATGAATAAAAATGCTATTGTTGTGCCATATATTTGTATGCTCAATTTGTGTCCCCATCGTGTTATACACAATAACTATTCTTTCATGATGGATGACATGTTCTTATATCATGCATCTCACTTATTTGAGCATTAGATACTTTGTGCTAATGAACACAAGCAGATGCACATCCTAATGGATGATGTATACATATACCCCGCGCACACAATTTTCCCTTTGCCTTTGTTGTGTGTAGGTACTCATGATTACTCGTCAACCTCACAATCCCATGAGTTGACGAAAAGAGCTCTTGAGAGCACCAATGCTTTGGGAATCACCGGAATGTGTCTCCAACCATTCCCCTCGCGCAAGGACTACACGCATCTCTTCTACTTGGTTCTCACACGACTATGGGCTATATACCACTTGTTGTCTTATGCTCATGTTCTCATGTTCACTTTGCATGCTATGCCTCATTCTATGCTTTTGCCATGCGATTGTGACCCTTGCTTGCATTTACCCATGATTCACCATTATAGTACTACTATGTGTATTTGCATGCTTGGTGGAGATCCTAGTTGCTATTGCTATGTTCACCTTGGGATCCATGCTATTAGTGCTTCTTGTGTTGGGAGAGTCATGATATTCCATTGCTATGCACATAGGACTTCTTGCCAATGCAATGACGATAATTTGCTCATATCTCGTTTTCATGCTTGTGATATGTCATGTGCATTATGTATGCCCACTAGTTGCACATGTGACATGATTACCATGATTTCCTCTAGTATGTTGCATCTTCGCACTACTAGTTTGCATGACATGATCACTATGCTTGCTTGTGTTGCATCACCGATGTGCTCCTTTTATGCAGTTGATGACAACTATTGCCATGCTTCGCACATGATTGCTATTACTTGTTCTCATATGTCTCTATGTGTTGCCTCGCTCATGCTAAATGATTTGCCATGTATTGAGTGCAACAATGCTATTCATTTTGCTTATAAGATTGCCCCCATAGCTTTCTCTCATATTATTGGATCTTTTGACATCTTTCATGTGAAGCATGCTTGCCTTCCTTCTTTGCACCACATGCCTAGTGACATGAATATTGCCATTATTGCATCATATTATTCATGCACTTGTGAATCTAATGGTTATCTGCAAGAGGAGAGAACCATCCTGATGTATGATGCGTTTACCTACCATGCACATACATTCTTTGCTTTCTTGTGTGTATGTGTAGGATACTTCGACTACATGTCAACTTCCACTTCACGTGAGTTGACGATTCGAGCTCTTGAGAGCGAGCCACTTTCTATATCGCACTTGCTTGTGCATCGGCATTGTGAAGAATGCACAAGGACACACTTTTGAGGTGACATCCTTATTGAGCATGGACATTGTGGATCTTCCTACTTGTGTTGCTTGTATCATGCCATATATTGGTCATCTTGGACCACCTACTTGCACACATGTTAGTGATTTTGCTTTCCATCATGATTGCCATCGTTCCATGCCTCATGACATATATGCCTTGTGTGTTGCATCCAACTTGTGGATTGTTTGCTCTTATCATATGTTTGGTTGCAACAATGCCATTTCTTCACATATGCCACATGCCATTAATTGCTACATGCTTCATTTGCTTGCCTCACACATCATGACCAATTGCTCTTTATATTGTGTTGAGTGCCACACTATCTTCACTACACCATATGCACATTATGCTTGGATTGCCTGGCACTTTGGATTGCCCCATGTGTTTAGACACTTCACTTTATTTGGTGTTGTGAATGATTCCTATGCCTATCATAGACATTTTGTTGATTGCTTTGTGCATGCGTGCTATGACCTTGAGGTAGATGCTCGTTCTATTGTCACACATTTTAGCATACCTACCTCACCTTTGCATACTTGTTCCCATGATTACATTGCTTGCGCTCCATTTATATGCTTCCATGACATGACACAATCACTTGTCACACCATATGTTATGCATGATGACGACACTTGTTCGGTGAATAACCACTTGAATGCTTGGTTTTCCACTAATGCTAACCACATTTATTTTTCCAAGTGTTTGTCGTCTTTGATCCTTTTGTAGGAATTACTAGACGGTGTGACATTGGAGAGTGCCCCTTTCAAGTTTGATGATGATGAGTGCTTGGTGATCGTCCACTTCTACACGGCGACGCCATCTCTTTCCCATGGTGATTTGGATTTTGATCCGAGGACGGATCTTTTCCAAGGGGGAGGGGATGATGCGGAGCATCCTACGGACATCACCATGTCAAGAGTCCATTTGGCAAGGGACACGTGCGACCTCTACTTCACATACTGTCGGATTTCAGGCTCCGCAAAACCCCAAGAAGTTCGAACACAGGGGCGTGTGCGAAGATCCCCTGCAGCCTCATCCTACCTAGCTCACTACACGATGATTACTACGACGAACTCGCGCGACGACGAGAAAGAAGATGCACACGGTGATTTACCCAGGTTCGGGCCGCTACGAAGCGCAATACCCTACTCCTGCTTTGGTGGATTGCCTCTCCGGGAGGTGTGGTGGATGAACTAGTACAGTGGTGAGGAGCCTCGCGAGGGCACTCGAGTGGTGTTCTTGGCTCTCTGCCTTGTCTGTTGTGTTCCCCCTGTTCGTCCTCTCCCTCTATGGTGCAACCTAGCCTCTATATATAGCAGCGGCCCGGGTCCTCTTCCCTTATTGCAATGGCGGGAAGGGATCCCACAATGGCAAAATTTGAAGGGGGACAAGAGTACATCCCCGCCCTGTCCAAAGGTGGTCTTCGCCTGCAAAGTAGCCGTCGATGATGCAGAGGTGGGCTCGGCGATGACATCCGTCCTGCTGGGCTCGTGGTCGTGGTCTTGTTGCACCGGAATGGAAACCTTTGGGGGTGCTTTGGGAACCTGCGTACGTCCTTGCTCCCTTTGCACCAAAGGGGAAACTGCACCGCCTGGCGCGTTGGCGCCCGCCTGTTCTTCCTTGCATCATCCTTGACTCCTGATGCCGGGTTCTGCATAGAGAACTCCGCCGCTCCGGAGGGGGCCTGAGGAGGCCCACCCCTTGCTGATCTTGGTGTTGTTCTTCCTCGCGAGGGCCTTGTCTTGAGTGAAGTCGCACCAGGCCGTGCTTGGCTGACGAGGTGGGCCATGCCCTGGGCCTCAGGCAGGCAGGTCTGGGTACCCCCGTTCCCAGAATGCCGACAGTAGCCTCGGGCCCAATGCGCGCTTGAGCTGGCTTCGGGGCGAAGCCTTGAGGACGGCCCGAAGCGCCGCGGGCCCCAAACGCCTACGGGCCAGGACTGGCGCGCGTCGTGCGGTTGATGTCGGGCGTCCAACGTCCCTTCGGCCACCGCTCGAATCGACAAAAGCCTGACTTCCAGCGCCGAGCCATTACTGCTTTCCTCTTCTGTGCACCTGCTCTTACTCCCAGATCCCCGGCCTTAGCAGAGACCTCTCCAGATCTGGCGCTACTCCGTCCTCCTCCTTGCCGCGTCGGCCCCGCGAACTTCCCGATGGCTCCCGCCGGCAAGCCAAAGCCAGAGGCCCAGAGCTCAGCCTCCGCTCCCATCTCACCGGCGCTTTCGGAGTCCACCATTGCCAAGGACGGAGACCTCGTCCCGGTGCTCCCGTCGACGGTGGACGGGACCAACGAGTGGGGGTGGACCTTGATATGGGGTGGCACCTCGAAGAAGCGGCCCTCGTCCAGGTCGGCCTACCCTTTCTTTCTCCATAGCGTCTTCACCGGGCTCGTCCCGCCTTTCTCTGCGTTCTTCACCACCATCCTTGACCACTACGGGATTCAAGCCCTTCATCTCGAGCCCAACTCTATCCTGCTCTTGTCTGTCTTTGCCTTCTACTGCGAGGCTTTCATGGGTGTGAAGCCTTCGGTGGCCCTCTTCCGCCATTTCTTCAGCTTGCGCGTGCACGACGGCGCTCAGCGGTCGGCGTGCGTCTCCTTCATCGCGGTCCAGAGCGGTAACATGCTCTTAAAGGCCAGGAAGAAGGTTGAGAACTTCAGGGACCGCTGGGTCTTCATGGATCTCAATAGCACCAACCCCCGCTTGGATCTGCCAAAGGGGCTGCCGGAGAAGACCCCCGCATGGAGCTCCGCGAAGCTTTCCTACCCTCGGGCCTGGTCCATCCTGGAGCGGATTTCTCGCGATATCAGTGCCAGGAAGCTGACTGGGGGATGATAGTGAAGGAGTTCTTGACGCAGCGCCTGGCGCCCCTCCAATCTCATTCTAGGCCCTTGTGGGACTATCAGGGTAGCGGCGACAACCTCAGGCTTCGGTCCGCACGCATAACCCCGGAGGAACTGAACAGGGCTGTGACAACCCTGCTCAACGGCGACCTCGGTGATCTCCCCAACGCCTACGCCCTGTTGTACCGCTGCGACGACGGAGCTGATCTGATCGCCGCGATGCCTGTCTTCAACGAACTGGGGCTCTCCCCAGCTGAGGGCCTTGGCTCCCCGGTGATGGTGTCCTCCGACGACACCACAGGCGACAATTCGGAGAAGACAGCGGACGACGACCTGGCGGGGGTGTCTTCCCCGTCGCAGAGCATGCACTCGCATGACCTTGAGGACGACGACGACGTTGGTGAAGCCTCTGCTGCAGGCTCTCGACGTCCCGCCAAGGTCCTCAGGGGGCTAGGACCGGCCCCTCGTGCCACACGGTCCGCCTGCCTAGCGACCCCCAGGAAGCGCGGAGCGGAGTCTCCTCCTGTGTGCCCTGCCTCTGCTGGCAAGGCGGTTGAAGTGCCGACCTCGCCCCCATCCGAATCGCAGCCCGCGGGCAAGGCGGACGAGGCCGGGGCCATGGCGATCCCTCCAGCGGCTGCCCTTGCGGACAGTGCCCCTGCAGCCCCGCGTGGTGGTGCCCTCGCCGAGAAAGGCGAGGGCGCCCCCATTGTCGTCGGAGCGGAGAGGAAGAGGAAGTGGGTCGACGTTGAAGAGTAAGTAATCCGGCTCGGCCTTGGTCGCCTGCCGGTAGCTTGTGTATTGATGAATTTCCTTTGCTTGGTAACCAGGAACGCCGCCGCGCTGAAGATGAGGAAGAAGAAGGCAGGCGTCAAGCCGAAGGCGCCTTCCGATGCACCGCCCGCTCCTGTCGTCCTGCCGTCGCCTGACGAGGCGCCTGCCACCGAGGGGGTGGGGCTCGCGAGGCAACCCTTCTGGTCACCGCCGCGGAGCCCCCCGAGCTCCCGATGCGCGTTGGTGCTGCCGCTCCTACTTCTGGGGGCGCGTCGGCGTTGCTTCCCTAGGAGCCAGCTTCCCCTGGACTCGTCTGCATCCACCTTACCTATGGTCGTGGTGGAGCCTCCGGTGCCTCCTGCTCCTCGTGCCTCTGCCGCCCCAGGGGCGTCTCCTGTGACGGCATAGGCGACTCCCCCTGACGAGGCCTTGGTGTCCGCGCTGCGCGGCCCCGGCGTCCTGGACGGAGCCTACACCGCTCTGGGTCAGGTTCGGGACGCCCTCGGGGGCGCTGACAATCGCCTCGCGACTGGGCGCCTGGGGCTCCTCTCCGGGTGGCTCCAGGCCGACGCCTCTGCCGTGGCGGTTTGGGGCCAGGCCGAGGCTGCCGTGGCGAAGAGCGAGAAGGAGGCCGCGTCTGCCAGGGCAGCCTGCGAGGTGGCACTGGCCGATGTGGCGTCTGCTGTCAGGCGCTGTGAAGAGGTGGAGGCCCGCCTGAAGGCTCTCCAAGAGGAGAAGTCCGCGCTTGCGGAGCAGTTGCGTCAGCAGGAGGAAACCCTCAAGACCAGCGAGGCCAAGCTTGCCGCTCGGGACTCCAAGCTATCCCAGGCGGCGACCAGCCAGGCTGCGGAGCAAGAGCGCCTGGATGCATAGGAGAGGGAAGTCGCTTCGGAGAAGGCCCTGCTCGACACCAGGGAGAAGGCTCTTGCCGCGGCTGAGGAGAAAAAGGCCAAGGAGCTCAGCGCCTTTCCCTCCATCGAGCTCAGGCTTCGCCAAGCGCTCCAGTCCCTCTGCCGGGATGGGTTTGTGGAGCCCCTGGTAGCTCCGGAGGGCGGCTTCGAGGGGCTCGCTTCGAAGCTCGTCGAGGCGCTGGAGGGCGCCGTTGCCAAGGTGGAGGGGGACTTTGACTCCGTGATCTGCCTGGTCGCCCCCGAGGTCCGCGCCAGTGCTGCGGCGGCGGTGAAGGGCGGCGTGGAGGTGTTTGTGAAGAAGTTCACCTGCGTCACCGTCCCTCCGTCTCCTGAAGCTGCAGGGGTTAGCGGCGAAGAAGACGACGCCAGCGATGTCGACGACGAGTTCCCCGCGGATGGGACGAGTGGTGGCGGCAGGTCCTCCTAATTCCTCTTCCTTGTTCCTTTCCTGCAATGTTTATCGTGCCTCGCGGAGGCGTTAAACTTGTTTGTATTTGCGAAAACTTTTAATGCTTGTAATAACTGTTGAACTGTGTGATTGCTCTCTTCACCTTGTTTCCTTCTTGCTTGCGGTGATGCTCTGCGTCGGTAGGGCCCGGCCCCGCGCATACCTCAGCCACCGTTGGGCCGTCCGGATCACCAGGACGGTTCCAAGGGGTGAGGGGCTACAGGACCAGTGAGGCTCCTGAGTCGCGATGCTCAGGAGTCCCCATTGACGTACGAGCAGCTCTCCTGAAGGGAACATGGTGAAGATTGGGTTAACTTGGAAAGAACACCTTGCGCTCTGCGTTGGCAGGGCCCGGCCCCGCGCATACCTCAGCCGCCGTTGGGCCGTCTGGATCACCAAGGACGGTTCCAAGGGGTGAGGGGCTACGTGGCCAGTGAGGCTCCTGAGTCGCGATGCTCAGGAGTCCCCCTTGACGTACGAGCTCCAGCGTCCTCCTTAAGGGTTTTGAGCGCTTTGAGCTCTGCGTCGGCAGGGCCCGGCCCCGTGCATACCTCAGCCGCCGTTGGGCCGTCCGGATCACCAAGGATGGTTCCAAGGGGTGAGGGGCTACGTGGCCAGTGAGGCTCCTGAGTAGCGATGCTCAGGAGTCCCCCTTGACGTACGAGCGGCTCCCATACCTTTCCTTGCTAGCTTTTCCTGAGAGGGGCGCGTGAAGACCAGGTTTGGCAGACCTGGGGAGGTGGCGTGTACCAGGCTTGGCCCGGTAGTAGCCCCCATGCAGCCCCCTCACGCGTACATCCCAGGGGAACGCAGCGAGACGGGGCCGCGAGGGGCCTTCCTGAGGTTGGATGCAGCCGCTAGGGCGCCCTCAGTTGTTTATCCCCAGCACGGAGCGTAGGGCTTCCACATTGCATGGGCATAGTCATTGGTGGACTGTGTTGTCCGCCAGCACGGGGCATGGAGCTTCCACCTTGCGTGGGCATAGTCATTGGTGGACCGTGTTGTCCGCCACCGCGGAGCATGGGGCTTCCACATTGCGTGGGAAGGAACCCCTCCGCGTCCTCGGGGGGCTCCGGGCGTGAACAACCCATTGAGTTCATACGCGTGGCTTGCACGGCAAAACTGGGAGGTGTATCTGGGAGCTCGCAAGGGCGCTTTGGCCTCGCGAGGTCCCTACCTCAAAGGCGGTTTGCGCCTGGATCTTCTTGTAGATAGCGCCGTCCGAGGTCCTGCAAATTTTGGAGAAACCTGTGCCGAACGTGCTCTGTAGGGCCATCGCATGAGAGGGCCAAGCACCAGTGACCCCAGGAGGTGACGTGAACGGGGCCGGCCCGCCAGATAGAGCTCAGCCACTGGATTTATCAACGCTGCAGGGACGGACCCGAGCACAGACGCCGTGCCAAGTCCTCTCATGAGGCGGTGGAAGGTAGGATCATTCGGGTGTGGCGACATTCACGCCGGCAAAGAGCCGTGCAGGCAAGGTGAAACGTTAGGAAACAGATCACATGCATGAGAAGCTACTGAAATATGCGTAAATGAGGCGGCTGCAGTGGTATGCCCTGATCGCCTGAGGATAATGCGGCCTGGTGGGCGCCCTCAAATGGAGTAAACCAAAAAGTTACCTGGCAAAGACCAACAAAAAGTCACCTGGCGGCCATGCCGCTGAAGAGTCGAAGCTGCCGTCGTAGCCTGATCTTATACCTCCACGAGCACGACCCTCATGAGCCTGTCGTCTCCCGGGGCTCGGGACCTCTGCTCGGTCCGGGCATCTCCTCCAACTTCTCGCCACGCCTCGCCAGGCAAGGTATGAGCATGGCCCGGGCAAGGCGCTGGAACGTGACGCCTGTGTTCGCCAGGCCGAAGGGCATGCGGATGTAGTTGTGCGGGTAGACCCATCCGCGATCGGCACGTGTTGGCCAAATGAGGCCCTGGGATGCGGCCCTGTTGATTGCGAGCGTGTTGACGCAGACGTGCGGCTGGTCGACCGGGCCGATGATGGCGGCTGCGATTTGTGGTGCAGGGCAGTCCCCGCCTCGCATGGCCTGCGCCTCCTGAAGCTCCTCGATCGCTATGATGACAGACTCTTGCGAGCTCGGCGCCTCGCGCTGCGCTCCTGGCTCAGGCAGATGCGCGTCAGGACGCGCCTTCAGGTTGTGCCCGAGCGCCTCCCTTGTCTCACCGGCCAAGCCGAGAGCCTCCCAGATGGAAGCCCCCGAGCCCGACCCAAGGGGTGCGCCGAGTGCGCCTTCCTATGCGATGGAGGGTGGGACCCCGTCCCTGGGCGCAGAGCGTGAGGTGCTGTCCTTGGAGGTCCCAACCCCGTGGCGCCCTGTGGTGAGGAGCTGCTTCTTTTTCCTGCGTGCATCCTCACGAGGCAGGGCATCTTCCTCGTCGTCCGAGCGCTCGGCCGCTGCGGCGCGGTAAGCACGCTCGAGGGAGCAGACGGCATCCTTCTCATCGCAGGCAACGGTGATGACGCCGCCACTCCCTAGCATCTTGAGGACGTTGTAGCCATGATGGGTCACCACCATGAACTTGGCGAGGGCCGGGTACCCAAGGATCGTGTTGTATGGGAGGTGGATATGTGCGACGTCGAAGACGATGATCTCGGTGTGGTAGTTCTTGCGTCCGCCGAAGGTGACGGGCAGGCGCAATTGACCAATGGGGACGGTGGACCTGTCAGTGACTCCCGAGAAGGGCGTGGTCGGCATGAGCTGGTCGTATGGTACTTGGAGCGTCTCGAAGGTCTCAATGGAGAGGACATTGAGCCGCGCTCCACTATCGATGAGGGTCTTGGTGACGAGGATGTTGCTGATGGTCGGAGTGCACAACATGGGGAGCATGCCGGCCATGGCCGAGCACCTGAGCTGATCCCTCGAGTCGAAGGTGATTGCGGTCCTGGGACCACTTGAGGGGACGCATGGCTTCTGGCTTTGGGAGAGCTGCGTTCACCTCCCGCGTGAACTGCTTGAAGATGCGGTTCGACGCCGGGGCCTGGGCGCCGCCCAGGATACAGGCTATCGCCCTGACCTCCTGGAAGACCCCAGCCCCGTCGTCCTTCATATCCTCCACCTTCCTTCTGGGTGGTGGCGGTAGTGGTGGTAGTCCGGCCTCACGAGGACGGGCCTCACGAGGTTGGCCACGGCGTGACCCCTCCGGAGGGTGATCGCGCCAGCGGTTCTCCCGAGCCTGATCACGCCAGTGGTCCTCCCGAGCCTGATCGCGCCAGCGGTCCTCCTGATCCTGATCGCGCCAGCGGTCCTCCTGAGGCTGGTCTCGCCACCCTTGACGCGGTTCCCGGTTGACGGCCTCCGCCACGTCCGAAGCCACATTCAGTGCGTCCAGGGCGCCGGACGAAGTGTTCGGCGCGGACCAGCCTGAGTTCCTGGCAGTCGGCGGTGTCGTGGTTTATGGTGCCCTGGAAGATGCAAGACAGTCTCCCTCCTGCGGGGTGCTCCTCACCTCGGCTGCGCTTCGCCTCAGGCTCGGCCGCAAGTACCACTGGGTCCTTGCGCTTCGCCTCCTTGGTCTTGGTCTTCTTGTCTTCCAGCTCCACCTCCGGGAGCGCACGGTGCGAAAGGCGGCCCTCCTCGGCCTTGGCGCACTTGTTCGCCAGGTTGAACATCTCTAGGGCTGAGCATAGTTCATTGTTCTTGGCGAGCTCCTCCTTCATCTTGAGGTCCGTGACGCCGTTAGTGAACGCGGAGATGATAGCCTCATCCGACGCCCTCGGGACCTTGAGGCGTGTAGTCGTGAAGCGCTGTATGAATTTGTGCAGGGTCTCTCCCTCCTGCTACTTCACACGTCGCAAGTCGTTCACAGTGAGCGCTCGGTCGCGGGTACCCTGGAAGTTGGCAACGAAGCGCTTGCGCAGGTCGTCCCAAGAAGTGATGGATCCCTCCGAGAGGTTGAGGAGCCAGGAGAGCGT
The DNA here is from genome assembly GCA_039707655.1 of Elymus sibiricus. Taxonomy (NCBI): domain Eukaryota; kingdom Viridiplantae; phylum Streptophyta; class Magnoliopsida; order Poales; family Poaceae; genus Elymus; species Elymus sibiricus. The sequence goes on along the minus strand of CM077673.1, from coordinate 180,428,311 downwards.
GCTGCCCTTGAGCGCCATGGGGAACCAGCACGTCATGACCTTGTCGTCTCCGCCGGCCGCCCGGATGCTCAGCGAGTAGAGCTGTAGGAACTTGGCGGGATCCGGGGTGCCGTCGTAGCGAGGGTGCAGATCAGGCTTGAATTTGCAGGGCCACATGGTTGGATGGAGCTCCGGGGCGATGGCGTGGCACCCCACCGGCTCGACGGGTGCTGCATGTGCGGGAGGGACCGGGTCTTGACGCTCTTGTGGGGCCGCCTTGAGTGGTGCACGGTCGCAACGCTGGTTCTGTAGAGCGGGGAGCGCATGCACGTTGACACGCAGCTGCGGCACCACCTGGCAGCTTACTTCATCTCTCGCCCTTGCCCGCGGTTCGCGGGGCTGGTCACGCGGGCACGCTTCACACCTGGGCTCGGGGTCGACGTCGCGCTGTGGAGGAGGGCGCGGCGCATCATGGGCCGTGTCGTCCGCCAGAGAAGGTTGGGCTCGAAGCGAGTAGGAGAGCGCTGAAGCGTCGCCGGTAGCACTGACGAGCTCCAAGATGCGCCGGCGCTAGTTGTCCTGGCGGTCAGGGGCAGGGCGGTAGCGGAGCAGCTCGTTCGCCATGGCGAGTGCGCCCGAGCCGCGCGCCGGCCCGGGCCGAACGTGGGAGGACGACCCGGTAGCTGGAACGATCGACGGACTGGCGGTGTGGCCATCGCGCCACGCGGTGACCGGCTTGGAGGAGTCTTGTTGTTTGTGGGCCTCCGGGCCCATGGCAGCATTGACCACAGGTGAGGGGGACCGGCGCGCGGCGGCGCGGCCCACGGGTGCCGTCTGGGCGACGCGGGCAGCTCGGCGCTCGGCGCGGGCTCGGCGAGCATCAGACATCGGAGCGGCGAGGCGGAGGAAGAGCTTGGCTTGAGGAAGACTTCGACACGCCCCCTACCTGGCGCGCCAAATGTCGGATTTCGGGCTCCGCAAAACCCCAAGAAGTTCGAACACAGGGGCGTGTGCGAAGATCCCCTGCAGCCTCGTCCTACCTAGCTCACTACACGATGATTACTACGACGAACTCGCGCAACGACGAGGAAGAAGATGCACACGGTGATTTACCCAGGTTCGGGCCGCTGCGAAGCATAATACCCTACTCCTGCTTTGGTGGATTGCCTCTCGGGGAGGTGTGGTGGATGAACTAGTACAATGATGAGGAGCCTCGCGACGGCACTCGAGTGGTGTTCTTGGCTCTCTGCCTTGTCTGTTGTGTTCCCCCTGTTCGTCCTCTCCCTCTACGGTGCAACCTAGCCTCTATATATAGTAGCGGCCCGGGTCCTCTTCCCTTATCGCAATGGCGGGATGGGATCCCACAACGGCCAAATTTGAAGGGCGACAGGAGTACATCCCCGCCCTATCCAAAGGTGGTCTTCGCCTGCAACGTAGCTGTCGATGATGCAGAGGTGGGCTCGGCGATGACATTCGTCCTGCTGGGCTCGTGGAAGTGGTCTTGTTGCACCGGAATGGAATCCTTTGGGGGGCGCTTTGGGAACCCGCGTACGTCCTTGCTCCCTTTGCACCAAAGGGGAAACTGCACCACCTGGCGCGCTGGCGCCCGCCTGTCCTTCCTTGCGTCATCCTTGACTCCTGAGGCCGGGTTCCGCATAGAGATCTCCACCGCTCTGGAGGAGGCCCACCCCTTGCTGATCTTGGTGATGTTCTTCCTTGCGACCCTAGGGTCCTCGCGAGGGCCTTGTCTTGAGTGAAGTCGCGCCAGGCCGTGCTTGGCTGACGAGGTGGGCCATGCCCTGGGCCGCAGGCAGGCAGGTCTGGGTACCCCCGTTCCCAGAACGCCGACACATACATAAAGGTGAATCATCTCCTTTACACGTGTTCATTTGACACCTTCGAGGATGGTATACTACTTGACACTCCTCTCATGTGCATGCATAGGTATTATCAGAGCACCACGGATGACGAGGAGGAGCGCAAGCGCAAGTGTACGCCTACACTATCTGCGAGGGAAGCTTGGAAGAGAAGGAAGAAGAAGCAAGGACAAGCTTCAGGAAAGCCCGGAACTTCCGGCCACCAGCCCGGAACTTCCGGCCACCAGCCCGGAACTTCCGGCCCCCGGAACGTTCGGCTGTCCCGGAACTTCCGGCCTCTGGCGCCCAGCACAGCCGAGAGTGTGCCAACTCTCTGGGTAGCCCGGAACCAGCCCGAACCTTGCCCGGAACCTCTGGAGCCCGGAACTTCCGGCCCTCCCTAGAACTACGCGCAGAGACTTGGGCCGTAGCCCGTGTACCTATTTTGCCCCTCACTTACCCCTTCGTGGCTTGCACTATATATACTCTTCTCCCACCTCCATTCTAGGGTCAGCAAAGTGATAGATCATTCATACATGAGCTTTGCTCCTTCCTCTACTTCTCTCATGGAGACCGAGGCCTCCACCGGAGAAGATCCCTAGAGGATGTCAAGACCCCTCTCAAGGGAAGATCCGTCTACAGATTCAAGGCCCATCTCTCCTAGAGATTTGGATGAACTACCCATGTATCTTTATTTCCGTTGTTGTTCTTGGATCTTGATGCACCTCTTGTATTGCTTGTGATTTGAGGAGTACTTGGTGTGGATCTTGTCCAATAGAGTGTTTTCCCTTTGATTCTCTCCACGTTTTCCCCTCATGTTCTTCGTGTTCATCGTGTTCTTCCTCAAATCCACCTCCAATTCGTGAAGATCGGGCCACCTTCGGGTTTGCCCCGTATCAAGAACCCCCTGGCAAGACTCCCAAGCTCCCCAGGTGCCACTGCCAGACCTCATGCCGCAGAGGCCCGCCGCGGACGCATCAACCTAAGTACCCTAATCACAATCAACAGGAAGCTCAATTAACAGTAATGCAAGGATTGGGATGCATGACGAAAGTGCTAAAGTAAGGGCGCAAGTGCCAGAATTCATTACACTCCCCGAGGGGCCCTCCATTATTTTTTGATTACAGGGAAAGGAAATGAAGAAGAAGACGAAGGAGGCCCCCTCCCGGGGGGCTGCCACTCCTGAGGCCCAGGCTTGGCGTGGCCGCGCTCAGTCGGAGTCCTCCTCCTCCTTGACGGGCCCGTGGTGGCGCGCCGACGTGGCTGCTTCTTGGGCGGAAGTACGGCGCCGTCGCGGCCAGCTACCCCCCGAGGTCTGAGCGCACCGACGCGGTGGCGTGTCGTAGGAGTCATCGCTCGAGCTCTCCTCGCAGGAGGTGTCGCTGCCACTGGAAACATGACGGCCGTCGCCAAGGGTAAGCCCACCTCCAAGAGCGCCACCGTTGCAAGGGCTACCAGTCGCCGGAGGGTTATCGCTGCCGTCGCCGTCACCCTCTGGGCAGCACCCCAAGCGCCTGCCATCCTCCCCGAAGATCGTGACGAAGAGCGCACCGCGCCGTCATGCTTGAAGTGGAGCATGAGCCTCCCCTCTAGACCGCGGGCGCGGGCGAAGGTCTGCCACCCGTGGCTCAAGAAGGCGTAACATGCGGTGGTAACCGCGATGTCCACCCACAACGCGCCGCTACAACAACCATCGGCTTGCAGCCACAGGCCCGCTTGCTCGCTGGCCCGCAACGTCTCCGCGAAGAAGCACGGGAGCTGCAACCAGGTGATCACCGGTCTGTCCACCCACACCACGAACTCCTGGCTTACATCGGCATAGTGAGACCGTGGGCGCGGTGGCCGGGCGCTCGCTATGGGCCTCCCTCCTCGGCCACGGTCGCCATGCCCGCTGCCTCCGCCTGCGCAGGAGGAGGCGCCTGCCCTCACGGGGGTGCGGCCGCGCCCTCGGGGCGCCGCCATCGAGAGCACGGTGTACTTACGGGGATGGCCCCGACCCCTCTTGGGTGGCTGTAGGTCCGGCCCTTCCTGGCGGGCCTTCCCCTTCTCGGCAGCAGAAAACCTCCTCACCGGCGTCATGGTTGAGAGGGCGGGGGCCTTGAGCAAGGAAGCAAGAAGTCGAGATGGGCTGGGGGCTCCGCCCCTCTCCGCCTATTTATAGCCGGGTGGAGGCCAACCGGCGTACCTCCACTTACCGGGCAATGATGGCCCTGTTTCACGTCGCCTCGTCTACCCTCGTCGGGTCACGTCCGCGTGGGTCGAGGGGACAGAAGACGCGAGGAGACGGCTACATTCAAGGAAGGGCAATGATGGCCGCTGCTGCGCGCAGGCTTCGTGTCAGGCTGACTCGAGGCGGTTCCCGAGGTTTTCGGGAAGTGTAGGCGCCCGTGTCTCGTTACGCGCCACGCATCGGCCTGGCCCCGCAGGAGATTGGGGCCCGCGGCTCCCGGGCCGGCTCCTTCGGCTCAACCCCGAAGCCAACCCAAGCATGCCTTGGGCCCGGGGGCTACTGTCGGCGCTCTGGGAACGGGGGTACCCAGACCTGCCTGCCTACGGGCCAGGGCATGGCCCACTTCGACAGCCTGGCACGGCACGGTGCGGCATCATTCAAGACAAGGCCCTCGCTAGAGCCCTGCCCTCGTGAGGAGGATGACGCCAAGACCCCCGAAGGGAGGAGGCCTCACCAGGCCCCCTCCCGAGGGGCGGAGATCTCTATGCAGCGCTCGGCCTCGGGAGGCTGATGTGACGCCAACCAGGCCAGGCGGGTTCAGGCGGGCACAGAAGAAGCAATTACCTCTTTGCTGCAAAGGAGGAAGGGACAGACGCGGGTTCCCAAGGCATCCCCGCAAAGGTTTCCATTCCGGCGCAACAAGACCAAGACCACGAGCCCCGCAGGACGGACATCATGGTCGAGCCCACTTCTGCATCACTACTAGTTACTTTGCAGGCGAAGACCACCTTTTGTCAGGATAAGACTTACCACTTGTCCCCCTTCGAATTTGGCCATTGTGGGATCCTTTCCCACCAATGCGATAAGGGAAGAGGACCCGGGTCGCTATAAATAGAGGCTAGGCTGCGCCGTAGAGGGGGACAGAGAAAAAAGAACCAACCGAGTGCCCTTGCGAGGTTGCTCACCACTGTACCAGTTCATCCACAAACCTCCTCGTGAGGCAATCCACCAAAAGCAGGAGTAGGGTTTTACACTTCGCAGTGGCCCGGACCTGGGTAAATCCGTGTGTTAGTCTTCCTCCCCGCGATTGAGTGAGTTCGGTTCGGCTAGGCTGTGGAGCTGTGAGTTTGAGGTCGGAGCTGGTGGGGATCTTCGCACATGCCCCTGAGTTCGAACCTCTTTGGGTTTTGCGGAGCCCGAAATCCGACATATATATTGTTTTACATTCGCAGACAGCGATGAACTGTGATGTTTACTGGAACCTCAACTGTCATGGTGGTGAATCCACTGTTGACCGCCCTTTCTTGATTGTCCCTTTGCCTTGTTGTTATGAGTCGTACCTGGTAAATTCTGCTATCGGTAACAAGAACATTTGTTTTGTGCCTTTGCTTCTACCGTTCTTACAGAAGGAGTAATATTAATCGAGCATTGTAAGAGATTTAAATAAGGGCACATAAACATTCTTGTTAGTAGTTTTTTGGCATGGTTGTTTTGATCTATGAATCATACTTATTTTTTCTTCTAATTTGGCAGTATGTCCCATGCCATTACCGGAAGCAGCTCCTCTCTTTGATTTCTCTATGGAAAGAAGAAGCTTTAGATGATGGATTTAAATAAGATGATTTGAACCTTGTGTTTGGCACCGACGAGGAGTTGTCATACAATATTAAGTTTACTGATGGTGCATACAGGTCCAAGTTTCATGGTCCTGGATGGGAAAAGATGATACGCGACTATGATCTGTGTTACGCTGATATTATTAAACTAGATTTGCAAGGCGAAGATTTCTTCTTTCACATTGATATGCAGTTGAATGAATCTCGAGGGAGTCACAAAGCCATTCCCAAACCTTCTGTTGGTATGTTGCATTCGCCTATCAAGGGACCATGTGCTCTGAATCTCGACGAAGATCGTCGGACTAAATATTTTTTTTACCATGTAGTGTGAGATTCATCTTTTATAGTGACCCTATAGTAAATATTTGTAAGTATATTGTATTAACTTTTCAATTAATCCTGACATATTGATTTACCATGCAGCCACTATTTTTTGCTTCAGACATGTTGACTTATAGATGATTTTATTGTTCAGCTCTTGAAGATCTCAGTATATCCCAGAGAAGCTACATAGACAAGACTGTCTATACCCGAGGCATAAAACTTTCATATACTGAAATGGTGTGCGTGACCAACCTTGTTTTAAGTGCTAAGGACATCCCTGTCATTGCCTTTGTGCACTGTCTAAATTTTACCAACGTTCAGAAAGGTCGTGTGGTTAGTCATTTTTTTTCTACAACCCAACCTCCACTTGTCATTCCCCTTGATGCAATGGCACAACTTACAACGATTTGTTTATGTACAGAAAATACCTACTGTTGTTACCGATGCTCTCAGGATGAAGCTTGGATATTTTCCACTAAAGGGCAGCATCAGACTTGTTGAACTTTCTAGTTCCATCGATTTGCCTGGCACGTACTGCTTGCACAAAGATGGAAGGTTGGCAATAACCGGGTTTTCTGTGTTGACACATGCAGCTAGGTTGACAATAGACTGGGTTGTGCTCTTCACAATCCTCAGGGGAGCCGTGGCCGACAAGGAGTTTCTCTCACTTGTAATTGCTGGTCTCTACAAGAAAACTGTCTGAAGTGTGGCGCTTACAGCAGGGCTCGGCTGCCATAGCATACTACTGGGATCAGTTAATTATCGTTTGTAACTATTACCGAAACAAGATGAATTACATGTCGTGGTTGTAATACTACCGGACAAGTTGCATCTAGGAGTATTTATCAATAAGGGGACAAATATTCAAAAATAGTTGATAGACAAATCACTTGCGTGCACTGCAGGTGGGACTCAAAAAAAATAGTCTCCTCAACTCTAGTGGATCAACTTCAGGTGGGTCACAAACAATCGTTCGACTTTTGCGTCGTTTGTTAGCTAGACACGCAACTCTGGTAGATCAACTGTAGGTGGGACTAAGAAACCGTGGGTCTTCTGTATATAAACCCGTGCATCTTATTAATGAACAATCATGCTTCTGTTGGCCTTGCGGCCGTGATTCTCACAGTGAACGTGCCAGCGCAAATTTTCTACGATACGATATTACCCAGGCACGACCATGTACGTAGCACCTACGAAACCGTGCATCCAAGGGTGAACAATTCAGTGGAAATCCTTGCAAGGTGTGACTGGAAACATTCACAATACTATAACTAAAAATGTTCATAACATAAGCAAACTATATAGTGTTCGAATGTGGTTTAAAAAAGCAAACTAGATCGCAAGCAAACCTAAATTTAGCACAAGCAAAACAGAAACTAGATGGCATGAGCACTTTCATAGACACTCTCTATGCCAGCACCTTCTTCGACTTCAGTTAAAATGGGACAAGTAAGCGCACTTCTTCACTCGTTGGTTAACTTTTTTCCCCATGTCTGGATGACATACCAACTCTGATAAGTTTACACTAGTGCATATTTGTTGTAGCATAGAACTGCAATAGTATATTGGAAATAAACTTTGTTCACTCGATAAGCATATGCATGATTAGAACAGAAACTACAACGACAAGCAAACCTATGTTTAGAAAAAGTAAACAACCAACTAGATATAAAGCAAATGTGATTAGGAATCTAAGATGACTAGAGAGCAATCCCTCATTTTAATGGCCGGCACCATCCTCATCTTCACCAGGCGTAGTCTCCCCAAGTCCTAGCATGCTTCTTGGACTTCTCCAGCTTTGCGCGGCGAAGTCCTTCCTGGGTGAGGGTGATGCGGTTCCATATCTCGTACGCGGTGTAAGCATCCTTTGCCACGTACACGATGTGCTTCATGGACAGGGGCATGCACTCCCAGCGCCTGTGATCTGCGTTGGTTAGCTTCTGCTTCATGGTCATGTAGTAGTCATCAATGAGCATGCTGGAGATGTCGCCAAGCGAGTCCATATACTTGGTGCTTTCGGGCACCCTCCATTCTTTCTGGATGTCGACGAAGTGCGTGATCTCCAGGCCCACGCGCTCCAGCTTCTCGATGTCCTGGTGTAGGATCGAAAGTATGTCTAGAGGGGGGATTAGACTACTTGAGCAAATAAAAATTCTACCTTTTCCCAATTTTAAGTGTTGGCAGATTTTAGCAATGATAGCAATTCAAGTACACCCTACACATGCATGTCTAAGAGTATAGCAGCGGAAAGTAAAGACAAGCATATGAAGTAGAGGGTAGGGAGGAAGATCAAACGCAATTTGGACACACGAAGATTTTTCCCGTGGTTCCGATAGGTGGTGCTATCGTACGTCCACGTTTATGGAGTCTTCAACCCACGGAGGGTAACGGTCGCGAGAGTCCATAGAGGGATCCACCCATAAGGGTCCACGAAGTAGCAACCTTGACTATTCCATAACGGCTTCCGTCCATGAAGGACTAGCTTCACTATGGGTAGATCTTCACTATGGGTACCGATTCTTGAGAATGGCTAACCAGAAAGTTGGTCCAAATCTCGGTGAGACCAATTGGCAAAACTTGGTGGTACCGATTCTTGAAAATAGGATGCCCGACAGTTGGCAACTGATTTTGGTGGCACCGAATGGAATGATGGTAGTACTGAGATGCTAGGGTTTGGCATGGGATCTGTCTAGGGTTTGAATCTCGGTGAGACCGAATAGGAATTGTTGGTCTTACCAATTTGAGTGGTAGGGTTCTAGACAGATTATTTGTGGGATATTTTGTGGGTGTTTTTGGTGACTATCACTTGTGCACGTGGAGCATCTTGTTCACCAACAGTACCTTACCCCCTTTTAATGATTTTGGATTTCCTATGGACTCAAAGTGATTTCTCACAAAGTAAAATGTAGAGTCCTCTTGCTTGAAGCTTTGCCAATCCATTTCCTTGCATCTAGGGGTTTCTCCACAATCCTTTTGCCAACCTATCACTGAACTTTTCCTGAAATATACTTAGTGGAAACATTAGTTCAATGACATATATGTTGTTATTAATTACCAAAACCACCAAGGGAGCAAATGTGCTTTCAATCTCCCCCTTTTTGGTAATTGATGACAACATATAGATCAAAGCTTTGACATATGATATAATCAATGAATATAATCGTCGCTTTGAGAAGTATGTGATTGGCAAGAGCTCCCCCTAAATTTGTGCATTATTTTAAATTTGCGTTTGAATGCAGATGCGCAATCGATTAGGTACATGGGGCACTCTTCCATGTCACATACAACTTGGTGGTGTGCGAGAGTAATAAGAATGAACATCGTAGCACAACACAATCAAGCAAAGGTGAATGATCATCTCATAAGCATCACAAGGATAGGAAATAGTAGCAATACACATCAAGTGTATGATCAAACACCAACAAAGTTTAACACAAGCAAACCAACCAAAAGATATCAATGTTTTGAAAAGCGATAAAAAGCAACGCTCTCTCTCTCTCGAAGCCTAAAGATCTATATACATCTTCTCCCCCTTTGGCAACATGTTACCAGAAAGTTCAAAGGTATATAACTAATCGCTCTTCTGGGGCTGATCTCCTCCGGTGGCTGATGAAGGAGTCGATAGAACGGCATCAGCGAAGACTTCTGTAGACATCATGGACGGAGTCGGAGTAGCACCAGGAGGTGCTAGAGGAGCTGAAGAAGCTGAAGGAGCTGCAGCAGGTGCTGATGAAGAAGGTCGAGACTCTGGAACTGGCACTATGGCATATCTGGGTTGAGTCCTGAACTGAGTGGTTGTCCTGAGAGGTGGACTATCCTCATCATCATCAGTAGTGTGGGGACTGGGCACGCCATCAACTTCCTTCTTGAGCTCATTCACAGTCACTATGAGCTCATCCACCATGTTGTTGAGAATATGGAATTTGGTGTCAACAATCCTCAAGAGGCTCTCCTGGTTCTTCAATATGTTCCCAATGTCCTTCTGCATCCTGAGCACAGAGCTAAGTAGAAGATCCATCTGCTCACTCCTAGTCTTTGGCACCTGAGAACTGGAGTCTCTAGCTGCCTGTGCCTGTGCCTGTGCTGTAGCTGAGGTGGGATGATCTGGGTCCATCACCACAACATTGTCTTCTAGCTCTGGCAAAAGTGGCAAATGTGGTCGATCAAGTGCATATATGTGCTTCTCCAACTTGGAGTTGATAAGCATCTGAATATACGGTGCATAGCAACATGAGCGCTTCTGATCAGCAACAACCCTCTTTACAGTCTCCACAATCAAATCCATCACTCTGAATCTTGTATGTTGATCTAGATGGAGCAGCATGTTGATAGAAAATCCTCTTATCATCTTCTAATCTCCAGACTTAAGATAGATCCTAGCTTGCGAGACTTCTGATGTGCAGCAAGAATCTCATTGTACATGTTCTTCATGGCATTGTGGCTTGCCTTGGGCTCAGAGTATACATCAATGTCACCATCCTCCACCTCTGGGACTCCTAAGATGGCAGCCCACTCATCAATTGTGGATTCATACCTGGCACCTTCATTCATCCACACAATTCTACCATCTCCATAGAAATGAGCAGTGGAGTAGAATTGCATGATCATTTCATCATTCCAGGCTGTGAACTCCTTGCCAACAAACTTATCAAGTCCAATGCAATGAAAGTTGTCTTGTACACTTGGGAAGTAATCCTCATTGTTCTTGATGTACTTCCAGTCCACAAATCTCATATCACTCACAGCAGGGCTCTTGTCAAGCAAAATTGTTTCATAGAAGTCTTGTTGTTCTTTTGTATAGAACCTGTAGTCCACAACAGTCTTCTTCCTCTGTGAATATGGATCAATAGCTCTCCACTCTCTCAAACCTGAGTCCTTCCTCTTCTTCATATCCTCAGCTAGCAAGAGGCTGACATTATGCTCTGGAAGGTGTGGTCTAAACTTCATCAAGACAAACTGTGTATCATCCTCAGCTTCCCTGAAAGTATAAGTCTTGTTCTTGCTAGAAGCTGGGATGTCTCTGGAAAACCTCTTGGGTTTAGGAACAGCAGCAGCCTTCTTGGGGGCAGTCTTGGTGCTTTTGGACGATGTATCCTTGGGCATAGCATCAGCCATAAGCTTCTTTCTCTTCTTAGGAGGAGCCTTGGCAGCTGGCTCTTCCTCTTCTTCTGCCTCAGCCTCTGGATCCTCATACATAGAGGTAGGCCTGCCCATGACATGTATGATCCTCTTCCTGGACTTCTTCTTCTCTCCTGCCTTCTTAGGCATAGAATTCTTTGAGGGCTCAACAGTCATTGTTGCCCTAGCACTCTCTGGTGCTCTCACTGACCCTGAGCTAGCATACTCTTTCCTTATTGCCTTCTTCTTGGAAGTAGTGGCAGCAACAGTGCTCTTGGCAGTAGCATCTTTCTTGGGTAGCTCTTCTGGAATAAATTCTTCATCCTCCTCATCAGAATTGAGCTTTCTTCTTGGCCTGGTTGCAGCTTTGGGCAGATCAGGTGAGCTAGGTACATCATCATAGCTGTCATCAGGACTAGTGCCTGAGCTCATGACAACATTCTCCTCTCTGAAGTTGTTCTCACTATCATCTGAGCCTGACATCTCTGACCCTGTGAAATAGAGTATAGAAGAGTGGATAGGTTGAGTCAGCACAAAATTTCAGAAAGTTTTCTCAAAGATTTGAACTAAAATTTCTCAAGATTTCCATTCTGCCAAGTGAATTTCGGTACTACCGATGCAAACTTTTTGGACCCACCGAGACAAACAACCTGCTAAACAGAAACTTGGCACCACTTTCGGTGAGACCGGAAATGGGCACTCGGTTTCAACGAGGTTCTTTTGCTTCGGTGTTACCGAGATTCAAGTCGCGGACGGCAAACCCTAAAAAATTGTTCGTTCGCTAGTCTAATGAAATTTTTAGTGGATAGATCGATCTCAAACTTTGTCTTATCGATGGAAACGTCCTAATGCGCAAGATTCGGAGAGGGGAGCGCATGAGGGGTGGAAATCGTACCCTAACTCGGTGACGATCTCGCTACGGCGGCGATGCTGGTGTAGATTCCGTCGATGGCGTGGACTTCCAACGGCGGACGCGCTCGGGACGAAGGCGATGACCAGGGGTCTTGTTTGGCAGCTAGGGTTTTTGGAGGGGATGACGTTTGAGAAAGTAATTTCAAAAGTCTGGTCTGCCTCTTTATATACCCGTGGCTGTCGGTGACACCGGTTCTAACTTTTTGGTGTCACCGAGTTTCTCTATTGTCAGCTGACAGGGAAACTCGGTGTAACCGAGAAGATGGAATCGGTGATACCGAGTATGAAAACCAGATCAACCCTAGGCATTCGGTGATACCGAGATTTTGGTATTGGTGACACCGAGATGCACTTGGGAGGTTTTAATGGTCAGTCCTTTGTCGATACGGAACTCCGAGTACTCCTCACACAGAGAGATCGAAAAGTACTTGTTCAAATTTTGTGATGCAGCAAGAATGGAATATGAAACGAGAAAGCATAGATAGCTAGAGAGTGTCCTAGGCATTCTTGTCCATCCAATTGGCAAAAGAAAACCAAAGTCCAAATAGCAACAATTGGATGTCCTCAAATGAGTAAAGAAATGCAGACCAGCATGCTCAAACAATAAGATGTCAAATGAAATCATGCAAACATGCACATACATACTAGCATCTATCAAGCTTTTTGGCGATGACGGAGTCATCTATATATGAGTATATTGACTTAGGAGCTGTCGTGGGAATGTCCCTGGCAATAGAACTACGGGTACGAATGGAGGGGCGAAGTCTAGGTACGGCTCAGGTGTTTCACTCGGATGTGTACGAGTTCAGGCCCCACTCGGAAGTGGTAAAAGCCCTACGTGTCGAGCCCGGGGGCTGGTTTGTTTTGCTTATGGGTGTGTATGAGAATACAAGTGTCAGAACCTTGCTACGGCGTCCGGTGGTGGCTTATAAAGAGTGCGCCACCACCAGCCGAGCGCCGCATTGAATGCTAGTTAGAGCTACGTTACAGGAACTGCCGCTTTAACTAGAGTGTTATAGGTAACGCATGACTGATCAATCCCGGAGGACGTCTCTTCACATGACTCTATGCTACATCTCCTGACCATTGAGTTCTCGCTGTCCGAGTGTGGATGTAGCCAACCGAGTGCGTCTTCAGATACGTCCGAGTGACTCTTCAGATTTGACCGAGTGCACTTCCACTTCAGAGCTCTGATGCTGACGTGGGACCATTGATGGGCCCCAGATGTCAGGTCCATGACCCTACCCAGGGTAGACATCCTCATCAGTAGCCCCCGAATCCATGAGGTTTTATTAGTCGAGTGATCGACACTCGGAAGCATCGACGACCTTTCGGAAAAGTTCGAGAGACGATCATGTCGTTCCTCACTCGGCCTCAAACCAAGATGGATTCAGGTCCAATGTCTCCGATGAAAACTATCTTGTCATTTAATCCGAGTGGTCAGCTGGTGTGAGCCATTCACTCGATTCATAGGAGGGTGTTACCAGAGTTACTCACGACGTGGAGCTCGCCTTCTTTGAACACGGAGAAAATTCCGCGCGTTCGAAATCGCCGAAACTACGCGTGGGCGCGTGGCGGAACGGTCGCGTCCCGAAAATTTTGGGGGAATGGGCATGATGCCTCGATAACTTCGCTGAGAATCACGCCACGCTTCCTCGAGGCCCTGAACAGTGGATTCGCAGATCTCGCTTCGTTTGTGGATTGATGGCCCGAGATTGCGTCGGATCTTCGATATAAAACGTGAAATGCTGTGGGGTGAGAACAGATCTCATTTTTCCCAATCCCTCGTCTTCTCCGACGCCCACCTGCGCACCACCCTTCTCTCTTTCGTCAAAGGTCGTCTCGAGCTCGTCGGTGAAGATGTGCACGGCGTCCGCGACCACGAAGGCCGAGCGGGCGAAGAAGAGCTCGCGTGCGTCCTCTTCCAGCGCCGGAGCATCGGCCGGATGGACGCAAGGCGAGTGGCTTCCGTCGCGGGTGACCAAGGCCAGGATGCTCGATCTGGAGGATCAAGGGTTCGTGCCCGAGGGGAGCTGGCGGCTGATGGGGGCGGACGAAGAGGAGCCATCGCCGAAGGGGTACGAGCGTGTGCTCTTGGTGACTCACCTTGAGCGAGGTTTCTCTCTGCCGCCTCACCCTTTCTTCCAAAGATTTCTGAGTTTCTTTGGCGCTCAACTTCATCACCTTCCTCCCAATGCTGTCGTGTATTTAGCTGTGTTTATCTCTTTGTGCAAAAACTTCTTGGGTTGCCATCCCCATTGGGGCTTATTTAAACACCTCTTCACTTGCCGAGTGATGACCGTGAAAAAACCCACTCGGTTGGAAGATAAGACCAATGTGGCCCAATTTTGCGGGGGACTCGGAATCCAGCTGCGGGGCAAGGGATGTTTCCCGAAGATGACATTCCCTGACTCGGTAAAGGGGTGGCAGGAGAATTGGTTCTACTGCCATGACATCCCAGTCGGTGAGGGTCAACCGGGACTCCCACCATACACTTCAGAATGCATTCGGCCGGTTCCCCAGCTGACAGTGACCAAAGATGAGAAGACCGAAGTAGAGATCTTAGTGATAGCCTTAGTAGCTCTGGTGCAGAAAGGTGTCAAGGGTCTCGACCTGCTAGAGGTTTTCCTCCAGAGGAGGATCCAGCCACTGCAAGCCAGAGGTCATCCCATGTGGGAATACTCCGGGCCGAGTGACCCTACTCGAACTCATCCGGAGGAGCTCAAGGAGGAACAAGTGGAGGCCAAGATCAAGGCGATCACACCAGTGCGTGACAACCCCAGGGGAGCAGGCTGGTCACCCCACTCTCATTGGAGAACCCGGCGAACGAGGTAAATTCCGAAGGTTTTTCATCGAGTGATATTCGTATATTTGTTGAAATTGATCCGACTGATTCTGCTTTTCATTCGGCAGGCCTTCACACAAATGAGCAGTCTGGTGCCACTCGTGGATAGGGGTCCGGTCGATGTTGCAGCGACACTGACCATCCAGATGACTCGGCTGAAGCTGGAGAGTATGAAGAGTCTGTTGATGGCGAGGACGATGAGGAAGAGGACGAGGAGGGCTCAGAAGATGGCGACGAAGTGGAGTCGTCGCGCTCGGAAGACCGAGTGCCCGAATCTCATTCCAAGGCGCACCAAGACTCGGGAGTCCGCGGTGGCGGGCCCAAAGGATCGAAAACCACCAAGCCAAGTGGGTCTACACTTCCAACCCGCGCTTCAAAGCGTGGGCATGGAGAACTTGTCTCCTCCCCTAAGAAGACGGTAAAGCAGCCCAAAATTGCCACGACCAAACCTCGGAAGGCGGTCTTCATCCCGAAGATCAAGATGGCCATCCCGGTGGCTTCTACGTAAGTGCTTACATTCTTAACAGTTGTTGCGTAACTTGTCCGAGTGACAAAATGATCCGAGTGTTCCCTTTGTAGAGCTGATACTTCGATTGCATCACCTGACCCCCAGACCCTGGAAAAAGAGCGGGCCAACGCTGATGTTGCGTCCTCGAAGGGTAAGTTCTGGACTCACTCGGTAATCCTGTATATTTTCGAGTGTTTATTCATCTACGAGTGGCTTGATTACTTGCAGCTCCACGTGAAGTGATCGACCTTGATGCAAATGACAAGATTGACCCAATGAACCCTCCGGCCAACGCAGACATCGTGATGCAGGAGCCGTCGCTTGCCGATACCCTGGTGCCCACACAAGAGGCCGGCTCGGGAGCCGGGGCAGCACTCGGTACCGGGTCTTCATCTCACTCGCTGACTCCCTCTACGCCCTACATTTTTGCGCTACACCATGTCCCAAAGGACCAAGTGGGAGAGAGCAAAGAGGCGCTAATGTAGCTGGAGATAATGAGTGACCGACTGATGACGGCATATGACGCGAGTGAAGCTCTGAAGAAGAATGTTCGAGTAAGTACTCTTGTAAGTACCCTCTTAGTGGAAATTTCTATTTCCTATCTTGTGAGGATTTGAATCCAAGTTTTGAGTACACCGGTTGGGTGTGTTTAAGTTCCAGTGGGGGCATGCTGAGCGCACCCACTGGGTGTAGTCCCCGAGACTGTCGTCGACTGAAGCAGTCGGCGGGAGTCTTAGAGTCCGAATGAATACTATGTTCGATCCATCCAAATGAACACTTTGTTCAATCCATCCGAATGAATGTTTTGTTTTTGATTTTCCAGTGGGGGCGCGCTGAGCGCACCCACTAGGTGTAGTCCCCGAGACTACCGTCGACTAAAGCAGTTGGCGGGAGTCTTAGAGTCCGAGTCAAAATTTTGACCAATATCCTTTGCTTTAAATCTGTTTCACAGTCTGTTTGTTAGCTTGGAAGCCACTACAAAACTCTGGAGAAGGAGGTGCTGGACCTGTGCGTTAGCCTCGAAGTCGAGAAGACCAAGAACGCCCGACTGGAAGAGGAGAAAAAGCCCATTGAAGGTAATATCTTCCTGCTCAACTGTAATAGTAGCTTCTCCTCTTCCCCATCTGACTGAATATGCTTCAACAGATTTTCATAGAGAAAATCGTGAACTTGTCCAGAGGCTGAGGAATTCTATTTGTTTAGAAACAGTGAAGACTGCTCTTGAGAAGAAGGACACCGAACTGACGGCCGCTCAAAAGGAAGCCATCCGAAAGACCAAGGAGGCTGAGCAGAAACTGAAGTCAGTCGGAAAGCTGGAGGAGGGGAAGAAAGCATTGGAAGCTGTCGTCTAGAAGTCCAAGGAAGAACTCGTGGAATTGAAGAAACTGCAAACCGAGTGGCAGACCAGACTCAACCACATCGCTGCCAAGAAAGCTGAGCTGGAGGAATACGTTGAGGAATTCAGTGGCGAGGCCAATGAAAAGCTCAAAGTTAACTCTTCCGAGTGACTCTCATGGAACTTGGTTAGGCCACATGAAATTTGTATGTCCCTGACCTCTTTCTTCATTTGTCCGAATCCAGCATTTTGTGATGATGTGGCGGAGGAGACGGACAAAATCGAGAAGGAGCTGGATCCCACCCAGGGTTTACTCAAGGACAGTGCTGCCATGAGTATGCTCCGCTTGGAAGAGCGTGTTGAGCAAGTGGCCATGTATATCAGGGAGCTTAGCGCCGCCATATCTGCGATTGATCGCGACGTTTTCTCTGACGATGAGCCTTCGAAGGATCTGGAGTCTGTGCTAACCCGAGTGAAAGCAGTGCCAAGCCGAGTGAAAGAATGGAAGAAATCCGCGGCTCAGGCCGGTACTGACATAGCTCTCTCGTTGGTCCGTATCCACTGCAAGTGGGTGGACGAGAAGAAGCTGAAGTCTCTCGAGGTGGCCAATAGGAAGAACGCCAAGATTAATGACTTCATGGAGATGTTCATGGAAGCTGCCACTCGGATAGCGGACAACATTGACCTGGACACCTTTGTGGACGCAGTGCCCCCGCCCCAATGATCGTCCAGTTTAAACTCTTTTAAGTATTTGCCTCGGAATGCCGAGTGGTTGCTGTAACCGTGAAACTCTAAGTGAGCCTGAGGCTCCCACTGTTTGAACCTTTATCTGTACCTTCGATCTGAATGATGTAGTTCTCATTTGTTTTGGCTTTATTCGATCTTTGGTTCCGAATGGTTCTAACTTAGGCGACGTGGAGTCATGGCTAAGCCTCCGAGTGCGGGCGAGACCCACACTCAGAGAAATTTGTCCTTGGATGAACAATGATAGTCCTGTTCATCTTGACAACCGAGTGTGGAGGATGTCCCACTCGTAAGGTTTCTAACTTAGGCGATGCGGAGTCGCGGCTAAGCCCCCGAGTGTGGGCGAGACCCACACTCGGAGTAATTTGTCCTTAGATGAACAATGATGGTCTTGTTCATCTTGACAACCGAGTGTGGAGGATGTCCCACTCGAAAGGTTTTTTTAACTTAGGCGACACGGAGCCACGGCTAAGCCCCCGAGTGTGGGCGAGACCCTCACTCGGAGTAGTTTGTCCTTAGATGAACAATGATGGTCCTGTTCATCTTGACAACCGAGTGTGGAGGATGTCCCACTCGAAAGGTTTTTTATCTTAGGCGACGCGGAGCTGTGGCTAAGCCCCCGAGTGTGGGCGAGACCTTCACTCGGAGTACTTTGTCCTTAGATGAACAATGATGGTCCTGTTCATCTTGACAACCGAGTGTGGAGGATGTCCCACTCGAAAGGTTTTTTAACTTAGGCGACGCGGAGCCGTGGCTAAGCCCCGAGTGTGGGCGAGACCCTCACTCGGAGTAGTTTGTACTTAGGCAAAATCAGGTTTGCGGCTAAGTGTTTTACACCCACTGGGGGTGGTAGTCAGATTTCAACAAGATATAATGAAACAAAACTTTATTCATTGAGATCACTCGGATTCATTACAAGAATGACAAGCTAAAGTAGTTATGTTCTAGGTGTAGAACTTGCGAAGCAGGTCCGCGTTCCAAGTCCAGGGCTCTTCTACCCCATCTTTGATATTGTAAAGCCGGTAGGCTCCGTTGTGCAAGACTTTGGAGATTGCATACGGCCCCTGCCACGGAGGCACGAGCTTGTGGGGCCTCTGCTGATCCAGTCGGAGAACTAGGTATCCTTCTTGAAAGGCTCGGCCCTGGACGTGTCTGTCATGGTAACGCCTCAAATCTTGCTGATAGAGCGTCGATCTGATGAGGGCTAGCTCTCTCTCTTCCTCCAGGAGATCGAGGCCGTCTTGCCGAGCGGCTTCAACTTCAGCTTCATCATATAGCTCCACTCGGGGAGAATTGTGCTGAAGATCACTCGGCAACACCTCCTCTGACCCGTACACCATGAAGAAAGGCGTGTGCTTCGTAGAGCAGTTTGCGGTTGTCCGAATGCCCCATAAGACAGAAGGCAATTCTTCAACCCAGGCTCCAGTAGCACACTTCAGGTCTCTCATCAATCGGGGCTTCAAACCTTGTAGAATCATTCCGTTTGCGCACTCTGCCTGTCCATTCGACTGCGGGTGAGCCACTGAGGCGTAATTAACTCGAGTGCCTTGAGAGAAACAGAATTCACGAAACTCGTCCGAGTCAAAGTTCTTCCCATTATCTGTGATGATATCATGAGGCACGCCGAACCTGAAGATGATTTGCCGAATGAAACTGATGGCCATGCCTGCATCTAAGCTCTTGATGGGCTTTGCCTCAACCCACTTGGTGAACTTGTCAACTGCTACGAGCAAGTGTGTGAACCCACTCGACCCAGTCCGCAGGGGACCGACCATGTCGAGGCCCCAGACAGCGAACGGCCAGGTGATAGGAATCGTCTTGAGCGCGGACGCTCGCTTGTGGGACTTATTCTTGTAGAACTGACATCCAACCCACAGGTCCACCAAGTCCTTTGTTGCTTCATTGGCTCGGGGCCAATAAAAACCTGCTCGTAAATCTTTAGCGACCAAAGTCCAAGATGACGCATGGTGGCCACAGGTTCCCGAGTGGACTTCATGTAAGATTTGCAGCCCTTCCTCTGGGGAAATGCATTTCTGGATGACTCCTATGGTACTTTTCTTGTACAACTGATCTCCCATAACCTCTAATGACTTGGATCGACGGACGATCCGATGGGCTTCTTCTTCGTCTTCTGGGAGTTCTTGTCTAAGCAAATATGCCAAATAGGGTTGAGTCCACGCGGGAGTGATTACCAGCATTTCGTGGACCAGATCCACTATAGCTGGAACTTCAATCTCAGTCGGATCTGATGGACCGACTGCTTGCGGGGGCTCCTCAGTGAAAGGATCTTCTGCGATTGTCGGAGCACGCAGATGTTCAAGGAATATGTCTTTCGGGACTGCTCGCCGAGTGGATCCGATCTTCGCCAGATCGTATGCTTCTTGATTCTTTGCACGAGTGATATGATGCAGTTCTAGGACTTCAAAATTCTTCTCCAGCTTCCTGACCGCGTTGCAGTATCTAGTCATTGCTGGACTCCGAATGTCCCACTCCTTCATCACTTGATTGACAACGAGGGCCGAGTCACCGTAGACCATCAGCCGACGAATGCCGAGTGAGATGGCCATGCGGAGCCCGTACAGGAGGGCTTCATATTCGGCCTCATTGTTTGACGAGTCAAAATGGATTTGGAGAACATAGTTCAGTCGGTCTCCTTTGGGTGAAACAAGAACCACGCCAGCCCCCGAGTCATTGAGCATCTTGGATCCGTCGAAGAACATGGTCCAGTGTTCGGGAACACTCGGAATTGGTTGCTCCTGCTCGATCCACTCGGCCATAAAATCAACCAATGCTTGGGACTTGATTGCTTTCTTGGCTTCAAATTTGATTTCCAGTGGAAGGAGCTCGATTGCCCACTTCGCCACTCGGCCAGCGGCATCCTTGTTATGCAAGATCTCCGACAGGGGAGCGGTGCTGACGACCGTGACCGAGTGATCTTGGAAATAATGAACTACCTTTTTGGCAGTCGGGTAAATACCATAAACAGCCTTCTGGTAGTGCGGGTACCTTTGCTTGGAAGGAGTTAGCACTTCTGAGATGTAATATATGGGTCTTTGGACTTTGAATGCTTTTCCTGGCTCTTCGCGCTCTACCGCAAGGACTGTGCTCACCACCTGGCTGGTCGCTGATGTCTACTACGCAACTTTATTCTTGTAGACTTTGTTGGGCCTCCAAGCGCAGAGTTTTGTAGGACAGTAGCAATTTTCCCTCAAGTGGATGACCTAAGGTTTATCAATCCGTGGGAGGTGTAGGATGAAGATGGTCTCTCTCAAACAACCCTGCAATCAAATACAAGAAATCTCTTGTGTCCCCAACACACCCAATACAATGGCAAATTGTATAGGTGCACTAGTTCGGCAAAGAGATGGTGATACAAGTGCAATATGGATGGTAGATATAGGTTTTTGTAATCTGAAAATATAAAAACAGCAAGGTAGCAAGTAACGAAAGTGAGAAAAAAACGGTATTGCAATGCTTGGAAACAAGGGCTAGGGTTCTTACTTTCACTAGTCCAAGTTCTCTCAACAATACTGACATAGTTGAATCATATGTAAATCCCTCACGTGCGACAAAGAGTTCACTCCAAAGTCACAAATAGCGGAGAACAAACAAAGAAATTATTGTAGGGTACGAAAACACCTCAAAGTTATCTTTTCTGATCAATCTTATGAGCTATCCCTATAAGTGTCACGAACAGCCCTACAGTTCGTACTAAAATAACACCTTAAAATACACATCAACCAAAACCCTAATGTCACCTAGATACCCCAATGTTACCACGAGTACCCATGGGTTTGATTATACGATATGCATCACACAATTTCAGATTCATCATGTTCAATCCAACACAAAGAACTTCAAAGAGTGCCCCAAAGTTTCTACCGGAGAGTCAAGACGAAAACATGTGCCAACCCCTATGCATAGATTCCCAAGGTCACGGAACCCGCAAGTTGATCACCAAAACATACATCAAGTGGATCAATAGAACATCCCATTGTCACCACGGATATCCCATCGCAAGACATACATCAAGTGTTCTCAAATCCTTAAAGACTCAATCCGATAAGAAAACTTCAAAGGGAAAACTCAATTCATCACAAGAAGATAGAGAGGAGAAAACTCCATATGATTCATCTATATTAATAAAGCTCGCGGTACATCAAGATCGTGTCATCTCAAGAACACGAGAGAGAGAGATCAAACACATAGCTACTGGTACATACCCTCAGCCCCGAGGGTGAACTACTCCCTCCTCGTCATGGAGACCGCCGGGATGATGAAGATGGCCTCCGTTGACGGTTTCCCCCTCCGGCAGGGTGCCGGAACGGGCTCCCGATTGGTTTTTCGTGGCTCTGGAGGCTTGCGGCGGCGGAACTCCCGATCTAGGTTTCTTTTCGGAGGTTTATGTATTTATAGGAGTTTTTGGCGTCCGTTTCACGTCAAGGCGGTGCCCCAGGAGTCCACAAGCCAGGGGGGCGCGCCCTAGGGGGGGTGCCCCCCCAGGCTTATGGCCTCCTCGGTCACTTCCTGGCCCAGCTTTTTGCTCCAGTATTTTTTATATTTTCCAAAAATATTCTCCGTAAATTTTCAGCCCATTTCGAGAACTCTTATTTCTATACAAAAACAACACCACGGTAGCTCTGCTGAAAACAGCGTCAGTCCGGGTTAGTTCTAATAAAATCATACCAAAATCATATAGAATTATTGTAAACATGGCATGAATACTTCATAAATTATAGATACGTTGGAGACGTATCAGCATCCCCAAGCTTAATTCCTACTCGTCCTCGAGTAGGTAAATGATAAAAGAAATAATTTATGAAGTGTGAATGCTACCTAACATGTTCATCATATTCTATTTTTCTTTGTATAGCATGGACATTTGGACTTGTAAATGATTCAAAGCAATAGTCTAGTTTTAACATAATGACTTCAATACTCAAGCATGTCAACAAGCAACCATGTCTTCCAAAAAATCAACACTAAAGAAAGTTATCCCTAGCCCATCATGCTCAATCATTGATCCATTCATGAAACACACTCAAATATTAGCTATGCCCAATGCTCAAGTACGATCATAGTGCCCCCTAGTTGGTGCTTATAAGAGAAGATGGAGACTCAAAGCAAAAATAAAAATTGCATAAAGTAAATAGATAGGCCCTTCGCAGAGGGAAGTAGGGATTTGTAGAGGTGCCAGAGCTCAAGGTTTAAATTGAGAGAGAAAAATATTTTGAGTGGCATGCTTTTCCTGTCAACGAAAACGACAAAGTAGCTCACAATACTTTCCATGCTAGATACATTATAGGCGGTTCCGAAACAGAATGGTAAAGTTTTTACTCCCCCTCCACCAATCAATCACACTCCACGGCGAGCCGAATCCACGGGTACCGTCCATACAAACAACAATCCTGGGGGAGTTTTGTTTCATTATATTTTGATTTGAATTTTGAGCATGCTACTGGGCATCCCGAATACCAGCCACTTTCTCGTGAATGATAGTGAATCAACACATATCGTGAGAATAACACACCTAGCATGGAAAAATATTGGATACTCACCACCGTTTCATGAGCGGTACGGGCACACAAAAGAGAAAATTTATTTTGAAAATTTAGAGATGGCACATACAAATTTGCTTGGAACGGCATGGAAATACCGCATATAGGTAGGTATGGTGGACTCATAAGGCAAAACTTGGTTTAAGGATTTTGGATGCACAAGTAGTATTTCTACTTAGTACAAATGGAGGCTAGCAAATAGATTGGGAAGCAACCAAACCAAGAAACAAAAATTCACATAAGTGAGCATTGAACATAACTAACACCGAATAATGCACCACAAGTAGGATGTAACTTCATTGCATAACTATTGACTTTCGTACTTGCATAGGGAATCACAAACCTTAACACCAATATTCCTACTAAAGCATAATTACGCACTAACATGACTCACATATTACTATCATCATGTTTCAAAACTATTACAAAGAATCAAGTTTAATTAGTCCCATGATCTTCATGAAAGTTTTAATTATATCCTCCTTGGATATCTCTCACTTTGGGACTAGTTTCATATATTGCCATTGCTTTTTTGACAAGCTCAAACAATTTTAAATGAAGCACATGAGCATAAAGATTTCATCCCTCAAAAAGGTATAAGTGAAGCATGAGAGGAAATGACAAGTTACTCTCAAAAGATATAAGTGAAGATCAATGAGTAGTCAAACAATTAAGTAGCTATGTGAGGACTCTCTCTCTCTCAATAAATATTTTCAGATCTGAGTATTTTATTCAAACAGCAAACAAAAGAAAAATAGCACTCCAATAATAGCACGCATCATGTGAACGAATAAAAATTTAGGCTCAACATAGGCTAACCGATAATTGTTGATGAAGAGAGGTGGGATGCGCAGCATCCCCAAGCTTAGATGCTTGAGACTTCTTGAAATATTTACTTGGGGTGCCTTGGGCACCCCCAAGCTTGAGCTTTTGTATCTCGTTCAATCCTCTCATATCATGGTTTCACCTATTCTCAAAAACTTCATCCACACAAAACTCGAAAAGAACTCATGAGATAGGTTAGTACACATAATAATAAATCAACTCTTTATGTACTGCCAAGACAAGTTGCATAATAATTTTCGAACATTATGTACTGTATACTATCATTTCCACAATTTATATCTTCCAATATAGGCTATGGAAACTATAGGATAAGTAGATAACAAAACTATGACAGCAATCTGTCCAAACAGAACAGTCTGCAGAAATTTATGAAAACAGTGTACTTCTGTAACTCAAAAAATTATGAAAATTTAGGACATGCTAAATAACTTATATGACAATACTGTGTAAAAATTTCAGAAACTTTCCACGTTTCAGTAAAATATGAAAATTCAAACACTACAGAAAAAGTTTCTGTTTTCATACAGCACATATCAAAACATGCAATGCAAGCATCCTAATGCAATTCTTGGAACTTTTTATTGAAAAACAAGATTATAAATAACACCTAACAGAGAACAACAAAATAAAATGACGCTCCAAGCAAAACTCATATTATGTGACGAATAAAAATATACCTCCAAGTAAGATATACCGATAGTGTTGAAGACGAAAGAGGGGATGCCTTCCGGGGCATCCCCAAGCTTAGGCGCTTGAGTATTCCTTGGATATTACCTTGGGGGTGCCTTGGGCCTCCCCAAGCTTAGTGTCTTGTCACTCCTTATTCTCCTCATATCGGTGTCTCACCAAAAACTTGAAAACTTCAATCACACAAAACTTAACGGAACTTCGTGAGATGGGTTAGTATACTAAACAAAGATCATTCACTTAGGTACTGTCAAGACAAGATTCATAATTGTTCCCACATGATACCTATTTTATTCTATCATTCCCATAATTTATACCACTAAATATAAGCTATGGAAACACTAAAACAAGCAAACTATGCATGCAAAACAGAATCTGTTAAAAACAGAACAGTTCTGTGAAGATCTGTAGTGTAACCATACTTCCCTGTCTCTAAGAATTCTGAAAAATTAGGACAATCTAGGCAATTTGTACATAAATCATGTGTAAAAAATTCAGATCAAAATCACGTTCCAGTGAATTTACAAAATTCCTGTACTGAGAGCAAAAGTTTCTGTTTTTGCACAGAATCAAGTCAACTATCATCCACACTATCCCAAAGGCTTTACTTGGCACTTTATTGAAACAAAAGCTATAAAACATGATTATACAGTAGCTTAATCATGTGAACACACAAAAACAGAAAGGAAAAATGTTGGGTTGTCTCCCAACAAGCGCTTTTCTTTAAAGCCTTTTAGCTAGGCATGATGATTTCAATGATGCTCGTATAGGAATAGTAGTTGAAACATGCAAAAGAGCATCATGAATCTCATGACAAGCACATTTAAGTCTAACCCACTTCCTATGCATAGGGATTTTGTGAGCAAACAATTTATGGGAACGAGAATCAACTAGCATAGGAAGGCAAAACAAGCATAACTTCAAAACTTTCATCACATAGAGAGGAAACTTGATATTATTGCAATTCCTACAAGCGTATGTTCCTCCCTCATAATAATTTTCAGTAGCATCATGAAGGAATTTCACAATATAACCAGCACATAAAGCATTCTTTTCATAATCTACAAGCATAGAAATTTTACTACTCATCACATAAGCAAATTTATTCTCATCAATAGTAGTGGGAGCAAACTCAACAAAATAACTATCATGTGAAGCATAATCCAATTGAAAATTAAAATCATGATCACAAGTTTCATGGTTATCATTATTCTTTATAGCATACATGTCATCACAATAATCATCATAAATAGGAGGCATGCTTTCATCATAATAAATTTGCTCATCAAAACTTGGGGGACTAAACATATCATCTTCATCAAACATAGCATCCCCAAGCTTGTAGCTTTGCATATCATTAGCATCATGAATATTCAAGGAATTCATACTAACAACATTGCAATCATGCTCATCACTCAAAGATTTAGTGCCAAACATTTTAATAACTTCTTCTTCTAACACTTGAGCACAATTTTCTTTTCCATCATTTTCACGAAAGACATTAAAAAGATGAAGCATATGAGGAAACCTCAATTCCATTTTTTTGTAGTTTTCTTTTATAAAACCAAACTAGTGAAAAACAAGAAACTAAAAGATTTAATTGCAAGATCTAAAGATATACCTTCAAGCACTCACCTCCCCGGCAACGGCGCCAGAAAAGAGCTTCGTTGACGGGATGTGAGTGCCGCTTACCTAGCCTCCCCGGCAACGGCGCCAGAAAAGAGCTTTATGTCTACTACGCAACTTTATTCTTCTAGACTTTGTTGGGCCTCCAAGCACAGAGTTTTGTACGACAGTAGCAATTTTCCCTCAAGTGGATGACCTAAGGTTTATCAATCCGTGGGAGGTGTAGGATGAAGATGGTCTCTCTCAAACAACCCTGCAATCAAATACAAGAAATCTCTTGTGTCCCCAACACACCCAATACAATGGCAAATTGTATAGGTGCACTAGTTCGGCGAAGAGATGGTGATACAAGTGCAATATGGATGGTAGATATAGGTTTTTGTAATCTGAAAATATAAAAACAGCAAGGTAGCAAGTAACGAAAGTGAGCAAAAAACGGTATTGCAATGCTTGGAAACAAGGCCTAGGGTTCATACTTTCGCTAGTGAGTTCTCTCAACAATACTGACATAGTTGAATCATATGTAAATATCTCATGTGCGACAAATAGTTCACCCCAAAGTCACAAATAGCGGAGAACAAACGAAGAAATTATTGTAGGGTACGAAACCACCTCAAAGTTATCATTTCTGATCAATCTTATGAGCTATCCCTATAAGTGTCACGAACAGCCCTAGAGTTCGTACTAAAATAACACCTTAAGATACACATCAACCAAAACCCTAATGTCACCTAGATACCCCAATGTCACCACGAGTACCCATGAGCTTGATTATACGATATGCATCACACAATTTCAGATTCATCATGTTCAATCCAACACAAAGAACTTCAAAGAGTGCCCCAAAGTTTCTACCGGAGAGTCAAGACAAAAACATGTGCCAACCCCTATGCATAGATTCCCAAGGTCACGGAACCCGCAAGTTGATCACCAAAACATACATCAAGTGGATCAATAGAACATCCCATTGTCACCACGGATATCCCATCGCAAGACATACATCAAGTGTTCTCAAATCCTTAAAGACTCAATCCGATAAGAAAACTTCAAAGGGAAAACTCAATTCATCACAAGAAGATAGAGAGGGGAAAACTCCATATGATTCATCTATATTAATAAAGCTCGCGGTACATCAAGATCGTGTCATCTCAAGAACAGGAGAGAGAGAGATCAAACACATAGCTACTGGTACATACCCTCAGCCCCGAGGGTGAACTACTCCCTCCTCGTCATGGAGACCGCCGGGATGATGAAGCTGGCCTCCGGTGATGGTTTCCCCCTCCGGCAGGGTGCCGGAACGCGCTCCCGATTGGTTTTTCGTGGCTCTGGAGGCTTGCGGCGGCGGAACTCCTGATCTAGGTTTCTTTTCGGAGGTTTCTGTATTTATAGGAGTTTTTGGCGTCGGTTTCATGTCAAGGCGGTGCCCGAGGAGTCCACAAGCCAGGGGGGGCGCGCCCTGGTGGGGCGCCCCCCCAGGCTTGTGGCCTCCTCGGTCACTTCCTGGCCCAGCTTTTTGCTCCAGTATTTTTTATATTTTCCAAAAATATTCACCATAAATTTTCAGCCCATTCTGAGAACTTTTATTTCTGCACAAAAACAACACCACGGTAGCTCTGCTGAAAACAGCGTCAGTCCGGGTTAGTTCTAATAAAATCATACCAAAATCATATAGAATTATTGTAAACATGGCATGAATACTTCATAAATTATAGATACGTTGGAGACGTATCAGTCGCCGCGAGGTACAGGAGTAAAGGTTCCTGGCTGCTCGGAGCAGCTAACACCGGCTGGGTGGAAAGCAATGCCTTGAGTTCTACGAACGCGGCTTGCGCTTCATTGGTCCACTCGAATTTGTCTGACTTCTTCATCAATCGGTAGAGAGGAAGAGCCTTCTCTCCGAGTCTTGAAATGAATCGGCTCAGGGCCGCAAGGCATCCTGTCAACCTCTGCACATCATGTAAGCGCTCTGGCTGCTTCATTCAGACTATGGCGCCGATTTTGTCAGGGTTAGCATCGATTCCTCGTTTGGAAACGAGAAAACCGAGTAACTTTCCGGCGGGCACTCCGAATGTGCAATTAGCTAGATTCAGCTTGATCCCAAAGCGGCGTAGGTTTGCGAAGGTTTTGGCAAGGTCAGTCAGGAGGTCAGAACCTTTCCTAGACTTGACCACGATATCGTCCATATAGGCCTCCACGTTCCGACTGATTTGCTTCTACAAACACTTCTGGATCATGCGTTGAAAAGTGGCTCCAGCATTCTTCAAGCCGAATGGCATCGCGACATAGCAAAAACACCCAAATGGGGTGATGAAGGCTGTTTTTATTTCATCGGGGCCATACATTCGGATCTGGTTGTACCCAGAGTACGCATCCAGGAACGACAGACGTTCATATCCGGCTGTAGAGTCCACTATATGATCTATCCTAGGTAAAGGAAAATGATCTTTCGGGCAGGCCCGATTGAGGTGTTTAAAGTCAATGCACATACGGAGCGACTTATCCTTCTTCGGCACCAGGACCACATTCGCGAGCCACTGGGAGTGGTAAATCTCGCGAATGAACTCAGCGACGAGAAGCCGAGCTATCTCTTGACCAATCGCCTTGCGCTTCTCGACGGAGGATCGGCGCAAGTACTCCTTAACTGGCTTGGCCTTGGGGTCGGTTTGGAGTCGTTACTCAGCCAATTCCCTGGGAACACCCGGCATGTCAGATGGCTTCCATGCAAAGATGTCCCAGTTCTCACGGAGGAACTGGATGAGCTCAGCTTCCTATTTGTCTCCGAGTGAAGTGGAGATGTTCGTCGGAGCGGCACTCGGGTCACTCGGATGGACATGAACTTGCTTAGTCTCGCTAGATGATTGGAAAGATGACCCTGAAGCTGGCCGCTTTGACCTGAGCAAATCAGCCGTGTCCACCTCCTTCTTGTACCCTTCAACTTCGACTGCCAGCACTTGTTCATTGGCTATCTTCATGCCCTACTGAAGACACTCTTCGGCGACTTTCCGATCACCAGTGAATGTAATCACGCCCTTAGGTCCTAGCATCTTGAGCTTGAGATACACGTAACTTGGTCTGGCCATGAAACGTGCGTAGGCGGGCCTACCCAGGATGGCGTGGTAAGCACTGCGGAAGTCGACCACCTCAAAGGTCAGCTTTTCCATTCGAAAATTCTTCTCGCCGCCGAATACTACGTCCAGCGCGATCTGACCGAGTGATTCGGCCTTCTTTCCAGGGACGATCCCATGGAAATGCATGTTGCTATTGCTCAATCGGGACATTGGGATGCCCATAGCACTGAGCGTGTCGGCATATATGATATTATGCCCGCTGCCTCCGTCCATTAGGACTTTGCGCAGTCGGACACCACCCACTGCTAGGTCAACGACCAGCGCTTGCCTCCCATGGGTGGCAATGTGGGGCGGATGATCGGACTGGTCGAAGGTGATAGGCATCTTCGTCCAGTTGATGTATTTGGTAGCAGTCGAAACTGCCATATTAACCTCCCGATTGACTACTTTAAGCTGCCTTTTGCTTTCAACGTCAGCGAAAATCACGTTGGTGACCTTGTCGATTTTTTGATACTCAGAAGTATCCTCCTCGTCCTCGACATCGACCTTCTCACCCGAGGGCTCAACGCCCATCAACTGCTTGAGTAGGCGACATTCCCGAGTGGAATGCTTCGGAAGCACAACGTTGCCTTCTTCATCCGTCTTGGTATGAATCTGCCACGGTTGGTCAAGGATATCGGATTTGTACTCGGACTTCTTTTTGGGAGTCCATTCTTTCTTCTTCTTCTTGGGCTTCGGCTTGCCTTGCCCCTGCCCTTGGACAGCTGCGACTTCAGCCTTGCCGGAGGCGTCAGCTTTCCGCTTCTGATTCTTCCCGGCGTTGCCTCCCGATTGAGGGGAGTTGCCGGCTCTTGCCTTGCCACTTCGGAGGCGGTCTTCTTCTTCACCATTGGCATATTTGTTTGCAATCTCCATGGCTTGACTGAGGGACAGATCCCCAGACCGGCCGAACTTCAAGACCAACTCCCGATACCGAGTGCCTGCCTTGAAGGCGCAC
Source organism: Elymus sibiricus (assembly GCA_039707655.1). Taxonomy (NCBI): domain Eukaryota; kingdom Viridiplantae; phylum Streptophyta; class Magnoliopsida; order Poales; family Poaceae; genus Elymus; species Elymus sibiricus. The sequence continues at coordinate 180,398,121 of CM077673.1, read as the reverse complement.
ACGGCCTGATACTCGGTGACATTCTGCACGGTGTTATGCAACGTGATCAGGCGCTGAATGTACTCTCGGAGAATTTCATTGTTCTTCTGGACGCAGTGCTGGAGTTCCGTGAGTCCACCAGGATGCTTGTAGGTGCCCTCGAATGTTTTGACGAACACTCGGGCCAAGTCTTCCTAGCAGTAAATGTAGTTGGCAGGCAACTGATTCAACCACGCCCGCGCAGACCCTTCCAACTTGAGCGGAAGGTGCTTCATGGCAACGAAATCGTTGCCGCCGCCGATCTGGACAGTGACTCGATAATCTTCCAGCCAAGTTTCTGGCTTGGACTCGCCATTGAACTTTCCAATCCCGGTTGCCAGTCGGTAATTTGGGGGTATTTACGCCTCTCGGATGTATCTGCTGAAGCATCCGAGACCGGTAAGTCCCCAGCCGCTCGCTCGGTCTCTGTCATATCTGTTCCGATCGACCACTCGCTCACGGTTTGTGTCTGACAGGGAATCATAGCCTCTGTGTCTGACAGGGCTCCGCTCACGGTTTCTCCCGAGTGGATAGCCCCCGTCATACGGACGTTGACCACACGGACCGCCCCTCGGAGGGGGAGTCCGACTGAAATCGCGGTCGTCGCGCCCGCGTCCTCCATACTGGCCTCTCGGATGAGGAGGAGTCCACGGATCCCTCCTTGGCGCAAGAGGACTGTGAGCCGACTGCACAGTATCTGCCCGAGTGGATTCGTTATGAATGCGTTGGTGAGATTGCGATACCTCTAAATTTTATTGTAGGGCGGTCTTCAGCAGAGCCTAGATCTGCCGAATGCCCTCGCCCGCCACCAAATTAGACGGCTGGATCGAATCTGCGATCCGAGTGGCCGCGGCCAGGTTCATCAAAGGGGTACGCATCGTTGGGATGGTGTACGGGCGTTCCTTTGTGAATGTCAACTGGCGGCGGCTACGGCTGGAGCTGGGTAGTTCCCTTGCCGCGCGCTCGTTGAGTGAATGATGTAACTGCTCGAGACGCTCGCGCTCAGCCAAGGTGGCTTGGTGAGCGGCCTCGAGGGCTATCTGCTCGGGGGTGTTCCCCGCAATGGGCGTCTGAAGGACTTCATCGTTCCTGCGCCTGATTTCCTCCCGCTGCTCCCGAGTGAGCGGTTGGGGGAAGTAACCGTCGGTACTGGCGTCGCGGTGATCACCGTCTCGATCACGGGCGCTTCCAGCCGAATACCCTGGAGGTGCAGCGTCTCGGGACGGGCCGGCCATAAAGACCTCCGCCACTTCTCTGCTGCTCTCGAGACCAGCGGCATCAGAGGAGTGATCATCCGAAGAAGAGAAAAGACAGTGGACTGTCTCGTCAGCTCCGAGTGCAGTCACTTGCTGCCCCGCGGCCTGCGCCGCCACAGCGTGTTTGATCCAACGCTGCAGCCTGGAGCGCCCGGAGCGCCGGTGAAAAGCCGCGAGACGTGTAGGGGAAACCGGTCGATAAGGTGTGGATGGTTGCCGGAGAATAACTCCGAACGTCGCCGCGCTAAAGTGCACCGCACCGCGGGCGGGCAGTGCCTCAGCGTCCAGCTGTGCCTCCTGCAGCCATGCCGAATCGTTGATGGCGAAGCTGAGCGACCCGAAGGGGATCTCGCCACCGAAAGTGTTCATGATGAACGAGGAGATAGAAATTCCACCTGCTCCAAAATTCGCTAGATGTGCGGCCCCACGGTGGGCACCAACTGTCGTGGGAATGTCCCTGACAATAGAACTAGGGGTAGGAATGGAGGGGGCGAAGCCTAGCTACGGCTCAGGTGTTTCACTCGGATGTGTACGAGTTCAGGCCCCACTCGGAAGTGGTAAAAGCCCTACGTCTCGAGCCCGGGGGCTGGTTTGTTTTGCTTATGGGTGTGTATGAGAATACAAGTGTCGGAACCTTGCTACGGCGTCCGGTGGTGGCTTATATAGAGTGCGCCACCACCAGCCGAGCGCCGCATTGAATGCTAGTTAGAGCTACGTTACAGGAACTGCCGCTTTAACTAGAGCGTTACAGGTAACGCATGACTGATCAATCCCGGAGGACGTCTCTTCACATGACTCAACGCTACGTCTCCCGACCGTTGAGTTCTCGCTGTCCGAGTGTGGATGTAGCCAACCGAGTGCGTCTTCAGATACGTCCGAGTGACTCTTCAGATTTGACCGAGTGCACTTCGACTTCAGAGCTCTGATGCTGACGTGGGACCATTGATGGGCCCAAGATGTCAGGTCCATGACCCTACCCAAGGTAGACATCCTCATCAGGATCCAAGTAAGAATACTTGATCATAGGTCATACTCATCGTTTAAGCACAAGTGGGGTTACCACTTTTACATAAAGCATTTAATGTTGTCACATTCTAAGAGATGCTTTAACTCAAGTCTTAGAGTAAAGCTCCCCCTTGATGTGACATCCCCCCATAGGAGGGATAAACTAACCTTGGGTTTGTCGTAGAAGACTTCATGTGGGTGATGTAGTCGTGGATGCTCAAGGTTGATGAAGATCACCAAGAGTTGGGAGCATCCTTGTTGTTTCCTTAGTCTTCTCACCTACATGGGTTAGTCCCAACATACAAGAGACAAATACAAGGATATCTATGGACATCGAGTGCAAAGCATACATGATGATGTCCATGGATTTGTTGATTACCTTGTCCCTTGCTTACCTTTGAGGGAATGTGTGACTCCTTGAATTATTGCATGTTGTTGATGTTGATTGCAACTAGTTCTTGCCAATAATGAATGTGAGTGAATTTTATTGGCGGAGTCACCCCTCAAGTACTTCTCTAGTTCTTCTTCTTGGGGACCCACATCAACTTGATGGGGATCCTTGGTGTTGAAGTGGCACTTGTAGAAGTTGAGCTTGAAGTAGCCTTGGGAACCAACTCCACCAAAGCTTGGGATTCATCTTCATATGAGTCAATGTCCTCTTGAAGCTTGTCCTTGCCCTTGAGCTAGTGGTCTTGTGGTGGAAGGTCATCTTGAGTGTTTGTTCCCTTGGGAAGAGTATGTTCATACTTCTCCATTTGAGGAACAAACTTGGGCTTGGGGTATTGACCTTCTTCCCATTCAACTCCATTTGTGTTGAAGTAGCCAATGCCATGGTTCTTCCAGTATCCTCCGTGCTTGCGTACAATTTCCTCAAATTGCTTACACCCGGCAAGACTCTTGTAGATACCTTTCTCTATAATCCCTTTCAATAAATTGTTTTCTTGCTCAAGTGTAACTTGGCTAAGAGAATCGTCATTTGTGGAATCAATAGAACTACTAGAAGCAACATCATTAGATTTAGCATTTTTATTGTTGCTAGTAGATGAAGAACCTTTCTTGCCTTTGTTACTAGTTTGTCTAGGTTTAACTTGTGGCATGAATTTAGACAAGAGTAATCGTTTGGCTAGATAAGATGAAGTCTTCTTTCGGAGATCGTCATTGATAGCTTTAAGAAACTCATGTTCTTGCTCCAAGGTGAGCTTCTCGAAGCGTAGCTTCTCATGAGTCCTTACAAGCTCTCTATGATCTTCGAGAGTAGATTCATGGGCTAACTTAAGAGTGTTTAATTCTTTAGTTAGTTGTTCTATTTTCATCTTATCATCATCAACCGACTTATCTTGACTAGCATGAAAATTATCAAGTTCATTTTGACTAACATCACTAGTTTTATCAAAGAGCAAGTCATCATCACCAAGTAAATCATCTTCATCACTATTGAAATCAAGATACTTGGGGTGTGATACCTTGGGGCCTTTAGCCATGAAGCAACTTCCACTCCCTTCATTTGGTGAATCAAATATATCATAGGAGTTGGTAGTCACTAGTGCAATTCCGGAAACACCTTCATCTTGACTATAGTCGAAGTTGGAGTGATAGCTTCTCTCGGAGTTGTTGTCGGATTCAGAGCTGGAAACCCATTCACCAACATGAGCTTGATGTCTTCTTCTTGAGTAGCTCTTGGTGTACTTGTCCTTCTTCTCCGAGTCCCTACTTCTCCTTGAGGGTCTTCGTTCATAACGATCATCTCTACTCCTTCTCTCTCTTTGAGGTGATTTATTCCTTGAGCTTCGTCTTCTAGGTGACTCTTCTCTTCGTTTGTAGGGAGCCGTGCATTCATTGGAGTAGTGTCCGGGCTGCCCACAATTGTAGCAGTTTCGGTCATGACTTGACGAATGCTTCTCTTCATATCTTGAGTTTGAACTTCGTTCTTTGCCTCTATTCTTGTAGAACTTGTTGAATTTCTTGACCATGAGACTTATCTCTTCATTGGTGACAAGGTTGTCGGTTGAAGTTGCGGGAGTATCACTTGTGGCTTTGTAAGCACCGCTAGACTTGTTGTGAAGCTCTTCTTTGTCCTTGAGTGTCATCTCATGAGCAACAATCCTTCCAATGACTTCCGTAGGCTTGAGATCTTTGTAGTTGGGAATCATTTGGATCAATGTGCACACGGTGTCATATCTCTCATCCAAAGCTCGAAGTATCTTCTTGATGATGAATTTGTCGGTCATTTCTTCGCTTCCCAAGCCGGCAATCTCATTTGTGATGAGAGCTAGCCTAGAGTACATTTCAGTGACTCCTTCACCATCCTTCATCTTGAACTTGTCAAGCTGACTTTGAAGAATGTCCAACTTGGATTCTCTCACGGATTCGGTACCTTCGTGCATACCAACCAAAGTATCCCAAATCTCTTTTGCATTCTCAAGACGGCTGATTTTGTTGAATTCTTCGGGACATAGGCAGTTGAAGAGAATGTCACATGCTTGAGCGTTGCATTGCAACATCTTCAATTCATCCGAGGTCGCTTCATGATCCGGTTCCTTTCCATCACCAAAGAATTCACCTTGCAAGCCAACACGAACAAAAGCCCAAACTGCGGGGTTATGACCAAGAATATGCATTTTGATTTTGTTCTTCCAACTAGCAACATTTGTGCCATCAAAGTACGGACCTCTACGGTGATAATTTCCCTCACTCGACGCCATACTCTCCTAGGTTGTGACACCAATGCAATGGAGACCAAAGCTCTGATACCACTTGTAGGATCGAAAGTATGTCTAGAGGGGCGGATTAGACTACTTAAGCAAATAAAAATTCTACTTTTTCCCAATTTTAAGTGTTGGCAGATTTTAGCAATGATAGAAATTCAAGTACACCCTACACAAGCATGTCTAAGAGTATAGCAGCGGAAAGTAAAGACAAGCATATGAAGTGGAGGGTAGGGAGGAAGATCAAACGCAATTTGGAGACATGAAGATTTTTCCCGTGGTTCCGATAGGTGGTGCTATCGTACGTCCACGTTTATGGAGTCTTCAACCCACGGAGAGTAACGGTCGTGAGAGTCCATAGAGGGATCCACCCATAAGGGTCCACGAAGTAGCAACCTTGACTATTCCATAACGGCTTCCGTCCATGAAGGACTAGCTTCACTATGGGTAGAACTTCACGAAGTAGGCGATCTCCTTGCCCGTACAAACTTCTTGGTTCAACTCCACAACACGAAGTAGGAGGCTCCCAAGCGACACCTAACCAATCTAGGAGGCACCACCCTCCAAAAGGTAATAGGCTCGGTAATGTCGATGAACTCCTTGCTCTTGTGCTTCAAGATGATAGACTCCTCAACACACAATCACTCTCTCACAGATTTGGCTATGGTGGAAGAGATTGATTTGGTGGAAAGCAACTTGGGGAGGCTAGAGATCAAGATTCATATGGATAGAGTGGAATGGCTTGATCTCAGCACATGAGTAGGTGGCTCTCTCTCTCAAAAAATTGGATGGGGCATGTATGGAATAGTTCTGAGTGCTTCTCTGTCGAGTGGGTGGTGGTGAAGGGGTATATATAGGCATCCCCAAAAATCCAACCGTTACACCTAAAGTGACCAACTCGTTGACACCGAAGTGTAAAACTTGGTGGTACCGAGTTGCTCCAAAGGTAGCAATGTGGGATTTCGGGCTGCGCAAAACCCAAAGAAGTTCGAACACAGGGGCGTGTACGAAGATCCCCAACAGCTTCCACCTCTAGCCCACAACTCGACAGCCTAGCCCGATGAACTCGCACGATCGGGGAGGAAAGAGATTAGCACACAAGGATTTACCCAGGTTCGGGCCGCTGCGAAGCGTAAAACCCTACTTATGCTTTTGGTGGATTGCCTCACGAGGAGGTTTGTGGATGAACTAGTACAGTGGTGAGTTGCCTCGCGAGGGCGCTCGGGTGGTGTTGGATCCCCCTCTACTACGGGGCAGCCTAGCCTCTATTTATAGTGGCCCGGGTCCTCTCCCCTTATCGCAATGGCGGGAAGGGATCCCACAACGGCCAAATTCGAAAGGGGACAGGAGGTACATCCTATCCTGACGAAAGGTGGTCTTCACCTTCAAAGTAGCTATTGGTGATGCAGACGTGGGCTCGGCGATGACATCCGTCCTGCCGCGCCCGCTGGCCCGGTCTCGTTGCACCGGAATGGAAACCTTTGGTGGGGCGCCTTGGGAACCTGCGCTCGTCCTTGCCTCCTTTGCATCAAAGAGGAAACTGTCTCCTCTGTGCGCGCTGGTGCCTGCCTAGCCCAGCCTGCGTCATGCTTGGCCTCTCGAGGCCGAGCATTGCATAGAGATCTTCGCCACTCAGGAGGGGGCCTGGGAAGGTCTCCTCCTTCTAGGAGCCTTGGCGTTGTCCTCCTCGCGAGGGTGGGACTCTCGCGAGGGCCTTGTCTTGAGTGAAGCCGCACAGGGCCGTACGGGCCGTCAAGTGGGCCATGCCCTGGGCCGCAGGTTGGCAAGTATGGGTACACCCGTTCCTAGGACGACGACAGTAGCCCCCGGGCCCAAGGCGCGCTCGAGTTGGCTTCGAGGCGAAGTCGAAGAAGATGGCCCGGAGGGCCGCGGGCCCTCATTGCCTGCGGGCCAGGTCTGGCGCACGGTGCGCGGTTGGACGTGGGCGTCCCCGCTCCTGTGTCTCCTCGGCAACTGCCCGAACCGACAAAAGTCGGACGTCCAGCGTTGAGAATTATTGCTTTCCTCTTCTACGCTCCTGCTCCTCCTTCCAGATCTCCATCCTTTGTGAGAGCCTCTCCAAATCTCAGCACCGCACCGTCTTCCTTCTTGCTTCCTCGGCCTCAAGGACTTCTCGATGGCTCCCGCCGGCAAGTTGAAACCTGAGGCTCAGAGCTCGGCTTCCGTTTCCGTCTCGCCGGCGCTCTCAGAGTCCACCATAGCCAAGGACGGGCACCTCTCCCCGGTGCTTCCGTCGACGGCGGATGGTACCAATGAGTGGGGGCGGACCTTGATATGGTGCGGCTCCGCGGGGAAGCATCGCCTGGCCAAGTCGGCCTACCCTTTCTTCCTCCATAGCATCTTCTCTAGGCTCGTTCCGCCTTTCTCCAAGTTCTTCACCGCCATCCTTGAGCACTACGGGATCCAAGCTCTCCATCTCCAACCCAACTCCATCCTGCTCTTGTCCGTCTTCGCCTTTTACTGCAAGGCCTTCATGGGCGTGAAGCCTTCGGTGTCCCTCTTCCGCCATTTCTTCAGCTTGCGACTTCATGACGGCGCTCAGCGGTCAGCATGCGTCTCCTTCATCGCGGTCCAGAGCGGGAACATGCTCTTAAAGGCCGGGAAGAAGGTGGAGAACTTTAGGCACCGCTGGGTCTTCTTGGATCTCAAGAGCGTCAACTCCCGCCTGGATCTTCTGAAGGGGTTGCCGGAGAACACTCCTACGTTGAGCTCCGCGAAGCTCTCCAACTCCCGGGCCAAGCCCGTCCTGGAGCGAATCTCTTGAGATATCAACGCCAGGAAGTTGACCGGGGGGATGATAGTGAAGGAGTTCATGGCGTAGCGCCTGGCGCCCCTCCAGTCTCACTCGAGGCCCATGTGGGACTATCAAGGCAGTGGCGATGACATCAAGCTTCGGTCCGCACGCCTGACCCCCGGGGAGCTGAACAGGGCTATGGAGACCCTGCTCAACGGTGACCCCGGGGACCTTCCTGAGGCCTATGCCCCTTTGTATTGCCGCGACGACAAGGTCGATCTGGTCACCGCGATGCCCACCTTTGATGAACTGGGGCTCTGCAAGGCCGAGTGCTCTGGTTCCCCAGTGATGGTGTCCTCCGGCGACACCGCGGACGGGGAAGACTCGGAGGCGACAGCGGACGACGATCTGGAGGAAGTGACTGTCGGCGTTCTGGGAACGGGGGTACCCAGACCTGCCTGCCTGCGGCCCAGGGTGTGGCCCATTTCATCAGCCAAGCACAGCCAGGCATAACCCCACTCAAGACAAGGCCCTCGCGAGGACCCTAGGCTCGCAAGGAGGAGCAGCTACAAGACCGGCAAGGGATGGGCCTCCCCAGGCCCCCTCCGGAGCGGCAGAGATCTCTATGCAGGACCCAGCTTCAGGAGTAAAGGGTGACGCAAGGAATGACAGGCGGGCGCCAGCGCGCTAGGTGGAGCAGTTTCCCATTTGGTGCAAAGGGGGCAAGGACGTACGCGGGTTCCCAAAGCATCCCCCAAAGGTCTCCATTCCAGTGTAACAAGACCACGACCACGAGCCCCGCAAGATGGATGTCATCGCCGAGCCCACCTCTGCGTCGTCGACTTCTACATTGCAGGCGAAGACCACCTTTGGACAGGGCAGGGATGTACTCCTGTCATTGCGATCCCTTCCCGCCATTGCGATAAGGGAAGAGGACCCGGGCCACCGCTATAAATAGAGGTTAGGCCGCACCGTAGGGGGGGATCCGCGAACCAGTCGATCCCCCCCATCCAACACAAAGGACAAGAGGGCCGAGAACACCTCAGGAGCCCCCTCACGAAGCTCCTGAACTTTGTACTAGTTCATCAACTATACCTCCATGAGAGGCAATCCACCAAAGCAGGAGTAGGGTATTATGCTTCGCAGCGGCCCGAACCTGGGTAAACCACCGTGTTCATGCTCTTCCTCGTCATCGTGCGAGTTTGCCGTCGTATCCATCGAGTAGCGAGCTAGGTAGGGCGAGGCTGTAGGGGAACTTCGCACACGCCCCTGTGTTTGAATCTTGAGGGTTTTGCGGAGCCCGAAATCCGACATTTGGCGCGCCAGGTACGGGGCGTGTCGGAGCTTCCCCACTCGCGGCGACAGCCGAGCCCCGGTTCGGCAGCTCCATGGCGAACGAGATCCCCGACGCCGGTCGGCCCATGGCGCGCGATGGCGCCGAGACACGTAGGGCCGGCCCCGTGGTGGCCTCCATCCTCGGCGGGTCGCAGGTGCCGTCCTCCTGCCGCCATGTCAAGCGGTTCCTGCGCCACGTGGGAGCAGTTCGGCAGCGGCCCGAGCCCACGCCGCACCGCGCATGGCCGGAAACCGACATCACCTTCGGCCCCGACGACCACCCCAAGACGACGGCAGCCGCTGGAACGCTCCCCATGTTGTGCACGCCGACCATACGCGGCGTGGCCGTCTCCAGGACCCTCATAGATGGTGATGCCGGCCTTAACGTCATCTCCGTGGAGGCCTTCGACGCGCCGCAGTTACCCGTGACCAACTCGTGCCTTCAAGGCCCTTCTCTGGGGTGGCCGGCGGGTCCGTCGTCCCCGTGGGGCGGGTGCGCCTCCCCGTCACCTTCGGCACCCGCTCCAACTTCCGCACTGAGCAGGTCGACTTCGATGTCGCTCACATCCAGCTCCCGTACAACGCGATACTCGGCTACCCCGCCCTCGCCCAGTTCATGGCGGCAACGCACCCGGGCTACAACGTCGTCAAGATGCCCGGGAGCGGCGGCATCCTCACCGTCGCGGGGGATGTCAAGGAATCGTCCCACGCGCTCAAGATCTCTTATAAAGCGGTGGTCGCGGCCCGCCCCAGTGCCGGGAACGCCGCGCAGGCCGCGGGGGACTCCGGAGGTGTCCTCGACGTCGCACCGGTGAAGAAGAGGCAGCTGTTCTCCCAGAATCGGGCGGAGACGAAGCAGGTGCCGGTGGAAGAAGGAAACCCTGGCCCTACCTTCACCATCGGCGCCAACTTGCCTCAGGATCAAGAGGAGGCGTTGGTGGCCTTCCTCCACGCGAACTAGGACGCGTTCGCGTGGAGCACCTCCGACCTGGTGGGGGTCCCAAGGGACGTGATCGAGCACCACCTCATGGTGTGCCCGAATGCACGTCCAGTAAAGCAAAAGGCAAGGAGGCAAGCTCCGGAGAAGCAGGCGTTCATCACCCAGGAGGTCGGCAAGCTGAAGGAGGCCGGGGTCATCCGGGAGGTGCGTTATCCGGAATGGGTGGCCAACCCAGTTGTCGTCCCGAAGAAGTGCGGGAAGGAGCGTATGTGCGTCGACTTCACGAGCCTCAACAAAGCATGTCCCCAAGACCCATTCCCGCTGCCACGCACCGATCAGATCGTGGACTCCACCGCGGAGTGCGACCTCCTATGCTTCCTGGCCGCCTTCTTAGGCTACCATCAGATCAAAATGGCGGTGGAGGACGTCGAGAAGACGGCCTTCCTCACCTCGTGCGGGGTATTCTGCTACACGTGCATGCCCTTCGGGCTGCGGAACGCCGGGGCAACCTTCTAGCGGCTGATGCACATCGCCCTGGGGCCGCAGCTCGGGAGGAATGCAGAAGCCTACGTCGACGACATCATGGTCAAGTCCAGGGCGGCCCAGACCCTGATCGAGGACTTGAAGGAGACATTCGCCAGCCTGAGGGAAGTAAACCTGAAGCTCAACCCCGAGAAGTGCGTCTTCAGGGTCCCCTCGGGCAAGCTGCTCGGTTTCCTGGTGTCTCACCGGGGGATCGAGGCGACCCGGAGAAGATCAAGGCCATAAACAAGATGAGCGTGCCCCAGACCCTCAAGGAAATGCAGAAATTGGCGGGGTGCGTGACCTCCTTGGGGCGTTTCATCTCCAAGCTCGGCAAGCGGGCCCTGCCGTTCTTCAAGATCATGAAAAGGAAGGGCCCTTTCGAATGGACTCCGGAGGCGGACGCAGCCTTCGAGGAACTCAAGCAGTATCTCACGAGCCCGCCGGTGATGGTGGCGCCTCGCCCCCGGGAGCCCCTACTGCTATACCTGGCTGCCACCCCCCACTACGCCAGTGCTGCATTGGTGGCAGTCAGGGAGGAGCGAGCCGGCACACGCGCCGCATCGACGGGCGCCGACGGGCCCCCAAGCATGGAGCGAGGGGGCTCGCAGGATCCCAAGGAGCCCGCTTCTCCCCAAGACGGAGCACCCGAGGCCCCAACTGCTCTGACGGCGCCCGAAGCGCTCAACCCTCATGAGGCCCCAACCGCACCAACGGCTCCCGAGGCGCCCAGACCTCTTGGGCCCGTCGCAGGACAGGACACCGTAGGGGACCTCACCCTCGTCGAACACGTAGTGTACTACGTCAGTACGGTGCTGAGGGATGCGCGCTCACGCTACCCCATGCAACAGAAGCTCCTCCTGGCGCTTCTCGTCTCCTCGAGGAAACTACGCCACTACTTCCAGGGGCATCCCATCAAGGTCATCTCTGCCTACCCCTTGGAGAAGATCCTGCGCAACCCTAATGCGGCAGGAAGAGTAGCCGAATGGAACATCGAGCTGCAAGCTTTGAACATAGATTTCAGCACGACCAGGGTCATCAAAGGGGCAGCCCTAGCGGACTTCGTGGCGGAGTGGACAGACGCCCCCAACCAGGGGCTAGACGGGAGCCAGTCCCTCACGCCTGGCGTTGAGGCACCCGAGGGTTGGATCATGAACTTCGACGGGGCCTTCACGCGCAAGGGGGCGGGAGCTGGGGTCGTGCTCACTTCCCTGACAGGAGACAAGCTCAGTTACGCCGTGCAGCTCTGTTTCCAGCATGGAGAGAAGGTCTCCAACAACATCACGGAGTACGAGGGCCTCATCGCCGGCCTCAAGGCGGCGGCGGCCTTGGGGGTTCGATGCCTCACCGTCATGGGCGACTCCCAGCTCCTCGTCAACTTCTCCAACAAAGAATATACACCCAAGGATGAGCACATGGAGGCGTATTTGGAAGAGGTACGTAAGATCGAAAAACGTTTTCAAGGCTTGGAGTTGCAGCACATCCCGCGCGGCGCAAACAAGGAAGCCGATGACATCGCCAAGAGGGCCTCGCATCGCGAGCCCCAGGAGCCAGGCGTCTTCGAGGAGCAGCTCTTCAAACCCTCCGCGATGCCACACACAGAAGGCCTGGCGCCACGGAGTGAGGAGCTTCCCCCAGCGCCGCCCTCGTTGGCTCCGGACTGTGGCCATGCCTCAGGAGCCCGACTGCTCCAGGCCTCGGAGCCCCAGGCCGACAGCTGGATGCAGGAGTTCAGGGCGTACCTACTTCATGGCACGCTACCGGAGAAGGAAGAAGACGCGGAGCGCATAGCGCGGCAGGCCACGGCCTACTATTTGCAAGATGGCGACTTATACCGCAGGCGCCCGAATGACGTCGCGTTGCGGTGCATCTCCAAGGAACAAGGGTGCGAGCTGCTGGCCGATATCCACGGAGGAGACTGCGGGCATCACTCCTCGTCGCGCACCCTCGCAGGAAAAGCGTTCCGATCAGGCTTCTACTGGCCCTCGGCGCTTGACGACGCCATCGAGCTGGTCCGGTCTTGCGAGGCCTGCCAGTTTCATACCAAGTAGATTCACCAGCCTGCGCAGGGCCTCCAGACCATCCCGCTCTCCTGGCCCTTTGCGGTCTGGGGTTTGGACATACTGGGGCCCTTCCCACGAGCCGCGGGCGGGTACCGCTACCTCTACGTCGCCATCGACAAGTTCACCAAATGGGCGGAGGTGGAGTCCGTGCGCAGCATCCCGATCGGATCAGCCGTCAAGTTCATCAAGGGCCTCGTAAGCCGATTCGGCGTCCCCATCCGCATCATCACCGACAACGGTTCGCAGTTCGCAAGTAACCTCTTCAGGACCTATTGTGCTAACCTTGGAACGTAGATATGTTACGCCTTGGTAGCCCACCCACGGAGCAACGGCCAGGCGGAGCGCGCCAACGCGGAGGTCCTGCGGGGCCTCAAGGCAAGGAGCTTCAAGAAGAAGCTTGAAGCTTGCGGCAGGGGTTGGGTCGATGAGCTTCAGTCAGTGTTGTGGTCCATCCGCACCACCGCGACTAAGCCCACCGGCGAGACCCCGTTCTTCCTCGTCTACGGAGCCGAAGCCGTCCTCCCCGACGAGGTGAAGCACCGATCCCCCCGGGTCTTGGCATTTGACGAGGTGCGTCAGGATGTCGTGCAGGGAACGGACCTCGTGCTTGGGGAGGAGGCACGTCGCCGAGCCTCGCTCCGAGCTGCATGGTACCAGTAGGCGCTACGGCGCTATCACTGCCGTAACATCCGTTCCAGGACCCTTGAAGTCCGAGACCTCGTCCTGAGGCGGGTTCTCTCCAGGGAGGGCTTGCACAAGCTCTTGCCCATGTGGAAGGGCCCGTTCAAGGTCGCTCATGTCTCCAGGCCCGGCGCCGTGCGCCTGGAGACTCAGGACGGGGGCCCCATCCAGAATGCCTAGAACATCCAGCACCTCCGGAAGTTCTACCCGTGACACTCTCATGTAATAATGAGTGGGCTGTATACGCCCAGAGCCCCCCGAGGACGCGGAGGGGTTCCTCCCACGCAATGTGGAAGCCACAGCTCCGCGATGGCGGACAACTCAACACTGCCCTCCAATGGCTATGCCCATGCAACGTGGATGCCCTACGCTCAGCGCTGGGGGAAGACGAAGGCGAAGACCATGACACTCTCACGTAATAATGAGTGGGCTGGATATTCCCAGAGCCCCCCGAGGACGCGGAGGGGTTCCTCCCACGCAACATGGATGCCCTATGCTCCGCGCTGGGGGAAGACGAAGACAAAGACTAGCCTAGGTGCCGGACGCGGCAGTTGCTTGCTTCTTTTTGTGTTTGAATTGCCGTTTTTTGGAATGAAGTTTGAGAATTTCGGAACTCTATTTTCAAAACCAAAGGGGCAGGGATATGTTTTCATCGCCGTTTCTTATCTTGGGTTCTTTCTCTTCGAGTCGGGCACTCGCCTGCTCCCCTCCCCTCGCACCTCGCGAAAAGGGGCTGGGGGGCACGGTGCTCGCACCTCGCCAAAGCTTTGGCGCTCGGATCCTCGCGCGGTACTCCCGGAAGAGTCAGCAGGCGCGTGCCGCTTCATACTCGCTTGGGGGCTCAACTCACGGCCCGGCGCGCCATCTTGGAGCCTCGGGAGGCCTTCCTCTCCCGGGGCAGGAAACAAATTTTTTCGTTGGGGACAGCTTGAGCGTCAAAGGGGGCTCCTGAGCATCACGCCTCAGGGGCCTCACCGGTCATAAAGCCACTCGACCCCTTGGTGAGGTCCTTGGTGATCCGGTCGGTATCAAGGGTGTCGGTGCCTCGCCTCGTGAAGTGCGTCCAGGTGATCCGGTCATACCTAACGGTGGTGGGGAAATGCGTGGGACTGGGACCTGCCGACGTAGAGCTACTCGAGCGTCAACTTGGAGCCTCGGGAGGCCCGCCCCTCCCGGGGCAGGAAGCAAAATTTTGGGAGCCGCTTGAGCATCAAAGGGGGCTCCTGAGCATCGCGCCTCAGGAGCCTTACCTGTCATAAAGCCACTCGCCCCCTTGATGCCGTCCTTGGTGATCCGGTCTGTGTCAAGGGTGTCGGGGCCTCGCCTCGTGAAGTGCATCCAGGTGATCCGGTCGTACCTAACGGTGGTGGGGAAATGTATGGGACTGGGACCAGCCAACGTAGAGCTGCTTGAGTGTCGAAGGGGGCTCCTGAGCATCGCGCCTCAGGAGCCATACCGGTCATAAAGCCACTCGCCCCCTTGATGCCGTCCTTGGTGATCCGGTCGGTGTCAAGGGCGTCGGGGCCTCACCTCGTGAAGTGCGTCCGGGCGATCCGGTCGTACCTTACGGTGGTAGGGAAATGTGCGGGACTGGGGCCTGCAGACACAGAGTGCCGAAAGGGCTCCCAACTTGCCTCATTCTCATGAAGAAGAAGCCCACAGGACGTTCGGCCTCTCCGGGCACCACAGCCACGCCTCCACGACCCCGAAGCCTACCGCGAGCACGTCAAGGTAAGTATCCTAATCACGACCAGAAGGTGGTTTCAACCAACAAAACGCAAAGGCCAGGACACATGACAAAAGTACTGATAAAGAAAGACAAGCGCCCGAATTCATTACACGCCCGCAGGGCCTCCCTTGGTTCTTTGATTGCAGGAATAGGAAAAGAGGAGGAGAAAGAAAGTGAGAAAGCCCCCCACGGGGGCTGCTGCCCCAGGAGCCCGGCGTCGGCGCACCAACGCTCAGTCGGTATCCTCCTTTTCCTTCACGGGGCCGTAAGGGCACGCCGGCACAGACGCTCCTGGAGCGGAAGAGCGGCGCCGCGGCAGCTGGCTACCCCCCGAGGTCCGGGAGCGCTGGTGCGGCGGCGCGTCATAGCTGTTGTCGCTGCTGTCGCTAGGGCTCCTTTCGGAGGGGGTGTCGCTGCTGCTGGAGGCGCGCCGCCCGACGTGAAGGCCAAGCTCATATCCAAGATCTCCGCGGCCGTCGTCTTCCGGGCAGCACCCCAGGCGCTCGCCCTCTCCACCGAAGATCTTGACAAAGAGCGTCGCCACCCTGCCGTACTTGAAGTGGAGGGTGCGCCTCCCCTTCAGGCCACGGGCGCGGGCAAACATCTGCCACCCGCGGTTCAGGTACACGTAAACCCCGGGGGTGACCTCGACCTCCACCCACGACGCCGCGCTGCAGCAGCCGTCGGCCTGCAGCCATAGGCCGGCAGGCCCTCTGGACGGCAGCACCCCCGTGAAGAAGTTTGGGAGTTGGAACCAAGCGGCCTCCGGCCTCTCCGCCCACACCATGAACTCCTGGGCCGTGTCGGCCGAATGCAGCCGCGGGCGTGGCGGCCGGGTGGCCACCGCCGACCTCCCACCGCGGGCGCCACCACCTCGCCTGCTGCGGCCGCCCGCGCTGGACGATGCCCAACCGCAGCCGCCGAAGGTGACCCCGGGCCGCGCGGAGGCACGGCCGCGCCCGCCGGGAACTACTGCCAGCGTCGCGGCATGCTTCCGGGGACGACCGCGGCCCCTCCTGGGCGGCGGAGCGGCAGGACTCTCCCCGGGGGCCTTCCCCTTCTCGGCGGTCGAAAACTTCCTCACTGAAGCCATGGCTAGGAGGACGGCGGCTTGGAGATGGAAAAGCAAGGAGGACGAAGATATGTTGAGGGCTTCCTCGCCCTCGGCCGCTTATATACAACCAAGGACCGACTGGCGCCTCCTCGCATCCCGGGAGGCGTGCGGCTTCTGAAAGGTCACATCCGCGTGGCCCGAGGAGTAGAGGCCCGAAGCAGCAGCAGCATTCAAGGAAGGGAAAACATGGCCGGCGCTGCACAAGAGCGTCGTGTCAATTTGACTTGGAGCGTTTCCTAACGCCCTCGGGGAGCGGAGGCGTCGCCGCCCAGGCGCTCGACGCGTGTAAAGCATGGCCCGCAGGCATTTGGGGCCCGCGGCACTTCGGGCCACCCTCAAGGCTTTGCCTAGAAGCCAGCTCAAGCGCGCCTTGGGCCCAGGGGCTACTGTCGGCGTTCTGGGAACAGGGGTATCCAGACCTGCCTGCCTGCGGCCCAGTGCGTGGCCCATTTCATCAGCCAAGCACAGCCAGGCATAACCCCACTCAAGACAAGGCCCTCACGAGGACCCTAGGCTCACGAGGAGGAGCAGCTACAAGACCGCAAGGGATGGGCCTCCCCAGGCCCCCTCCGGAGCGGTGGAGATCTCTATGCAGGACCCGGCTATAGGAGTCAAGGGTGACGCAAGGAAGGACAGGCGGGCGCCAGCGCACCAGGCGGAGCAGTTTCCCCCTAGGTGCAAAGGGGGCAAGGACGTACGCGGGTTCCCAAAGCATCCCCCAAAGGTTTCCATTCCGATGTAACAAGATCACGACCACGGGCCCCGCAGGACGGATGTCATCGCCGAGCCCACCTCTGCGTCGTCGACAACTACTTTGCAGGCGAAGACCACCTTTGGACAGGGCGGGTATGTACTCCTGTCCTCCTTCAAATTTGGCCGTTGTGGGATCCCTTCCCGCCATCGCGATAAGGGAAGAGGACCCGGGCCACCGCTATAAATAGAGGCTAGGCCGCATCGTAGGGGGGGATCCGCGAACCAGTCGATCCACCCCATCCAACACAAAGGAGAAGAGAGCCGAGAACACCTCAGGAGCCCCCTCACGAGGCTCCTGAACTTTGTACTAGTTCATCCAGCATACCTCCACGAGAGGCAATCCACCAAAGCAGGAGTAGGGTATTACGCTTCGCAGCGGCCCGAACCTGGGTAAACCACAGTGTTCATCCTCTTCCTCGTCATCGTGCAAGTTTGCCGTCGTATCCATCGAGTAGCGAGCTAGGTAGGGCGAGGCTGCAGGGGAACTTAGCACACGCCCCTGTGTTCAAATCTTGAGGGTTTTGCGGAGCCCGAAATCCGACAGTGTCCCCTCCGTCGCGGAGTGCACTTCTCTGCGGCTTTGAAGACGACGATGATGCCGGCGAGGCTTCTGCTGCAAGTCCTCCGCATCTCGCCAGGGTCCTCAGGGGGGCGGGGCCCACTCCTCGGGCCGCACGGTCCGCCGGCCGGGCGACCCCGAGGAAACGCGAGGCCGGGCCTCCTCCGGAGTGCCCACCTCGTGCCAGCAAAGTGGCCGAAGCGCCCGCCTCGCCCCTGCCCGAGCTGCAGCCTGCGGGCGAGGCGGACGTGTCTGGGGCCGGAACGGCCTCTTCGGCAGCGGCCCTTGCGGGCGGTGCCTCTGCTCCCCCACGTGGCGGCGCCTCCCCGCAGAGTGGCGAGGGCATTCCCGCCTTTGCCGAGGTGGAGAAGAAGAGGAAGTGGGTTGGCGGCGAAGAGTAAGTAGTCCTGCTTGGTTTTGGCCGCCTGCCGGTGGCTTGTGTGCTGATGGTCCCTTCTCTGCTTGGCAATCAGGAGTGATGCCGTGCTGAAGGCGAAGAAGAAGAAGGCGTGCATCAAGCCGAAGGTGCCTTCCGACGTGACACCCGCTCCTGGCGCCCTGCCGATGCCTGGTGAGGCGCCAGGTGTTGCGGGCGAGGAGGCTCGCGGGGCGGCTCTCCCTGTCACGGCCACGGAGCCTCGATGCTCGTTGGAGAGGCTGTTTCTGCCCTTGGGGGCGCGTCTGCGCCGCTGTCTGAAGGGCCAGCTGGCCGTAGGACCGTCCGTCCCCGCCTTGCCTGTGGTGGTAGTGCAGCCTCCGGCGCCCACTGCTCTCCATGCTTCTGCACCCCTGGAGGCGGCTCCTGCCGCCGCGCAGGCTCCACCTCCGGGTCGGGCCCTGGTGTCTCCGACTTGCGGCCTTCTGGTTGAGTCAGGCGCCCTGGATGGGGCCTACGCCGCTCTGGATCAGGTCTGGGGCTCCCTCGGGAGCGCCGACGGTCGCCTCGCGAAGGAGCGCTTGGGGCTCGTCTCCGGGTGGCTCCAGGCCGACGCTTCTATCATGCGGTCTGGAGCCAGGCCAAGGCCACCGCGGCTGAGAGCAGGAAGGAGGCCGCATCAGCCAAGGCAGCTCGCGACGTGGCGCTGACTGACGCAGCATCTGTCATGAAGCGTTGCGACGAGGCGGAGGTCCACCTGAAGGCTCTTCAGGAGGAAAGGGCCGTGCTCGTGGAACGGCTTCGCCGGCGGGAAGAAGACCTCAAGACCTGCGAAGCCAAGCTTGCCGGCCATGATGCCGCGCTGTCTGAGGCGGCGGCCAACCAAGCCGCAGAGTGCGAGCGTCTGGACAGGCTGAAGGAGGAGGTAGCTGCGGAAAAGACCCGGCTCGACTCCAGGGAGAAGGCCCTTGTCGCGGCCGAGGAGGGGATGGCTACGGAGCTTGGTGCCTTCCCCTCCGTCGAGCTCAGGCTTCGTCAGGCGCTGAACTCCATCTGTCGGGGGGGGGGGGGATTCGCGGAACCCCTGGTGGCTCCTGAGAGCAGCTTCGTGGGGCTCTCTTCAAAGCTCGTCGAGGTGCTTGAGGGTGCCGTCGCCAGGGTCGAGAGCGTCTTGGAGAGTGATTGTCGCGACCTCTTCTCCGCGGCCGTGACGCGCGTCTTCAGCCACCTCTACCTTCGCGAGCCGAGTTTCGACTTCAGCTCCGTGATCCGTCCGGTTGATCCTAGGGTTCGCGCCGCTACAGCGACGGCCGTGGAGGGCGCCGTGGAGGCGTTGCTGAAGAAGTTCACCTGCGTCGCCGTTCCCCCACCTCCTCCTGCAGCTGTAAGGGTTAGTGACGATGATGACAACGGTAGCGATGTCGACGACGAGCTCCCCGCGGTCGGGATGGGCGGTGGCGCCAGCTCCTCCAAGTTCCTCTTCCTAGGTCTTTTCCTGTAACGTTCATCGTGCCTCGTGGAGGTGTTAGCTTGTTTGCATTTCCAGAGAAATTTTAATGCTTGTAATGACTACTGAATTG
This sequence comes from Elymus sibiricus, assembly GCA_039707655.1. NCBI lineage: Eukaryota > Viridiplantae > Streptophyta > Magnoliopsida > Poales > Poaceae > Elymus > Elymus sibiricus. The sequence continues at coordinate 180,378,730 of CM077673.1, read as the reverse complement.
TGTGGTTTCTTTCCTCGCCTCGTTTCCTTCCTACTTGCTGTAGTGCTCTGCGTCGGCAGGGCCCACTCCCGCGCATACCTCGACCGCCGTTGGGGCGTCCGGATCACCAGGACGGTGCCAAGGGGCGAGGGGCTATGTGACCAGTGAGGCTCCTGAGTCGCGATGCTCAGGGGTCCCCCTTGACGTATGAGCAGCCCTCATGACGGGAACGTGGCGAAGGCGGGGTTAACTTGGAGATTTGGGGCGCCTTGAGCTCTGTGTCGGCAGGGCCTGGTCCCACGCATACCTCAACCGCCGTTGGGGCTCCAGATCACCAGGACGGTGCCAAGGGGTGAGGGGCTACATGACCAGTGAGGCCCCTGGGTCGCGATGCTCAGGGGTCCCCCTTGACGTACGAGTGGCTCCCATACCTTTCCTTGCTAGCTTTCATCTGAGAGGGACGCGTGAAGACCAGGTATCAGGGACCTGGGAAGGTGGCGTGCGCCAGGCCTGGCCTGAGCGTAGCCCCCATGCAGCCCCCTCACACGGGCATCCCAGGGGAATGCTGTGAGATGGAGCCGCGAGGAGCCGTCCTGAGGTTGGATGCACCCGCTAGGGCGCCCTCAGTTGTTTATCCACCAGCGCGGAGCATGGGGCTTCCACGTTGCGTGGGCATAGCCGCTTGGGCGACAGTGTTGTTCGATAGCGCGGAGCATGGGGCTTCCACTTGGGCGTGGGAATGGGGGGCCCGACTCCTGAGCCCCCCGGGCGTGTACAGTCCATTAAGTTCGTATGCGTGGCCTGCACGGTAGAACTGGGAGGTGTATTTGGGCACTCGTGAGGCAGCTCAGGTCTCACGAGGCCCTACCTCAAAGGCGGGTTGTGCCTGAGTCTTCCGGTAGAGGGCGCCACTGCAAGTCCTGTATATTTTGGAGAAACCTGCGTCGAATGTATTTCCAAGGGCCATCGCATGAGAAGGCCGAACACCAATGACCCCAGGAGGTGACGTGAACGGGGCCGGCCCGCCAGACAGAGCTCATCCATTGGATTTGTCGACGCTGCAGGGATGGACCCAAGCACAGACGTCGTGCCCATTCTTCTCATGCGACAACTCCAAGGAGAAAACACCCGGCGAGCAGCTCCCACGGTGGCGAAAGGCCGGCTGTGGTTGTAGGAACCGTGCCGCGCACCCTGACTCACCCACTCCCGATTAGCTCATGCGAGGACGCACCACCAAGGGCCATGGGAGGTGACGTGCACGGGGCTGGCCCGCGAGACAGAGCTCGACCACTTGGATTTGTCAACGCTGCAGGGACGGACCCGAGCACAGACGTCGTGCCAGCCCTTAATCACGAGGCGGTCGAAGGCAGGATCATAAGGGAGCGGCCACATTCATGGTGGCGAAGCACTGAGCATGCAGGTTGGAATATTTAGGAAATAGATCAAATGCATGAAAGGTTCTGATACGTGCGTAAACGACGCGGCTACGGGGATGAGCCCTGACCGCCTGAGGATAATGCAGCGCGATGGGCGCCCTCAAACTGGGCAAACCAAAAAGTTACCTGGTACGGACCAAAAAGTCACCCGGCGGCAATACCGCTGAAGTGTCGAGGTTGTCGTCGGAGCCTGACCTTGCGTCTCCGCGAGCTTGGCCTTCATGAGCCCGGCGCCTCTCGAGGCTCGGGGCTCTCGCTTGGGCCTGGCACCACCTCCAACACCTCGCAGCGCCTGACCCGGTAAGGCGCGAGCATGGCCTGAGCAAGGCGCTGAAACGTGGCGCCCGCGTTCGCCAGGCCAAAGGGCATGCGGATGTAGTTGCGCGGGTAGACCCTGCCGTGACTGACGCGTGGTGGCCAGAAGATGTCATGGGATGCGGCCCTGTTGAGGCCGGGTACGTTGACACAGACGCGCGGCATGCCGCCCGAGCTGACGACAGCGACTGCAGTTGGTGGTGGTGGGCAGCGCCCGCCTCGCATGGCATGTACTTCCTGAAGCTCCTCGATTGCTCTGGTGTTGAACTCCCGTGAACTTGGCGCCTCGCACCGTGCTCCTTGCTTGGGTGGACGCGCGCCAAAACATGCCCCCAAGTTGTGCCTGAGCACCTCCCTCGTCTCACTGGTCAGGTTGGTAGCCTTCCAGGTGGAAGCCCCCAAGCCCGACCCAAGGGAGGCGTCGGGCGCGCCTTCCTATGCGAGGGAGGAAGGGGCCTTGGCCCCGGGCGCGGAGCCTAAGGCGCCGTCCTTAGAGGTTTCAGCCCCCTGGCGCCCCTTGGAAAGAAGCTGCTTCTTCTTCCTGGGGACATCCTCGCGAGGCAGGACGTCTCCTTCGTCGTTTGAGTGCTCGGCCGCTGCGGCACGGTAGGCGTGCTCGAGGGAGAAAATGGCGTCCTTCTCATCGCAGGCGACAGTGATGACGCCACCACTCCCCGGCATCTTGAGGACGTTGTAGCCATGGTGAGTCACCGCCATGAACTTGGCGAGGGCGGGGTATCCGAGGATCGCGTTGTATGGGAGGTGGATGTGGGCGACGTCGAAGACGATGAGCTCGGTGTGGTAGTTGTTGCGCCCGCCAAAGGTGACAGGCAGGCGCACTTGCCCGATGGGGACAGTGGAGCCGTCAGTGACCCCTGAGAATGGCTTGGTTGGCATGAGCTGGTCGTATGGCACTTGGAGCGTCTCGAACGTCTCGATGGAGAAGACATTGAGCCCCGCGCCACCGTCGATGAGGGTCTTGGTGACAAGGACATTGCTGATTCTAGGCGTGCACAGCATGGGGAGCGCGCCCGCTATGGCTGAACACCTGAGTTGATCCTTGGAGTCAAAGGTGATGGCGCACTGGGCCCACTTGAGGGGGCGCGCAGCCTCGAGCTTCGGGAGGGTCGCGTTCACCTCCCGCGAGAACTGCTTGTAGATGCGGTTCGATGCTGGGGCCTGGGCGCCAACCAGCACTACTAGGAAAAGGCCTGTTAGTGGCGCACCTGTTTTGGCCATTAATGGCGCACTATAGGTGTGCCACTATCATCACGCCACTAGTAACAAGTACTAATGGCACACCCCTGGTGCGCCATTAGTATACCAGACAATAGTGGCGCACCTGGCAGTGCGCCATTACTATATCCCCTGGTGCGCCATTACTATGCCTCCCAGGGGGCCATATTTACCTTGTGCTCTGGGTTACTAATGGCGCACTTCTAGATAATGCGCCACTAGTGTGTTTATTGCAGTGCGCCACTAAAGTGCAGTGTGGTGCGCCACTAGTATGAATATTAGGAATTATTTTTTTTTCTTTTCTGATATTTGCACAGGTTACAAAATATATTACTGCACAGAATATAGACAGCACAACATATAAACAGCAGATTTATCGAATACAATAGAAGATTAGTCTCCGAATACAATTCATCATATTAGTCTCCGAATTCAAAATACCGAACAAAGTTAGAACATTACAAGTCTCGAGACCGCGAGTAGCGAGTTTGTCTTCACATTACAAGTCGATATCGATCATCTAAACTACCATCACATAGAAGAGAGCTGCGGTCATCACGATGAGCATCATCGCGATGAAACTGGTCTTCATCCGGTTCCTCCAACGCTCCCTCCTCTCTCCCGCTAGATAGCGCGCGTATCTAGCTTCTGCCTCCGCCCTAGTGGTGTACCCTTTGTAACTGTTACCGCTGAAACGGTGAACCTGTGTCCAACACTCCTCCCAGTCGTCGTAGACTCCGGGAACCTTACCCTTGTACACGACATACCACGGCATCTCTATGCACTAGACAAACAAAACGTTAGTAGCAATTCACAGACAATACATAAGCAATATATAAGTATGCAACAAAAGGATCGGAAGAGAAAAGCAACACATTAATAGCACGATTCATGGTCCTACTAATAAATAGCATCGATTACATATAAGTTGAACGACTGTCCAAACTAAAGAGACATACAAGTTCATTAAAGTTTAATTACAACATGAGCTAATCGATATTTCAGAACTACATAACATCACTACTTTCGACTCGACTCAGGGACCGGAGCGTGGATGAAGCCGCCGTCTATCGTGATGGTCATGAAATCGCGGTCGTTGTCAGCCTGCATTTGTAGCGTTGTTTCTATCTCACTCTTGGACGGTTGATATCTAAGGTAGAACTGCCCCGAGGTACGAAGGACATCTTGATGGATGATTTCCGCAAACTCCGACTGGATGCGAAAGAATTCTTGTCTGATGTCCGCGTCCTGGATTGCCGACAAGCGTGCGTCCCAATCTTTGAGATTATTTGGTAGCAGAAGGTGATTATGGTCCCGCACGATCGCCCGCATGTGATGGAGGGCGTAGTAGGCATCCTTCTGACCGCCAGGCGGCTGCTTGACGCAGGGGAACGTCGTATTGTGGGTGAACATGTGCTTGCCGTACCTACAAATTGGCCTCTTGAAGGTGCCTCCAGATCTGGCGTAGCCGGGGAGAGCTTCATCAAGAACTTTCTTGATATTTGTGTAGGCTTTCTTCGACTGACGGTCTGAGTCGAAATACGTGGCCATGGAATATTTCGGGCTTAAGAGGATGAGTGTGCAATGTGTGTCACTGCACAAAACATGGAATGTTAGAAAAAAAAAGAACGATCGAAATCTAAGAAATCATATGTTACGGGGCGGTGAGGGGATGACTTACTCGGGAAAGTAAGGCACGAGGAAGTTATCCTTATCTGGGTTCGCCAGAATGACGCCTTCGAGGTATGAACTCGCGACTTGCCGGTCCCCAGCGCTGCCCAAGATCTTGGCACGCATGTAGAAGGGGTCGACTATCACGATGTCCGGGGTCTTGTCTCTAATGATCCGCATCTCCATACTGAGCGAAAATAGCCGAATGAAGGTGTAGTGCAGCGGATGAAGGTTAAACATAGCGAAGATGTCATCAAACCGCAGGACGATCATACCCCCGATGGTGCTATCGACAAAGCGCTTGCCCTCTGGCACCTTGGCCACGAAAACCGGGTATGCCACATCATTCTCGGAGAGACGCCGCTTCTCCAAAGAAAGAACACTGTCATGCAGACTCCGCATAGCACCGGTTGCAGCATTGAGCATATTAGTCGATAGCATCGGCCTACCCGCCACATGCACCCTCCTCGAGATATCCTTAGGTGAAGGTGGCCCGTCCTGAGCACGGATCGTACTCGGTGCCGGCTGGCTCGCACCCTTAATCTTTCTTTTCCGTCCATTCTTCTTCTGCTGTAATGGGATCGAGTTCTGCTCAGAGACCGCCTTCTGGAGTGTGTTGGGGCTGATAATATTTCGCACCTCGGCTATCTGAGGCTCAGTGAAGGCGGCAGCTGGAGGCGTCTCCTGAGAACTGAACGCCAGACGACGCCTGTTGCAATTGGGTTTCTCCGCGGTACCAGGTAGATCGCGATCGTCTTTTGCAGGGTTGGGTTCTTGAGAAGGAGGCCCCAAGAATTCGTCACCGTACCCATGTTCGTTGAAGTACTTATCGACTTTGGTAAATGTACCATCGTCGTCGTCGTCGTCGTCCGGATCCTGTGCCATATGCATGTCCGGCATGTCTGGTAGCGTTGCGGCGGTCTTGCCATGGCTTGGCGCCGGCACGACTGGCGGTGTTGTCTGTGGGGTGGTGTCCCCCGCCCCCAAACGAATCTGGCTCTTCGGCCAAAGCAGGGGCCAGCTTAAGCAGGCGCTGAGGGTCATCACATCATCTTCGTCGGCCCCAGCGGGTCGAAACGGAGGTAACAAGTCGTCGCAGCCCGGCAGCACCCGAACTAGTTGAACCCTATACACGGTAGGTGGCATCGGATTACCGTGGAACACGGGGTTGCCCGGTTGAACGATTCTGGCCTTGGCGACATCGATCAACTCGCCGCCCACGAAGTGCAGGAGAGTGCATGGAACGTCGGCGGCGCCCTGCGAAAACATGTAGGGCGTCAGGGATGCCCAGTCAAAGGCAAGGAGATGAAGTCATCGGCCGAGAGGCTTAGTTACCGTGATGGCGTCGAGCTCGGCTAATGTCGAGGCACCGCCAACGGCGGGCGTGCAAGTGACGGAGGGGCCGCTTGCTGCCGAGGTGTCGGCCGGCGTATTCTTCCCACACCCGGGTGCATTAAGCTCCAATGCCCGCGCCGGCGCCGGAGACACCAATACCGCCTCCGCCGGAGACACCAATGGCGCCGCCGGCGCGTTGTGCGAGTTGCTGCCCGTGAAGCTGGGAATCGGGGGCGGCCCCTGTTGGCCGCCCGCAATCCACGCCTGCAGCCCGTCAATCAAGGTAGGCACAATGGCGGTGATCGTCGCTCCTAGTTGGTCTCGCACTTGCTCTTGGACCATCTCCGGAATCCGCGCCACTTTTGCCTTGAGTTCTTGAACCTCGCGCTGCTGGCTTTCCGAGCTGGTCTTTCTCTCCTTTCGCCCAGCGGTATAGTATTCCGACCATTTCGTGGACAAGCCTTTGCCGGCCACACGACCAGCTGACGACGGCTTACTGAACATATCCTTGTTTTTCATTACGTTCAACGCCCTATTTAAAGTGGTGTCCCAAGGGAGCTCTGAGACGACCCCGCGCTACTGATTTCAGTGTCCTGCGGAAGGAACGTGAACCATTTAGAAATTTGGCTTCATTAATTAGAATGCAACCATATGGAGCTAATTACGCGGGGGTGTATTCCTTACCAGAACAAGCTCAAGCGCCTTGGTCTTCGGATCCGTGGTAAGCTCCTTTGTTACCGGGTCCACCTTGTACCGGGCCCTGACATAGTTCCTGGTCTGCTTGTCACGGTATTTATCGAAGAGGAGTGGTAGGCCTTGCTCGGCCCGCTCCGCGTCCTCCTTGTCCCATATAGGTTCCGCCACTCTGTAACCGCCGGGACCGAGTTTGTGGACCCCTAAGTTCAAGTCCCGCATATCATTCCCCCACTGACTTGATTCCGCAGACCCCGGGGACTCGCACTTGGCCTTGAACTCCCAGTAGTCAGCTTCGCTGATCGAAGGATTTGTCTCCTTGATCTTCTCATAACTATCACCTCTTAGAATCCTTCTCCTCACCGCGGCTCTCCAAGTAGCCAGGGCCGTGCTCATCTTCGTGAGGGCGGCACTGTTCACTTTATTCCCTGAGAGGCGTGTGTTTGCGACGTCACCGGGGAACTTGTATCGTTCGTGCAGCTTCGTGAAGAGGAGGTTGCGCAAATTCCCTCGGCCACGATGCCTTAGGTTCTCGGTGTTGATCGAGACGGTGCTCCGGAGAATGCACCCGAGTTGTCCCGAGTACCCACTGACTAATTCTTTGGGCGCCGTTGGATGCCCACTGGAGGACACTTCAGTAAATTCCTGCTTGACGGTGCCGAGCACATTCGGGTGCCGGTCCTTCCGTTGCCTCTTCGGTTGGCTGCCATCTGTGCGTGCGCTGCCATCATCAGTGGTGGCATCCTCGGCGGCACCATCAGTGGTGTCATCCCCGACGCCACTAGGGGTTGTGTAGTCGGGATCGGTGTCTTCCGCGGCGTCCTCATAGCGGTGAGGTTCTTCCTCCATCTCCTGGGACAGCTCCCAGAATTGCTTGCCCGAACCGCCGGCATCGTTGTGGGCCATGTTCGCTCTAAATAGGAAAAAAGTTTGGTCAAAAAGTTGGTTATTGTCAAGGAACAAGATCTCTAAGTTGACCAAATAACCTAATTCTCGAGGAAGGCATAACAACCCGACTTCAAATTAAAGAAGCCATCAACGGGCTATGGTAGTACAAGGTGTTGATACATAGCAAACTTGAGAACAGATTTTAGGTGGCGTTTATTTTGCTGGACTGCAGGTAAAACGACAAGTAAACTGGTGCAGAAGCACTCCCTGGTCTGCTCTTGTCAAATGTTCCAAGGATGAAGAGGGATAGTAAGTACAAAAACTAGAACATCACAGTTTTACAGTCCGGCTCAAGTTCATTTTCTGTTGGGAGGTATGAACGGCAGGGTGTTGTATCAGAGGCCGATGCCATGGAAAATGACATGGACAAATCCCTGTACTCCGATTGGGCTTCGGTTTCCTACTTAATTAAGTACTAAGATACCCCGGCCCATGCATTAGTCGCAAGTACCCCATATGTCCTATTTTTAGCAAAGTCATGCTAAAATTCACGGAAAATTTCAGCATGACCTTTGCTGAAAATAGGACATATGGAGTACCCGAATTTGCCAGAATGGAAGTTAATCGACATTCCGGCAAACTCAAGGGCCTCTCGGGGTACCTGCAAAATCATTATCCCACCCCCGCCCCGCTGCAACCCCACAACACCCCACAATATCATCACGACACGATCGTCGGAGACAAAACCCCCCAATATCATCACGACACGATGGCACAAAAATGGCATGCTATGTAGCCTTAATGCTACAGAACATATGAAATAGATGCCAGCAATATATATGATATGAACTCTAATATATATGAAATACACAGGAAGATGGACACTTGCTACAGAGCAAGAAGTTGGACACTTGCTAATTTGACCAAAATTAGCAATTTTTTGAACCTAATTTGACCTAAATTCGAGAGGGATTTGACCTAAACCTAGCAAAAGAGAGAAGAAGAGGGCATGGCCGGGAGGGAGGAGAGGAGGAAGAGAGGAGAAGAGAGGCAGAGGGAGGAGGGCAATGAAGATTACCTGACCACGATGAGATGGTGGCCGGAGCGGAGACGACGGAGGGCGGAGACGGCGAGCTTGGGGGAGGCGGGGATAGACGGCGGGGAGGTCGCGAGGTGCTCGGGCCTCCTCTCCTGGTGGACGAGGGCCTCCTCCTCCTAGTGCTCCGGCGGCGACTCCATCTTCGCCGGGTGCGGGGGGTCGTCGGCGGCGGTGGAGCGGGCACGGGGGTCGTCGGGTGCGGGGGTCGTCGGGTGCGGGGGGTCGTCGGCGGCGGTGGAGCGGGCGCGGGGGTCGTCGGGTGCGGGGGTCGTCGGGTGCGGGGGGTCGTCGGCGGCGGTGGAGCGGGCGCGGGGGGCGAGGGGGATCTGGCGAGGGAGGGACAGCGAGATGGACAGAACACCCCTACATAGAGGGGGGAAGGTTAGCAATGGCGCACCTCCTAGGGGTGCGCCATAAATACAGTGATAGCAATGGCGCACCCACCCCTGGTGCGCCATAAGTACCTTGATAGCAATGGCGCACCTTCTCCTGGTGCGCCATTAGTAACTTTTTGTTTTTGGATTTTTGGTTGCATTCATTTGTGAATTGGTAAAACATTTATGAATATGAAAAAATATCATCAAATTTGAAAAAATATTCATGAATTCAAAAAGTGCCCATGAAATTTAAAAATATTCATGAGTTCAAGAAATATTAACAAATTCAATACTTTTTGTGAGTTAGAAATTCAATACCAGAATAAACATAAATAAAAATTGGTATACCAGAATAAACATAAATACCAGAATAAACATAAATATCAGAATAAACATAAATAAATATTCATGAGGACTAGAACAGAAGAAATGTCATTTCCATATGTCGAAATACAATCGAGAAATGAAGACTACAATTTAAATACAATCGATCTTAGCTAGCTATCTTTTCACAATCTTCTTGCCCTTCTTTTTCGCAAATGGAGTTCTTCTCTTGAACGGACGTCCTTTAGGTAGGGTGGTCCTGCTTCTTCTTGTGGTGTATGGCACTTCATCGTCGTCGTCATGTTCCATCTTCGGGTCGCCGTACTTGTCGAAGTCTTGCTCATTGGCGACTCCATCCATTCCGATGATCTTCCTTTTGCCTCTCCTCACGACAACACGACTGGGCTTTGACGGGTCGGTAATGAAGAAGCATTGGTCCACTTGGGAAGCCAGTACCCATGGCTCATTTTTCGCGGTGACATTTGCGCCCGCGGTCTTGGATTTGTCTTCGGGTATAACCATGGTGGTGAAATACCAGTCTTCTTTTAGGACGCTCTTGGCCCATCTGACACGGAACATCGGGACCTTCTCTCCAGCGTAGCTCAGCTCCCAGATCTCCTCGATCCTTCCGTAGTATCTATCCTTGTCATTACCGGTGTAGGATTCCATCGTTACCCCGGAGTTCTGATAACCATCGCTCTTCATGTCCTTTCCCTCGGTGTAGAATGTGTAGCCGTTGATATCGTACGCCTCATACGTCATCAGGTTGTGCTCGGCGCCCTGTGACAAGGCGAATATGAGTTGTTCTTCCGCGGAAGAATCCTCATGTAAAGGGTACGACAGAAGCTTCTCCTTGAACCAACGCGTGAAACATGAGTTGTGCTCTTTGATTATATCTCCGTCCGTCCTCTGTTGGCCTCGGTCATTGTACGTCTTCTCAATAAAGGTTTTGTGCTCTACCACCCAAGGATCGACCACGTCTATGTGTTGTAGCGCGACTAGGTTTGCTCTTTCAAAGTCGGCGAGTCGACCCTCGAAGTCGACATGCATTTCGCGGCGACCGTCGCGGTGACCCCATCCAGCGAGCCTGCCGAGGTGCGTGTTGACGGGCAGACCAACGGGGTTCTCGATGCCTAGATAATTCGTGCAGTAGGAGATGCACTCTTCGGTTAGAAAGCCCCTGGCTATGCTTCCCTCTGGACGTGACATGTTGCGAACGTATCCTTTGATGACACCATTCATCCTTTCGAACGGCATCATGCTGTGCAGGAACGTCGGCCCGAGTTGGATGATATCCTCCACGATATGGACCAGCAGATGCACCATAACGTCGAAGAATGCGGGTGGGAAGTACATCTCAAGCTCGCATAGTATCACCACGATCTCTTCCTGTAGCCTTCTGAGTTGCCTCACGCCGACCGACTTTCGAGAGATGACATCGAAAAAGTTGCATAGGCCAAATAGCGTTTCACGGACGTGCGCGTCCATGATCCCACGGATTGCAACTGGAAGTATCTGCATCATCAGCACGTGACAGTCATGAGACTTCATCCCGCTGAACTTTTGCTTCGCTGAGTCTAGGTATCTGCTTATCTTCCCCGCGTAACCGTAAGGAAGTTTTACTCCTACGAGGCAGGTGAAAAACTTCTCGATCTCCTCCTGACTTAGAGTGAAGCACGCGGGAGGGAAGTCATTTCCGATCTTCTTGGCCTTTTTGCCTTTGCGACGACTTTCCGTGTCCTTCGCCTCATCATCATCATCATCATCATTAGCGTGAAGCTCCTCCCTGATGCCCATTGATTTCAAGTCTGCCCTTGCTTTCGGCCCATCTTTGGTCCTCTCTGGCATGTTGAGCAGGGTACCAAGCAGACTCTCGCACACGTTCTTCGTGATATGCATGACATCAAGGCTGTGAGGCACACGGAGGATCTTCCGGTACGGCAAGTCCCAGAAAACAGACCTCGTTTTCCATACCTTCAGCAGCGGCTCTGGCGCCTTTCGCTTCTTTCCCGGCTCTGGCGCCTTTCCCGGCTCTGGCGCCTTTCCCGGCGGTGGGCACTCTTTCCAATTTTTCAACAGCTCGTCTATTTCCTCGCCGCTACTCGTACGCGGGCGTCTTCGGGGTTCGGTTTCACCATCGAACAGATCCTTGCGTTTTCTCCATGAGTCATCGTCGCGAAGCCACCTTCGATGTCCCATGAACACGGTTTTCGAAGACCCAGGATCTCTATCTAGCTGGCGATACGCTGTGTCATCCATGCACCTGACGCATCCAGAAAATCCGTGGACCACCTGCCCCGCGACATATCCATAACCGAGATAGTCATGCACCGTCGTGAGCAGTGCGGCTCTCATAGGGAAATATTCTTTCTCTGCGGCGTCCCACGTATTGGCTGGCGTTTTCCACAGCGTGTCTAGCTCCTCTTTCAGCAGCCCCAGATTCAGATTGATGTCGTTCCCTGGTTGTTTCGTCCCTTCAATTAGCATACTCATGTGAATGTACTTCCTCTTCATGCACAACCAGGGGGGAAGGTTGTACATCCACACAAACACAGCCAGGTGCTATGTGTGCTTCTCTGGCTGCCAAACGGATTGACTCCATCGGTGCTCGCACCCAGCACGATGTTCCTTGGATCGTCCCCAAATTCTAGGTGTTCGAAGTTCAACGCTTGCCACTGGCTCGCATCCTTAGGGTGACTCAGCATCTTGTCTTTTTTATTTATCTCCGGATCATTTCCGTCATCTTCTCGCTTCTTCTCCTCCCTATCCGCATGCCAATGCAGGAGATTTGCTACCTTAGGGTCCGCGAAATACCGCTGCAGACGAGGAGTGATCGGAAAGTACCACACCACTTTTCGAGGAGCTTTCTTCCTCTTCTTGTATCGAGTGACGCCGCACACCGGACATATGGTAGACTCCGCGTGCTCGTCCCGATAAATGATGCAATTGTTCATGCACACATGGTATTTCACGTGCGGTAAATCCAGAGGACACACGATTTTCTTCGCCTCCTCGAAACTGGTCGGGCACTTGTTCCCCTTGGGAAGACGTTCGTGCCAAAATGACATGTTCTCGTCGAAGCATGCGTCGGTCATTTTGTGTTTTACCTTCATCTCTAGAGCCATGAGCGTTACTTTCAGGCGGGTATCCTCGGGCCTGCATCCTTCATACAATGGAGTAACCGCGTCTATCTCCAGTTGATCCAGCTTGGCTTTCTCTTGGGCGGCAGCTCTTGCGTTATCCGTCTGCTTGAGAAGCAGCTCTGGAATATGAGGGTCCTGCACCCAGCCCATCGATGGTCCATCGTCGTCTGCTCCGGCATCTTCATCTTCATGATCATGCCCTTCGTCTGCTCCGGCATCTTCCTCATCATCATGTCCGACATCTTCTACATGATGACTGTGTACTACTGCATCTACTTCGTGATCATGTCCTGGAGATTCTTCGTCTTCTCGCCCGCCCTCGCCGCGGTTGTCTTGCTGCCCTTCCTCATTTCTTGCCCGGCCCCCATGGACGACTTCATAATCATCTTCATCACCTTGCCACCGATAGCCATCCATGAAACCACGCAAGAGCAGGTGGTCCCGCACCTGTACGGAATCCGGGTCCATAAGGCTCTTCAGCTTGCATCTTCGACACGGACATCTTATCTCCGTCTCGTTCTTTTGAAGCATCTCGGCCTTCGCGGAGCTCAAAAACCTATTCACGATGCCTTCGGTCATCGTGCGGACCATGGTCGCCTGCGGGGTAGAGCAAAACGATATTTAGAACCAAAAAAAAATTGGCATGACTTTGCCTAAAAATAGGACCAAAAAGAATGCATAGTGCCAAATTCTCGCCGAAACAGAAATGAATCAACATTCCGACAAAATATTGGCAACTATCGCATTTCAAATACCGGTACCTGCAAACACAAACATATGCAACACCACAAACATATGCAACACCACAAACATACGTAGATCTAGGCCATAACAAGTGCATGTGCACGTTGTTGGAGGGAGAAAAAAGTAGATCTACAACATAAAGAAAGCTTTCCCCTTACTTACCTATCAAAAAAAGGAAATTTAACTACTTAATTTGGGTGAATCTATGGTGCAAATGAGGTGAGGAGGAGGAGGCACCCGAGACAAGCTTGGAGGAGGAGGTGGAGAGAATGAAGTGGGGAAAGTGAGTGTGGTAGGTGGCTGTCCAAAATATCTAGCTGCTCTCAGGTTACCAATGGCGCACCACCTTAAAATGCGCCATTAGTAACCCTGGTTACTAATGGCGCACCTGTCATGTGGTGCGCCATTACTAGTTTTGAAAAAAAAAAATATTGTTAGTAGTGGCGCACCGTGGTTGGGGTGCGCCATTACTAGTTTGAACTAGTAATGGCGCACTATACCCTGGTGCGCCATTACTAGTTTTGAAAAAAAAAAGGAAAAAAAAAATTTGTCAGTAGTGGCGCACTAGACCCTGGTGCGCCATTACTAGTTTTGGAAAAAAAAATTGTTAGTAGTGGCGCACCGTTGGTGTGGTGCGCCATTAGTGATATGGACACTAATGGCGTACCTACACATGGTGCGCCACTGCTATATAGCAGTGGTGCACCACATATGTGGTGCGCAATTAATGTCCATATTAGCTATAGCCCTTTTCCTAGTAGTGCAGGATGCAAGCTATTGCCCTGACCTCCTGGAAGCCCCCAGCCCCGTCGTTCTGCCTGTCTTCTTCCTTCCTCCTGGGTGGCAGTGGCAGCGGGGGAAGGCCGGCCTCACGAGGGCGGGCCTCACGAGGCTGACCGTGATGTGACCCCTCCTAAGGTTTGTCACGCCAGCGGTCCTCCCGAGCTTGATCGCGCCAGCGGTCCTCCCGAGGCTGGTCACGCCACTCCTGGCGCAGGTCTTGATTGTCCCAGCGGCCTCCGCCGCGGCCTCCGCCGCGACCATAGCCACGGTCACTACGCCCAGGGCGCCGACCGAAATGCTCGTCACGGACCACCCTGAGCTCCTGACAGTCGATGGTGTTGTGGCTATTGATGCCATGGAAGATGCAGAATGGTCGCCCTCCCGCGGGGGGTTCCTCGTCTCAACTGCGCTTTGCCTCAGGTTCAGCCGCCAGCACCGCGAGGGCCTTGCGCTTCGCCTCCTTGGTCTTGGTCTTCTTGTCTTCAGGTTCCACCTCCGGAAGCTCGCGGAGTGAGAGGCGGCCCTCTTCGGCCTTCGCGCACTTGTTTCTCCAGGTTGAACATTTCCAGAGCCAAGCTTAGGTCATCGTTGATGGCGAGCTCCTCCCTCATCCTGAGGTCCCTCATGCCGTCGGTGAATGCCGAGATGATGGCCTCATCCGACGCCCTCGAGATCTTGAGGCGGACAGTCGTGAAGCGCTATATGAACTTGTGCAAGGTCTCGTCCGGCTGTTGCTTCACGCGAAGCAGGTCACCCACACCAAGGGCGCGGTCGCAGGGGCCTTGGAAGTTGGCGACGAAACGCTCACGCAGGTCGTCCCAGGAAGTGATCGACCCCTCCGAGAGGTTGAGGAGCCAGGAGAGCTGTCACACCCTGTGTTTGTATCACTTTGATATGATTGGATTTACAAAATTTGGAAATAATTAAAAAAAATTGAGTGCATGCCTGTTTGAATTGTTGCTTGTTTGATTGTTTGGTTGATTATGTTTGGCACTCTTAGGTTCTACTCCTCTCCATATCCAACTTCCTTGATCCAAACTTCTTGCCCAATGACCATGCCATGTGAATAGTACCAAAAACTTTTTTTTTATCAAATATTATTTTGGCCAAAAAGGATTTATTCAATTTAGGTTTACTAAAACCCCTGAATTGAGGTTTGTACTACAAGACCTCAAATTGGGTGGATCCTTTCTCCCCAAATGCTTTATTTGAAACCTACTATATATATGACTTCCAAAAACCACCAAATATTATTTTTAAAGATTATTTTACTATTTTATTTAAAGGCTTTCTCTTAAGGCCAGAAATGGTCTTTTATAGGGAAAAATTATTTAAATGCTTTAAAAATATTTGAGAAAATTTAGGGAAACTCAGTGGACATATATTTTCCATATATATGAGTTTCAACACATGGTCATGTTCAAAAACATGGGCAAAACCCCTCAAAACCCTTTCTGACTAAATCAAGCTTTTGAAATATTTCTATAAGAAATATTCTCAATAAATTTCAAGAAAATTCCTGCAAGGCACACATGTCATATGTGATGCTCTTGCAAAGTTTCATATCAATCCAAATTAATTTTCTTCATCAAAATATTCCAAAACCCTCTCTGTCCAGATTCAAATTTGAGCAACTTTACATTGTGAAGTTTGTCCTATTGATCTTAAACTTTCTGGGCATGTTCTATACCCCAAATAATGACACCACACCAAGTGGTGGATTTGTGGGAAGTGAAATGCATGCCTAGATCTACAGGAATCTGATTCTGTTGATTTGTAGGGTTTCACAAAGTTACATTGTGAACTTCCCTCAAAACTCCTCAAACATGGTGATCCTATCTATATTTACCTATATTTTCATCCTGTTAAATCTCAGGGCAAGCAAACTCCATTTGCTTAGCCAAACCATCATCAAACACTTTTTGCCCAGGTGGTAAAAACCTTATTTGATCCCCTTCCTCTATTCTCCATCACCCAAAGTTTTTACCACAGTCCCACATCATCACATACTACCCCCAGTAAAAATCCCAAGCCTCAGATCCATGGTTAAGTGCGGAAAACCCCATTTTTACCCCCTGGACAGCAGTAAAACACTCCTCTCTCCCCTTCCCTCTTATTCTATAAGCCATCCAGAGCATCCAATGCAGCTTCCACCTTGTTTATGCCCCCCTGGACCCACTGGACAAGGTTGGCCGCGCCCAGGACGCCGTTGGCATGCCATACGCGCGCTCTGGAGCGCGCTACAGTGCCCGACCGCACTATAGCCGCCGCCCACTGCATGGCCCCGACCGCCTCGGGCCTCCCCCTCTCGCCACTTGGCCTCCCTTGACGTCCGGCCCACGGCGCCCTGTCGGCCCCCGCCTCCCTCTCCCTCCAACGGCTCCGCTCGCACGCGCCATCGCCGCCCGGTTCGGCCAACCCCGAGCCTCACACGCGCGGGCGCTTCTCTATCTCTCTCTTGCTCCCGCTCGTCGTAGACCTACCCCACGAGCACCCCAGACACGCCCTCTCCCCCTCCCGTGGCCTTTGGCCTCGGCCACGAGCTCGCTGGCGCACCCGCGTTCGGTGGACTCGCCCCCGCCTATTTAAGGCCTCCCCCGAGCTCTCTCCTCCCCTCTGGAACCCCCCCTTACCCTCTCAATCGACCCCCTGAACCACCCAAATAACCACCCGGAGCCCTAGTGCTCGGGATCGACCGAGGCGCCGCCGTGTCGGAGCTTCGTCGATCTCGGGACACCGGCCCGCTCTGGCTCTCTTCTCTCCCCCATAGCAACCGCAGCTAGCCCCTGAGCCTTTTCCCCCTCTTCCCCACTAGATTTGCAGTCGGAATAGACGGCCTCGAGCTCCTCCCGAATCCCTCCGCCGCGGCCTTCTCGTCGCCGGCGACTCCGACCACCCCCGCCGCTCCTTCGACCTCCAGAGGAACGGCGGCTCGACGCTGAGTCCGTTTCCCACCTCCAGCTCGCCTCGCCGTGCCCTTCATCGTCGCCGGTGAGCTCGCCGGCCTCCCTGTCGCGAGGTTGGAGATGACAGGCGGGACCCGCCTGTCACCCTCACCTCCCACCCCCCTCCTCTCTCTGTCGCTGGCCTTCGGGCCCCAGCCGTCAGGTTTGAACACGGGCGCACGCGCGCGTTGGTTTGCCTAGGGCTGGATTGCTCTGGGCCGGCCCAGTTGCGGCCAGATCTGGCCCAGGGCATAGTGCCCTTTTCTTTTTTCTTTCTCTGTGGGGTTTTCCAAAAATCCCACAGCTCCAAATAAAAATCCAATGCCCAATATTTTTCCACCATAAATCTTAGAATAATATGTAGTGTTTAACAGTGCCATTTTTATAATTTTTTGAAAACCTTTTATCTACTGATTTATTTTAAAACCTCTTTTGGGCATTTTTAGCCTCTGTTATAAATAGTTTTGAAAACCTTTTTCACTTCAAAACCCTAGACAAATATTCTTAGAATAGTTTGTAGTATTTATCAGAGTAGGGTAGCATTTTTAAAGTGGCTTTTGTGCTCTGTTTTTGTGTGATGCTTATTTTTGCCCGTTTATTCCGCGACGATAGATTGCGTTGTTGACGAAGGGATTGGACCCGAAGATTTCGAAGACCCCGAAGACTTTGTTGAGCCAGGCAAGCAGCCCTTTGACCATGTCTATGAAACCTCTTTTTGCATGTCATATAGCACATTATTTCTGGATGATGATCATGTTGATGTGGTATCCCCTTCGGTGGGATGCCTCCGTTACTTTCTTGTTGATACTTGCATCGTGCATGACCCTACCTCCTTATGAGGGTTGTGCGGGTGGGAGTAGATAGGTTGCTTAGTAGATGCTACGCAAGGTGGGACGGGAATATGCATGGTGATAGAAACAAAAATGATTTCAAAGGCTTTTACGAAAACCCCGTCGGGTGCCACTAATGCCCGAGGGAGATGATGATGAGCTAGGTAACCACTTGGTAAAGAAGTGGTGTACCGGAGCAAGTTTTGTGTGTGTGTGTTTTCGAAAACGGAGAGATTTAAGATTTGCTGACCAACCCAACCTTACATGTACGACCACGATACCCCTTATGGGACGGGGCTTTGTTGATTACCTTGGTGGGTACTAGCATGGAGCCCGCATTACTAGTGGCGGGAGTGGCGTGGTCACTCTCGATACGGGGTCGCACCGGAATGGACGATCATGCGCTGTCTTCACTTGCACCGGGCACACCGTTGCGTGCCCTCATGGATGATACGTGTGATGTATATCATGGGGGATGTCACCAATGAGTGGACTCTTTGTTTAGTATCGCTAGGGGAAAGGCATTGTTCGGGTGCTTACCTCGGGTATGTAATATACCACGAGTCGTGGATGACACGGAAGTTTCCCGAGTCTTGTGGGTAAAGCGTGCAACCTCTGCAGAGTGTAAAACTATTCGAATAGCCGTGTCCACGGTCATGGACAGTTGGAGGTCCTGCTTAAACTACGTCCGATGTTTTCACAAATGTGTGTGTGTGTGTGTTGGTAACAATGATGGTACTTGAGCTAAGTCCGATGACTTAGCACGATGATGAACATGAGATGTTCAACCCCTGCTTATGATGATAACTGAGACTTATTCACATGGATACCTGTCAACAGTTGATGCATGCTTACTCAAGGTTACTTGATCATATCATTGCACTTAAATCAGCTTTCTGCAAAACATACTTACTTAGTGCTATATCATGCATTGTTATACCTTGTTCCACAACTTCGGTTGCTTGCGAGTACATTCAAAGTACTCATTGGCTTGCCACTAGTTATTTAATTGGCTAGGCATGGAAGAACAGGAATACGGTGAAGAGTTCGTTGGTGACGAACATGCGAACTAGGACGCTTCCCAGTCAGAATGCCTGTAGGTTTAAGGCAGATGGCATGGGTTCACGCTTTCGACCAAGATTTCCGCTGCTTGTTATGTTTAAGTGTTTGGCCCTTGTGGCCCTATCTATGTAAGACTTGACCTTCATGGTCCTTATTTATGTAAGACGCTAAATGCGGATCTAAGACTCTTGTTATTCAACTTCTGTGTGTTCAGTGAGCATTGATTTCTGGGATCACTGTACACGTGCATTCAGTGATCACGACTTATGAGTCGGGGTCCCCACAAGAGCGCACCACCCTTGAGTGCCATAGGGAACCAACTTGCCATGACCTTGTCGTCTCTACCGGCCGCCTGGATGCTCAGCGAGTAGAGCAGTAGGAACTCGGCGGGGTCTGGGGTGCCGTCGTAGCGAGGAGGTAGGTCAGGCTTGAACTTGCAGGGCCACACGGCCGGATGTAGCTCCGGGGCGATGGCGCGGCATCCCACTCGACCCGCGGGTGCCGCGCGCATGGGAGGGGCCCGGTCTTGGTGCTCTTGCGCTGCCGCCTCTAGGGGCGCGCGGTCGTGACGCTGGCGCAGCGACGCAGGGAGCACACGCGCGTCAGCGCATGGCCGCGGCACCACCTGGCAACTTACTTCATCTCTCGCCCTTGCCGGGGGGCCCGTGCGGCTGGTCGCGCGGGCGTGCTTCACGCCTGGGCTCGGGGTCGACGTCGCACTGGGGAGGAGGGGCGGCACATCATGGGCCTCGTTGCCTGTTAGAGAGGGATGGGGCCGGAACGAGTAGGACAGCGCCGAGGCATCGCCGGCGCCGCTGACGAGCTCTGTGATGCGCCCGAGCCAGTCATCGTAGCGGTTGGGGGTAGGGCGGTAACGCAGCAGCTCGCGCGCCATGAGGAGTGCGCCCGACCCACGCGCCGGCCCGGGGGGAGCATGGGAGGACGACCCAGTAGCTGGAACGATCGATGGAGTGGCGGTGCGGCCATCGCGCCTCACGGTGACCGGCTGTGACGAGTCCTGATGCTCGTGGGCTTCCAGTCCCGTGGCGGCGTTGGCCACAGGAAAGGCAGAACGGTGCGCCGCGGTGAGGCCCACCGGCACCGTCTGGGCGACACGAGCAGCACGGCGCTTGGCACGGGCTCGGCGAGCGTTAGCCATCGGAGCGGTGGAGCGCAGAAAGAGCGAAGTTTGAGGAAGACTTCCACACGCCCACTACCTGGCGCGCCAAATGTCG
This sequence comes from Elymus sibiricus, assembly GCA_039707655.1. Lineage (NCBI taxonomy): Eukaryota > Viridiplantae > Streptophyta > Magnoliopsida > Poales > Poaceae > Elymus > Elymus sibiricus. The sequence continues at coordinate 180,358,635 of CM077673.1, read as the reverse complement.
GATTTCAGGCTCCGCAAAACCCAAAGAAGTTCGAACACAGGGGCGTGTACGAAGATCCCCAACAGCTTCCACCTCTAGCCTACAGCTCGACAGCCTAGCCCGATGAACTCGCACGATCGGGGAGGAAAGATACTAGCACACAAAGATTTACCCAGGTTCGGGCCGCTATGAAGTGTAAAACCCTACTCCTGCTTTTGGTGGATTGCCTCATGAGGAGGTTTGTGGATGAACTAGTACAGTGGTGAGTTGCCTCGCGAGGGTGCTCGGGTGGTGTTGGATCCCCCTCTACTACGGGGCAGCCTAGCCTCTATTTATAGTGGCCCAGGTCCTCTCCCCTTATCGCAATGGCGGGAACAGATCCCACAACGGCCAAATTCGAAAGGGGACAGGAGGTACATCCTATCCTGACGAAAGGTCGTCTTCGCCTGCAAAGTAGCTGTTGATGATACAGAGGTGGGCTCGGCGATGACATCCGTCCTGCAGCGCCCGCAGGCCCGGTCTCGTTGCACCGAAATGGAAACCTTTGGCGGGGCGCCTTGGGAACCTGCACTCGTCCTTGCCTCCTTTGCATCAAAGAGGAAACTGTCTCCTCTGCACGCGCTGGTGCCCGCCTGGCCCAGCCTACGTCATGCTTGGCCTCCCGAGGCCGAGCATTGCATAGAGATCTCCGCCACTCAGGAGGGGGCCTGGGGAGGTCTCCTCCTTCCGGGAGCCTTGGCGTTGTCCTCCTCGCGAGGTTGGGACTCTCGCGAGGGCCTTGTCTTGAGTGAAGCCGTGCAGGGCCGTACGAGCCATCAAGTGGGCCATGCCCTGGGCCGCAGGCAGGCAAGTCTGGGTACCCCCGTTCCCAGGACGCCAACAAGCAACTTTTGAATCTCGGTGAGACAGATACAGAAATCTCGGCGGTACCGATTAGATGACCAACGGTCAGATTGCACAACTCGGTGTGACCGATTCTCAAATTTCGGTGGTACCAATTCTTGACAACGGCTAACCAGAAAGTTGGTCCAAAACTCGGTGAGACCAATTCACAAAACTCGGTGGTACCGATTCTTGAGAATGGCTAACCAGAAAGTTGGTCCAAATCTCGGTGAGACCGATTGGCAAAACTCGGTGGTACCGATTCTTGAAAATAGGATACCCGAAAGTTGGCAACTGATTTCGGTGGCACCGAATGGAATGATGGTAGTACCGAGATGCTAGGGTTTGGCATGGGATCTGTCTAGGGTTTGAATCTCGGTGAGACCGAATAGGAATTGTTGGTCTTACCGATTTGAGTGGTAGGGTTCTAGACAGAGTATTTGTGGGAGAGTTTGTCGGTGTTTTTGGTGACTATCACTTGTGCACGTGGAGCATCTTGTTCACCAACAGTACCTTACCCCCTTTTAATAGTATTGGCTTTCCTCTGGACTCAAAGTGATTTCTCACAAAGTAAAATGTAGAGTCCTCTTGCTTGAAGCTTTGCCAATCCATTTCCTTGCAACTAGGGGTTTCTCCACAATCCTTTTGCCAACCTGTAAGTGCATATTTCTCCCTAAGTAGTTTTGGTGGTTGATGACAATACCCTTGTGGACTAATCGTGTGCATTGAGTTTCAGAGATTATCAGGTAGCACGAGATGGTGTGTGAGCCCCTCAGTTGTAAAAAGAGAAGACGGCGTTTTCCTATTGATTTAGTGTTGGTGGACATGAGTCATAGGAAAATCCGTATTATCAAGAGGGGGCCCGCACGTGGAAAGGTTGGGAGAATCAAACACGTACACATCCGCTTTCCTCCGTTTTCCCGGCACAATGGAGCTGCCCCTATCTTCAGGGCCCTGAGTAATAGGTTAAGCGGAAGTACCGCTCTAGTGCGCGGTAGTACCGCTGCGGCGGTAGTACCGCCCTGCACTACCGGGGTACTACCGCTTATATATTGCTCTCTGGCTTCCTCGGGTGGGCTTGTCCATTTTAAGCGGAAGTACTGCTTGGGTGCGCGTGGTAGTACCGCTTATGCGGTACTGCCGCCCTCCCCTTCTGTCGTCGTTCTAGGAACGGGGGTACCCAGACCTGCCTGCCTGCGGCCCAGGGCATGGCCCACCTCACAAGCCAAGCACAACCAGGCACAGCCCCACTCAAGACAAGGCCCTCGCGAGGACCCGAGCTCGCGAGGGAAGCAGCATCAAGACCAGCAAGGAATGGGCCTCCTCAGGCCCCCTTCGGAGCGGCGGAGATTTCTATGCAGAACTCGGCCTCAGGAGTCAAGGATGATGCAAGGAAGGACAGGCGGGCGCCAGTGCGCCAGGCGGTGCAGTTTCCCCTTTGGTGCAAAGGGAGCAAGGACGTACGCGGGTTCCCAAAGCGCCCCCCAAAGGTTTCCATTCCGGTGCAACGAGACCATGACCACGAGCCCAGCATTACGGATGTCATCGCCGAGCCCACCTCTGCATCATCGACAGCTACTTTGCAGGCGAAGACCACCTTTGGACAGGGCGGGGATGTACTCCTGTCGCCCTTCAAATTTGGCTGTTGTGGGATCCCTTCCCGCCATTACGATAAGGGAAGAGGACCCGGGCCACTGCTATATATAGAGGCTAGGCTGCACCGTAGAAAGGGACTCCACCACAAGACTAGCAGAAGGCCAAGAACACCACTCGAGCGCCCTCGCAAGGCTCTCCACCATTGTACTAGTTCATCCACCACACCTCCTCGAGAGGCAATCCACCAAAGCAGGAGTAGGGTATTACGCTTCGCAGCGGCCCGAACCTGGGTAAACCACCATGTTCATCTTGTTCCTCGTCATCGTGCGAGTTCGTCATCTTAACCATCGAGTAGCGAGCTAGGTAGGGCAAGGCTGTAGGGGATCTTCGCACACGCCCCTGTGTTCGAACCTTGAGGGTTTTGCGGAGCCTGAAATCCAACATTTGGTGCGCCAAGTAGGGGGCGTGTCGAAGCTTCCCCACTCGTGGCGACAGTCGAGCCCTGGTTCGGCAACCCCATGGCGGACGAGATCCCCGACGCCGGCCGGCCCTTGGCGCGCGGTGGCGCCGGGACGCGCAGGGCCGACCCCGCGGTCGCCTGCATCCTCGGCGGGTTGCAGGCGCCCTCCTCCAACCGCCAGGTCAAGGAGTCCCTCCGCCGCGTAGGAGCGGTTCGGCCGCGGCCCGAGCCCACGCTGCTCCATACGTGGCCGGAGACCGACATCACCTTCGGCCCCGATGACCACCCCAAGACGACGATAGCCGCCGGAACGCTCCCCATGTTGTGCGCGCCAACCATAAGCGGCGTCGCCGTCTCCAGGACCCTCATATACGGTGGCGCCGGCCTCAACGTCATCGCCGTGGAGGCCTTGAACGCGTTGTAGCTACCCCGTGACCAACTCGCGCCTTCAAGGCCCTTCTCTGGGGTGGTCGGGGGGTCCGTCGTCCCCGTGGGGCGGGTGCGCCTCCTCGTCACCTTCGGCACCCTCTCCAACTTCCGCACCGAGCAGGTCGACTTCGATGTCGCCCACATCCACCTCCCGTACAACACGATACTTGGCTACCCCGCCCTCGCCCAGTTCATGGCGGCAACGCACCCGGGCTACAACGTCGTCAAGATGCCCGGGAGCGGCGGCATCCTCACCGTCGTGGGGAATGTCAAGGATGCGTCCCACACGCTCAAGCTCACCTACAAAGCAGCGGCCGCGGTGCGCCCCAGTGCCGGGGACGCCGCGCAGGCCACGGAGGACTCCGGGGGTGTCCTCGACATCGCGCCGGTAAAGAAGAGGCAGCTGTTCTCCCAGAGTCGGGCGGAGACAAAGCAGGTGCCTATGGACGAAGGAAACCCTGGCCCTACCTTCACCATCGGCGCCGAATTGACTCAGGATCAAGAGGAGGCATTGGTGGCCTTCCTCCGTGCGAACAAGGACGCGTTTGCGTGGAGCGCCTCAGACCTGGTGGGGGTCCCAAGGGACGTGACCGAGCACCACCTCATGGTGTGCCCGAACGCACGTCCAGTGAAGCAAAAGGCAAGGAGGCAAGCTCAGGAGAAGCAGGCGTTCATCGCCCAGGAGGTCGGCAAGCTGAAGGAGGCCGGGGTCATCTGGGAGGTGCGTTACCCGGAGTGGCTTGCCAACCCGGTGGTCGTCCCGAAGAAGTGCGGGAAGGAGCGTATGTGCGTTGACTTCACGAGCCTCAACAAGGCCTGCCCCCAAGACCCATTCCCGCCGCCGCGCATCAATCAGATCGTGGACTCCACCGTGGAGTGCGACCTCCTATGCTTCCTAGACGCTTTCTCGGGCTACCATCAGATCAAAATGGCGGTGGAGCACGTCGACAAAATGGCATTCCTCACCTCATGCGGGGTGTTCTGCTACACGTGCATGCCCTTCGGGCTGCGGAACGCCGGGGCGACCTTCCAGCGGGTGATGCACATCGCCCTGGGGCCGCAGCTCGGGAGGAATGCAGAAGCTTACGTCGACGACATCGTGGTCAAGTCCAGGGCGGCCAAGACCCTGATCAAGGACTTGGAGGAGACATTCGCCAGCCTAAGGGAGGTGAACCTGAAGCTCAACCCCGAGAAGGGCGTCTTCGGGGTCCCCTCGGGCAAGCTGCTCAGTTTCCTGGTGTCGCACCAGGGAATCGAGGCGAACCCGGAGAAGGTCAAGGCCATAAGCAAGATGAGCGCACCCCAGACCCTCAAGGAAATGCAGAAAATTGGCGGGGTGCGTAACCTCCTTGGGGCGCTTCATCTCCATACTCAGCGAACGGGCCCTGCCATTCTTCAAGATCATGAAAAGGAAGGGCCCCTTCGAATGGACACCGGAGGCGGACGCAGCCTTCGAGGAACTCCAGCAGTACCTCACGAGCCCGCCGGTGATGGTGGCACCTCGCCCTCGGGAGCCCCTGCTGCTATACCTGGCTGCCACCCCCCACTCCGCAAGCGCTGCATTGGTGGCGGTCAGGGAGGAGCGAGCCGACACACGCGCCATATCGACGGGCGTCGGCGGGCCCCCAAGCATGGAACAAGGGGGCTCGTAGGATCCCAACGAGCCCGCTTCTCCCCAAGTCGGTGCTCCTGAGGCCCCAGCCGTTCCGACGGCCCCAGAAGCGCTCAAGCCTCATTAGGCCCCGACCGCTCTGACGGCCCCCGAGGCGCCCAAGCCTCTTGGGCCTGCCACGGGGCAGGACACCGCGGGGGACCTCACCCTCGTCGAACACCCGGTGTACTACGTCAGTACAGTGCTGCGGGACACGCGCTCACGCTACCCCATGCAACAGAAACTCCTCCTAGCGCTTCTTGTCACTTCGAGGAAACTGCGCCACTACTTCCAGGGACATCCCATCAAGGTCGTCTCTGCGTATCCCTTGGATAAGGTCCTGCGCAACCCCAACGCGGTGGGAAGAGTCGCCAAATGGAACATCGAGCTGGAGGCCTTCAACATAGAGTTCAGCACGACCAGGGTCATCAAAGGGATAGCCCTAGCAGACTTCGTGGCGGAGTGGACAGACGCCCCTGACCGGGGGCTGGACGGGAGCCAGTCCCTCACCCCTAGCGATGAGGCACCTGAGGGTTGGATCATGCATTTCGACGGAGCCTTCACGCCCATGGGAGCAGAGGCTGGGGTCGTGCTCACTTCCCCGGCGGGAGAAAAGCTCCGTTACGTTGTACAGCTCTGTTTCCAGCATGGAGAGAAGGTCTCCAACAACATCACAGAGTACGAGGGCCTCATCGCCAGTCTCAAGGCGGCGGCGGCCTTGGGGGTTCGGTGCCTCACCGTCATGGGCGACTCCCAGCTTCTCGTCAACTTCTCCAACAAAGAGTATACACCCAAGGACGAGCACATGTAGGCGTATTTGGAAGAGGTACGTAAGATCGAAAAACATTTTCAGGGCTTGGAATTGCAGCACATCCCGCGCAGCACGAACAAGGAAGCTGATGACATCGCCAAGAGGGCGTCGCGCCGCGAGCCCCAGGAGCCGGGCGTCTTCGAGGAGCGGCTCTTCAAACCCTCCGCGACGCCACCCACTGAGGACCTGGAGCCACAAAGTGAGGAGCTCCCCCCAGCGCCGCCCTCGGGGGCTCCGGACTATGGCCAGGCCTCAGGAGCCCAACTGCTCCTGGCACTGGAGTCTCAGGCCGACAACTGGATGCAGGAGTTCAGAGCGTACCTACTTCACGGCACGCTACCGGAAAAGGAGGAAGACGTGGAGCACGTTGCACGGCAAGCCACGGCCTACTGCTTGCAGGACGGCGACTTGTACCGCAGGTGCCCGAACGATGTCGCGCTGCGATGCATCTCCAAGGAGCAGGGGTGCGAGCTGTTGGCCGACATCCACGGAGGGGAATGCAGGCACCACTCCTCATCGCGCACCCTTATAGGAAAGGCGTTCCGATCAGGCTTCTACTGGCCCTCGGCGCTTAACGACGCCGTCGAGCTGGTCCAAACTTGCGAGGCCTGCCAGTTCCACGCCAAGCAAATTCACCAGCCCGCCCAGGGCCTCCAGACCATCCCGCTCTCCTGGCCCTTTGCGGTCTGGGGGCTGGACATACTGGGGCCCTTCCCATGGGCAGCGGGCGGGTACCGCTACATCTACGTCGCCATCGACAAGTTCACCAAGTGGGCGTAGGTGGAGCCCGTGCGCACCATCCCAGCTGGATCAGCCGTCAAGTTCATCAAGGGCCTCGTAAGCTGATTTGGCATCCCCAACTGCATCATCACCGACAACGGTTCGTAGTTCACAAGTAACCTCTTCAGGACCAATTGCGCTAACCTTGGAACGCAGATATGCTACGCCTCGGTAGCCCACCCACGGAGCAACGGCCAGGCGGAGCGCGCCAACGCGGAGGTCCTGCGAGGCCTCAAGGCAAGGAACTTCAAGAAGAAGCTGGAAGCTTGCGGCAGGGGTTGGGTTAATGAGCTCCAGTCCGTACTGTGGTCCATCCACACCACCGTGACTAAGCCCACCGGTGAGACCCCGTTCTTCCTCGTCTACGGAACCGAAGCCGTCCTCCCCAATGAGGTCAAGCACCGGTCCCCGCAGGTCTTGGCATTCGACGAGGAGCGTCAGGATGCCGCGCGAGGAACGGACCTCGTGCTCGGGGAGGAGGCACGTCGCCGAGCCTCGCTCCGAGCTGCGAAGTACCAGCATGCGCTACGGCGCTACCACTGCCGTAACATCCGCTCTAGGACCCTAGAAGTCGGAGACCTCGTCCTGAGGCGGGTTCTCTCCAGGGAGGGCTTGCACAAACTCTCGCCCATGTGGGAGGGCCCGTTCAGGGTCACTCACGTCTCCAGGCCTGGTGCCGTGCGCCTGGAGACTCAGGACGGGGTCCCCATCCAAAATGCCTGGAACATCCAGCACCTCCGGAAGTTCTACCCGTGACACTCTCACGTAATAATGAGTGGGATGTATACGCCCGGAGCCCCCCGAGGACGCGGAGGGGTTCCTTCCCACGCAATGTGGAAGCCACAGCTCCACGCTGGCGGACAACACTGCCCTCCAATGGCTATGCCCATGCAACGTGGATGCCCTACGCTCAGCGCTGGGGGAAGACGAAGATGAAGACTAGTCTAGGTGCCAGACGCGGTTGTTATTTGCTCTTCTGATGTTTGGATTTGCCAACTTTTCTGGAACAAAACTCGGATTTTTTTCCAAATCATGTTTTAAAGAAAAGGGGCAGGGATTTGTTTTCATCGCCATTTCCTATCTTGGGTTCTCTCTCTTCAAGTCGAGCACTCGCCTGCTCAACTCCCCCTCGCACCCCGTGAGCGGGGGCTGGGGGCACGGTGCTCGCACCTCGCCAAGGCCTTGGCGCCTGGATCCTCGCGTGGTACTCCCGGATGAGTCAGCTGGCGCGTGTGGCTTCATACTCGCTCGGGGGCTCCACTCACGGCCCGACGCGCCATCTCGGAGCCTCGGGAGGCCCGCCCCTCCCGGGGTAGGAAACAAAAAAATTCTTTGGGGAGCCGCTCGAGCGTCAAAGGGGGCTCCTGAGCAGCACGCCTCAGGAGCCTTACCGGTCATATAGCCACTCGCCCCTTGATGTCGTCCTGGTGATCTGGTCGGCATCAAGGGTGTCGGGGCCTCACCTCGTAGTTGCGTCCTGGTGATCCGGTCGTACATTACGGTGGTAGGGAAATGTGCGGGACTGGGACCTGCTGACGTAGAGCTGCTTGAGCGTCAAAGGGGGCTCCTGAGCAGCACGCCTCAGGAGCCTTACCGGTCATATAGCCACTCGCCCCTTGATGTCATCCTGGTGATCCGGTCGGCATCAAGGGTGTCGAGTCCTCACCTCGTAAGTGCGTCCTGGTGATCCGGTCGTACATTACGGTGGTTGGGAAATGTGCAGGACTGGGGCCTGCAGACACAGAGTGCCGAAAGGGCTCCCAACCTGCCTCACTCGTAAGAAGAAGAAGTCCACAGGACGCCCGGACTCCCCAAGCGCCATGGCCACGCCTCCCCAGCCCTGGAGCCTACCGCGAGCACGTCAAGCTAAGTACCCAAATCACGACCGGAAGGCGGTCTCAACAAACAAAAACACAAAGGCCAGGACACATGACAAAAGTGCTGATTAAAAAGAGGCAAGCGCCCAAATTCATTACACGCCCGCAGGGCCTCCCTTGGTTCTTTGGTTGCATCAACAGGAAAAGAGGAGGAGAAAGAAAGTGAGAAAGCCCCCACGGGGGCTGCCGCTCCGGGAGCCCCGGCGTCGGTGCACCAGCGCTCAGTCGGTGTCCTCCTCTTCCTTCACAGGCCCATGGAGGCGCGCCGGCACAGACGCTTCTGGAGCGGAGCAGCGACGCCGTGGCGGCTGGCTACCCCCCGAGGTCCGGGCGCGCCGGCGCGGTGGCGCGTCATAGCTGCTGTCGCTGCTGTCGCTCGGGCTCCCCTCGGAGGGGGTGTCGCTGCTGTTGGAGGCGCGGCGCCCGTCGTGAAGGGCAAGCTCATCTCCAAGATCGCCGCGGCCGTCGTCTTCCGGGCAGCACCCCAGGGGCTCGCCCTCTCCACCGAAGATCTTGACGAAGAGCGTCGCCACCCCGTCGTACTTGAAGTGAAGGGTGCGCCTCCCCTCCACCCGCGGTTCAGGTACACGCAACCCCCGGGGGTGACCTCGACCTCCACCCACGATGCTGCGCTGCAGCAGCCGTCGGCCTGCAGCCATAGGCCAGTAGCCCCCCGGCCGGCAGCGCCCCCGCGAAAAAGTGCGGGAGTTGAAACCAAGCGGCCTCCGGCCTCTCCGCCCACACCACGAACTCCTGGGCTGTGTCGGCCGAATGGAGCCGCGGGCATGGCGGCCGGGTGGCCACCGCCGACCTCCCACCGCGGGCGCCACCACCTCGACTACTGCGGCGACCCGCGCTGGATGGAGCCCCACCGCGGCCGCCGATGGTAACCCCGGTCCGTGTTGGAGCATGACCGCGCCCACGGGGAACCACTGCCGGCGTCATGGCATGCTTCCTGGGATGACCGCGGCCCCTCCTGGGTAGCGGTGAGGCAGGGCTCTCCTCGGAGGCCTTCCCTTTCTCGGCGGCGGAGAACTTCCTCACCGAAGCCATGACTGGGAGAGCGGTGGCTTGGAGATTGGGAGGCGAAGAAGACAAAGATGTGTTGACGGCTTTCTCGCCCTCGCCCGCTTATATACAACCAAGGGCCAACCGGCGCCCCCTCGCATCCCGGGAGGCGTGCAGCTTCTGAAGGGTCACATCCGTGCGGCCAAAGGAGAGAAGGCCGAGGGAACAGCCGCATTCAAAGAAAGGTAATGATGACCGGTGCGGCGCGTAGGCGTCAACTCCGTTTGACCGGGGGTCCTCGATGTCCTCGGGAGTAGAGGCGTCGTCCCCCAGGCGCTCTACGCGTGTAAAGCCTGGCCCGCCGGCGTTTGGGGCCCGCGGCGCTTCGGGCCGTCCCCAAGGGCTTCGCCCAGAAGCCATCTCGAGCGCGCCTTGGGCCCGGGGGCTACTGTCAGCGTTCTCGGAACGAGGGTACCCAGACCTGCCTGCCTGCGGCCCAGGGCATGGCCCACCTCACGAGCCAAGCACAACTAGGTGCAGCCCCACTCAAGACAAGGCCCTCGCGAGGACCCGAGCTCGCGAGGGAAGCAGCATCAAGACTAGCAAGGAATGGGCCTCCTCATGCCCCCTGCGGAGCGGCGGAGATTTCTATGCAGAACCCGGCCTCAGGAGTCAAGGATGATGCAAGGAAGGACAGGCAGGCGCCAGTGCGCCAGGCGGTGCAGTTTCCCCTTTGGTGCAAAGGGAGCAAGGACGTACGCGGGTTCCCAAAGCGCCCCCCAAAAGTTTCCATTCCGGTGCAACGAGACCACGACCACGAGCCCAGCAGGACGGATGTCATCGCCGAGCCCACCTCTGCATCATCGATAGCTACTTTGCAGGCAAAGACCACCTTTGGACAGGGCGGGGATGTACTCCTGTCCCCCTTCAAATTTGGCCGTTGTGGGATCCCTTCCCGCCATTGCGATAAGGGAAGAGGACCCGGGTCATTGCTATATATAGAGGCTAGGCTGCACCGTAGAAAGGGACTCCACCACAAGACAAGCAGAAAGCCAAGAACACCACTCGAGCACCCTCGCGAGGCTCTCCACCATTGTACTAGTTCATCCACCACACCTCCTCGAGAGGCAATCCACCAAAGCAGGAGTAGGGTATTACGCTTCGCAGCGGCCCAAACCTGGGTAAACCACCGTGTTCATCTTCTTCCTCGTCATCGTGCGAGCTCATCGTCTTAACCATCGAGTAGCGAGCTAGGTAGGGCGAGGTTGCAGGGGATCTTCGCACACACCCCTGTGTTCGAACCTTGAGGGTTTTGCGGAGCCCGAAATCCGACACCTTCCGGGTCTCTTCCGCTTATATTTGGCTCTCTGACTTTCTGTCCCTTGTGTGAATTGTGAGCGGCAGTTGTAAGTCGAAGTACCGCTCTGAGCGGTACTGACTTACTGCCTCCTTCCTATTCACTAAGTCTGGGCATCCCACAGCGCTAAGCGGAAGTACCGCTTGCGGGAGCGGTAGTACCGCTCTGGCGGAACTACCGTCTCTCTGACTACCGTCAGCTATGTGTGTTGCCCGGTACTTCCGTGCAAGCGGAAGTACCGCTCCCCAGAGTGGTACTACCGCTTATGCACGACCAGTGGGCAGAAAACGGTCAGATTCTCACCTCCCTATATAAAGGGGTCTTCTTCCCCAAGAAGTTTCACCTCTTTTCCCAAAAGCTCCATTGTTGCTCCAAAAGCTTACTCTTGCCCGATCTCTCTCCCTAGCCACCAATTCTTGTTGATGCTCTAGGGTTTGGAGGAGAAGGCCTTGATCTACACTTCCACCAAGAGAAATTTGATTCGCCCCACTAATCCCTTGCGGATCTTGTTACTCTTGGGTGTTTGAGCACCCTAGACGGAAGAGGTCACCGTGAAGCCATACTCCATTGTGGTGAAGCTTCGTGGTGGTGTTGGGAGCCTCCAATTAAGTTGTGGAGATTGCCCCAACCTTGTTTGTAAAGGTCCAGTTGCCACCTTCAAGGGCACCACTAGTGGAATCACGGCATCTCGCATTGTGTGAGGGCGTGAGGAGAATACGGTGGCCCTAGTGGCTTCTTGGGGAGCATTGTGCCACCACACCGCTCCAACGGAGACGTACTTCCCCTTATCGGGAAGGAACTTCGGTAACACATCCTCGTCTCCATTGGTTCCACTTGTGGTTACTTCTTACCCTTACTTTGTGCAAGCTATTTGTATTGCTTATCTCCTTGCTTGTATGGTTTTTGTTGTTAGCATCATATAGGTTGCTCACCTAGTTGCATATCTAGCCAACCTATTTGTTGCTAAGCCTAACTTGTTAAAGAAAAGTTAAAAAGTGGTAGTTGCCTATTCACCCCCCCCCCCTCTAGTCAACCATATCGATCCTTTCACAACCTATCATTGAACTTTTCCTGAAATATACTTAGTGGAAACATTAGTTCAATGACATATATGTTGTTATTACTTACCAAAACCACCAAGGGAGCAACTGTGCTTTCACCTGGTCGATGGAGAAGCCAGAAAAAGTGTACCTTGAGTCGAGGAGGAAGTTGTCGAACACCGTGCACTTGTCTTCTGCGGCGCTCAGTTCGAACAGCAGCACCGGCTGGGTCTTGCCGATGGAGAGCTGGATGAGGGCGGCCTTCTGCTTGTGCGCTGCCTCATTGGTGTACTCGACATCAACTCCGACGATCTTGTTGTGTTCTATCTGGAGATGCTTCTCTTACTGATTGACGATGGCCTCCACCTTCTGCAAGTCGTTGGTGTGGATGACATGCAACTTGGTGGTGCCGTGGGCCTGAAGCTCCTTGAGTTCCCTGATGAACCCCATGGCCTGCAGAATAGTTTTTGTGTAGAATGATCAGTGGGGCACACTGGCGATGTCGATTGTATGTGGAGGAGGATGCCTGCGTGAAGACTTGAATTTATGGCGTCGCATGGCGGCAACCGATGAGTGCACGATTTGTCTGCCTATGCGTTCGTGCAGATCGTGGGTTTGCAACGCAACCGCTCGGAGTGGTAATCGTGGGATTTTTTTTATCGTGGAAGTTTTCCTCCCAGTACCCTTGTTGGATATATTCCTATTTCCTCTTCCTATTTCTGTCTAAAACCATGCTCTCCCTGTTTCCTATTTCCTTCTAAAACCATTCTTCGTGTTTCTGTACCAGCCGTGCCTCTCGCACAGGCAGACCCGTGGACCTTCTGCGTACAAAACTATGCATCTATCTAATATAAAACCGTGCTTAATGTTTATGTGGACCTGAGGGGGAAGACTACGAAGGCATCTTTCAGATGGACAAAAAGGCTTCTAAATGTGCTTGGCTTCTAGTAAACAAAATGTGTCCACATGCAACAAATACTTTCAGTGACTTCGGAGAAGAAGATTTTGATAGTAAGAGTTTGAAGTATCCATTCAACTGTGGATGCTGACAGCAGCCTGGAGCTAGAGTGCTTTTGTGTCATCTCTTAGCTGGTCCTGCACATGCCACTCGTTATATAATGGTCGTCCCTCTATCGTAGCAGCACGTCTTTTCCTCTGTTGCTGAGACGTTTCAGCGGAAATACTTTGAACATGAGCCACGACAGTGCAACACTTGATGTAATATTGTGCATCGCTTGTATGCAAGACAGTGCAACACTGGGTGACCTCACGGCCATACCTCCCACAGTGATCGTGTAAGCATAACTACAATGGTGGATCTGCTTTACAAAAGACTGTGCTGCTAGTAACCGCACGGCCGTGCTTCCCTATCGGGATGTACAACCACGGTTGCAACATATGGCCCGATATGCCTCAAGGGTGAGGGTGATGTGGGTCCATATCTCGTACGCGGCGAGGTCCTTCTCGGGTGAGGGTGATGCGGCTCCAAATCTTGTACACGGTGTAAGCGTTCTTTGCAGCGTACTCGATGCGCTTCATGGACAGGGGCATGCACTCCCAGCGCATGTGATTCATGTCTCCCTGCCAGCGGTGCCTCTCTCACACGCACATCCGTGCATGTCCTACGGACAAATTCGTGCATCTTCCTTATATAGAACCATGCTCTAGCTTTACATCACGGGCCTTTGTTTTACATCACGGACCTTTGTTTTATTTGAAACAACCGTCCGTCTGGTGCATCTGTTTACAACCGTGGCCCAACCATGGAAGTGCCGCGTACTCATCCGTGCGTCTGCCTAATAATAAATCTGTGCTCCTGTTTTCCATCATGGACGTTCCTGCCTAAAACCCTCTTTCATATTTCCCGTCTAAAACCATGCTTCGTGTTGCTGTACCAGGTGTGTCTCTCGCACATGCACACCCATGGGTCCGATGCGTACAAACCCGTGCATTTCCGTAGTATAAAACCATGCTTCGTGTTTCTTCTCCCACACGCTCACCCGTGGATCTCCTGCGTACACACCTGTGCATCTGACCGCTTACCTCCCCCCTCCCCACATAAGCCGTTCATGATATTTTTCTTGCATCTGCGCAGTGAATACCTAACCGTCTTTCCAGATCTACCGCACAGAGCTCTGCTCGGACCTCGGAGGCAGCGCCACACCCCGACAAATGGAGATGGAGATAGAGATGGACATGAAGGTGAAGATGAAGATGACGATGGAAATGGAGATGGAGTCCGCTGACTCTAGCAGCAAGAGGGCGAGGCTCAAGCCACCGTCGACACCATCCTCTAGGGTTTCGACGGTGGTCGAAGAGGCAAGAAGCGGCAATGCCCCTCGATCTGAGGAACAAGAAGAGGAATCTGGTACGGACATCATCAGCGCCCTCCCGGACGCAATCCTAGGTGAGATCGTCTCCCGTCTCCCCACCAAGGACGGTTCTCGCACCCAAGTCCTCGCAAGTCGGTGGTGACCCTTATGGGGCCACGCCCCTCTCAATCTACACTGTCATGGGTTGTCTCTCGAAAATGATTCTAACTTGCCCAAAGCAATTATCTCTTCCCACAAGGGCTCCGTCCAGCGACTCTGCGTCCCGGCGTTCTATATATACCGACCATGCACGGTGGACGCCTGGCTAGAATTGGCTGAATTCAGCAAACTCGAAGTCCTTGAGTTCTACTTCTACAACAAAACAAATCACTTCACACCGACCGAACGCTCTACAAACCCCATTCCACCAAAATCAAATTTTAATTTCTCGTTTTCTCTCCACACCGCCAGCTTCACCCGTTGCAAACTAGAGAACAGCCTGGTACAAATGCTTCAATTCCCGTTGCTCAGAAGACTTTCTCTAGTGAGGGTTATAATATCCGATAACGCAATGATCTACAAGACCCACCACTGCTGCCCTGCTCTAGAGTGCTTGTTGTTTGAACCCTTTGACGATCACATGTATCTACGAATAAACTCACAAACCCTTTCAACTTTATGCATTCCTCGCGGAAAAAGAGGCAAGCTCATCATTGAGCATGCCCCTTCACTGAAAATGCTGCTCAATGCTGGTCCAAATTATTTGCGTTTGCAAATAACTGTTCTGTCTGCCCCTAACCTTGACATGGTGGGCGTTATTTCCGATACGGAAGATGAATTCAAGATCGTTCTTGGCTCCACAGTTATTTAGGTACTAAGATTCCACTGTATTTTATTGCCATAGCAGACCATTTTTATGTATTGATGCTATGTTCTACGTGCTTAATGAAGAGCTTGTCCGCAGGAAGCCTATCAACTGTGGTGGATTCTGTCAGGACAGTATCCACCGAAATGCAACTCCTTAACCTGGACAAGGTCATAAGCTTGTTGTGATGCTTTCCATGCCTGGAGAATTTGTATATAAAGGTGAGAAAGCCAGTACAAAACATCCCAGATTTAACCGTTGACAATCTAAGTGCCTTCTGGGCCTTTTATAGGTATTAAAAGTTTTTGATCTTAATGCATATGCATACATATACGGCCGGTAATAAAAGTGTAACAAATCGATGGTCTCGCAAGCACAGGCATTTTCTTGAAGATCATAGCATACGTTTGAAAAATGTAACGTTGGTGGACTTGGATATCACCAATCAAAAATAAGATTTGTGCAATTCTTCGTTCAGAATACAACGCTGCTAGAGACAATCAAGATTAGGAACATATGTGGACCTGAGGGGGAAGACTACGATAGCATGTTTCAAATGGACAAATAGGCTTCTAAATGTGCTCGGCTTCTAGTAAACAAAAGGTGTCCACATGCAACATATTCTTTCAGTGACTTCGGAGCAGAAGATTTTGATACTATGGGTTTGAAGGATCCATTCAACTATGGATGCTGAAAGCAGCCTCGAGCTAGAGTTCTTTTGTGTCGTCACTTAGTTGGTCCTCAACAGAAAACTTTATGGTAACATTTTGCAGTTGTTTTGTATGATATTACCAGGTTGACTATGTGATGTGAAGCAGTGCACAGCTACAAATTATAATTCCTATGAAGCGAAATACCCGCCTGCAAATCGTGCTTCATATCTCCCTGCCAACCGTGCCTCTCGCACACGCATCTTCCTTATGTAGAACCGTGCATCTGCTTCGGACACACCGGTGCATCTCCCTATACGTACATCTTACTAACAAAAAACCGTGCCTATATTGACGTAAAACCATGTCTTTACTGACGTAAAACCGTGCTTCAATTTAAACCCCATTAATTCTATGATTTAATTGCCATGCTTACACGTACACATACGTCCGTGACTCTATTTAATGTTAAACCGTGCTTCTACTGTTGTAACGTACCCACTATCACGTTCACTGATGCAGAACAATCTAGAAATAAGCTTATTGCCCGCTGATGACGTACCTCCGCTTCATTGCAAACATGCCTCATCCACCCATCAAGCTCTTGCGTCGATACTAGTCTCATGAACCCTGGCACTCGCCTTCCTCCCCTCTAATAGTTTTATGTATACATACAGAACTTCGAAAAGAAAAGGGCGATATCATAAAACCCTAACACTCATTACAGATCCACCGCACACAGAGCTTCAGCGGAGGCGCAACGGACATGGAATCGGCTGCCTCCAGCAGCAAGAAGACGACATTCGCGCCACCACGGAGGTCGGTTGTACATCTGCCGATGAGGAGGGCAGAGTGTCCTTCCACTAGGTGCAAGGATAGGAGGGGAGAGTGTACGCTCCCTAGGAGCATGCACTGGTGGGGCGAGTGCCCATCCACTATATCTGAGGAACAAGAAGGTGAATCTTCTAAGTGATGCATCAGTGACCTCCCAGACGCCATCCTTGGCGAGATCATCTACCATCTGCCCCTCAACGATGGGATCCGCACCCAAGATGTCGCCTCTCGGTGGCAAAATCTATGGCGCACCGCTCCGCTGAACCTCGACTGTCGTGAGATCCCGGTCACTCGTGTCTTTAACACTCTGGAAACAATCAGGTGCAAAATAATCTGCATTCTGCCCACCAAGGAGGTAGACCAGACCACTCACATCAGAACTCAATTCCAACCTTTCAACATCGACTGCCGTTTAGAATCTGCCGCCGATGATATCATCCCTCCTAGAGCCATTATGTCCGGCCACGAGGGGTCCGTTCACCGCCGATGCATCCCAACGAGCTACCTCCAGTCCCAACCCAGTGTCGTTGATGAGTTGCTCCAACCCAATCTTGGGGAGATTGACATTCATCTTGGCTCGCATCGTCCTGTTGCGCACGTTCGAGTGGAACGCGGCAATCACCGCTGCGGGATGGATCTCTGGGATGTTGCGGTGCACTCGGCTAAATCTTTGGATATACTTTCTCAAGGTTTCTCTCTCCTTTTGCGGGAGGACTTGGAGATCGCTGGGCTGGCCTGGTTCTTGATGACCACCAGCGAAGGCGCCAATGAACTCGTTGCATAGATCAGCCCAAGACGAAATGGAATTCTCCGGCAGGTGCATCAGCCATGATCTCACATTTGGCTTGAGTGCCAAAGGGAAATAGTTGGCGAGCACCTTTTCATCTCTTCCTCCCGCATCTTGAACAGCTATTGTGTATATGCCCAAGCACTCCGCAGGGTTCAGCTTCCCGTCGTATTTCTTAGGTAGCTCAGGCTTGAAAGCTCGGGTCGACAGTCAGCGGACCCGTCGCAGCTCGCTAGTGAAGGCAGGGCAACCAACCTCGTAAGGAAGGTACCCGCCAGCACTGGGTGCGGGGTCGCCGACGTCTGGACTGTTGCGCTTGTCGGATTGACGGTGCGCTTCCCGGCGTCGCTCGATGGTGATGCGCGCGTCTTCTTTCCGCCGGTCTTCAAGGACACGCTGTTGATCCTGGCGGTCGCGCGGTCCAGACTAGACTATGGACGCCTCGTCGTGCTCATCAGCATGCAAAGCTTGCTGCGGCTGCCTCTGGGCCTGTTGTCGCGGAGGGGACTGCACCATTGGGGTGGCCCCTTCGACGCGCTCGCCGCCCCGGGCCGTTGTTCCTGTTCGCGTACGTTGCGATGGCTCTGCATGCTGGGTCTTGTTGGCTTCAACGAAGGAAATCAAACTTTGAATGGTGGCTCTCCATTCGTTCATCTTATCGACCGCTGGCATGAAATTGAGCAGCATCTGGACTCGCGCCATGGCCCCCTCTGCGGTGCTCGGCATGGCGAAAGAGGCGGACCGCGATGTCGCTTGACTCTTGGTAGGGCCAAGAGAAGTGTCACCGCATCCTTGATGACATGCACCACTCGCCGGAGCTTTCTGGTGGTCAGTGGGCCGATCCTGTGGGGCTGCGGCTCCGTTGGGCGCCCCATCCCGTTCTGCACGAGGTGCACGCCCAACAATCTCGCTGGCGACGGGCGTGGCCGGAGGGTCACGGCTCGCACCGGACCGGGCGCCGCTGAGGCGGCCCCGGCCATCCGCGCGGCGGCGAGGTGATGAACGGATGTTTCCCTCGCCCGTGGCATCGGGGCCAAGCTCGCCATGTTGTTGCAGTAGTTGCTCCTCTCCGGCGCCTCCTACTCCATCTCCGGCCGCGAAGGGCTGGACGGGGGCGCCGCCTGCGCCGACCTCGTCGTCCACGATGCCCGCCGGCGGCCGCGTGTGAGGGAACCTTCGAAGTGGAGGGATATGTGGCCGCACCGGATTTCTTCTTGGGAGCCATTGTCGAAGAAGATGACGATGGAGATCGATTCGCCGTTCACGAACTCGGGTTCGCGCAAATGATGCATGCCCCCTACCTGGCGCACCGAAGATGTCGGGGCACGGATTCTCACGATCACCTATCGGACCTGAGGGTCCCTTGTGGTTCGGCAAGGGGGGTCACGTTGCACGAAGAGAGAAGAGCATGAGACGGTGCGACGATCAGGACACAGGCATTTTACCCAGGTTCGGGCCGCTGCTAAGCGTAAAACCCTACTCCTGCTTTTGGTGGATTGATTGGAGGAACACGAAGAACGCACAGCGCCTAACCCCGGCAAGGACTGCTGTCGGGGAAAGAGCCGCTACGCGAGTACAAGTGTTCGGGGGTACGAATTCCTAACCTTGAGCTAGGTTGCCTTGGGCCTCCTTTTATAGTGCAAGGGGCTACCACAATGGCAAAAGAGTCATTATCTATCGATTAGATAGCTAAGCAGAGCTGTCATACCTAACTCTGGCATTTAGGACAAAATGCCATGATTACCTGCCTAGGTGGCACTCGGGGGCGCATCCCTGGCAAGCTCTTGCCACCGCTTGGCCGGTCGTTGCTTATGGTCTTGACATGCTGCAGGGCAGGTGTCAACCGAACATAACTTGCATTCCGATGTGTCGCCACGTGCTTAGCGAGATATGATTAGCCGCCAGAGGGCTCCACACCGCATCGATAAGTGATAGGCGTAGCGATGTGGTGGAGCGGTGGCTAGCTGGCTCGCGCCTGCCAGGGAGTGGCTTGCCGGGTCTTCTGGAAGGTGTGCATGCTTTGGTCCCAGGCAAGCATCGGGGACGTACTTGGCGCGTTGCAGTCTGGGCTTGGGCTGCGGCGTTGAGCTTGTTGAAGACTTGTCTTGATCATTCGCTGGGTTTTTGCTTCTACTGCCTGTGCATAAGTCAGGGGCACTGGGTACCCCTGTACTAGTGCACCGACAAAAACCATGCACGCAGACGCAACAAGTCCGTGCACGGTCACTTTTAAAATACAACAATATCGTGCCGTGGCTTCACACGCTACCGTGACTGTACAGCCAGCACACTAAACGGTGTCAGCAGAAAAATCTCAAACAGACGGGAGCTCCAACTGACCGGGGCACAGACGTGGCTCTACACAACGAGGTTTTGTGCCCGTGCTGGCTCCACACCCGTGCCCCCGCGAGACAGTGATCGACGGAAACACTAGTGCACGGACGTGGGCCAACACAACAAGGATCCGTGCCCATGCCGCCTGAACACCCGTGCCCCACAAAGAGAAGGGGTTAAAACATCTCCTCTGATGCCTGCAAAACCATGCACGCAGGCGCAACAAGTCCATGCACGGTCACTTTTAAAATACAACAATGTCGTGCCCTGGCTTCACACGCTACCGTGACTGTACAGCCAGCACACTAAATGGTGTCAGCTTAAAAATCTCAAACAGATGGGAGCTCCAACTGACCGGGGCACAGACGTGGCTCTATGCAACGAGGTTCTGTGCCCGTGCTGGCTCCACACCCGTGCCCCCGCGAGACAGTGATCAACGGAAACACTCGTGCACGAACGTGGGCCAACGCAACAAGGATCCGTGCCCGTGCTGCCTGCACACCCGTGCCCCACCGAGAGAAGGGGTAAAAACATCTCCTCTGATGCCTGCAAAACCATGCACGCAGACGCAACAAGTCTGTGCATGGTCACTTTTAAAATACAATGATGTCGTGCCCGGGCTTCACACGCTACCGTGACTGTACAGCCAGCACACTAAATGGTGTCAGCGGAAAAATCTCAAACAGACGGGAGCTCCAACTGAATGCCGCACTGACGTGTCTCTACACAACGAGGTTCTGTGCCCGTGCTGGCTCCACATCCGTGCCCCCAGGAGAAGTGATCAACGGAAACACTAGGGACCTCTCTAGCTTCACATGCAGGACCTCTCTGACCGTATATGAAAATAGAAACACGACGATGCCTCCGCATAACATAGCATTAACATTATAAGTCCCTTCTGATAAATGTACAGTCGTGACTTCACGGTTCCAACAACCATGCCTTTTACGACGTTCATTTTATGCAACGGATGACTGTCTTACAAAATCACAATAATATAAAAGGACACATACGCTAACGCTCGGAAAATAGATCGGGGTCCTTACTCTCTACTTGTTCTACCCCGCGACATTCATGTTGAGTTGCCGACTGCGAAGTTCCTGTATCTCCTTCTGCATCGCATCCACGAGCTTCATCTTCTCCAGCCCCTCCTGCGCCATCTTCTCCATTGCGTCCATGGTGAAGAATTTCTCTTTCCGAGCGTGGATGATCTCCTTCAAGTCCTCGACACGTTGCTTTGTAGCAGCAACGGAATCCTCCATCAGCTCTTGCTGCTGGATGCGTAGCTTTGCCATCTCATCCATAAGATCGACGTTGATGGCGATGGTCTTATTCACCAAGGCATTGCTATTCTTGAAAAGCTCTGCAAAGGAGGTGATATCCACCATCAACTGGTCGCGCTCCTTACGGAGTTCCAAGATGACGTCGAGGGCCTCCTCAAGCGAGGTACTGCTCTTATCCTCCAACTTCACCCAGCCAGCGATCAACTCCTTCTGCTTATTTAGCCCAGCGACCAATTCGGCAAGGGGACCTGTCATATCAGCATCTTCACCTCCGAGAGGAATGCGCTTCTGAGAGCCTTGGCCTGCCTCTGGACCTGTCAGATCAGCCTCTTCACCTCTGAGACGAATGCGCTTCTAAGACCCTTGACCTGCCCTTGAGGCCTCCGCGTCCCGACGGGACCTCTCAGCTCTTTCTGCCTTCCTCGTCAGCGCTCCCTGGTTATTTCTCAACCCAGAACTGCTCCCATGGGCCATGGCAGACGCAAGGAGCTACGAACAAGGGAGGCTACTCTTTTCTGTTCGGGGCTATGGACGAGGAAGAATGCGCAGAGATTATGGAGTAGCTACCTTTTATAGCACTAATAAGGTGCAACTTGAAAAGACGTGTTGCAATTATTTACTGCAGCACAGTAATTCGTAACAGAAACGTACCGCTGGCACATAGCAAACGACTCCTCGAATTCTAACAATCTATATTGAAATCCTCGACTTCTGCGTGCCTGCAAAAACACTGCTCCCCCTTCTAGTCTCACCAAGAGTTTGTCTGCATTCCGGCGCCGGTCTGTATTCCAGTGCGCGTTTCAGCGTCCGTTTGTATTACAGCGTGCCTCTATACTGTAGTATGATAGTGTGCATCTTGTGCTTGCAAAACCGTGATACACAAAGAGGCTCAAGTCCGTGCCCAGTCACTAAACCGTGCACGCAAAGGATGTCGTTCCTTTGCTTCACAGACAACCGTGCATGTACAGCCAGTACACTAAACGGTCCTACGCAGGGGACAAATCTCCTACAATCAGGGGCACGAAGTGGCCCTGCGCAACGAGGTGTCGTGTCCTTTCTGCCTTCACATCCGTGCCTCCCAAGACGGTGATCGACGAAAATACAGGGGGGGTAAAACATTTCTTGTGATGCCTGCAAAACCATGCATGCAGACGCAAGCCCGGTCATTGTTAAACTACAAGGAGTCGTGCCCTGGCTTCACACGCGACGGTGACTGTACAGCTAGCACAATAAACGGTGTCATCTTAAAAATCTCAAACAGATGGGAGCTTGAACTGAACGGCGCACGGACGTGGCTCTACTCAACGAGGTTCTGTGCCCGTGCTGGCTCCACATCCGTGCCCCCAGGAGACAGTGATCGACGGAAACACTAGGGCAAAGACGTGGATTTACTCAAGGAGGTATTGTGCCCTTGCTGGCTCCACATCCTTGCCCCCAGGAGACAGTGATCGACAGAAACACTAGGGCATGGACGTGTCTCTACTCAACGAGGTTCTGTGCCCGTGCTGGCTCCACATCCGTGCCCCCAGGAGACAGTGATCGACGGAAACACTAGGGCACGTACGTGGCTTTACTCAACGAGGTTCTGTGCCTGTGCTGGCTCCACATCCATGCCCCCAGGAGACAGTGATCAACGGAAACACTAGGGCATGGACCTGTCTCTACGCAACGAGGTTCTGTGCCCGTGCTGGCTCCACATCCGTGCCCCCAGGAGACAGTGATCGACAGAAACACTAGGGCATGGACGTGTCTCTACTCAACGAGGTTTTGTGCCCGTGCTAGCTCCACATCCGTGCCCCCAGGAGACAGTGATCGACGGAAACACTAGGGCACGGACGTGTCTCTACTCAACGAGGTTCTGTGCCCGTGCTGGCTCCACATCTGTGTCCCCAGAAGACAGTGATTGATGAAAACACTAGGGCACGGACGTGGCTTTACTCAAGGAGGTTATGTGCCCTTCCTGGCTCCACATCCGAGCCCCCAAGAGACAGTGATCGACGGAAACACTAGGGCACGGACGTGGCTCTACTCAAACGAGGTTCTGTGCCGGTGCTGGCTCCACATCCATGCCCTGGCTTCACATGCTACCGTGACTATACAGCCAGCGCACTAAACGGTGTCAGCGGAAAAATCTCAAACAGACGGGAGCTCCAACTGTCCGGTGCACAGACGTGGCTCTACGCAATGAGGTTTTGTACCCGTGCTGGCTCCACACCCGTGCCCCCGTGAGACATTGATTGACAGAAACACTGGAGCACGGACGTGGGTCAACGCAACAAGGAACCGTGCCCGTGCTGCCTGCACACCCGTGCCCCACCGAGAGAAGGGGTAAAAACATATCCTCTGATGCCTGCAAAACCATGCACGCAGATGCAACAAGTCCGTGCACGGTCACTTTTAAAATACAACGATGTCGTGCCCTGGCTTCACACGCTACCGTGACTGTACAGCCAGCACACTAAACGGTGTCAGCGGAAAAATCTCTAACAAACGGGAGCTCCAACTGACCGGGGCACAGACGTGGCTCTACGCAACGAGGTTTTGTGCCCGTGCTGGCTCCACACCCGTGCCCGTGCCCCCGCGAGACCGTGATCGACGGAAATACTGGTGCACGGACGTGGCCCTTGGCAAGGAGGTTCCGTGCCCATGCTGGCTGCACACCCGTGCCCCACTGAGAGAAGGGGTAAAACCATCTCCTCTGATGCCTTCAAAACCGTGCACGCAGACGCAACAACTCCGTGCACGGTCACTTTTAAAATAAAACTATGTCATGCACTGGCTTCACACGCTACCGTGACTATACAGCCAACACACTAAACGGTGTCAGCAGAAAAATCTCAGATAGACCGGAACTCCACCTGAACGGTGCACGGACTGGAATGATCGCAGCCACGTCCAGCGCAACGATCTCCAACACACAGGGGCACGCACGTGGCCCTGTCCAGTCAAGGTTTGTGCCCCGGGGGTCTGCATATCCATGCAACCTTTGAGTGTGACGGACGAAAGACGTGCACCAAGGGAGATCCACAAATGTCTCCCCTATGCTTGCAAAACCATGCACCCAGAGGCTACAAGTCCGTGCACGGTCACTGTTAAAATTGCAGCACACGGCCGTGCCTGTACAGCGTAACAATCTTCAACACATAGGGGCACGGAAATGTGTCAGTCGAAACATTAAAAAACAGAGTTATATTTTTTTTAGTGGCGTCACCGCAGTAAAAAAAAGAATAGCGTCACACCCACTGACGGTTGAGAACCAAGCAAAAAATGAGCCGGCTGTTCACCAATCTTGATGCAAGATTACTTACGGTTCCATCGTTTCCCCCACTCCCTGTACTATGTCTTCCTTCTCCATTCCCCATGGAAAAAACGAGCCGGCTCTTCACCAATCTTGATGCAGGATTCAGGTCGGTTCCCTCGCTCTCCCTACTACAGTCTCCCTTCTTGTTTACCCAATCGAAAATCTCAAACACTTCCCCTCGCGCATGCTCTGCTCTTCTCCTTCTCAAGCAAGCGGAATTCGAAACCCCACTAGCCTCGCCGGTAACCGCCGCCGAGATTCGCCAACCACCCTCCACTCCGACACAAGCACTCAAAAGGTGCCTGCCACAAAATCCCCTCATGGCGCCGGCGACCGTCGACGAAGAACTACGCTCGCAGAACCAGCGGCCGAGATAACAACAAAGAGCAACGATAGAACGAGCGGATGGATTCGAGGAGTCCCTCACGCGAAACCAAAGGTAAACATTTCTGCATTCCATCCCGTTGCACGAGGTCGCTCGTAGTATCGATTTCCCCGCCTTGCACGAGCAGAAACCCTAGCAGCCGCACCAAATCTGTTTTCGAATACCCTGTTTCAACTTATCTAACAAGTAGAAATAACGTAGGAAAATAGTTACCCACGATTGTTTACATATCTACATCTGATCCATTTCAAATTACGTGCCCCTGATTTTTAAAATCCGTGATCCATGTGTAGGTGCGTCTGTGCTTCAAGCATCAAACAAACTATGCCTATACAGATTATATCAATTTTTCCACACTATGGGTACCTAATTTGCTATGAAATCCAACTCGGTCCCTGACAGCACGTCGTTTTACATGCAGAAATGGCTCGTGTGAAGGACTTCATGGATAATGAGCAACAGAAAATAGGTAATATTGTTGATTCAATAGTCATACATGCACAGCATGCAGTCAATAAAGGTAACTGTTATCGTCCAACTGTGCTTCTAAGTGACAACTCTTTTCTGCTCTACCGTTATTCCAATGGCAAACAGATGCTGCAATCCAATGACAACTATTTTAAAATGCTTGCATAGTACCTTATTTTCACCGAAAGGCATTATATCTCATTGTATAATCCATTGGTATGATTTAGAATTATGTATTATTGTTTATAGTCAATATTGCGTCACAAACCTTATCTGCTATCTCGAAAATAAGCAGGGCACGAAGACGCTGATATTCAAACAATCATCTCTCAAATTAATACGGAATTCCCAAAAAGACGCTGCATCTCTCCTGGCCAACCAGGAACAAGGACGGGACCAAGCAAGCACAAAAAGGCACCTACCACTGTACCACGGCCACAAAAAAGCATAGTAACTTACAGCAGGAAAAAAGCAAAAGAATCCAAGCAAAAGAGACAGCCAGAAAGCACGGATGCTGATAATCTTGCAGAAAAGACACATAAGAGCAAGAAAAACACTGAGCCATTGGTCGCGAGTGATACCTTGAAGCAACAGCCAAAGCCTCTAATGGTAATCCCGCCACCCCATGAAGCAAAACCATCCACAAACAAAAAAAATCGACAGGAAGAACAAAAACAAACAACAGCACAGTCAAGAAGGAGACGATTCTGAAAACAGAGTTTCACAGGAGTCCAGTGGTACCAGTGTCAACACAAATAGTGACAATGATTTCAATCCTGCACATGGCAGCGATGCCGAAGAGGACGACAATGATCATGTAAGAGATAATTTCTCTACAAGTATTTGTTGCCACTGTCTAGCACTGAAAATAGAACGGTACTTCCTAACAAAACATTTGTTTCTATTTTTTCTGAAACAGGAAAATACAAACCAAAAGAGGACAAAGAGGAAAAGGACAAGCGGAAAACAATTGGCACCGAAGATAGGCAATGAAGCAAATAAAACACAAACTGAGGAAAAATGTCAAATCAAGGCAGGAGCTGCATTTGTACAGGTCAAGCAAGCATGGGGAATATTGAAAGAACGTCACCGACAAGATGTTAGGTTGGCTGGATTTGGCAGCATAGAGAACTGCAAAATAACATGCTCAATCAACAAGAACCTCGCAGCATACATCTACAAAAATATGGACACAAACAACATGACGATAAGCTTCGATGATGGCGACGAAGACAAGGAAATAAGAATTACCAAGGAAGGCATCCATAAAGTTTTTGGATACCCGAACGGCAACAAGAAGTCAGCACCAAGGCCAATGAATTGCTTAGAATCAATGAAGGAGCTCCAGTCAGAACTTGACTTCAAAAATACTGAGTTCAAACATTCAGATCTAATTGAGAAACTAAAGCAGCTTGTAGAAATAGATCGAGAAGAAGAAAACAAGAAGGAAGTCAAAATCTTTTTCCACATATTTTTCAATAAGGTTGTCTATGGAACAACCTTCCCTCGCTACAGCAGACAAGCAGTAATGGTCAGGAATATGAATTATGTAGATATGCCGCAGATGGATTTCTGCCAGGTCATTGTCGAAACGATCCAGGATTGAGTCATTAATTGGCAAAAATTCAAAAAGGGTCAAAAATGAAACCAAGACCACCTCTATGGCTTGGCGCAAGGACCGGTAATCATGTACCTCGACTCCCGGTTGTTACCAAACACAAGAGAAATGAACAGAATATCTAAAAGAATGAACAAAAGTTCAACGCCCAGAGCAAACTATCTTGATGAGAAAGATCTAAAGAAGATAGCTCAAGAAGACATGAAGAAGGATGGAAAAGGACGTCCAGATGACTATGAATTTGGCAAGATACATGTATGTTGGCTCTGTTGTCTATGAATTCCTCATACCATGTAAAAACACTGCTCATTCCAAAACAATGCAGACATGGAAAGGGACATCAGATAGGATATTCTACACGAATCACGGAAACACAAGATCACCTTCAACTTCAATGCAACTGGTACCAGCACAGGGTAAGAGACATGACCAGCAAACGACAAAACTGCTACAAGCTCCACCCAAGCTTAGGCAGGGAGCAACAGCCAGCACCAGAATGAGAAGCGAACACGAGACAAGCAGCAGCAAAGGATTTGAAGAAGCGTTCGAAAAGATCAACAAAATGTTGAAAAAATTGCTTGACAAAGCAACACGGTTACCCGCGATAAGGCAGAATAATGTCGCAGAATGCACTGAAGATGAGACAAATTATGACCAAATAGCCAGAGAAACACTGATAAACCAAACGGTGGCACTAATTGATACTTTCAATCAACACAATGCCTATCAGCGCATGATTCGCAACAGGAACCTGACAGCAATAGTGCAAACAGTTCAAGAGCCACTGAGAAGAACGAGAAAAAGAGCTAATGAAGAAGAAGAGAAAGAAGAGAGAATCAAAAGAACCAGAACACAAAAGATGACAGTTGAAAACCTAGTCAGAACTGAGAAGAAGCAGCTAAAAGACAATCAAGACCAGGAGCGCAAGCGCATAAAAGTCTTACCACAAAAGACATGGAAGAAGAAAACCAAGGAAGACAAGTAGAACAAGTAACAGACGAAGAGCGCAAAAAGTAACCCAGGTAAACATACACAATAAACAACACCACTGTCTTATTCTGCACGCTCTTGCCATACTTGAAATGAAAACATTTGTGTTTCAAACTTTTAGGCACGTGACAAGAGCATGCCACACAAAAAGGAAGACCAACAACGTGATACTGGCGACAACAGTGAGCACGAGCATCCAAAGAACAAATCATCTGTCATCTCTGCAGATTCGAGAGAACTCTCAAGGAAAGGCTCATCCTCGGGCATTGTAACCATCCAAAAAGTGAGTATAAACAGACTTCTTCCTTTGTATAAGCTGGATACGTATGTGTTTTACAAACTAACAAACTTGAAACGAAATATAGACTCGGCTGGACAAGAAACAACAAACAAGTCCAATAGGGATAGGCTCAAGCAACGATAGAGCACAAGATGAACAAAAACAACAACAAGAAAACAGTAAAGAGGTGACCTTCCATAACCAACTTCCCCACATACTATAGGTCCAAACAAAATGTACCACAAAACTAACGATGTTTCATACCCAGGTATTACAAGAACAGGAAATACTAGAGGATGCTGTGCAAAGCCACACTCAAGCTGAAGTTACTCCTGATACAGAGGTACAAGCCTCAGGGATGGCAGTTGATGACAAACTGGAACCTTTTTTACCACAAAAAGAAGTAGCAGCGGAGTCAGAGACAAACACCACAACGACCGACGGACGGGTAAATAAAAAGACAAGAAAAAACCTTTCTCGGATATTTATCCTGGGATCCGGTTTATTACAATGAATGTTTTTATCTGAATGGACACAGGAAACGAACGAGACCAGTGCTGCAAAAGAACGACAAGTAACACAAAAAGTGGAAACCAAAAAATCAGGGGAGCTTGTCAATACAATAGAACCAAGAGCTGTAACCGAAGAGCAACCTTCACTTGACACACAAAAACTAGGAGAGATCCCACACGCACCAATGACTGAAGAGGTAAAGTTGTACAAGAGTTATAAGAGATCGCACATTCCAAATGAAGCTCTGTCGTTACTTACAATTTTGGTTCAACGAACAGGAAAAAGAAATAAACGGAAGAATCGGCATAGAACAGCAAGACAATGCTATCACCGGAGACAAAGAACAGTTATTACAAATAACAGACGCTGCAGATTACACTGCAGAAGAACCAGGACCTTCACTAGACGAAGAAGAAGCACTAGATGAAGAAGAAGAAGCAAAAATACAAGGCACAGACTAGGACACAAACACTGAACAGGTGAACACAACCAACCAACAATTCCTGTTTCTACATCATTTTTTTTAAATTGGTAGTCAAGGAAGAAATACAATCCCTAATAATTACTTTTTAGTTTCAACAGACATAACAAACAAAGCACAGTACTGATGTTGTACACATGTTGTAGTCTCATCACTTCCCAAGAAAAATGAACCGCAAAACTCACCATCTTTCATCTCCAAGTACTACAAGAGCAGGAAAGACAACAGGCAACCCAGGTTGAACCCGGATCTCATGATGAATCTAAGTCACATCAAAGCCGCACTCAAGACGAAGTTGCTCCTGATACGGAGGTACAAGCCTCAGAGATGGCAGCTGATGACAAGCTCCTGGAACTTGGTTTACCTCAAAAAGAAATAGCAGTGCAGGCAGACACAAACACCACAATGACCGACGGACAGGTAAAATAAAACGACAATAAAAACATTTCTCGGATATTTATCCTGGGATCCGGTTTATTACAATGACATTTTTATCTGAATGGATGCAGGAGACAAACGAGACCACTGCTGCAAAAGAACAACAAGAAACACGACAAGTGGAAACCGAAAAATCAGGGGAGCTTGTCAATACAACAGGACCAAGTGTTGTAACCGAAGAGCAATCTTCACTTGACACACAAAAACTAGGAGAGATCACACAGGCACCAATGACTGAAGAGGTAAAGTTGGACAAGAACTATAAGAGATCGCACATTGCAAATGAAGTTCCATCATTATTTACATTTTTGGTTCATCAAACAGGAAAAAGAAACAAACAAAAGCATCGTCATAGAACAGCAAGACAGTGCTGTCAGCGAACACCAAGAACAAGTCTTACAAAAAACAGACCCAGGAACTTCAGTAGATGAGGAAGAAGAAGCAAGAGTACAAGGCACAGCCCAGCTCACAAACACTGAAGAGGTCAACACAACCACCAAATAATTCCTGTTTCTACAAAATTTAAAAAATAATTGGTGGTCAAGGAACAAATACAGTCCCTAATAATTTCTTTTTAGTTTGAACAGCCGCAAGAAACAAAGGAGAGTACCGACGTTGTACACGTAAGCGAGCAACCAGAAGAGGTCAACAAACAAGGAGAACATATTCTTCCAATGGCATACAACGCTGACACTGGAGAAACAAAACATTCACTCAGCGAGAGAGAAGTACCAAGGACTACAACGGCAACAGGATCTGAAGAGGTAAATTTACACAAGCTGCTTCTATGAATTAAAAAAATAGCTCCCCAGGCAC
The DNA here is from genome assembly GCA_039707655.1 of Elymus sibiricus. Taxonomy (NCBI): domain Eukaryota; kingdom Viridiplantae; phylum Streptophyta; class Magnoliopsida; order Poales; family Poaceae; genus Elymus; species Elymus sibiricus. The sequence continues at coordinate 180,328,410 of CM077673.1, read as the reverse complement.
AAATGAACTCACATTTTAAATTACCTCTTTCATTGAACAGCCGCAAGAGAAAGAAGAGCACACTGCCAATGACCAACAAGCAATAGGATCACAGGACACGGCACCGGCGACAACGTCTGAAGAGGTTGTATTCCACAAGCTGCTTATATAAAATTATATATCGCAATTTTATTTTGATTTAACTACACATCTCCGTGTTAACACAGAAAGCCCAAGAAGATGAGCTCAACCATACACAAATTGAAGCAAATCTTCAGAGTGTTCTGGACAAAAACGAGAATGCAACAGAAAATGCACAGGAGGGACCTCACGACACACCAGGACAGGAAAGTAACGACAAAGGACAAGGTACAACTCATAGCAGCAAATCAGGAAATTAAAATTATTATTCCAACTACTCTAACAACATAACACAAAGTACCAACTACTGCAGTGCCAATTAAACCTAAAATCATGTCCTCTTCAGGTACAAAAGGCAGCAAAGACAATGAGCCCACGAAAAAACCATCGAAAAAATATACAATGTTGTATGCAGCAGGCAATGGACAGACGAAGAAAAGTAAGTCCATGTTACTTCAACAGAATAAATTATTTCAATATTTTTTTCCTGTGAACTAATATATCCTTTCTCTCTATCTCTCTCTGTATGTATATATATATATATATATATATATATATATATTGCAGAAATGATGATTTCATAATAACGAACAATCTGGAAACCAAGATCGGAGATGCTGCCAGAAGCTTCAGAGATGGTAATGTGGTTGTGACGCCCCCGATTTCGACCGTACGCTAAACATACACGCAATGCGTATGACCAATATTAGGGACTCACTGATTGATATCACAACACAACACTAGACACAAATTAAAGTCATACAGCTTCATATTACAAGCCAAGGGCCTCGAGAGCTCGAATACAAAGCTCGACAAAGCACGAGTCAGCGGAAGCAAAAATAATATTTGAGTACAGACATAAGTTAGACAAGTTTTTCCTTAAGAAGGCTAGCACAAACATAAGCAGCGGATCGAAAGAGGCGAGGCCTCCTGCCTGGGAACCTCCTAACTACTCCTAAGCGTCGGCACTCTCCACGTAGTAGTTGGCTCCAGCGGTAGTGTAGTAGTCGTCTCCGGCGTACTCCATCTCCTGGGCTCCGTCGTCTGATCGCAGAATCGTATCGAGGGGGAAAGAGGAAGCAAAGCATCGGTGAGTACTCATCCAAAGTACTCGCAAGACTGACATCAGAACTATGCTAAGTATGCATCAGTATCAAGGAGTGGGGTTATATCTGGACTGACTGCAGAAAGCAAGAGTAGGGGGAAGGCCTAGTCCTATCGAAGACTAGCATCTTCAACATCTTGCAGCATTAGAAGAGAGTAGACTGGTAACTCATATATAGTCATATTATTGTAGCAATTTTATTAAGTAACCACGCCCAGAGATTCTTCCTCGACTCCCTGCGAGGAAGCAATCTCGGAGCCACAATTCATTTCAGATTAAATCACAATTATAGTTGTATAAGGTCAAGGCACAACTCCAAGTCGTCCTGTTATCGTGGACACGGCTATTCGAATAGATTATTCATCCCTGCAGGGGTGCACCGCATTTCCAACACGCCTGATCACCTTCGGCCGGACACACTTCCTGGGTCATGCCCGGCATCGGGATAGGAGCACGTCGTCGCCCGACCTAGGCTCAATGAAGAGGCCAGCCCGCCGGTCTAAATCCTAAGCGCGCAGGTTCGTGGGCCCACTTGCCCTTGCGCTCCTGCACGATGCGTGGGCGGCCGGAAGCAGACCTAGTACACTCCAGTCCAAGAGTTGCACCGTCCAGTCCAATCCGGCGCGCGCCGCTCCATTGCTGACGTCCGAAGAGCTTCGGCTGATACAATGACGCTGAGTACCCATAACTTCTCCCACGCGATGGTTTGGTGTGTAAAAAGGCCAACGACCCAACTCAGATCAAATACCCAACCCATTAGCATTTTATTAATGCGGGGCAATCGCGACCCATAAAGTGCGGTCCCGTCACCCCGTCTCGAGGATGTGTGGCAAGGGCCTCTCCTGCCAATCCACGCCTCAACATAACCTTTTGGATGCCTTACCGGCCCATCCCACCACATCTTTCACACGGGTAACCTTGGGGCCGACCCGTCTCAAGACTGTCGGGAACTCAGGTCCACCTCAACCAGGGTGGTACCGCCTGTCCCTCCAGTCCTGTCTTTCACATGTAAACAAAGTCAAGTTGAAGTAATGGTGTGTTTATACACCAAGTGGATATCCGAGAATCACCCTCGATGGATCCCACTCGAGGTATGTGTATGACAAGAGTCGCTATCGATAAATGGGAAGGAGGAATCACCCTCGATACCCACGACCGATTAGCTACGCTATAGAATTAACATCGGGAGTGCCAAGTGAGGTATCACCCTCGGCACCCGATAGTAGCTCTGCAGTGCCATACTTAAGGGGTGTGCGGTGATGTGAGGGGCCTGGCTCGTCGGTCGGTTGACCGAGTCTTCGGGTCGTCGAGTCGTCGATGAAGAAGCAAGAGCAACTGGGACTAAGGGGGGTCTCAGGGGATTCACTGACCAACCTATACTAAGCAGTTGATATGATTGCAGGTATAGTAGCAGTTTATCAGAAACAGGCTATGCATCAGAATAGGAGCTAACTAATACAGTAGCAAATTCTAATGCAAGACTGAGAGGGAAAGAAATGGGCGATATCAGAATGCTCAAGGGGGGGTTGCTTGCCTTGCTGCTCTGCGGCAAAGGGCTGATCGTCAACGGTGTAGTCGTACCCGGCAGCACCGTCAGTCTCGGAGTCTACCGGAGAGAAGAGGGGGGACGAATAATAAATATAAAGTAGACAAATGCATCACGATGCATGACATGACAATATGCAGAGCTAGGTATGCACTAACGCAGTACTACACGTTGCAGACGGAGCAGGAGAATATCTGACGATATTTCCCGGGTCTCTGGCTATTACCGGACAGATGATCCTAATGCTAAAATGTCCATGTTCATCATGCTAAGAGCATGTGACAGATGAACGGACAGCGTATTCGGATTCGTGGGATTTTTCTGATCAACTTTCATGTATAAAACTTTTTCATCCGAGTTACGGATTATTTTATATTAAATTTTAAAGTTTTATTAATATTCAGAAATTAAAATAGATTATTTTTAATCCAATAAATATATATGACATCAGCATGATGTCATGCTGACATCAGCAGTCGACTGGTCAAATTGACCAGTGGGTCCCACATGTCATTCTCACCGGATTAATTAAGTTTAATTTATATTAATCAGATTTAATTAAGGGGGTGAGACCCACCTGTCATTCCCTAATTAAATCAATTAATTAACAGAATTAATTAATAGTTTTAATTAATATTAGGTTAGGTTAATTAACATAATTAACTTTAATTAAACTGATTAATTAATTAATTAATTAAGTTTTTATTAATTCATTTTCTATTTTCTATATTTATTTATTTATTTATTTTTAAACGTTCTGGGCGTGGGGCCCATTGTCTTACGGGGGGGTTAGTGGGGGGCTAATCCCCACTAATCAACAGGGGCGAGGCCCTGGCCAGGGGGGGGCGCCGCAGGGCCAGGGGCCACCGGTGGTGGTGGCCAGCCGGCGACAGGGCCACACAGGGCGGCGACGGGCGATGGGGAGCGCCGGACAGGCGTAGCGGCGACGGTTGCCGGGCGCGCGTGCGGGCGGGGAGCGAGCGGGGCCGGCGAGGTGGCTGCGGGCGCGGCAGCAGCGGGCGAGGGGAAGGGTGCGGGCGGTCGGGGCGCGGCCAGACGCGGCGAGCGGCGTACGGCGGCGCTAGCGAGGTGAGGGGAGGGGCGCGGCGACGGGAGGCCGGAGCGGGCGCGAGCGCGACGGCAAGCGGAGGGGGGGCGGTAGCCACGGCGAACGCGACGCGCAGCAGGGGGAGATGCGGCGGGCGTGAACGGCGACGCGGGGCGGGCAGTGCACGGCGGCGACGGCCCGTGGCCGGAGGGGGAAGAGGAGGGGAGGGAGGAGCCCTAGGGGCTCACGTTGCGGCGGGAGAGGAGGCCAGCGGTCTCGGGGAGGTGCGACGGGGCGATGCCGGCGAGGAGGAGGACGGGGAGGGTCCGGCGGCGGCGTGGTGGCGCGGTGGCGACGGGGCACCAGGCGGACGGCGCGATGAGGGCGCAGCCCCGATCCAGATCTGGATCTGGGTGGGGGAGAGAGCGAGCGAGTGGGGGGCGAGTAGCGACGGGGTGGGGGGATGTCGGTAGGGGGGGTATTGACCCCGCACGGGCGGCTATGGGCCGGCCTGTTGGCCGCCTGGGCCGAATGGGCCAGGGCCCAGGGGGAGGGGTCTTTTTTGTTTTCTTTTTATTTTTATTTGTTTTTGTTTTTCCTTTTATTAGTTTTCTGTTTTAGTTTTATTTTAATTTAGCTTATTTAAAAAATTTCAAAAATGGTTTTTTATTCAACACAATTACCTACGTAATATTTGACCCAATTGGAACATTTTAGTTTTGATATTTGAAAACTTTTATCGTTGGACTTTATTTTAAATTTGAATTTGAATGGGGTTTGAACCAACGCGAGTTTAACAACAGTAATTATGGTGACGCGGCAACATTAGCGTGGGATTACTGTAGCTTAACTACAGAGTTTACTGTAGCACTAATCCAGGGTGTCACAATTCTCCCCTACTAACAAGAATTCTCGTCCCGAGAATCAAGAAGTAGAAGGGAGTATTTCTGGTTACGAAATTCTAACGAGTCTTCCCGTCCTTGGTTAATCTCCTCGAAGAAATTGATCCCTTTCATTGATGTCTTCAATCCTCCGTTTCAGGTCATCTTGACTAAGTCGTCATCCTCTCTTCGGAATCTTCATCGCCCTACGTATGCGATAAGAGGGGCAACCCTGGAAGAATGAATCTAAACAAATTTGGGCATCTGATGGTGAACTCAGGCAGGAAATTCATTTAGAGCAAAAGCTATGGTACAAAAGTTTCAAACGGGTTGGCAACCATTCGATGCCTGATTAGAAGGCGAAAAGGGGGGTTTAGAGCAACGAGAATAAATATCGCATCTGATAAAAGGATAGATCATCCCTTGGACGGTGGCTCGGGAATTACAAACGAAGCCAAGTGGAAAGGATACTTTGGAATCAAAGATGTACAGGAGAGTCAGGTTTCGATCCTGTGGAACTGAGGGTTATGGGCCGACCATGTGGTTAAGAGCAGGAAGAGCGGTGACAACTTGCACGGTCATGAAAGAAGACGTGTCAGAGGATAGCTGGTTAGATATGTTGGCAACAACATCGGTACCAATGGCGGGGGACGAAGAGAACCATCTTCCTGCTCGTCGAAACGAGGCGGACCAATAGGCAAAGTTCTCGTCCACCGGCGGTTACCGAAATGTTAACAACAATAGTAACAGGGTCTTACTGACAGAGTAGTACACCGAGGTATTTACCTAAGCAGGGAATTATCACTGCTCAGATCAAATAAATCTCAAGAAAGGTTAAACAGACCAATGGAAAGGAAAATGTGATTATCACATTTAAACAGATCAATGGAAAGGAAAATGTGTATACACGAGCATTAGGTGTATATCCTTTTCAAGAGCAAGCAGAGCGAGACAATCATGACAAAGCTCCAGGTAGGTAACCATTAAGACTAAGGGGCAAGGAATTTATGATGTTTACCCATACAACGATGTTTGGATAATTGATCAAGAAACATTTGGCATTATGCCTCCAATGTTCTTGTTTTGATGATCGGTGTACCGCAGACATGCTTCGAGATAGCAAAGACATGGTCACCAGGTAAAGGTCAGACTTTGGTTACACATGGATCCAGTAGGAACAACTTATAAAATAAGTCTTATAATTTCACCATGGAAGAGTTGCAATTCTTGTTGAACAAGGCATTATAACAATAGGTCATCCGGACACGTGTGTCCGACATGACATCACCTTATCGGGTATATAGGGACCAAAATTATAATCCTTGGAAAAAGTCCCAACCATCATATCTGACTGAGATTCAAATCTGGCTGAGTAAACATGTACTTCAGAGGCTTGGTACTACAACAATGGGGATGTGAGATCCACGGAAGTGTGGATGTGGGCGTGGTTACTTTTTATTGTGGGGAGGTGGGGGTGGAGATAATTGATCCATATCTGCGTGAGGATGAGACGGTAAGCACCACCCATCCACCGACCCACGAGCTAGGTAAAGAGTTTCACTATGCGCGCCATTGTTGCATGCATGGCACGGAGGATCCATGCGTGGATGGCTTCTCTCGTGGAGGGACACGCATGACACGTACCGTACCGGCGCATGCATGGACAGACTGACCAGGTTGTGTTTAACAGTTGTGCCTCTCCACTTTGGATAAGAACAGCTAAGAGGCCACCGTGGACGATAGACATGGGACTGACCACCGATCGACCAGGACATATGGCACGTGGCCATGGATGGAGGTCTCTGCAAGACGAGACACTGCTATGCGCGAAAGGGGTCAAGATCTCAGCGTCGGCTGCAGTATCAACTCCAGCAGGAACATACGGGGTGTATCTGTATGCCGTCCCCAGTATAAGACGAAGATGTTCAGCATGCTCTTCTTTATTCATGGAGTAAACCAGGATATCATCCAGATCAACCACGACGAATTTATCGAGGTAATCCATGAATATATAGTTCATCAGGCGAGAGAAGGTTGTTGGAGCATTGGTTAAGCCAAAGGACATGACTGTGTACTCGTATGATCCATAGCGAGTAACAAAGGCAGTCTTGGGAATATCCTCTTCACGAACCCGGATCTGATGGTAACCCAACCTCAAGTCAAGTTTTGAATACACTGATGAACCAGCAAGTTGATCGTACAGGTCGTTGATCCAAGGAAACGGGTATTTGTTTTGAATCGTTGCTTGGTTGATGGGACGGTAATCTTGGACCAATCAATTCGTACCACCTTTCTTCTTAACAAGGAGAGAAGGTGCTCCCTAAGCAGAGGAACTTGGACGAATGAAACTCAGACGAAGTGAATTGCCAATTTCTTGCTTAAGTTCAAGGAGTTCATGTGGTGGCATCCTATACGGACGCTTGGTTATAAGAGTGGTACCAGGTACCAAGTCGATGACAAACTCGACAGCTCTAGCAGGGGAATCCCTGGAAGTTCTTCCGAAAAATCATCTTGGAAATCCCAGACAACCAGAATGTTTTCAATCCCTTCAAGAGGTGACACATTTAATGCATTCAAGACATATAACCGGGCTTCAGCAATTAACAGCTTGGAATGACATGATCTAGTACAACTCATAAGCAAAGAAGATTACTAAGAGTTGTTGAATCATAATGCGGACTCGATTCAATTATCGGTGTCCTTGAGTGTCCAACAATTTAGAACACGAGGAAACTGGAATCAGTGAAATATCATAGTTGATGAGGAGCTCATAAAAAGTTATATAGCTCCGTGATGTTCATCAAGATACCAGGGATAATACCCGGAGGTAGATCAGAATAGAGGTTAGACTGGTGTAAAGATCTGTGGAAGACAAGCACTTTAACTTATCTGAGAATGAAATCAAAGTAGAACAACATGGTCGGAACCACGATTGCAAAAGACAAGATCAAAGATACAATATCAAATCATACATTGAATGATTATTGAAAGGGGAAGCTTCTATGATAAGATCAACATCGTTTCCATGGGCATGAACACAAGGTTCAAGGTCGACTCCCACTTCATCAATGCATCACCTTCCATTTACATGTCGCCTTTGATAAAGTTGTAGTTTTGAAAGTTTAACTGGCAAAACACCAGGAGAGTAAGACTCGTGAAAACTGTCAGGTTCACACGGATTAAGGAAGGCATAGGTTCAACCCATCGGGGCATCTTAGGAACATATACCACAAGCTTCAAGAGTAATTAACACATGCTTGCAAACAGAGCATGGCTGACGAAAGCATAGGATACAACTTATCAAAGGGAGAAGACACAGTTTACCAATGGTATCATGTATCAGGGGAAGAACACCACAAGAATTTAGAAGGTGAAGGATGCTATCGGATAATAACCCAACAATGGTTTTGGCGTCCCTCAAAGGAATCTGACGTGAGTATCGGAACCCAATCAGTGGAAGGAAAATGCAAGGCATTTGGTTATAGAACATCTAATTAAATCGATGCTTTAAAATAACCAAGGAAGTAAAACTCCTCAATTGGTGTATCAGAATCTGATGCTCCGATCAATACAAGTAAGCTGAATGGACTTAGATGGACAATCAATCAAAGTTGATTTGTCGAGAACCAACTCATGTCTGGAAAGATGTCTGAGCCGGTCGGATAATTTATGATAAACAACTGATGACTGCGTGCATTCACACACAGGTTGAATCAATAAAATCAAATGAAAACCACAAAGGATTTACTTAAAATTGCTAGACACATGGAATTAACCATAATGCAAGCCGGCGAGAAAGGTCAAGAGCAAAAGGTTACCGAGGATTTCGGGAGATCGAATAGCAACTCGAAGGACTTGCGAAACCCAAGATAATTGAGGACGAACGAATTCTTGATAAGACAATTCGATGTACCTTGTAACAACAAGTACAACTAGATATGAAAGTATGAGCGACAATTGTATGTAATCATCCATAGGGGTTGGCGGAGGAAGGAAATCGCAAAGGCGATGAGCACAAGTTCTCGAGAGAACATCGGAGAGTATCTTCGAAGTCTTCTGATGAATCGAGCCATCATCTGTAATAAAGGGCTCTCCGGGAGGAAGTAGTTATGAGATCCTAAGGTTAGGGTTAGCAAAATCTTTAACCCGAAAGAGAAAAGAGATCAGAACCCAGAGTATAGATGAGGAATAAAAGATCCTAATGCCACCCGATTGAGATGTGGGCCCATAAGCCACAGCATCAGTGTTACTAAAAGTTTTTCAACGTCTAGACTCAACTTCGGCCAAGGAGTTGGAAAGGGGGCTACCTACAGGCAGTCGGCTCTGATACCAACTTGTGACGCCCCCGATTTCGACCGTACGCTAAACAAACACGCAATGCGTACGACCAAGATTAGGGACTCACTGATTGATATCACAACACAACACTAGACACAAATTAAAGTCATACAGCTTCATATTACAAGCCAGGGGCCTCGAGGGCTCGAATACAAAGCTCGACAAAGCACGAGTCAGCGGAAGCAAAAATAATATCTGAGTACAGACATAAGTTAGACAAGTTTTGCCTTAAGAAGGCTAGCACAAACATAAGCAGCGGATCGAAAGAGGCGAGGCCTCCTGCCTGGGAACCTCCTAACTACTCCTGAGTGCCGGCACTCTCCACGTAGTAGTTGGCTCCAGCAGTAGTGTAGTAGTCGTCTCCGGCGTACTCCATCTCCTGGGCTCCGTCGTCTGAACGCAGAATCGTATCGAGGGGGAAAGAGGAAGCAAAGCAGCGGTGAGTACTCATCCAAAGTACTCGCAAGACTGACATCAGAACTATGCTATGTATGCATCAGTATCAAGGAGTGGGGTTATATCTGGACTGACTGCAGAAAGCAAGAGTAGGGGGAAGGCCTAGTCCTATCGAAGACTAGCATCTTCAACATCTTGCAGCATTAGAAGAGAGTAGACTGGTAACTCATATATAGTCATATTATTGTAGCAATTTTATTAAGTAACCACGCCCAGAGATTCTTCCGCGACTCCCTGCGAGGAAGCAATCTCGGAGCCGCAATTCATTTCAAATTAAATCACAATTATAGTTGTATAAGGTCAAGGCACAACTCCAAGTCGTCCTGTTATCGTGGACACGGCTATTCGAATAGATTATTCATCCCTGCAGGGGTGCACCGCATTTCCAACACGCCTGATCACCTCCGGCCGGACACACTTCCTGGGTCATGCCCGGCATCGGGATAGCAGCACGTCGTCGCCCCACCTAGGCTCAACGAAGAGGCCAGCCCGCCGGTCTAAATCCTAAGCGCGCAGGTTCGTGGGCCCACTTGCCCTTGCGCTCCTGCACGATGCGTGGGCGGCCGGAAGCAGACCTAGTACACCCCAGTCCAAGAGCTGCACCGTCCAGTCCAATCCGGCGCGCGCCGCTCCATTGCTGACGTCCGAAGAGCTTCGGCTGATACAACGACGCTGAGTACCCATAACTTCTCCCACGCGATGGTTTGGTGCGTAAAAAGGCCAACGACCCAACTCAGATCAAATACCCAACCCATTATCATTTTATTAATGCGGGGCAATCGCGACCCATAAAGTGCGGTCCCGTCACCCCGTCTCGAGGATGTGTGGCAAGGGCCTCTCCTGCCCGTCCACGCCTCAACATAACCTTTTGGATGCCTTACCGGCGCATCCCACCACATCTTTCACACGGGTACCCTTGGGGCCGACCCGTCTCAAGACTGTCGGGAACTCAGGTCCACCTCAAACAGGGTGGTACCGCCTGTCCCTCCAGTCCCATCTTTCACATGTAAACAAAGTCAAGTTGATGTAACTGTGTGTTTATACACCAAGTGGATATCCGAGGAATCACCCTCGATGGATCCCACTCGAGGTATGTGTATGACAAGAGTCGCTATCGATAAATGGGAAGGAGGAATCACCCTCGATACCCACGACCGATTAGCTATGCTACAGAATTAACATCGGGAGTGCTAAGTGAGGTATCACCCTCGGCACCCGATAGTAGCTCTGCAGTGCCATACTTAAGGGGTGTGCGGTGATGTGAGGGGCCTGGCTCGTCGGTCGGTTGACCGAGTCTTCGAGTCTTCGTGTCGTCGAGTCGTCGATGAAGAAGCAGGGGCAACTGGGACTAAGGGGGGTCTCAGGGGATTCACTAACCAACCTATACTAAGCAGTTGATATGATTGCAGGTATAGTAGCAGTTTATCAGAAACAGGCTATGCATTAGAATAGGAGCTAACTAATACAGTAGCAAATTCTAATGCAAGACTGAGAGGGAAAGAAATGGGCAATATCGGAATGCTCAAGGGGGGGTTGCTTGCCTTGCTGCTCTGCGGCAAAGGGCTGATCGTCAACGGTGTAGTCGTACCCGGCAGCACCGTCAGTCTCGGAGTCTACCGGAGAGAAGAGGGGGCGAAGAACAATAAATATAAAGCAGACAAATGCATCACGATGCATGACATGACAATATGCAGAGCTAGGTATGCACTAACGCAGTACTACACGTTGCAGACGGAGCGGGAGAATATCTGATGATATTTCCCGGGTCTCTGGCTATTACCGGACAGATGATCCTAATGCTAAAATGTCCATGTTCATCATGCTAAGAGCATGTGACAGATGAACGGACAGCGTATTCGGATTCGTGGGATTTTTCTGATCAACTTTCATGTATAAAACTTTTTCATCCGAGTTACGGATTATTTTATATTAAATTTTAAAGTTTTCTTCATATTCAGAAATTAAAATAGATTATTTTTAATCTAATAAATATATATGACATCAGCATGATGTCATGCTGACATCAGCAGTCAACTGGTCAGTTTGACTGGTCAAACTGACCAGTGGGTCCCACATGTCATTCTCACAGGATTAATTAAGTTTAATTTATATTAATCAGATTTAATTAAGGGGGTGGGACCCACCTGTCATTCCCTAATTAAATCAATTAATTAACAGAATTAATTAACAGTTTTAATTAATATTAGGTTAGGTTAATTAACATAATTAACTTTAATTAAACTGATTAATTAATTAATTAATTAAGTTTTTTTTAATTCATTTTCTATTTTCTATATTTATTTATTTATTTATTTATTTTTAAACGTTCTGGGCGTGGGGCCCATTGTCTTACAGGGGGGGTTAGTGGGGGGCTAATCCCCACTAATCAATAGGGGCGAGGCCCTGGCCAGGGGGGGCGCCGCAGGGCCAGGGGCCACCGGCGGCCAGTGGTGGTGGCCAGCCGGCGACGGGGCCACACAGGGCAGCGACGGGCGATGGGGAGCGCCGGACAGGCGCAGCGGCGACGGTTGCCGGGAGCGAGCGGGGCCGGCGAGGTGGTTGCGGGCGCGGCAGCAACGGGCGAGGCGAAGGGTGCGGGCGGTCGGGGCGCGGCCAGACGCGGCGAGCGGCACACGGCGACGCTAGCGGGGTGAGGGGAGGGGCGCGGCGACGGGAGGCCGGAGCGGGCGCGAGCACGACGGCAAGCGGAGGGGGGCGGTAGCCACGGCGAACACGACGCGCAGCAGGGGGAGATGCGGCGGGCGCAAACGGCGACGCGGGGCGGGCGGTGCGCGGCGGCGATGGCCCGTGGCCGGAGGAGGAAGAAGAGGGGAGGGAGGAGCCCTAGGGGCTCACGTTGCGGCGGGAGAGGAGGGCAGCGGGCTCGGGGAGGTGCGACGGGGAGACGCCGGCGAGGAGGAGGACGGGGAGGGTCCGGCGGCAGCGTGGTGGCGCGGTGGCGACGGGGCGCCGGGCGGACGGTGCGACGAGGGCGCAGCCCCGATCCATATCTGGATCGGGGTGGGGGGAGAGAGCGAGCGAGTGGGGGGGCGGGTAGCGACGGGGTGGGGGCTGTCGGTGGGGGGGTATTGAACCCGCGGGGGCGGCTATGGGCCGGCCTATTGGCCGCCTGGGCCGAATGGGCCAGGGCCCAGGGGGGAGGGGTCTTTGTTGTTTTCTTTTTATTTTTATTTGTTTTTGTTTTTCCTTTTATTAGTTTTCTGTTTTAGTTTTATTTTAATTTAGCGTATTTAAACATTTTCAAAAATGTTTTTTTATTCAACACAATTACCTACGTAATATTTGACCCAATTGGAACATTTTAGTTTTGATATTTGAAAACTTTTATCGTTGGACTTTATTTTAAATTTGAATTTGAACGGGGTTTGAACCAACGCGAGTTTAACAATAGTAATTGTGGTGACGCGGCAACATTAGCATGGGATTACTGTAGCTTAACTATAGAGTTTACTGTAGCACTAATCCCGGGCGTCACAGTGGTCAACAGTAAAATCATCGAGCCCATGTTAGCAGTCCTACAAAATGAATTCAAGGGCACACGGAGGAAGGTCCTAACACTAAACAACACTGTAAGTAAAAATCACAACACAATCTCATGTTTAAGTAAATGAATATCAGCCTGTGTACATGTGGACTGACAAATTCTTTATATGTACACATCACAAAACAAGCAGCATGCAATACACCAAGCCAAAAGCAAAGATCCATTGAACTTTAGAGACCACGATGACGAAAAGATAAAAACAAAAAATTCTGCCTCGGAAGCTTAAGAGGCTTTTCGACATTAAAGAAGGAGAACATCTACAAGATTATGACATGGTAAACAGAACAAACTACCATATCTAGGAACAATTACAAATGTTTATGTTTATGTTAAAAATGTTTATGTTTCATTTTTGTCTTTTTGCAGTTCCATTTGCCAACTGCCATAGGTGGGTTCAAGAAAGACAAGACTATCGGTCACTACGTGACCATAGTACTCAACATGAAAAAAGAGCGGTTTGAGCTACTTGACTCTATAAAGGATAATCAACAGCCAAAACAATTCTTCAACGTTGTAACAAGAAATTTAAAGAGGGTGCGGAAACAACTAAGTTCAAAGGTTCAACTTTCACCAAGTAACATTGACCATTTCAAGAAGGTCAACATGGAGGTGCCACTTCAGGGAGCAGACACGTAAACACTACCATCCTTGTTCTTTATCTTTTATCTAGCACGTTGAGACAGTTTAACATGAAAAGCATATAAAGTATTTTCATGCCAAGGGGCCAGCAATATTAACGAATCATTCTTCCAACTTGCAGACTGGATTGTGCGTTCTACATGTACATGAACCTCAAGCACTACTCCCAAGAAGGAACAACCGTCTTATTGACAGAAGAACAAGTCCCTGAGTTGAGGAAGAGAATTCTGTATCAATTAATGAGCGAACACATCGGCAATACAAACCTAGTATTGCTAAACTGTACGACAGGTTAGTCTTTCAAAAAACAAAAAACTAATTCTCTGCTCAGAGGTAGTTTTTACAAGCCAAGCCTCACCATTTTTATTTGTTTGTTTGATCGGATAGATATGCTGAAACATAAAGTTGCAATCCAAGATAGAGAAATGAAACGAGTCGAATGCGGCATAACTGAAGAAGAAATTCCTCAATCTCCCGAGGAAATTGATATATGCACTGGAGAGATATAATTTATTGAAGTGGTGGCCAGTGAAGACGAAGAAGACGAACAAGACAACAATACATGCAGTCAAGAGAAAGAACTTAACCAAGACAGCAAGGAAACTTACACAGACCAACATGAGCAACAAGATGCTGATTTGCAGAGGGAGCATGAATGCAAGGATCCTCCAATAGAACCAGATCGACCCCCCAGCCCAACCGAGGAGAAGACTGAAAAAGAAAATGTCAACGAGAACGGAAAGATATCTGAATAGAGGATGCTTGAACAGAGGAAACGCGATGCTGCCATCTCTGTTCGTAAAAAAAAACAAAGGTGTCAAGAGAAAATTGGAAATAACACCAGCAGTAAGCAGCACATCAAGCACAGGACCAGACGAGTCTTTGGACTTCTTACTCCCAAAAACGCTACCCCCTGAAGAAGAATTGGCACGCTTTCTTAAGGACCTTACACCTGCTCAACTAGAAAGTTACAATGAACTTGTACTTCGAGGAACAATGAAATTTCAAGATTTCAAAACAGCGTTAACCATGGCTAATGAGGACAAATTTAACAAGAAACAGGCGGAGCGCCTGGCAAGGTTGTAGTCGGATTCCCCAGATACCTCAACACGTCAGTCATCCGAGATCACGTCGACAAACATAATATCTATCAAGAGGACGATACAACGGTCAACCAGGCTCTACGGCAGAACTAACATTCCAACATTTGAGCATCAACATTTCATTCACATGGACATGGCCAAAGCCCTTCATGACTATCTAATGAGCAACGAAGGACAGGAGGAATGCGGAAAGTAAGTAGCCTCTCTGCCCTTAAAAAAAAGACAAGTGAAGCTACCTAACCAGTGACTCTATTTTTTGTGTAAACCTTTTTGCTTGCAGTGCACGCCTATATAAAAGCGCAAATCGTGAAGATTATATTACCGGAGAACTCATGCTGGGCCAGCTGCAGAAAGGATCAAGGAGACAAATGGAGGCCACCATGTGTAATGCACTGTTCGAAGAATGGATAGAATAGAAACAGTACAACACAAGCGATAAAGCCATACTCACATCAGAATTCGCAAATGTATGTAGCACTGCAAGCACTTGCATCACATAATCGATTGAAAAATGTTTTGCTAAACGTACACTCCTTTACTGCAGCTTGTACTCGGCCTAGAATATGAAGATGGAGGACTAAAAGAGTTCAACGAGGATGAATCACTACAACAGTTCGAAACCCTTGTGAGAGGAAAAAACCTTCTAGATAAAGCTGGTAAGTTCACTTCACATCAGTTATTCTCCTTCTTAATCCCACATGTTCACATGACATTTGACTCTCTCTGTCACCCAACGCAGATCATGATACCTCATAACACCGCTTCACACCACACGTTATATGTCTTGAACAAGTACGAGGATAGAATTGACATTCTGGACTCACTAAATTACAAGCAGTATAGTAAGATGACATGAAGAGATCACCATAGAAGCCATAAAGAACTGGTATATGGTCTGAATCTTTGTTATCTTTCTGCCGATAACACGGTATGATTACTTTTCTTAACAACAAAACAAAAATGAAAACTCTATCCTTTAAATCACAGATTGAAAGGATGTATGTACTGATGAAGAGGCATTACGGGGAAGCGACACTAAAAGCCCACGACTAACCAAATTGGGCAAAATTAGCAGCCAGGCCTAAAAGAGTTTCCACGCCAAAACAAAAGGATACGCAATGCGGACAATTCATGGTCCAATTTGTAAGATACTGGAACGGCCAATCACTGGTGAAGGAAGATGACGAATTTCATGTAAGTTAATAGTAGAACAATTTTATTTAGTTTCAGCATCATAGTTTCCATATATAAAAAAAATTCAACATACGTATACGTGTGCACACCATGAAAATAAGAAGTATTCTGATATCATGACTGCAACATAGTAAGGTAGATGACGAATGGAAACCAAAGTTTCTATTCACAGCGATATTCGGTAAAAGCAACAAGATAAAGTGGAACCAGTTGCCTGCAAGAATAGAAGAATTCAAACCAAAGGATTCAAACTTTTTTTCAACCAAGAAAGGTAAGATAACTTTTCTGGAACGGTTTGAGATATATTTTCTAGCATGCAAACAATGACCATCAATTTCTATCTGCCTTGACAGAGACAAGTAGCAAAAACAAGAGCAAACAACGAAGCAGCGTGACATATCCAAAACATGAAGCACCACGCTTCGACAACACGGACGACGCAGCGAAGCTCCTGCAAATAATCATGAGCGACAGCTGGCAGAATGAATTCAAAAAGTGATATGTTTACTCATGCACGCAGAAAAATACCTCAAAATACAATTTATAGACCGCCTCACAACAATAATTCTTTTTTTTCTCTCACAGCAAAAATCTATATAAGCGGAGGCATGAAGGCTCCACAGAAGCACTTTTCACTCGAGCGCAACTGAAGGCAGCATTTGGACCAAGACCAGGACTGAACAAAGCTCGCATTGAAAAGAGGGTGCTCGATGAAATAACACATATCTGGGAAAGCAGAAAACCTTCACAAGAAAGTGATGAAGACAGAATAATTTTAGGCCCTTCCTTTGCAGAGGTAAATTTTAAAAAAGCACGGACACATTCTTCTAAATTTGCACGTTTCATGTCGATAACAGTTTATTTTTCCTGACACTTTTGCTCAAACTTATTTCTTTTGGTTCAGCACATACTGAAAATAAATAATCACAATCAAGGCGTTAACAAGTTTAAAGCTGAATTAGATAAACAGAAGAACCAATTGATTCCCATGTACCTCAAGGAACATCAACAGAAGAAGCTCTCAACAGCAAATATGGTAAAAGCCCTTTCTCCAAAACAAAATCAAAATACGTGTTTCAAGAAATTCCTTCATATAGCATTAAATAATAAAAAAACTTATGTGTTCGCAGATATTCTTAATAATGGAGAAGCAAAGCCATTACGCCGTATATATGCTGGACAAATACACGAACAAAGTCCACATCATCGATCCTCAAGAAGTATGTCGCAAGGAAATAGAGGAAGAAAGTGTTCCAAACTTTGACATTTTGAGCGATGAGGAAGCAAATAAGCTGCTTGACGTTTTTGATGAAAGAAAGAAAAAAAAGGGAAAGAGACTCTGATGCCTACCACAATCACAAATTGAAAGTTGTAAGTATCCTAAATACAAAAAAAAATCCAATTTCAAACAATTCCACTTGCTGATTTCTTCAAACCAAAAAAACGATACTTGCAGGTACCTAGGTTTAAAGCAGTTTTCGACATGGTACATCACAAAGATATGGAAACCAAGCTGAAGGGTAATTGGCCAGTAAATTTCGTAGAAGACATTCCAATGGTTGACAAAGGTGAATCACCATATGCTGCTCTGAAGCTTGCATTCCTGTACAATGGGATAAAATTTGTTGAAGACATAGATCATTTCGGCGTATGTTTTTCCTCACACCGTGCTAGGAGCATATAAAAAAAACTGGAATATTTTTTACTTCTTGTTACATATACAACTGTATGCACTAGTGCCAAGATTACATATTATTTATTAATTGTTGGTGAATTTTCGTAGGATGAACTGGAAATCTGGAAGGCAGAAGCACTATACATGCTATTACTCAGTGAAGAAAATGAAGTCAAACCTGATGCGATGGGTCAACATATTCGAAGGATCTTAAACATGGATGAAGACTAAAACTTGTCACCGTCACGGTTAAACTGTCACCATAACTATTTTCCCAATGTACGTCCCTATCGTAAACATGTAAACATTTATTTGAAAACATGTAAACCAAGTCCATCTCCATGTGTATGTAAACTGATGAACCGCGTGTCTATACAATTCACACACATGCCTCTGTCGACGACTTCATCCCATCCCTCTACAAGAATCACACCCGTGACTCCGGAGACAGATAAACCGTGACTCTAGACGATTCACAGACATGCGGCTGCAAGCATGACGCGCGTGACTCTAGTGAAAGATAAACCGTGACTCTAGAGGATTCACAGACATGCGTCTGCCAGCATGACGCGTGTGACTGGTGAAAGATAAACCGTGACTCTAGAGGATTCACAGACATGCGTCTGCCACAATGATGCGCGTGACTCCGGTGAATGATAAACCATGACTCTAGAGGATTCACAGACATACCTCTGCCACCATGACGCACGTGACTCTGGTGATTGATGAACCGTGACTCTAAACGATTCACAAACATGCGTCTGCCACCATGACACGCGTGACTCCGATGACTGATAAACCGTGACTCTAAACGATTCACAGACATGCGTGACTCCGGTGACTGATAAACCGTGACTCTAGACGATTCACAGACATGCGTCTGCCAGCATGACGCGCGTGACTGTTGACTGAAAAAACGGTGACTCTAGACGATTCACAGACAAAACACGCTGCACGACCAACGCGCACTCCGACCTATGGCCCTCCCTTCAAGATGTATATGAATGCTAACCGAGCCGAAGGCGAGCAAGGGTTGCGCCGCCGGAGGCGCCGTTTGCACGCTACACGACAAAACACGCTGCACGACCAACGCGCACTCCGACCTATGCCCCCCCTTCAAGATGTATATGAATGCTAACTGAGCTGAAGGCGAGCAAGGGTTGCGCCGCCGGAGGCGCCATTTGCACGCTGCACGACAAAACACGCTGCACGACCAACGCGCACTCCGACCTATGACCCCCCCCCCTTCAAGATGTATATGAATGCTAACCGAGCCAAAGGCGAGCAAGGGTTGCTCCACCGGAGTCGCCGTTCGCGCGCTGCACGACAAAACACGCTGCACGACCACGCGCACTCCGACCTATGCCCCCCCCCCCCCTTCAAGATGTATATGAATGCTAACCGAGCCGAAGGCGAGCAAGGGTTGCACCGCCGGAGGCACCGTTTGCATGCTGAAGATTGATGAACCGTGGCTCTGAAAATTCATGAAACGTGCCTCTAAAGGTTTATGAATCGTGGCTCTGAAGATTGATGAACCGTGTTTGTGAAGATGCATGAAACGTGCCTGTCAAGATTGATGAAACGTGGCTCTGAAGATTCATGAAACGTGCCTCTGCTTGCATCAGGGCTGTGCAGGTTGAACTTGAAAGTTGACAATGATTCTTACAGTCGGTGAAAGTTGACACTAAGAAGTAAGAACTGATTCCAAATCGGAGTTAAAATTTTACATTTGGTTGTGTTGGAAGCCCCCACCCATAATTTCCCCAGAAATCTCCATTTCCCGGAAATATAATGGGAAAAAACGAAAAGGGAAACAGGGAACCAACGTCCCGTACGGCGGAAAGGGAAAACGGAAAACCAAAATAGTTCAAGGGGTTAGCTGAAAAATGTTCGAAACCAGAAACCGGAAATGGAAAACCAGGAATCTTCGGGGGTTCGCTCCGCGCGTGACACTTGTCGTGCGCGGAGCGGTCGCGAAACATTCCTTCGTTTCGCGCGCAGCGAGCGCTCGTAAACTAGTTGCTCTCCTTGGCGTTAGCACCGCGGTATGTGGGCATTATAGCTCGCTTCAAAAGAGCCCATAGAGCCCATGTAAATAAATAAAGAAAAAGAGAAGCCGCTTCCTAGAAAAAAGTGGAATTGCGAACGCATCGTGGCTGTCAAGAAAATAGGTTTGTGGGAGATTGAAAGACACAACCTTTTTTTTCTTAGGGAGTTCGGCTATTCGGCTGCACAGTTCGGTTGGAAAGGGAACCATTTACGAGGACCAAGCTGCTATTGTTTGAGAAAAACTGCTGATGTGGCACGGGTGCTGAGATGGCATAACTACAGAGATGATGTGGATAGCTTGTATGTTAAGATAAATATGATAGTGGAGATGAGTCTCTTAGGGGCCCCTTGGTTTCAAGGGCTCGGGGCGGCCGCCCACCCTCCCGCTAACATATTTTTCTAAACTAGTATAACACCCGTGTGGAGCTATAAAAACAACGATACAATACAATTGGATTAGGAAATCATCAAAAGATAATGATGTCTTACGTCTATTGTGTGGTTTATGATTAAAAAGGATACGTAAATATAACGAAAGGTCATGTCGTAGTCGCTGATGATTTTTAAACAACTATTGTAGGTCCTTTGCAAGATTTACAGTGAGATAACATTTTGAATTTTAAAACATAGACGAATGGACATGAGTAATTTGAAAGCACAAGATCATGGATTTGGTAGGAGAATGACGTCTATAACCACGTTGAAATTGCAATGTGTTCGCTCTTTTTTACTATATGCTATAGAAGTGGAAGAATTGATTGGGTAGAGAAATTAAAATAAAGACCATGATTTTGAATTGGAATTGTATGCATAAATAATCTGTTTTTTTATAAGAGTGTTATGTCATACTCCCTCCTTCCCAAAATAAATGTCGCAAAATTAGTACTAAGTTAGTACAAATTTTATACTAGACCTCCGTCCCAACGCAAAATTAGTACTAAGTTAGTACAAATTTTGTACTAAACCAACAACACTTATTTTGGGACGGAAGGAGTATTAGGATAGCATTGTATTTGTTTATCTGGAATGGGATATAAGTCTCACAATAGTAATATTTGTTTATTATATATTGTGAAAGGTTGCCAGTCTCACATATGGTAGTAGTGCATTTGTTTATTTGTATGGTCATATTTGAACTCACCCCCAACTCCAACCTTTATAACATGCATGGAAAAGACACACTTCAACATGCAATCAAGCATACGCAGAAAATCTCACCTTAACATGCATGATGATTTTCATTATACTATTTATATTTTAAAATATAAAATTTTATAACTATACAATAATCAAACACGATAAATGATGGAGCAAATGATATGTATTTTCAGTTTTAGTTCTCGTAAAATTACTAAATATATTCATGTTCAGTACAACCAAATCTTATTAGAATATATTCCAAAACATTTCCGCAGAAACATGCGGCGTATCATCAACTTCCTCTGTTCCTAAATACAAGTCTTTTTAGATATTCCACTACGGACTACATACGGATGTATATAGACATACTCTAGAATGTAGATTCACTCATTTTGCTCCGTACGTAGTGCGTAGCGGAATCTCCAAAAAGACTTATATTTATTAAGGAAGAGAGTAGTTGCAAATGAGAATAGAGGACCATTCAAAGAACTTAAACCTCCTTTGGCAGTGGTCTTGCTCATAATTGTATTCGATTGTGTATATTTACAATAATGTGTTTGTAAAAGCTGGGAATTACAAAGAAATTAAGGTACGATTGGATAATCATAATTATTGGCCAAATATTTATATTTCCACCTATCATGGCCTAGAAAACAATTCACCTGGAACATATGGATTGAAATAATCCCAGAAACTCAACTATAGAAGAATATCATCAAAGTCCAGTTGGCTTAGTGCTTCTAATATGTTCTGTTGCTTTGGGTCGGATGGTCAATTGGAGTATACATGCCCCATTTTCGTTCTTTTGGTCTCCAAGTATCTCCGATTCTCGGTGGTTATTGGAGTTACCAAGGGCACCCTACCCACAATGCTCAACCCATAACCCTTCAGACCAACATATTTGGCAGGATTGTTAGTCATCAACTTCATTGAACGGACTCCTAGATCGCGTAATATCTACATAAAATAAGCGAAAATGTCATGACTCCTGGAATAAATCAAGAGAATGCTATGTGACTTCCAGTATAATAGCAAGGATGCACCAGATAAGATTAGTAACAGCGAATTCATGAAGAGGATGGATAAGCATGTCGGGCAAGTCCATCTAAGTAGATTTTTTACAGTTGTGCATATTGTATGAAATACGAAAATCAGTTCAATGTGTCCCCGGAAGTCTTCCGATATAAAAATGTATATGATATACCAAAGGGATAATGTAGATCCTTACCTGTGCACCGATCCC
Source organism: Elymus sibiricus (assembly GCA_039707655.1). Taxonomy (NCBI): domain Eukaryota; kingdom Viridiplantae; phylum Streptophyta; class Magnoliopsida; order Poales; family Poaceae; genus Elymus; species Elymus sibiricus. The sequence continues at coordinate 180,306,308 of CM077673.1, read as the reverse complement.
ATATTCCCTCGAGTCCACAGGCAGTCCTAGTTCCTCGTTAGCCTCCACAGTGTCACGTCCGTCGTCTTGTAAGTTATAAGCACGAAGCTTGTGACCCAGACCAATGCCCCTCCCTTCATGCCCACGAAGATAAACTAGTACACCCCTTCCAGCCTTCTCAATCCTCTCCATTGACATTGCAAGCTGGTCACCACAATCACATCTTGCTGATCCAAAAATGTCTCCTGTGAGGCACTCAGAATGGACCCTCACAAGAATATCTTGACCATCTCCAATCTCACCCTGTTGGTTGTTGAATAAGACAAGGATAAAATCAGGTCTTAGGAGGGAAATAAACTACTAGATCCAACAATTATGTCCTACGGAAGCATTATAAGTCTTCAGTATCTTACTTTCACCATTGCGATATGCTCGATCCCATCAATAACAGATCTGTAGCAGTAAGCACGGACATTGCCCCATCTCAAAGGTAAGCGTGCAACAGATGCACGTTCAATTAGCCTGTCTCTTTTTCTCCTATATCTGTAAAAGAATTTCTGTGAGCATGCCAACAAGTATTTCATAATGATCATAACAAGAACAAAGAGGACAATGAAAGATAATAATATTTAGTATTTACATCCTATCAAAAATGCCAAAACATTTGTTAAGTGTTATAGGAGCTATTTGTAACCTATTAGCCTATATGGCAAGTAACAAAAACCCTCAAGGCCAATACATGAAGCATAAGGACTTGGTCAGGGCTGAGAGTTACTTACCTAATCAAATCAGCAATCGATACGATCTTCAAATTTTCCTTTTCAGCAAACACGCGCAGCTTGGGTAAGCGAGCCATGGAGCCATCCTCATCCACAATCTCACAGAGTACTCCGACAGGAGGTAGCCCAGCTAGCACAGCAAGATCAACAGATGCTTCAGTGTGTCCAGCTCGTTTGAGAACACCCCCATCTCTGTACTTCAGAGGAAAAATATGGCCTGGCCGATTGAAATCTTCAGGCTTTGAGTGAGGAGATGCAAGAGTCATGACTGTCTTTGCCCTATCCTTTGCAGATACCCCAGTCGTTGTGCCTTCTTTAGCATCCTACACATCAAAGTAGATAAATTGTACCTTAGTAGAAAATTTCTATCACAAAGATGTTTGTTGGGAACTACTAACACCTAGTTTGATTTATTTTCCAGTATGAAATAACAAAATTAGTAAGCTATATGTGCTTCATCAGTTTAGAAAATTAATAAGATAAAAAACTGTTTTAGACTTTTGGTTAGAAGTTGCATATAATGTAGATCAGACAGTATTTGGTCTATAAGACTCCCAGAAAAGGAGGATGGTAACAGGGAAGGACAATTTCACAACAATAGCACCGACATACCAAAAAAAAAAGGTGCAAAAAGTTGAGCTCGTCAAATTTGATCTGTGCTTGTACCACGGAACTCCCTATCTGTGCATTTCTGCTTCTGAAGAGGAAAATAAATGGTAGAGAGAACAAGCATGCGATATCCATACTTTTGACAAGCAACAGAGAAATTGTTGCCCATATAACACCATAACTACATAATATAATGCTGAAATATGAATAACAATAGTAGCATACCACAGTAATGGTGAAAGCAGTACATAGCTTCTCCTCATTTTCCTTTGTTGAAACCATCAAAGGAAGGTTCAATCTTTCCAGGTCATCTTCTTTCATGCTAACACATACAATTCCTGTGCTATGCCTTACTATGAAAGTCATAGCCTCTGGGGTAACCAAAGAAGCAGCCAATACAAGGTCACCTTCATTTTCTCTTGATTCGTCATCAACGACAATCACAAGCTACAAGAGGCATCCAAGGTCAGGAAAATACCATGTAGCAGTAACAGAACTTGTTAGAAAGATCAACAATAACAAATAAGCCATCAAACAAAGAATTGCAAGGCATACTAACTTTTCCTTGTCGAATGTCCTCAATAGCCTCTGAAATAGATGAGAAGCCCTCGGCCGGGCTATCCAGATCAAGTTCAGCATCGTCTTCTTCATTTGACAATGTGTCCACGACACATGACAGATCAGTAGATATGATTTCTGCTGCAACAACGGAATCCACAGGAATAACAGAGTTTGTGGTTGGATGGTCCTGGGCTCGCACAGAAGTGCTCTTTAGCAACAGCGACTCATCATTTTCGGAGCAACAATCAGCTGGAAATCCACTATTCTTTTTTAAGGATGCTGCTATCTTCAAGCCCACAGACTTTATGTTGGCATTTCTCGAATTTGTGGGAAAAGAATAAGAAACTGATCCCTTTGCCTGCTTGGAAACATCACTGCCTCTCAAGAACTGCACCCTGCATTCGTACAAACAGGTGGAAAAAAAACCCTGCAAATCAGTCTCACTCATTCAATCAATTAGGTTTAAAAAACAACTTCAAAAAGTTATATTCATGCTTCTCTAGTTCAGTTCTAGAGCTGTGAAGGTTATTATTTTATTTTCGTGTCTTGGAACGGGGCATTATTCTTGTCATCTTACTACAGAGTTAATACAGTTGTACTATCATGTTCGTTCATCAACAAACTGTTCATCACTCTACACTAAAGAGACGCTGACAAAAACCAGTAGACCATTGGTGGGAGCTACGTATATTAATCAAACGTACAAAAGCTTCGATTCCCATGCGCACAGTGCCATGCAAACAAAGCAAAGCAATCAAGAGGTGTGGCCAGCGCAAGACAAGCAGAGGTAGGGAGGGGGCTGCGCAGGCGGAGAGCTTACGGTTGGCGACGAAGCACGGCGACGGAGGAAGACGGCGGCGCAATCGAAGCCATCCCGATGCTCCCCTCGAAGACAAGGACTCAACCTGCTAATCAACCACGGAGAGGGAGAGCGCCAAATTAGCGACCGTACGTCGACATCTAGAACCAAAATATTCAAATTCCGTTCTAAAAGACGCGCGAGATCTGAAAACGACAAGTCAGCGATTCTTCGAGCTTCGATCTCGAGCCTGCAGCCTCCAAGGCGCTGGAACGAATTGCGGGCGGGTAATGGCTCTTACCCGTCGGAGGCTTCTCGGCCGAGGTCTCCGGCGGCGGCGAACAAGTAGGAGGAGGGAAAAGAGAGCTTCGATTCGATTTCCTTCTCGGTATTGGATTTGAGTTCTGGTCGTGGTTGGGTGAGTTGATTAGGGATGGGGTTGGTGTGGGTAGAGAGAGAGACTGGGGAAGAGGGGAGAGACAGGGGGCGTGTTTTATAACGTGCAGGTGCAGCCACCAACGCGGCAGGTTCGCATTAGCCGCCTCGGACCTGCAGTTTCTTTCTTTCTTGGGCGGGTTGGCTGGAGCCGGATCCTCTGACTCTCACGTTAAGAAGTGACGTCAGAGGGAGTGAGGCGTTTTGGTGCCCAGGCTCATCTGCACTCGTTTAGTAAAAAAATCAAAACAAATACTTAAAAAATTCAAAAAATTCCAAATTTTTTTTGTGTGTAAGATAATTTCGTGCGTGAGGTGCGCTCCAATTTTTGTATCATTTGAACATCTGATCAGCTCTCAGCAAAAAAAACAAATCTGGTCAAAACAGTGCGTGAACAGTAAACTTTTTTAGAGACCCCGAATTTGTCTTTTTTGCCGAGAGATGCTCAGATGATACAAAAATTAGAGCGAACCTCACGCATGAAATTTTGTACCACCCAAAAAAATTTGGAATTTTTTGAATTTTTTTAGTATTTGTTTTGATTTTTTTACTCAGCGGGGGTGCAGATGAGCCCGGGCTCAGAAATGGATTTTCGCGTCAGAGGTGGCTTCCCTTCACTAAAAAACAGCTGCAGCAGCTGCTGGTATGGTATTGGCCAGCCTCGGCTTCTTGGCGCTTTGATGATCTGTTGGCTCCTCACCATCGTCGTCGATAAACCCCTATTACTAATTTACTTCGAGACAGCAGCCTGCATCCTTCAATCAAATAACTGAAATACGGAGACACGGCCGACGAAGAGCCGACGAATCATCAACGGCGCCGGCAAGGTGAATCAATCAGCGGCGGAGCGGACGGTCAGCTTGAGGGCTGAGCGTATGCAAGTTCTTTTTCTTTCCCACTGCCGGCATTCGTTTGAAAACGTTTCATGTCGACCAATCGGCTAAAGCTGCAGCGGATCGTGTCCACGCACGAGCTGTTTTTCTCGCACAAAAAAAAACAACTCAAGTGGCGACATGTGAGGATGGCGGGGCCATCACTTTATGTCTTTCCCCGCCTTCTGCATCCTTTCTCCTTCTCTTTCCTGCGTCTTTTTTCCTTTTCCTCCACCTCTGGTTGCCATGAAAGTCCTCCTGGGCGATCTCCTCCAACGACCCCCCCGTCTCTTTTTCTCTGGTGAGCACACCCGAAGACAACCCCCGAGCCAATGCTCACCCCTCGATTTCCCCTCTCTCAAGTGCATCTGCTACTACTCCTTAGCGATCGGAGATGCAACGAGCGTGGTCGGCGAAGTTCCATGGTCGGAGTTCCGTCCATGGCCGGCGACGCACAACACTCTTTTGGCTGCATCGTCATGGATTTTTTGTTGCTGGAAACAGCCAAATTTTTGCTAGCACCGGGTTGTTGTTTTTGTTGGAACTAGTATCTATTCTTGCTACCATCGTCTTTGTTTTTTTTTGGAACCATCACATTTTTGCTACCATCGTATTTGAGTTTTGCAGGTAGCAGCGCCCAGTTTTGCTACAACCGCCTTTTTTAGTTTTGCTGGAACAGCGCCCACTCCCCGATCAAGGCCAGCGACGCCCAAATGTGCTACAAACGGCGACCAAAAGTGCTACAACGGCAAGCAAATTTGCTTCGATGGGCGGAGGCGAGGTGCTATATCCATTTTACGACTTAGTTGCAACCCCCTGATGGCGAGATGATGGTTTCTGCTGCAACCATGTGGATTTTTGCTAGTACCGTCGACTATTTTTGCTACATCTATTCTTCACGACGGCGAAATGCCTACGATGGGTTGCTGTGAACTCCGACGTGAGATCTAGCATGGGCCAGGGGGTGGATGATGCGACCGGTCACCGGCGAGCTACAAACTCGACTGGCCAGGTGCGACGGCGACCACGTGGCGCTACAATCGTAGCGTCGGGGAGCTGCACGTGTGACTCTTTTTTTGGCTGGAATCGATAACCGCGGGGAGCGCAACGGGTCACCACGACGAGCGCGACAAGCATGAGGGGCACCACAGCAAGGGTGGCGGCGCTGGGGTCATCCGGGGGATCTGGTATGCACTGGTGCAGCGGCGCATGAGCAAGCGAAGGAAGAAGCCAAGGGAAGAAACAAGACGCTGCGGAGGCAAATCAAACAGCTATCCGCAGCTGTATCGGGCGGTTGTACAGCGGCTGGCCCAAATTTGAGCCGGTTCGGCTGGCGCCTATTGATATTGTGATCTGTGTTGGGTTTTCCGTGAAGAGAAACAAGTAATTGCAGCACAATATGGGTAAGTATTTCCCTTAGTTATGAAACCAAGGTTTATCAAACCAATAGGAATATCAATCCACAACCGTCTTCAGCGGCTGCACACAAAAGAGCAAATAACTTGCACCCAACGCGGGCAAGAGGGTTGTCAATCCCCTTGATCTCGTTATTTGCAAGCAAGTGAAGTGTGTAGATAATAGTAGATAATTGTAAATTGCAAAATAAAATAAAAACAAATAAATGGCAGCGAGGTAATGATAACTTCTGTAAATATATAAGTGAATAGACCCGGGGACCATAGTTTTCCCTAGAGGCATCTCTCATGAAAGTAAGCATACGGTGGGTAAACAAATTACTGTTGGGCAATTGATAGAAAAGCGCGTAGTTATGCGATATTCATGGCAATGATCATGTGTATATAGGCATCACATCCATAAGCAAATAAGCCGACTCCTGCCTGCACCTATTACTATTACTCCACCCATCGACCGCTATCCAGCATGCATCTAGAGTATTAAGTAAAACAGAGTAATGCTTGGAGAACATTGACATGATGTAGACAAAGAGAATTCAATTAATATGAACTAACCCCATCGTTTGATCCTTAGTGGCAACAATACAAAGATGTGTCTTGTCCCCTTCTGTCACTGGGATATAGAGCACCGCCAGATTGAACCCACTACAACGTACCCCTCTCACTGAAGAAATATCAATCTAGTTGGCCAAACTATTTCATAGATTGAAGAGAATTACGAAGCTAAAATGATGATGCACTTAAGAATCATAATATATATCAGAGGTGAATCAAATACTTTTCATGAATAATCTGAACATAAAGCCACAATCCATCGGATTCCAACAAACGCACCGTACAAAAGAATTACATCGGATAGATCAAAGCGAAGATGCGATGATCATTGTATTGAAGATCAAAAGAGCGAGAGTCATATAGATACTAACTACGGACCTGTAGGTGTGTGGTGAACTACTCACACATCATCATGAGAGCAGCAAGGTTGATGAAGAGGCCCTCCGTGATCGATCCCCCCTCCGGTAGGGTGTCGGAATGGAGCTCCAGATGGGATCCCGTCCGCACAGAGACTTGCGGCGGCGAGAAAAGAGTTTCGGGATGCCCTCTAGGGTTTTTGGAATATATGTGAATTTATAGGCCAGAGAACGGGATCAGGAGGTTCACCAGGGAGGGACAAGCCATCAGGGCGCGGCCACTCCCCTGGGCGCGCCCTGTTGGCTTATGCCTCCCTCCTGCGGCCTCTGGTCTTCTCCCAAAGCTTCCAGGTCTTCTTTTGGTCCAGAAAAAATCATAAAAAAAATTCGGGGCAATTGGACTTCGTTTGGTACTGTAAACCTGAAAAGTAAAAAACATGCAGAAAACAGGAACTGGCACTGGGTCAATAGGTTAGTGCTCAAAAATAATATAAATTGGTAAATTATTACTCAAAAAGTATCCTAGAATGATAATATGTTAGCATGGAACAATAAAAAATTATAGATACATTGGAGACGTATCAACATCCCCAAGCTTAATTCTTGCTCGTCCTCGAGTTGGTAAATGCTAAAAACATAATTTTTGATGTGACATGCTACCCAATATGTAATCTTTTGCATGTATGCTCATTGAGAAACGATGAATTAACAAACATCAACATAGTAATATTTATAGGCACAACCAACAAAATTATCAATCTTTCAAAGTATACGATCCTAAAAGAATGTTTACTCCCATTCATCTTATAGTATTAGCAAGGCACTCCGTCTTGACCACATTAATACAAATGTCAAGCATCACGGTGTCCAAGTCAGGCAATTGGATCGTACTTTTTCAAAGTGCATCAACTTTTTATTCTTCACGCAATACATGAGCGTGAACCATTGGACATAGCATAAGGGCGGAATAGAGTATGGTGGTAGACATCAAAGGGGTAAAAGTGGAGAAGATAATCTCACATCAACTAGGCGTATCAACGGGCTATGGAGATTCCCATCGATAGATGTCAATGCAAGGAGTAGGGATTGCCATGCAAATGATGCACTAGAGCTATAAGTGTATGAAAGCTCAAATGAAGCTAAGTGGGGTGTGCATCCAACTTGCTTGCTCATGAATACCTCGGGCATTTGAGGAAGCCTGTCATCGGAATATGCAAGCCAAGTTTATAATAATGAAAAAGTGATTCCCATTAGCATATGAAAATGACATAACATGAGACTCTCTATATGAAGAACAAGGTGCCACTTTGAGGCACACGTGTGGTAAAAGATAGTAGCAAAGTCCCTTCTCTCTTTTGCTCTCATTCATTTTTTTATGGTGGGCTCATTTGGCCTCCCCCATTTTTATTTACTCACTGGGACAATGCTCTAATAATGATGATCATCACACTTTTATTTACTTACAACTCGGTACGAAAACTTGATATGAAGAACTATGAAACAATATGACTCGATATGAATGCCTCTGGCAGTGTACCAGGATGTGCAATGATCTAGCGTGACATGTATCAAAAATATGATGAACGGTGGCTTTGCCACAAATACTATGCCATCTCTATATGATCATGCAAAGCAATATGATGATGAATGAACTAGTCATATGATGTGACAGTGGAATTTGAATGGCAATATATCTCGGAATGGCTATGAAAATGCCATAATAGGTAGGTATGGTGGCTGTTTTGAGGAAGATATAATGAGGCTTATGTGTGACAGAGTGTATCATGTCACGGGGTTTGGATGCACCGGCGAATTTTGCACCGATCCTCGAGGTGAGAACGGGCAATGCACGGTACCGAAGAGGCTAGCAAAATATGAGGTGGTGAGATTGCGTATGTCCATGGTTTCACATTAGTCATGAAGAACTCATATACTTATTGCAAAGTTTTATTAGTTTATCACAAATCAAAGTACTACTCGCATGCCCCGAGGGAGGAGGTTGGGAGGAGTTAACCATCGCGCGCCTCCGACCCGAAACAACACTAGGATTTCAACGAGGAATAGAAATGCTCACACATCCCCACCATGCCTTTTTAATATTTAGACAAACGAGAAATTAACACCTCTTAATACCGATACTTCTACGAATCAACAATGATGAACTCACACCTTTTTCACATTACCACATTAATATCATTAACCCACAATTTCTCTTATATGTGCTACATGATGGTTTTGATTATCACTCATTGAATACCTATTATTTTTGGACTAGTCTTATGACCCATGCAAATGTCCATCACTATTTATTAACTCTCAAAAAAATATAAGTGAAGAATGAGAGTGCAATTATCTCTATAAAATCTATACGCCACCGTGCTCAAGAAGATATAAGTGAAGTACTAGAGCAATTGCTAAGCTCAAAAGATATAAGTGAAGCACATAGAGTATTCTAATAAATTATGATGAAGGTCTGTCTCTCTCAAATAGGTGTTTCCAGCAAATGATGATTGTGGCAAACTAAAAATAAAATCAAACAAAAGCAAAAGACGCTCCAAGCAAAACTCATATCATGTGATGAATAAAAATATAGCTCCAAGTGACATACCGATGGATTGAGACGAAAGAGGGGATGCCTTCCGGGGCATCCCCAAGCTTAGAAGCTTGAGTCTTCCTATAATATTACCTTGGGATGCCTTGGGCACCCCCAAGCTTAGGCTCTTGCCACTCCTTATTCCTTTGTCCATCGTGATAACACCCAAAACTTGAAAACTTCAATCACACAAAACTCAACAAAACTTCGTGAGATCCGTTGGTATAAGCAACATATGAAATACTTTAGGTACTATATAAATTGATTCATATTTCATTATTTCATAATAGGTATTGTATTATAACTTCTCCATGGATTATAACCCCCGATACAATCCATAGCATAATCAAAGCAAGCAAACTATGCAAGCAAAAACAGAATCTGTCTAAAACAGAACAGTCTGTAAAGATATATAAAGAACCTATAGTTATGTATCTCTAAAACTTTTGAAAAACTAGGAACACCTCAAGAATTTGTATAGTAATACTGTGTAAAAAATTCAGATCAAAAAGACGTCCCAGTGAAATTAGAGAAATTCTGCATTGGACGTTAAAGTTTCTATTTTTGCATCGTATCAATTCTACTCATCTTGTGAGTTACCCAAAGGCTTTACTTGGCACAAACACTAATTAAAACATAAAAACACAATAACTACAGAGGAAATAATCATGTTATCACACCAAAACATAAAGTAAAAAGAAAAAATAAAGATAACTATTGGGTTGCCTCCCAACAAGCGCTATCGTTTTATGCCCCTAGCTAGGCATAATGCATAGTTTCAAGTATTCTCATCTTTGACACTCCACCCATAATTAGCTCTCATGATTGATTCATAAGGTGGTTTAATTATATTCCTAGGGAAGTGTTCTATTCCTTTCTTTAATGGGAATTGGAACCTTACGTTTCCCTCTTTCATATCAATAATTGCACCTATAGTTCGTAAGAAAGGTCTTCCAAGTATTATTGGACAAATAGGATTGCAATCAATATCAAGCACAATAAAATCTACAGGCACATAATTCTTATTTGCAATAATAAGAACATCATTTATTCTACCTAAAGGTTTTTTAATGATAGAATCCGCAAGATGCAAGTTTAGGGAACAATCTTGAATATTGGTGAGACCAAGCACATCACAAAGAGTTTTAGGTATAGTTGAAACACTAGCACCAAGGTCACACAAAGCATTGAATTCATATTTATTTATCCTTATTTTGATAGTAGGTTCCCACTCATCATGCAATTTTCTAGGAATAGAAACTTCAAGCTCAAGTTTCTCATCATAAGCTTTTATCATTGCTTCCACTATATGATTAGTGAAAGCATTGTTTTGTTCATAAGCATTGGGTGAGATAATAATGGTTTGCAACAAGGAAATACATTCTACTAAATAGCAACTTTCATAATTAAAGTCCTTGTAATCCAAGATAGTGGGCACATCACTAGTTAAAGTTTTGACCTCTCCAAACCCACTTTTTTCAGTTTTAGCATTAAAATCATCACCCTCCAAGCAAACGGGACGCTCTCTAGATAGAGTTGAATAATCTTAAGTCCCTTTATCATTTATATTCAGAGAGGTAAACAAAGATTCAATAGGAGAAGTACCAATCATTTTAAGATCTTCATCATGATTCCGGTAAAAAACGGGTGGAAGAGCCTTTTCTAAGAATTCCCGCTTAGCTTTCAAATTAGCGGTCCTCTCCTTACTTTCATTAATAAATATTTGGATAGATTTAATAGTCTCATTAAAATTATGCTTGGTTGGCAAAGTTTTAATTTTAAGAGGTTCAACATCAAGAGCAATTATATCCACGTTTTTAGACAAAGTATCAATTGTATGCAACTTTTCCTCTACCATAGTATTGAAAATCTTTTGAGAACTAATAAATTATTTAATTGTGTTCTCAAGATCAGAGGGTATAATATTAACATTTATAGAAGAATTTCCATAAGAATTATCATACACTACTACAGGATGGTCCAAAGACAACACATCAATTAGAGACCCTTCGACGAAACTATGTGTGATCCATCAATCGCAAACGGTATAGTTCATGCTCCGCCGCCAATGATGAAAACCGTGCGTGATAGAGGATCCATCAAATATGATTCAGAAAATAGTTGCGTGTGCGATCTACAGCTGACAGTTTGTTCTTATGAACTGTTTGTGATTATGGAACATAACAGAAACGGTTAACAAACTACATACGTGTGCGTAGTGCGGCATACAGTTCACTCGGGCAAACTGTTTGCGCTGATCAAGCAGAACGCAATCGAGTTAGCCTAAAAAGGCATGTGTGATACCCCACAAACAATTCATTCATCAGAATTGTTTGGGAAGACCAATAATAACCCAAACGATTCATCCTGACAACCGTGTGTGTTGTGGGTACCCGGCAAACAGTTCATTCATCAGAATTATGTGGGAAGACCAAAAATAACCCAAACGATTCATCCTGACAACCTGTGTGTGTTGTGGGCAGACGATTGCTGCTAATAATTGTATGAGATGTGATTTGCTCTGTTTGCACATCTATATGCTTTGTTTATAGAACACCTACATTAATGTTGCATAACCAACTTGAACATCCAGTTACATAAGTGACTACACAACACATGTACATTCCTCAATATAAAGTTACAAGAAGTAGACGATCAGCAAATCATACTATTCTTCTGACGACGGTTGCTGACAATGCTCTACTTGTGGCTATCCCTCGCCGTCTAGAGGAAGGAGACACTTCCTCATGTCAATGATCCTCCTGTACATCTCGTAGCTTGTGTACGCGTCCTTTGCCGCGTACTTGATGTGTTCTTCATACAGTTCGTTCACCCAGGCCTTGTGCCAGGCAGACTTGTCCTTGTGGCACTCAGCCTTCATGTCTTTGTAGTAGGGGTCGATGATGGCCGCGGCGAGGTCAACCAGGGAGTCCTTCTGCTTCTTCTTCTCGCTGCCCCAGACTCTGTACTGACCTTGGATGTTGACATGCTTCTGGCAGGACAAGCCCATAGTCTTGAGCACATTTAGATCATTCATGGTGTCCACCGTTGCGAACCTGTAGTCAGGGCTGTTGACAAATGTAGCGAAACGCTCGCAAGGACTTGTGGCCAGGCAGTAGTGGTAGACGAGCATGTGATGGCGCACACACAACTAGGCGACGGCAACCTTCTGATCATGCCCGACACGACCGCCGGTGTACTCGAGGTCGAAGCCGATCACTTTATACTTGTCATCCTCAGCAAGCAGCTACTCCAACGTGTTAATGGAGTTCACCACCACGACCGGGTCATTGGTGTACACCACCGAGAGGTCCGTCTTCCTGATGTGGGTGTCCACTTTGACAATTTTGGCGAACTACCGCTCGGCGCCGGTAGCCGCCATTGGATCCGCACGGGAAGGTTGAAGCGATGAAGAGATCGTGGGTGTGCTTCTTGTGTTGTGTGGCGTGATCGGAAGGTGGAAGAGATGAAGGTAAATGGGAATAAATTGCGCCGGACGGCCTTGAATTTCGGCACGTCCGCATGGCAGTTTTTGCAGCGCTTAACTGCATGGTGGCGTCGGGAGCGGCACAACCGCGTCCGCATGCATATGGTGCCTCGAACGTATGTGATCGTTCACTCGTGGACGCCTGCAGAGCGAGCGCGCACGGACGCGAGCACAGCACGCCGCATCAACCGCCGCGGCCGCATCAATTCGCGACGGTTCGTACAGAACGACCGTTTGCTTTGTAGTAAAACGCAAACGTTTTTTTATTAACCGTTTGTGTACTTGTCATTTCTCCCACCTCCGTCCCGTCTTGTCACCACATTGCCGCCCGAGGATTCTAGTGCACGCTTCGGGAGCGCGCAGGTTCCGGCGCAAGCTTCTCGCCCGGCTCGCTGAAATCCCCCAATCACCCAATGCTTCGGGAGCGCACAGTGTTCTTTTGGGATTCCCGTTCCCGCGTAACCACGCAGGAATGTGCGCAAGCTTCCTGCCCGGCTCGCCTTGGCCTCCTTCTTTATAAACCCTCACGGCCGGCGCCTCCACATCGCATTCATCCCCTCCCTGCCCCCGTAGCTTCCCAAGTTTGCTTCTCCCCCAATCGCTAATGGCACCTAGCCGTCGTCGTCGCTCCGCCACTCCGCCAGAGGGCAGCTCCAGCTAGGAGGCTGTACCACGTCAGCGGCGCAGTACCCGGAAGCGTGTAGTGCGTGTGGCGTCCTTGTTGGCTGTGCGCATGGCACCCACCACACGCTCCTCCACATTTGCCCGAAGGCAGCTGCTGCCAGCGACCGCCGTGGCCCCCACCCCATCGCCGGCCGCCGTTTTAGCCACCCCACCAGCTGCCTCCTTGTCCGCCACCACACCAGCGTCCGCCTTGGCAGCCACCCCACGGTCAGCCGCCGGGGCCATCACCCGCTCCGCTACCGCGGCCCGAAGGCGGGAGGAGGCCGCCGCCGAAGCACAATGTAGGATCGAAAGTATGTCTATAGGGGGGTGATTAGACTACTTGACCAAATAAAAGTTTTACCTTTTCCCAATTTTAAGTGTTGGCAGATTTTAGCAATGATAGCAAGTCAAGTACACCCTACACATGCATGTCTAAGAGTATAGCAGCGGAAAGTAACAACAAGCATGTATAGTAGAGGGTAGGAAGGAAGATCAAACACAATTTGTAGACACGAAGATTTTTCCCGTGGTTCCGATAGGTGGTGCTATCGTACATCCACGTTTATGGAGTCTTCAACCCATGGAGGGTAACGGTCGCGAGAGTCCACGGAGGGCTCCACCCATAAGGGTCTACGAAGTAGCAACCTTGACTATTCCATAACGGCTTCCGTCCACGAAGGACTAGCCTCACTATGGGTAGATCTTCACGAAGTAGGCGATCTCCTTGCCCATACAAACTTCTTGGTTCAACTCCACAACACGAAGTAGGAGGCTCCCAAGCGACACCTAACCAATCTAGGAGGCACCACCCTCCAAAAGGTAATAGGCTCGGCAATGTCGATGAACTCCTTGCTCTTGTGCTTCAAGATGATAGACTCCTCAACACACAATCACTCTCTCACAGATTTGGCTATGGTGGAAGAGATTGATTTGGTGGAAAGCAACTTGGGGAGGCTAGGGATCAAGATTCATATGGTAGGAATGGAATAGCTTGATCTCAACACATGAGTAGGTTGCTCTCTCTCAGAAAATAGGATGGGGCAAGTATGGAATAGTTCTGGGTGCTTCTCTTTCGAGTGGGTGGTGGTGAAGGGGTATATATAGGCATCCCCAAAAATCCAACCGTTACACCTAAAGTGACCAACTCGGTGACACCGAAGTATAAAACTCGGTGGTACCGAAGTGACCAAAAGGCAGTAACTTTAGAATCTCGATGAGACCGATACATAACTCTTGGTGGTACCGATTAGGTGACCAACGGTCAGATTGCACAACTCGGTGACGTCGATCCTCAAGTCTCGGTGGTACCAATTCTTGTTAGTGGCTAACCAGAGAGTTGGTCCAAAAACTCGGTGAGACCGATTCACAATTCTCGGTGGTACCGATTCTCGTGAATAGCTAACCAGGAAGTTCGTCCAAATCTCGGTGAGACCGACTGGCAAAACTCGGTGGTACCGAAGCTTGAAAATAGCTAAACAGAAAGTTGGCAACTAAACTCGGTGGCACCGATGCAGAATCGGTTGCACCGAATGGCTAGGGTTTGGCATGGGTCTGTCTGAGTTTGGGAATCGGTGGGACCGAGTGGGAATTGTTGGTTGCACCGATTTTGGATATTTGGCTTTGGACAGACTTTTGTGGAAGAGTTTGTGGGTGTTTTTGGTGACTATCACTTGTGCACGTGGAGCATCTTGTTCACCAACAATACCTTACCCCCTTTTAATAGTATTGGCTTTCCTATGGACTCAAAGTGATTTCTCACAAAGTAAAATGTAGAGTCCTCTTGCTTGAAGCTTTGCCAATCCATTTACTTGCTTCTTGGGGTTTCTCCACAATCCTTTTGACTTCCCTATCATTGAACTTTTCCTGAAATATGCTTAGTGGAAACATTAGTTCAATGACATATATGTTGTTATTAATTACCAAAACCACCAAGGGAACAAATGTGCTTTCACACAGCCGCTCGGCTTTTGCGTCAGTGGCCTAGCGTGCTACATCAACTTCCTACATCAGGAGGAGGAGCACCAAGTCGAGGACGCAAAGAGGATCACTGTCACCGTGGCCACAGCAGACGCCACAGCTATGGCGTGGAATGAGGAGATCTACGTCGAGTCCCGCCGCTTCGAGGAGGCGCGTCAGAGCGGCGGAGGGCAGCAGCGGCAGCCGACAAACTCGACTCCTCCAGCTCGTCGGTAGGCTTCTCCTCCTCTCCCTCTTACTGAACGCGCTCGGCAGAGGAGAAGGCTGCTGGCAGTAGCACGAAGCCCCTCCGGAGTAGTATTTAGGGGCTATTTTGTTCAGTTCATCTAACTATAGATATGATTGAACTGTCCCACCTACTTTAAATTAGCTAGTATATATAGTTGAACTAGCTATTTCAGTACGTGGTTGGCAACAAATTGGGAAAAGTTTGTTCGATTCGGCTGTCGAGTTGAACTATTTTGTACAAAGACCAATGCTTGATCTATGAATGAAATCTATGTTTACTGAATTTCAATTGCAAAATTGCACCGCAATAGTGTTTTTGTTCCTGCAAAATTGGACAAATCTCAGTGTTTCCAATTTGACAAATGAAAATTTACCCAATATGACAGATTCGAATCTTACCTGACTCCTGCTGCCAATGCATCGATCGGTGCTTACTTGGGGGTGCTTAGTGTATTAAATGTCTTAGCAACTCAAGTCCACAAAGCATTGTTGCTGAGGTCCCTTCATTTAATGATTTAGAAACTAACCACTTGCATGCATTGGTGAGTTTCCTTCATTTAAGTGTTTTGCCAAGGTTTACGCACTTGGCATTGTTTCTTCATGTGGTCACCAAACTCATATCTCTCCTTAATTACCTTCCCACATCAGATTTTTTTCATGCATGGCAACCTCACCAGTTAGCACCAGTACAAGGTGTAGCATCGGGAAGGACACGCGGGTCATCATTCACAACCGTTTGCGATGACGCAATGAAAAAACTTCCTTCGCGCCAGATTTTCGCTTGGCTTAGTAGGGAAGGAACAATTGCCCTTGGTGTGCATACGGGTATTCAGTCTGAAACATCTTTGACGACTGGCAAAGGACACGTCACCCCGATGAGCGTGCGTAGGACAATGCTCGCATGCCACCCGTCTACTCAAACACCTGTCCACATGCTACCTCCTTGCCAATACAGATAGCGACACGTGGCCCGCACGTAAATGGTTTGTAGAACGTCCACGAATTATAAATAATACGCCCGTTTGCGATGGTAACGTGACAGATTTTTGTTCCAAAATGCCTTTGTTGGCTATTAATAATGCTTGCTCTTTCTCTCAAAGTGGACACTAAAAATACCACAACATATTTGTGCTTTATATGATGAGGCCCTGCCCAACATAGACCTTGTGACTGTAGTTCATATTTGAATTATGTACATTAAATGCACATAAAACTCAATTAATGTATACAAAAGTCATACGAACCCTTAATAATTTCATATTTTTGCAGTACACACCTATTGCTTTATGTTGTTTCGAGAGAAAAAAATGAAGGAGAGAAGAGGCATCAGATGTCGTTTCACCCGCAGATGTGGCATGCATATGTGACATTACGGAACCACTGGACGTAGCTTATTGTCTGAGAACCTCCAGTTTGTAAGAGGCTTGTGACAAAACATGTCCAAGTTGGTATTTTTTTACCACGCCATATGTGTGCCTTGTCATGACACCATTCCAAGTTTCATGAATTTCCGACGGAGTTTTGGATTTACGAGAATTTGGAAACCAAGTTTCTCGATGTTTGTGGTCGAGCCAACATGCTTAGATGTTTGAAATTCGTTCTCATTTCTTGCATGTGACCTAACACATGCATCAACTCCGCCTATGTTGTCTCAACATAGCCGGTCCCAAGCCCGGGTAAAGGAGGAGGGTTGTGATAGGCTTGGCGAGCCAACGTCAAAACTTAGCCACTCTTATGGAGATGAAACCCAAAATATTTTCGTTGGGGCGTAACCCTCTCAGCGACGCGCCACATCGGAACCCGGGTGTGGTGGAAAATGGGCAAGGGCCGGGCCGCCACCCCCAGGTGGCGCGCCGTATCATGATCTGGATACGGTGGCAAGTGAGCGAGGATCGGGTCGTCGCATCCTTAGTGGCGCGCTACATCGGCGCCCGGGTGTAGTGGAAATTGAGCAAGGGTCTTCGCATTTGACTCGACGAGTGCGAAGGGTAAGGAAGCTAGCCAAGCCTAGGAGGATTTGCTTAGGTAGCTGGAACGTAGGGTCTCTGATAGGTAAGCTTCGGGAGGTAGTTGATACAGCGGTGAGGAGAGGCGTTGATATCCTTTGCATCCAAGAGACCAAATGGAGGGGACAAAAGGCGAAGGAGGTGGAGGGTACCGGCTTCAAGCTATGGTACACAGGGACGGTTGCAAACATAAATGGAGTAGGTATCTGGATCAGCAAGAGCCTCAAGGATGGAGTGGTAGACGTCAAGAGACGTGGGGACCGGATTATCCTGGTCAAGCTGGTAGTTGGGGACTTAGTTCTCAATGTTATCAGCGCGTATGCCCCGTAAGTAGGCCACAATGAGAACACCAAGAGGGAGTTCTAGGAAGGCCTGGAGGACATGGTTAGGAGTGTACCGATTGGCGAGAGGCTCTTCATAGGAGGAGACCTCAATGGCCACGTGGGCACATCTAACACAGGTTTTGAAGGGGTGCATGGGGGATTTGGCTATGGCATCAGGAATCAAGAAGGAGAAGATGTCTTAAGCTTTGCGCTAGCCTACGACATGATCGTAGCTAACTCCCTCTTTAAGAAGAGCGAATCACATCTAGTGACTTACAGTTGTGGGCAACACTCTAGCCAGATTGATTTCATCCTCTCGAGAAGAGAAGACAGGCGTGCGTGCCTAGACTGTAAGGTGATACCTGGAGAGAGTGTTGTCCCTCAGCATAAGCTTGTGGTTGCTGACCTCCGCTTTCGGATTCGTGTCTAGCAGGACAAGTGTGCCAAAGTCACTAGAACGAAGTGGTGGAAGCTCAAGGGGGAGGTAGCTCAGGCGTTCAAGGAGAGGGTCATTAAGGAGGGCCCTTGGGAGGAAGGAGGTGATGTAGACAACATGTGGATGAAGATGGCGACTTGCATTCGGAAGGTGGCCTTAGAGGAGTTTGGAGTGTCCAGGGGAAGTAGAAGTGAAGCTAAAGATACCTGGTGGTGGAACGATGATGTCCAGAAGGCAATTAAGGAGAAGAAAGAGTGTTTCAGACGCCTATATCTGGATAGGAGTGCAGACAACATAGAGAAGTACAAGATGGCAAAGAGGGCCGCAGAGCGAGCTGTGAGTGAAGCAAGGGGTCGGGCGTATGAGGACCTCTACCAACGGTTAGACACGAAGGAAGGCGAAAGGGACATCTATAAGATTGCCAAGATCCGAGAGAGGAAGACGAGGGATGTTGACCAAATCAAGTGCATCAAGGACGGAGCAGATCAACTCCTGGTGAAGAACGAGGAGATTAAACATAGATGGCGGGAGTACTTTGACATGTTGTTCAATGGGGAGAGTGAGATCTCTACCATTGATCTGGACGACTCCTTTGATGATACTAGCATGCGTTTTGTGCGGCGAA
Source organism: Elymus sibiricus (assembly GCA_039707655.1). Taxonomy (NCBI): domain Eukaryota; kingdom Viridiplantae; phylum Streptophyta; class Magnoliopsida; order Poales; family Poaceae; genus Elymus; species Elymus sibiricus. The sequence continues at coordinate 180,287,607 of CM077673.1, read as the reverse complement.
TCCAGGAGTCGAAGGTCAAGGAGGCTTTAAAGAGGATGAAAGGAGGCAAGGCGATGGGCCCGGATTGTATCCCCATTGAGGTGTGGAGAGGCCTCGGGGACATAGCGATAGTATGGCTAACCAAACTTTTCAACCTCATTTTTCGGGCAAACAAGATGCCAGAAGAATGGAGACGGAGTATATTAGTACCAATCTTCAAGAACAAGGGGGATGTTCAGACTTGTACTAATTACCGTGGAATTAAATTGATGAGCCATACAATGAAGCTATGGGAAAGAGTCATTGAACACCGCTTAAGAAGAATGACAAGCGTGACAAAAAATCAGTTTGGTTTCATGCCTGGGAGGTCGACCATGGAAGCCATTTTCTTGGTACGACAACTTATGGAGAGATATAGGGAGCAAAAGAAGGACCTGCATATGGTGTTCATTGACTTGGAGAGAAGGCCTATGATAAGATACCGTGGAATGTTATGTGGTGGGCCTTGGAAAAACACAAAGTCCCAACAAAGTACATTACCCTCATCAAGGACATGTACTATAATGTTGTGACAAGTGTTCGAACAAGTGATGGCGACATCAAGGGTCAGCTTTGTTGGGACTTCATCAAGGGTCAGCTTTGAGCCCTTATCTTTTTGCCTTGGTGATGGATGAGGTCACAAGGGATATACAAGGAGATATCCCATGGTGTATGCTCTTTGCGGACGATGTGGTGCTAGTCGATGAGAGTCGGACGGGGGTCAACAGGAAGTTGGAGTTATGGAGGCAAACCTTGGAATCGAAAGGTTTTAGGCTTAGTAGGACTAAAACCGAGTACATGAGGTGCGCTTTCAGTACTACTAGGCACGAGGAGGAGGAGGATGTTAGCCTTGATGGGCAGGTGGTGCCTCAGAAGGACACCTTTCGATATTTGGGGTCAATGTTGCAGAAGGATGGGGATATCGATGAAGATGTGAACCATCGAATTAAAGCCGGATGGATGAAGTGGCGCCAAGCTTCTGGCATTCTATGTGACAAGAGGGTGCCACAAAAGCTAAAAGGCAAGTTCTATAGGATGGCGGTTCGACCCGCAATGTTGTATGGCGCTGAGTGTTGGCTGACTAAAAGGCGACATGTGCAACAGTTAGGTGTGGCGGAGATGCGCATGTTGAGATGGATGTGTGGCCACACAAGGAAGGACCGAATCCGGAATGATGATATACGAGATAGAGTTGGGGTAGCGCCAATTGAAGAGAAGCTTGTCCAACATCGTCTGAGATGGTTTGGACAAATTCAGCGCAGGCCTCCAGAAGCCCCAGTGCATAGCGGACGGCTAAAGCATGCTGATAATGTCAAAAGAGGCCGGGGTAGACCGAACTTGACATGGGAAGAGTCCGTAAAGAGAGATCTGAAGGATTGGAGCATCACCAAAGAACTAGCCATGGACAGGGGTGCGTGGAAGCTTGCTATCCATGTACCAGAACCATGAGTTGGTCGCAAGATCTGATGGGTTTCACCTCTAGCCTACCCCAACTTGTTTGGGACTAAAGGCTTTGTTGTTGTTGTTGTTGACCTAACACATGCATCCAAGGACACATATATATGATTTTTCAACCCATTTTGCCGCCCCGGACCTTGTGATTGTAGATCAAATTTGAATTATGCACATCAAATAATGCATCGAAAACTTAATTAATGTATTTAAAAGCCAGATGATCCCTTAATTTATTCATATTTTTGCACTTCGTACCAACATGTCTGTGTTGTTTCTATAAAGAAAATCAAGGAAAGAAGAGGCATCAGATGTCCTTTTGCCCGCATATGTGACATGCATATATAATGTTCCCAATCGAAACCACAAAGCTTCTTGTGAGGAGCTCCGATTTGTAAGGGTATTGTGCAAGAACATGTCCAATTTGGACAAATTTTTTAGCACGGCATATGTGTGCCCTTAAGCTTGTCACCACACCATGCCTAGTTTCATGAATTTCTGACGAGTTTTGGATTTACAGGAATTTGAAAACCAAGTATCTCAATGTGTGCGGCCGAGCCAACAGTCAATGAGATGTTAGAAATCCATTCCCATTTCTTGTGTGGGACCTAAACATGCATCCAGGGAAAGGCATATATTTTGTCAACCTATTTTTCATGTGTTGGACCTTGTGATTGTAGTTCAAATTTGAATTATATGCACATTAAATGGCTAGAAAACTCAATTAATGTGTTAAATAGGTTTCACGAACCCTGGAAAAAATACACAGTTTATCATGACTGTCATGTGTTGCTCTATGGTGACTCCAGAAATAAATTCAAGGCGAGAAAAGACAACAGATGTTGTTTCGCACATAAAATGTGAACTTTCCCTATCGGCATACACGACTTTCTTTGTGATAACCTTCGGTTTAATTTGTAAGAGGCTTTGTGCCAAAACTTGTACAAAATTGGGCAATTTTTGTACCACAACACACACAACAGGGCAATTGATGATACCCCCAAATTTCATGAATTTCTGTCGAGGTTTGCATTTACATGAATTTAAAAACTAAGTTTCCAGATGTTTGCGGTCGAGCCAAGACGATGATATGTTTGAAATTCATTCCCATTTCTTATGTGGGACCTAAACATGCAGCCAGGGAAACGTATATGGTTTTTCGACATATTTTCATGAGCTGGACCGTGTGATTGTAGATCAAATTTGAATTATGCACATTGAATGCCTAGAAAACTAAATTAATATACTTAAAAGGCCAAACGAACTCTGTAAGATCCATTGTTTCGCACGACACATTCATGTTACTCTATGGAGACTCTAGAAATAAATTCAAGGCGAGAAGAGACATCAGATGTTGTTTCGCACATAAAATGTGAACTTTCCATACCGGAACCACATGACTTCTTGTGAGAATCTTAGGTTTGTAAGAGGTTTGTGCCAAAACTTGTCCCGAACTAGGCATTGTTTTTACCACAACACACATGCGCCATGACATGACACCATGCCAAGTTTTATGAATTTCTCACGATATTTGGCTTTACTGGAATTTGAAAACACTTGTTCTCAAAGTCTACGGCCGAGCCAAAATACCGAGAGGTTTGGAATTCGTTTAATTTCCATTTCTTGCATGGGACCAAACACATGTATCTAGTGACAAATAGATGATTTTCAACCCATTCAGGTGCACTCTAGTATGTGCTTAACTGCAGTTCAAATTTGAACTATGCACATGAAATGTCTAAAAAACTCTTTATATGTTTAAAAGGGCCTAAACAAACCTGAATAATTCCACATTTAACACACAGTCCTATAGTTGCAAGTTCACTGCAGATAAATGTTATTGCCATCCAAACACCTTCAGTTGCCAATGTAACTTCATTTTTCGTTTCAAAGCAATATGAAAATCAAAAACATCGCAAACAGTTCTTGATCATGAAACGTGTGTGACGTGGTATAAAAATATCTTGGGCCAATCATCATATATGGCTTAGGCCGGAAGCTTCAGTCCACCGCCGGCGCGTCAACCACACTGTCACACTAGTTCCCCAAGACCACTGTACTGTTCAATCATCGCCGGTGAAAGATGGGGACGTGGATCCGCGTCGTGAGGGCAACTTCAGCGACCCACTCCGGCCCGATCGCGGCTGCATCAACCATGAACGCACTCACAACATCCTTGAACGCGGCCGCACTCTCCGACAGGGCAGCTGCGGCCGCCGAAAGGGCAGCTGCTGCATCTGAGATGGCGGTAGCAACATCCGCGACCGGGATAGCAAATGGCGACAACGACACAACAACTGTCCGTTCCTCGGCGGCCGCCGTAGCCTTGATGGCGGCTGCCCACGCCTATGCCGATGCCGCCCATGCCCAGTTTGTGTCGGTCACTGCACAAATAGCAGCGGCCTTCTCCGATAACGGTCGGCAACCTACGTCTGAAGAGTTGGCAATCGCTAAGAGCGCTCGGGCAACCATCCATTCGTCGGCATCCTCCCTTGCCAAGATGGAGGCCGTCAATGAGATGGCGGACGCAGACAACGAGATGCTTGCAGAGTATGTGGCGATGGATGCCATGGAGCCCCTTCCCCTGGAGGTCGTCGAGCGCGAGCTGGTCATGGAGGATGCGGCGGAGATCGCCGAGCGTCACGCGGAACATTAGTCTTTGTTTAGAGCGCTGGTCTTTTGTTAGAGTTATGTTTAGGTCAACTAGCTCTGTTTAATTGCTCGATTAAGTAAGTGCGGGCTGCGGTGTAGGCTCTTTTGTGCAGTACCCAAATTAGGAATTGATGTTAAATTATGCGACGACGTGGATGACCACTTTAACCAGGGAAATTCGGACCAAAACTTTGCCGCCATATCCCCATTCCATCTTCCAATTGAAAATGAAATTGAAGTTCATCACACACAATTTTTTGGAATGAACCGTGTGCAATGTAGTACCCAATCTTACGTCGAAAGCTTGGAGACAAACATTTTCACGTCCAAGTGCATCACACACGGGGTATAGCACATGCTTCGTTTGTGATGTGTATATATCGAGAACTATTCTGCACCAAATGAAAATTTTGGGCTGCCGCGGAAATATCTACCTCCCTCGCCCTCGGTACCAATCAAAAGCCACATTTCCCCCTTTTCCTCTACCTTTCCTAGTTCAAACCTTCACTGCTTGCTTGCAGCGCCGCCTCCTCGCCGGCGACGCTCCTTCCTGCTGCTCGGCCTCCTCCATCTAGTCAGGTAATCCACAGCTCCCCAATACCCCCTCACCCCCTCCTCCTCCATCCCACATGGCCCGACCGGCACGACACCTTCCACCCAAATCACCGCCCCATCCTCCAAATAATCGCCGCCGAAAGCCATGGTGCACGCAGTATAGCCAGGATCTCAAAGAGCATTTGGCTGCAGAGAAGCAAATCATGTCTACACGCGCAGATGAGGCAGCTATGGCTTCCATGCGTGCTGACCCAAAGATCTTGGAGGAGCACCCCGCCGTCGAGGCCACCGTCGACGCCTCGCGCGCTGACACCGGCACGCGTTTGGCTGCTATAAACGACAACTCGTGGTATTTTCTCGAGGGCACCGCCGGTGTGTTCGATGAAGACTTCGATGTGTTTTCTCAATGTGCCCGTGCTTACCTCAACTCCAGAGCCGGCATGTTGGTGCCGGGGCAGGATCAGGCCACTCACCACTATGAGGGGTGCACCCACTGTGTGGAGGCCTCGTTCTCTTCCAAGTTGAAGGAGCCCATCATCATCGATATCTCCGACGATGAGGAATAGCTTGTTTTTCTTAGCATTATCACTAAGGACCTATGTTCACCTAGCTACGCCGGTTAAGCATGTTTCGTTTACCTGTTGTGTGTGCCGCTACTGCCTTTCATTTAGAAATTCTAGTGAAATGTCCAATGTAATGCTACTGCAACCTGACCTTCTAGTATGTTCTATTGTGCAATGTGGTGCTTAGTTAACTATTTTGTTCATTTGTTGTGGTGATCATTTAACTATTTAATTCAATTCTGAAATGTGATGTACGATTGTTGTTGGTACAATTTTGTATTGTTATGCATGTGACGAATAAATCGAATTTAGATGTACTAAATACATGTGAAACATGTAGAATTGCTATATTTCCTAGTTCTTAGCAAACTTGGTTTAGATAACTGGCGTTTCCATGTGGCTCGAACTAATCTGTTGGATCCACAATGTGTTTATTTTCCATTAACATATTTCACTAATAGTATGCCAAATATCACTTGTAACCTGATCAATATTTGTCTTAAATATGTTGCAGGGGCAAACAATGGGGGACAATGAAGTTTACCATCGAGTTTTGCACATCCATGGTCATTTGGCTAATAGCACATTATTATGCAATTTGCAGAAACCATTGTAATATTAATGTTTTTAATAATTTGTTCTTGCACATGTAGGTCCTGCTGTAAGAGGTTTAGATCCATTGTTCGACCCTTTTTGCATGTGGGGAAATGAGGTGTCCTTGAATATCAGTCAAATCAAGAAACTCAGAAAGATTGTTAAGATAAGGAAACTAGCTACGAAAAACAACAAGATGTTTGTCTGCACAATTAAGAAGACATCAGTCAACTATAGGATGGTACCATCTCTTTCACCTTGTCCTTTTCCCTTTGCGCCATTTCAAATTTTAGAAAAAATATTTATGCGAATGTTTGTTTTCAGTCCTTCTCAAGGCAGTTCATCGATGATTACGTCTCAAACCACCTGTATGATCAAGAGGCGGGGAAGGTATTCATACAGCACCCACGGTATAATCTTGAAGTCTTCCTCAAGAGGACGAAGGATGGGTGGGCAATCATCCACAGGCACTGGCCTAAAGTTGCGAGGACCTTCAACATCATTGAAGGCTCAATATTTGCCTTCCGCTTTAACAGTTTTCTAGATGAGAGTCATCTGTCTATTTACCGTCTATGATGATACTTAATTTCCAAAGGTTTTAGATGTTGCATTTGAAACATTGTCCTGTTGTGCAATTGGGTAGCTAGGCAGTATATGCCTATATGATGTTGTACCCTGATGTAATTCAATTATGAAATCCTGGTTGCCGTACTACGAATAAGAAATATATTTTGTGCTTGATATGAAATGTTAATTTGATTACTAAATGGATTAGAAATAATAGAGCAATCAGGCTTATTATGGGGGTTCCCATTCCAGACGGTTTCTAGGACTACATCGTGGGCGATGACCACAACAAACCCACACGGTTTCTACAAAGTTGGCGTGTTGGATCGGTGAGGAATCACACACAAATTTTGCTGGACAACTGTGTGCGTTAGGACACCCAATCACAAACGTTTTCTTAAGCATGTATGTGTGATGGGCAGCCCAATGCCAAACAGTTTCATCTAGACACCGTGAGTGATGTTTTTAATAACGCAAACGACAGAATTATAATTATCGTGTGTGGTGACCAGCCCTATCACAAATGATGTTATGCAGAAAATTGTGTGTGATATGCAATGCGTACGGAGACGTAACCTTGGGATTCCCTGTGTGGGATGATAAGCTCATCTCACACGTCTTCGCCCATATGTCTGTTTGTGATGGCCCTTCGAATCGCAAACAATATATTTGTGACCATCGTGTGTGACCGGGTGCAGGCATCGCCGACGGGTTTTGTCTGTCGTGTGGGATAGCCCCCCCCCCCATCGCCCACACATGCAAGGCGACGGTTTCAAACTACGTCACAGAAAGGGGTTAAAAACCGTTTGTATAGCGCGTGGCTGCACTAGTGATAAGAGTTGCCATAATTATTAGAGGAGTTACCGGGATACGACCTAGCATTGAAATTTCCTCTATAAGCATTGTTGTTGAAATTGTTTCGTGTAGCATCATTATTTTTCTCAATCAAAGTAGACAAAGGCATATCATTTGGATCAACATGAGTATTTTTGCTAGCAACCATATTCATAAGAGCATCCAGTTTTTAACTCAAAGTAGCGATTTCTTCGACAGAATTTACCTTCTTACTAGTTGGAGCTCTCTCGGTATGCCATTGGGAATAATTTTTATGATGTTGTCCAGAAGTTTTGTGGCCTCTCCTAAGGTCACATCCATAAAGGTACCACCAGCAGCAGAATCTGGAAAATTTCTAGACACAAAGTTTAGTCCAGCATAGAAATTTTGGATAATCATTCACAAGTTTAACCCATGAGTAGGACAGTTTATAATCATCAATTTCATTGTCTCCCAAGCTTGTGCAACATGTTCTTGATCATTTTGTTTCAAATTCATTATTTGATTTCTAAGGGAGATGATCTTAGCAGGAGGAAAATACTTGGCAATAAAAGCATCTTTACACTTATCCCATGTTCCAATACTATTACGTGGTAAAGATGAAAACCAAGCCTTAGCTTTATATCTTAGTGAAAAAGGAAATAATTTTAATTTCAGAACATCACTATCCATGTCCTTTTTCTTTTGCATATCACAAAGTTCAACAAAAGTATTAAGATGAGAAGCGCGATCCTCATTAGGACTTCCCGAAAATTGATCTTTCATGACAATATTTAGCAATGGAACATTAATATCAAAAGCATCCGCACGAGTGGCGGGTGGTATAGGAGTACTAATAAAATCATTGTTATTAGTATTTGAAAAGTCACACAACATGGTAGTATCTTGAGACATGGTGACCGAACAAGCAAAGTAACAAGCAAGACAAGCAAACTAGTAAGCAAAGAAGTAAACTAGTAACAAGCAAAGATAAATATTTTTGTATTTTTGATTTTTATGAAGAAAACTAAATATAACAGCAAATAAAAAGAAGAACAAGTGAATGATAATTTGTGTAAAGTTACTTGATCGTTGGTGATGATATTCCCCGGCAACGGCGCCAGAAATCCTTCCTGATACTTGTGATCTGCGTTGGGTTTTCCGTCAAGAGGAATGGGTAACAATACGGGTAAGTATTTCCCTCAGTGATGAAACCAAGGTTTATCAAACTAATAGGAATATCAATCCACAACCGTCTTCAGTGGCTGCACACAAAAGAGCAAACAACTTTCACCCAACGCGGGCAAGAGGGTTGTCAATCCCCTTGATCTCGTTATTTGCAAGCAAGTGAAGTGTGTAGATAATAGTAGATAATTGTAAATTGCAAAATAAAATAAAAACAAATAAATGGCAGCAAGGTAATGGTAACTTTTGTAAGTATATAAGTGAATAGACCCGGGGTCCATAGTTTACCCTAGCGGCATCTCTCATGAAAGTAAGCATACGGTGGGTAAACAAATTATTGTTGGGCGATTGATAGAAAAGTGCATAGTTATGCGATATTCACGGCAATGATCATGTGTATATAGGCATCACGTCCATAAGCAAATAGGCCGACTCCTGCCTACACCTATTACTATTACTCCACCCATCGACCGCTATCCAGCATGCATCTAGAGTATTAAGTAAAACAGAGTAATGCTTGGAGAACATTGACATGATGTAGACAAAGGGAAGTCAATTAATATGAACTAACCCATCGTTTTATCCTTAGTGGCAACAATACAAAGACGTGTCTTGTCCCCTTCTTTCACTGGGATATAGAGGACCACCAGATTGAACCCACTACAACGCACCCCTCTCACTAAACAAATATCAATCTAGTTGGCCAAACTATTTCAATATATCAGAGAGACTTACGAAGCTATAATGATCATGCACTTTAGAATCATAATATATATCATAGGTGAATCAAATACTTTTCATGAATAATCTGAACATAAACCCACAATTCATCGGATCCCAACAAATGCACCGTACAAAAGAATTACATCGGATAGATCAAAGCGAAGATGCGATGATCATTGTATTGGAGATCAAAAGAGAGAGAGAGAGCCATCTAGGTACTAACTACGGACCCGTAGGTCTGTGGTTAACTACTCACACATCATCATGAGGGTAGCAAGGTTGATGAAGAGGCCCTCCATGATCGATCCCCCCTCCAGCAGGGTGCCGGAACGGAGCTCCAGATGGGATCCCGTCTGAACAGAGACTTGCAGTGGCAAAAAAGGAGTTTCGGGATGCCCTCTAGGGGTGTTGGAATATATGTGAATTTATAGGCCAGAGAACGGGGTCAGGAGGTCCACTAGGGAGGGACAAGCCATCAGGGCGCGACCACCCCCCTGGGTGCGCCCTGTTGGCTTGTGCCTCCCTCGTGCGGCCTCCGGTCTTCTCCTAAAGCTTCCAGGTCTTCTATTGGTCCAGAAAAATCGTAAAAAAGTTTCGGGGCAATTGGACTTCGTTTCGTATTGTAAACCTATAAAGGAAAAAAAAAGCAGAAAACAGGAACTGGTACTAGGTACTGGGTCAATAGGTTAGTGCTCAAAAATAATATAAATTGGTAAATTATTACTCAAAAAGTATTATAGAATGATAAGATGTTAGCATGGAACAATAAAAAATTATAGATACGTTGGAGACTTATCACCTATCATCGCCCATTAGTTTTTTCGAAGGGAACTCGCCTGTGACTTGTCAGGACCCCGATCCTAAGCCATACAAATCCAGCATGTAACACATCATATCACTTTGCGGCCTCACACACAGTAAGCTCCACGGCTGCCACCTTACCTTGGCCGGGACCGTTTGCGCCTTTTGACTCACGAATATGAATATGCCGCTAGCAATCATGTGTGAGAGAACTCGGGTCGACATGACTAGTTATAGACCCAAGTGGCACAACCGTACATGAACATGCATACATAACCGACCGATGGAGGTGTCGGTCATCAACGTGTGTAGACGAGTCGTAGCAAAAGCTACACGGACTCCATTACACCGCGTGACATTTCCCCACAGGGACAAACACAACAACAAAGAAGGATACATGCCGGTCAATCAATGTGTCCAGAGCAGTAGCAAGCTACCAGGGCTCAATGGAAGCACAAAGAGGCATTTCCCTGTAAAGAAGGCTACCATAGGAATACGACTGGGTGTCGAATCCCACACATACCAATGCATTTCAAACATACACACAATATGCATGATATGCATAGATACAACATGGCAACACAACATAACTCTCTGACTCAACTATTTATTAAAGACTCATAAGAGCTAACATAGTGTGATATTACAAATAGGCGTCACATGACCCAACACTCAAAGTCATACAGGCAACAAGCGGAAGCATAACATGTCTGGGTACAGACATCTACTAAAAGTGGCTGGAGGAGCCTGAAAATCTACAATGACCCTCACAAAGGAGCCAGACCTCTGTCTGGGATTCCCAAGCTAATCCGATCAACATCGAACACATCGCTAGTGAGACAGAAGTCTCCTCTTCAAAAACATAAATTAAGCAACCGTGAGTACAAAGGTACTCAACAAGACTTACATGTGAACTATCTACATATGCATCATTATCAACAAAGGGGTGTGTGGAGTTTATTGCAGCAAGCCAACTTTGACTCTTGGCTAACCTGTACTACGACTCCGAGGATTTTCTTTAAGGTGAGAGAGTGCACACGAGTCCACATATTCACCACATCAATACACCACTATGGATCCTCTCCCGTCTCCCTACGAGAAGGCCATCCATAGCACTCACACTTATCTTGCACATTTTAGAGTATCCATTTCACTTATCTATGAAGCATATAAGTTTCAAAGTAGTCCATATCCGAGGACGCGGCTATTCGAACATATCATTTACCCTATTGGGTACACTTCTTCACACACATTCTCACTACTTACCATCACATACACGTCATGTATCGCGGCAACCTTCAACCGGAAGCCTGGCGAGGGTGTCGGCCATGGACGTTAACTTACAACGACTCACACCCAAGGTAGTCGCCTATCTGAGTTGGAACCCATAATGGAAGTCTGGCCGAGGTTTCCAATACAGCCTCAAACAATGTGAGCCGGGCCCCAATCCGGTCCCGACTGTGCCGTTCATCCACTTCGCAGGCCGTGCCACAACCTATAAACGTTTCGAACTACTGCGACTCCTGGGCCGAGAACAGGGAAGTCAATAGGACGAGAGAGCTCGAGTTACTGGAGCCCAATGTGCGGTAATATCTTGTGTTCGAATGCAAACACATAACTCAATTCTTAAGGACGGTCTCCATGAGACAACCCACCATGTACTCCTACATGTCCTCTCATCGCTACCTTTACCAAATCAGATTCACACAGTTAGCTCTCACACAGCAGAACATGAACACATCCATTCCGATCCATTGCCTAGATGGATCAGACCCGACACGACTCTAAGCATAGCAAGCATAGTAAGCAATCATGGATGAGTAGTCACAACAAGGCTCAAGCAGTTGCTACTCATGCTAAGAGGTTTCAACTATTTTCTGTGACAAAGATAGGTCATGCAGAGGAATGGGTTCAACTATTGAAACATGTAACAAGTTAATCGTTGTTGTCCTAATGCAGTAAAAGAGAGCAGGAGCGAGAGAGTGGGCTTATATCAGTATGTTCAAGGGGGGTTGCTTGCCCGAAACTTCTGAAAATGGTAAAGCTCTTCATCGGTGACATTGATTTCATCGTCGGAACAACGTCTACCGGGAGAGAACAACACCGCCAAACAAGGAAAGGAACACATTCAATGCAATGCAGCAGACATGATGTATGACATGGCAACTTAAGGTACTGACTTGACCTAATGTAATAGCTAACCACATTAATTGAAGTGGCATTCAAACCTAGCTCAAATTCCAACTCCAAATGCCATTTCATAAATTGTCCTAATCATGAAATGTCCTAGTTGGTGATGTTAACTTGCTCAAATATGCATGAACATGGCATAAACAGATTCTTCATATTTTTTGATCATTTTTCATATATAAATTATTTTCATGTGAGTTATAGATTATTTTATATGAATTTTAGAAATTTTAAACATTTGCTGAAAATAATAAATCTTTTCTGATTTATTTTAATTCAAGAAAACCATTTACTGCATCAGCCTTGCGTCAGCATTACGTCAGCGGATCAAAGGTGCCAGCCTAGGTCAAACCTGACGGCCGGGACCCACATGTCATTGACTTGGATAATTAATAGGGTTTATTTAAACTAACTATTTACTATTAGTTAGCTAATTAACCAGAAGGGCCCATAGTCAGTGACCTAAGGGTTTCATTAGGTAGCAGTTAGCGCCTAATGATGATGCCATGTCAGCATCGCCGGAGCTCAACGTGGGCGACCTGGAAACATGGCGGTGTCCGCTCGGAGGACCACAGAAGCGGCGGCCGAGGCTACTAGGGCACAACCCGTGCTCGCCCGCATCTAGGGAGGCAGGAAGCTGGGCGCGGTGTAGCCGAAGGTGACGTCGGTGACGCCGGTGGCGGCGGCCGGAGCTCGGCATGGACATAGGCGAGGCTACAGGGCAAGGGAGAGCAAGGGAGGGCACACTACGGCATCTTGGGGACCCCACGAGGATATCGGTGCCATGGATGCAAGCAAGGGAGCTCAGGAGCGCAAGGCGCACCGGCCATGGCGGTGGCGGATCTCGGGACTCGCGGTATCAGCATTACAGCAAGAAATCGATGACGGGGAGAGGGGGTAACGACTCAGGAGCTCACGGGGAGTCGTTTGGCGCTGGTGGTGAGGTCGGGGTTGCGCTGGAGCTAGCGAATCGTCGGCGGCGAGCGGCGGATCCAGAGGAGGAAGTAGAAGACGATGTCGACATTGAAGTGGACCAGGCATCTCGTGAGTAGGCTCGGGGGAGCTGCAGAGCTCGGCGGAGGCACTGAATAGGCTGGAGCATCGATACGACGTCGATGGCCACTGTGGTTCACTACACACGGCGACGGCTTCTCTCGGGTAGCTCGGGAAACAGAGCTAGAGGGCGAGAGAGAGAGGGCTACGAGAGGGAGAAATGGAAGAGGCCAACCCGGGCTTCTCCATGGTGTAGGGATTAGGAGGGGGAGGTAGCTGCGTGGGCGTGGCTGCGTGCGCGCTCGACTACGAGTTGTCTGCCTGCTCTGGCGAGAGGAGGATGATGGCTTTGCCCCTGGTGGGCTGGGCCGAATCCTTTGAACTGGTAAGGCCCAGGTGAGTTTCCCTTTTAGTGTACTTCTGTTTTCTATTTATTTACTCAGTTTTGATTTAATTTAAACCAAATCATTTTTGTAAAATTCTGGAAGAATTTGTGGATGCAAAATGGATTATTCCAGAGCACTGACGTGGCATGAGACTGCGTCGGTATTTCCCAAAAGAGGAAGGGATGATGCAGCACAGCGACGGTAAGTATTTCCCTTAGTTATGAAACCAAGGTTATCGAACCTGTAGGAGGATCACCACCACCCAATAAGCAGCACCTGCACACAAACAACAAATACTTGCAACCCGACGCGAAAGAGAGGTTCTCAATCTCTCTACGGTAAAAAGATAGATTAGGTAGTGATAGATAGGAGAGATAGATCTCTCAAGAACATAAAATAAAAAGAGCAAAGTGCAGCACTATGTTTTTGGGTTTTCGGTTTTGTAGATCTGAAAACAAAGATTGCAAAAAAGTAGATCGGAAAGCAATATGTTGGAAAAGTAGACCCGGGGGCCGTAGGGTTCACTAGTGGCTTCTCTCATGAGTATAGCACACGGTGGGTGAACAAATTACTGTTCGGCAATAGATAGAAAATCGAATAGTCATGATGATATCCAAGGCGATGATCATTATATAGGCATCATGTCCAAGATAAGTAGACCGACTCCTGCCTGCATCTACCACTATTACTCCACACATCGACCGCTATCCAGCATGCATCTAGTGTATTAAGTTCATGGAAAAACGGAATAATGCAATAAGAACGATGACATGATGTAGACAAGATCTATTCATATAGGAATAGACCCCATCTTGTTATCCTTAATAGCAATGATACATGCGTGTCTTGCTGCCCCTTCTGTCACTGGGAAAGAACATTGCAAGATCGAACCCATCACAAAGCACCTCTTCCCATGGCAAGAAAAATCGATCCAGTCGGCCTATCTAAACCAAAGATTCGGAGAAGAAATACGAGGCTATAAGTAATCATGCATATAAGAGATCAAAGAAGACTCAAATAATATTCATGGATAGAAACTGATCATGAACTCAAAATTCATCGGATCCCAACAAACACACCGCAAAAGTTTACATCAAATAGATCTCCAAGAGACCATTGTATTGAGAATCATAAGAGAGAGAGAGGAAGCCATCTAGCTACTGCCTACGGACCCGTAGGTCTATGGTGGACTACTCATGCATCATCGGAGAGGCACCTATGAGGAGGATGAACCCCTCCGTGATGGTGTTTAGATTGGATCTCGAGGTTCTGGAACTTGCGGCGGCTGGAATTGTGTTTCGTCGACTCCCCTAGGGTTTTTGGAATATTTGGGAATTTATAGGCATCAGAGGCGGTGGAGAGGGGCCCCGAGGAGGGCACAACCCATCAGGGCGCGCCGGGGCCCCCCTGGCGCGCCCTGGTGGGTTGTGGTCTCCTCGGCACACTCCCCCGGCACTTCTTTGGCCCACTGGGTGTCTTCTGGTCCAGAAAAAATCTCCAAAAAGTTTTGTCGCGATTGGACTCCGTTTGGTATTGATTTTCTATGAAGTAAAAAACTAGCAAAAACAGCAACTGGCACTTTGGCACTATGTCAATAGGTTAGTCCCAAAAAATGATATAAAGTTGTTATAAAATGATTGTAAAACATCCAAGAATGATAATATAACATCATGGAACAAGAAAAAAATTATAGATACGTTGGAGACGTATCAGCATCCCCAAGCTTAATTCCTACTCGTCCTCGAGTAGGTAAATGATAAAAACATAATTTTTGATGTGGAATGCTGCCTAACATGTTCATCATATTCTTTTCTTTTGTATAGCATGGACATTTGGAATTGTAGATGATTGAAAGCAATAGTCTAGTTTTAACATAATGACTTCAATACTCAAGCATGTCAACAAGCAACCATGTCTTTCAAAATATCAACACTAAAGAAAGTTATCCCTAGCCCATCATTGATCCATTCATGAAACACACTCAAATATTAACTATGCCCAATGCTCAAGTACGATCATAGTGCCCCCTAGTTGGTGCTTATAAGAGAAGATGGAGCTCAAAGCAAAAATAAAAAATTGCATAAAGTAAATAGATAGGCCCTTCGCAGAGGGAAGTAGGGATTTGTAGAGGTGCCAGAGCTCAAGATTTAAATTGTGAGAGAAAAAATATTTTGGGTGGCATGCTTTTCCTGTCAACGAAAATGACATAGTAGCTCACAATACTTTCCATGCTAGATATATCATAGGCGGTTCCCAAACAGAAAATAAAGTTTATTCCTTTTTCCACCAAACTTTCACTTTCCATGGCGGGCCGTATCCACGGTTGCCTTCCATACCAACACTTTCCAAGGAATTTATTATTTGACACCATGAAGTAATTTTTTTTCATTTCGGGAATGGGCATCCCTATTACCGCCGCTCTCGTGCAATGACAAGTGAATAAACACTCATCTTGAGAATAACACATCTAGCATGGAAAAATATTGGACACTCCCCACCATTTCATGAGCGGTACGGGCACACAAAAGAGAAAATTTATTTTGAAAATTTAGAGATGGAACATACAAATTTGCTTGGAACAGCATGGAAATACCGCATATAGGTAAGGTATGGTGGACTCATAAGGCAAAACTTGGTTTAAGGATTTTGGATGCACAAGTAGTGTTTCTACTTAGTACAAATGAAGGCTAGCAAATAGATTGGGAAGCAACCAAACCAAGAAACGAAAATTCACATAAGCGAGCATTGAGCATAACTAATGCACCATAAGTAGGATATAACTTTATTGCATAACTATTGACTTTCGTGCATGCATAGGGAATCACAAACCTTAACACCAATATTCCTACTAAGCATAATTACTCACTAACATGACTCACATATTACTATCATCATGTTTCAAAACTATTACAAGGAATCAAGTTTAATATGCCCAATGATCTTCATGAAAGTTTTTATTATATCCTCCTTGGATATCTATCACTTTGGGACTAGTTTCATATATTGCCATTGCTTTTTGGCAAGCTCAAACAAATTTAAGTGAAGCACATGAGCATAAAGATTTCATCTCTCAAAAAGGTATAAGTGAAGCATGAGAGGATTTCTTCAAAATTTACCTACTCTCTAATTAATCTAAGTGAAGCATGAGAGTATTTCTACAAAAATTTCCAAGCACACCGTGCTCAAAAAGATATAAGTGAAGCACTAGAGCAATTCTATAGCTCAAAAACGTTTAAGTGAAGCACATAGAGCAATTATAACAAATCATAGCATGATTTTGGCTTTCTCAAATAGGTGTGTCCAGCAAGGATACAAAGGAAAAACTAACAAACAAAGCAAGCAAAGATACAAGACGCTCCAAGCAAAACTCATGATATGTGACGAATAAAAATATAGCTCCAAGTAAAATACCGATGGTTGTTAGAAGAAAGAGGGGATGCCACTCGGGGGCATCCCAAGCTTAGTTGCTTGTTTCTCTATGGATATATCTTAGGGGTGCTGTAGCATCCCCAATCTTAGGCTCTTTTCACTCCTTATTCCTTCATCCATCGTGATCTCACCCAAAACATGAAAACTTCAATCACACAAAACTCAACAAAATTTTCGTGAGATCCGTTAGTATAATAAAGCAAATCACTACTTTAGGTACTGTTGCAAAACCATTCATATTTTATTATTGCATTATACCTACTGTATTTTAACTTTACCATGGCTCATACCCTTCAATATAACCCATAGATTCATCAAAACAAGCACACAATGCAACGAAAACAGAATCTGTCTTAAACATAACAGTCTGTAGTAATCTGTACTCTAACCATACTTCTGTAACTCTAAAAATTCTGAAAAATTAGGAAAACGTAAGGAATTTGTGTAGCAACACTGTGTTAAAATTTCAGCTCAATATCACCTTCCAGCAAAAACTGAAAATTCATATACTGGACGCAAAGTTTCTGTTTCAGATTCAGCATCGCTTCTACTCATCCTATGAATCATCCTAAAGGCTTTACTTGGCACAGACACTAAATAAACCATAAAAACACAATCATAACAGAGGCATAATTGTGTTAACACTCAAAAACATAAAGGAAAAAAGCAAACATTTATTTATTCATTGCGTTGCCTCCCAACAAGCGCTATCGTTTTACGCCCCTAGCTAGGCATAACGCATAGATTCAAGTATTGTCATCTTTGGTTTTCAATTACTCAATCACACAACTAGATTTCTTCAAGGATTTTGCATGCATGTTTTTGATGACAACACTCCTAGGAAGAAACCCAAAAAAATCATTCTTGTAAATAGGGTCTCTTATGATTTCAACAAAGTCGGGATGAATACTAATCATTTTAAGATCCCCCTTGTGACTACTAGGTGTAGCAACCTTGTTCTTGGTGACTTGTGTGGTCTTGCCTTTTTTACGGGAGTTTTTTCAATAGTTTTGATAGAAGAAAAAGCTGACCCAAATTACCAAAAATCTCTTCTATCTTAGCAATCCGGTAAGGGCTCTCCTCTACCCTTTCGTTAACTACAGTTTCTTTTTTCCTTAAGCAATTTAAGAGCATCTCCCGCCTTAGATCCAATTTTATTAGCAAGATTATGCATCTTTTTATATAGATCATCAAGATGTCCTTTAGTAATCATCTTATTTTCAATAGCATCTAATCTCTCCATAACATGTTCGAGAGTTAAAGTTGTTTCATTGATCATGATAGGTGGTGATCCCACTAAACTTCCCAAAGCATTAAAAGCATCTAAAGAAGGACACATCAAGAAATTCCCACCGGTAATCGTATCAAGGACTTATCTATACCAAGTGGTGATACCCACATAAAAGCTACGAAGAAGAACAATGGTAGATTGCTTATGGATAGATCTATTATGAGCACTGCAAATCCTATGCCAAGCATCTTTTAGGTTCTCCCGTCCCCTTTGCTTAAAATTAAGAACCTCATTATCGGGAGTACACGCAACAAAGGAAGAACTAGCCATAATGACTAGGCAAGAGATCTGACAAGAAAAAGGCAAACGAAAAAGGAGGGCGAATAAAACGACAAATTGGTGAAGTGGGGGAGAGAAAAACGAGAGGCAAATGGAAAATAATGTAATTGCAAGGAGATGAGATTTGTGATTAGGAACCTGGTAGATGATGATGGAGTCCCCTCGGCACCCACGATAGGCATGTAGAAGAGACCACTTCCTCCCCGGCAACGGCGCCAGAAATTCCTTTGACGTGGCTTGAGACTGCGTCGGTATTTCCCCAAAGAGGAAGAGATGATGCAGCACAGCAACGGTAAGTATTTCATTCAGTGATGAAACCAAGGTTATCGAACCAGTAGGAGGATCACCACCACCCAATAAGCAGCACCTGCACACAAACAACAAATACATGCAACCCGACGCGAAAGAGAGGTTGTCAATCTCTCTACGGCAAAAGGATAGATTAGGTAGTGATAGATAGGAGAGATAGATCTCTCAAGAACACAAAATAAATGAGCAAATATGCAGTAATATGTTTTTGGGTTTTTGGTTTTGTAGATCTGAAAACAAAGATTGCAAAAAAGTAGATCGGAAAGCAATATGTTGAAAAAGTAGACCCGGGGGCCGTAGGGTTCACTAGTGGCTTCTCTCATGAGTATAGCGCACGGTGGGTGAACAAATTACTGTTGGGCAATTGATAGAAAATCGAATAGTCATGACGATATCCAAGGAGATGATCATTATATAGGCATCACGTCCAAGATAAGTAGACCAACTCCTTCCTGCATCTACAACTATTACTCCACACATCGACCGCTATCCAGCATGCATCTAGTGTATTAAGTTCATGGAAAAACGGAGTAATGCAATAAGAATGATGACATGATGTAGACAAGATCTATTCATGTAGGAATAGACCCCATCTTGTTATCCTTAATAGCAACGATACATGCGTGTCTTGCTGCCCCTTCTATCACTGGGAAAGAACACCGCAAGATCGAACCCATCACAAAGCACCTCTTCCCAAGGCAAGAAAAATCGATCTAGTCGGCCTAACTAAACCAAACATTCGGAGAAGAAATACGAGGCTATAAGTAATCATGCATATAAGAGATCAAAGAAGACTCAAATAATATTCATGGATAGAAACTGATCATGAACTCAAAATTCATCGGATCCCAACAAACATACCGCAAAAGTTTACATCAAATAGATCTCCAAGAGATCATTGTATTGAGAATCATAAGAGAGAGAGGAAGCCATTTAGCTACTGCCTACGGACCCATAGGTCTGTGGTGGACTACTCATGCATCATCGGAGAGGCACCTATGAGGAAGATGAACCCCTCCATGATGGTGTTTAGATTGGATCTCGAGGTTCTAGAACTTGCGGTGGCTGGAATTGTGTTTCGTCGACTCCCCTAGGGTATTTGGAATATTTGGGAAGTTATAGGCATCAGAGGCGGTGGAGAGGGGCCCCGAGGAGGGCACAACCCATCAGGGCGCGCCGGGGCCCCCCTGGCGCGCCCTGGTGGGTTGTGGTCTCCTCGGCACATTCCCCCGGCATTTCTTTGGCCCACTGGGTGTCTTCTGGTCCAGAAAAAATCTCCAAAAAGTTTCATCGCGATTGGACTCCGTTTGGTATTGATTTTCTGCGAAGTAAAAAACAAGCAAAAACAGCAACTGGCACTTTGGCACTATGTCAATAGGTTAGTCCCAAAAAATGATATAAAGTTGTTATAAAATGATTGTAAAACATCCAAGAATGATAATATAACAGCATGGAACAAGCAAAAATTATAGATACGTTGGAGACGTATCAAGCACCACAAAAAGTTTCAGAATTATTTTAACACCAAATTATATATACTATTTAAATGGCTCCAATTCAAATATGAAATGAGTTAAATCAAATATCCAAAATGTTCCAAAAATGTGAACATCATTTTTGGCAGAGGTTTTCACCCTTTTCAAGAATCATGAACTTTTCTGAAGGCCATTTTGGATTCATTCAAAATATTTTTTAACTAAACCTATTTGAATTTCAAAGTTCTAGGGTTTGATTATTCCCCATTTCAAGTTCCAGGAAAATGAATGTGATGACATGAATGCCAATGCAACTATTTACAAGCAGTATTCTAGGGCTGTGACAACTCACCCCCAGTAAACAAGAATCTCGTCCTGAGATTCAGGCGTAGGATAAGAGGAAGAGGGGACACTAAACCATCACAATCTTCATGATCCAATTGCCCTTCTCAAAGATATTGTTTCATTGCATCATGTTGATCTTGATATCTTTAATTTTGAGATCTTCACTCCACACAACGACATGAGAAGAAACTCTACGGGAATCGATCTTCTCGGAGATCGAGAAACTGCCGATCAACTCATAGGAACATCTCTTGAGCTGAGTCTCAAAACACACATCAGGGGTTATGGAACGAAGCAGATGATGGAGGTTCAACTAGTAGGCAACAATTCCACACTAAAACAGATGATGAAGAGATTTCAGAGTGGCGAGGAGTTAAGTTGCCCTTGATACCATAACGAGACATCTTAGGGGAGGTGACTCACAGAGTTATTCCCTTGAGTGGCAAAAATAATTACTATTGATACCGAGGAATATAACCTAGTGTTTGGGCGTGCTCTCCAAAACATGAGCATTTCCATATTCATTAGGGTTTTACCGACATACATGCAAGGATCTTGGCAACACATCATACTACCATGATGAATAACGATGGAGGATGCAGAAGCAAAGGAAGACAACACTTTCTCAGAACACCTTAGCTATGCCAAGGGAACGAAATCTGGATGATCAACCGAGAGACATTTAGCACTCTGCTTCTAATGTTCTCCTTGATGATATATGATACGTCTCGAACGTATCTATAACTTTTGATTGTTCCATGCTGATATATTATCATTCTAGGAAACTTTTTGGGTCATTATTTACCAATTTATAATATTTTGAGCACTAACCTATTAACCCAGTGCCCAGTGCCAGTTGCTGTTTTCTGCGTGTTTTTGCCTTTGCAGGTTTACTGTACCAAATGAAGTTCAATTGCCATGAAACTTTTTGATGATTTTTTTCTGGACTATATGAAGACCTAGAAGCTTCGGAAGGAAGCCGGGAGGTACATGAGGGCCCCACCACACATCAGGGCGCGCCCTGGGGGGCGCCCTGATATGTGGTGGCCACCTTGGGCACCTCCCGACGTCCATCTTCGGCCTATAAATTCTCTAATATTTTGAAAACCCTGGAGGCAGTCCCGAAACCCTTTTTCCGCCGCCGCAAGTCTCTGTTCCGTCGCGAGGCCATCTGGAGCTCCGTTCCGGCACCCTGCCGGAGGGGGGATCGATCACGGAGGGCCTCTTCATCAACCTTGCTGCCCTCATGATGATGTGTGCGTAGTTCACCACAGACCTATGGGTCCATAGCTAGTACCTAGATGGAAATCTCTCTCTTATGATCTTCAATACAATAGTCATCGCATCTTCGCTTTGATCTATCCAATGTAATCCAATTGTGCGGTGTGTTTATTGGGATCCGATGAATTGTGGGTTTATGTTCAGATTATTCATGAAAAGTATTTGAGATGCCTCTGAATTATATTATCTCTTATGTGCATGGTCATTATAGCTTCGTAATGCTCTCCGATCTATTGATATGCTTTGGCCAAGTAGATTGATATTTCATCGGTGGAAGTGGTGCATTGTGGTAGGTTCAACCTGGCGAGTTTCTATATCCCAGTGACAAAGTAGGGGACAAGATGCGTCTTTGTGTTGTTGCTACTAAGAATAAAACGATGGGGTTCATTCATATTGTTTGAGTTTACTTTCTCTACATCATGTCATCGTTTTCCAAGCATTACTCTGTTTTAATTAATACTCTAGATGTATGCTGGATAGCGGTCGATGAGTGGAGTAATAGTAATAGGTGTAGGCAAGAGTCGGCCTATATGCTTATGGACGTGATACCTATATATACATGATCATTGCCGTGAACATCGCATAACTATTCGCTTTTCTATCAATTGCCCCACAGTAATTTGTTTACCCACCGTATGATGCCTACATGAGAGATGTCGCTAGGGAACACTATGGCCCCCGGGTCTATTCACTTATATATTCGCAAACGCTATATTTACCTTGCTGCCTTTATTTACTTTTTATTAATATTGCAATTTATATTTATCAACAATTATCTACACAACTCATTTGCTTGCAAATGACAAGATCAAGGGGATTGACAACCCTCTTGCCCGCGTTGGGTGCAAGTTGTTTGTTCATTTGTGTGCAACCGCTGAAGACGGTTGTGGATTGATATTCCTATTGGTTCGATAAACCTTGGTTTCATAACTAAGGGAAATACTTATCCGCTTTGTGCTGCAATTACCCGTTCCTCTTCACGGAAAACCCAACGCAGATCACAAGTATCAGGAAGGATTTCTGGCGCTGTTGCCGGGGAATATCATCATCAACTACCAAGTAACTTCACACAAATTTTCATTCACTTGTTCTTCTTCTTATTTGTTGTTATATTTAGCTTGTCTCATATAAATAAAAAATACAAAAATATTTATCTTTGCTTGTTACTAGTTTACTTCTTCGCTTGCTACTTTACTTGTCTTGCTTGTTACTTTGCTTGCTCGGTCACCATGTCTCAAGATACTACTAAGTTATGTGACTTCTCAAATACTAATAATAATGATTTTATTAGTACACCTATACCACCCGCCACAAGTGCGGAGGCTTTTGATATCAATGCTGCATTGCTAAATCTTGTCATGAAAGATCAATTTTCGGGAAGTCCTAATGAGGATCCCGCGTCACATCTTAATACCTTTGTTGAATTATGTGACATGCAAAAGAAAAAGGATATGGATAATGATATTGTGAAATTAAAACTATTTCCTTTTTCACTAAGAGATAAAGCTAAAGCTCGGTTTTCGTCTTTACCTCGTAATAGTATTGGAACATGGGATAAGTGTAAAGAGGCTTTTATTGCCAAGTATTTTCCTCCTGCTAAGATCATCTCCCTGAGAAATCAAATAATGAATTTTAAACAGCAATATCAAGAGCATGTTGCACAAGATTGGGAGAGAATGAAATTAATGATAAGGAATTGTCCAACTCACGATTTAAATATGTGGATGATTATCCAAAACTTCTATGCTGGACTAAACTTTGTGTCTAGAAATCTTCTAGATTCTGCTACAGGTGGTACCTTTATGGATATGACCTTAGGAAAGGCCACAAAACTTCTGGACAAAATCATGACAAATTATTCTCAATGGCATACCGAAAGGGCTCCAACCGGTAAGAAGGTAAATTCTGTTGAAGAAATCGCTACTTTGAGTGAAAAAGTGAATGCTCTTATGAATATGGTTGCTAGTAAAAATGCTCATGTTAATCCCAATGATGTTCCCTTGTCTACTTTGATTGAGAAAAATAATGATGCTATTGATGTGAACTTTGTCTCGCGAAATAATTTCAATAACAATGCTTAGAGAGGAAATTTCAATTCTAGGCCGTATCCCGGTAATTCCTCTAACAACTATGGAAATTCTTATGGTAATTCTTCTACAAATTCTAATAGGACACCCTCTGATCTTGAGAACACAATTAAAGAATTTATTAATTCTCAAAAGGTTTTCAACACTATGGTAGAAGAAAAATTGCATGTAGTGGATGCTTTGGCTAAAAACGTGGATATGATTGCTCTTGATGTGGAAACTCTTAAAAATAAATCTTTTCCACCCAAGCATGTTTTCAGTGATTCTATTAAATCTATCCAAATATCTATCGATGAAAGTAAGGAGAGGACCGCTAAGTTGAGAGCTAAGCGGGAATTCTTAGAAAAGGCTGCTCCACCCGGTTTTTACCGGAATCATGATGAAGATCTTAAAATGATTGGTGTTTCTCCTATTGAATATTTGTTTACTTCTCTGAATATAAATGATAAATGGACTGGAGATGAGTCAACTTTAGTAGAGGAGCGTCCCGTTTGCTTGGAGGGTGATGATTTTAATGCTAGAACTGAAAAATGTGTGTTGGAGAGGTCAAAACTTTAACTAGTGATGCACCCACTATCTTGGATTACAAGGACTTTAATTATGATAATTGCTCTTTAGTAGAATGAATTTCCTTGTTGCAATCCATTATTAGCTCACCCAATGCTTATGAACAAAACAAAGCTTTTACCGAACACATAGTAGAAGCTATGGTAAGAGCTTATGATGAGAAACTTGAGCTTGAAGTTTCTATTCCTAGAAAATTGCATGATGAGTGGGAACCTACTATCAAAATAAATATTAATAAATATGAATGTAATGCTTTGTGTGACCTTGGTGCTAGTGTTTCAACTATTCCTAAAACTCTTTGTGATGTACTCGGTCTTACTAATATTGAAGATTGTTCCCTCAACTTGCATCTTGTGGATTCTACCATCAAGAAACCTTTAGGTAGAATTAATGATGTGCTTATTATTGCAAATAAAAATTATGTGCCTGTAGATTTCATTGTGCTTGATATTGATTGCAATCCTTCTTGTCCCATAATACTTGGAAGACCATTCTTACGAACTATAGGTGCAATCATTGACATGAAAGAGGGAAACATAAGATTCCAATTCCCATTAAAGAAAGGTATGGAACACTTCCCTAGGAATATAATTAAACCACCTTATAAATAAATTATGAGAGATACTTATGGGTGGAGTGTCAAAGATGACAATAGTTGAAACTATGCATTATGCCTAGCTAGGGGCATAAAACAATAGCGTTTGTTGGGAGGTAACCCGATAGTTATCTTTAAATTTTTGCTTAGAAATTTTTGTTTATTTTTAATAGCATGATTATGGCCTCTGTAATGATTATGTTTTTATGTTTAAATTAGTGTTTGTGCCAAGTAAAGCCTTTGGGATGACTCACAAGATGAGTAGAACCGATGCTGAAAAAAACAGAAACTTTTGACTCCAGTATAACAATTTGCATTTTTTGCTGGAGCGTGATAACGATCTGAATTTTTTTACGCAGTGTTTCTATACAAATTTTCTAGGTTGTCCTAACTTTTCAGAATTTTTAGATTTACAGAAGTATAGGGTCTCTACAGATTTCAACAGACTGTTCTGTTTTATACAGATTCTGTTTTTGCTTGCATAATTGCTTATTTTGATTTAACTATGGATTGTATCGGGGGGTATAAGACATGGAGAAGTTAGAATATAGTACCTATTATGCATTTATGAAATTTTAATTAATTTACAACAGTACTTAAAGTATGCAATTTGTTTCTTATACTGACGGATCTCACGAGGTTTTGTTGAGTTTTCTGTGATTGAAGTTTTCAAGTTTTGGGTGTTATCTTGATGGACAAAAGAATAAGGAGTAGCAAGAGCCTACGATTGGGGATGCCCAAGGAACCCCAAGGTAATATTTTAAAGGAGACTCAAGCGTCTACGCTTGGGGATGCACCGAAAGGCATCCCCTCTTTCGTCTCAAATCCATCGGTATGTCACTCGAAGCTATATTTTTATTCGTCACATGATATGAGTTTTGCTTGGAGCGTTGTTTGCTTTTACTTTAAGTTTGACACAATAATTTTTTGCTGGACACACCTATTTAAGAGATACATACCTTCATCATAATTTGTTAGAATACTCTATGTGCTTCACTTATATCTTTTGAGCTTAGCAGTTGCTCAAGTACTTCACTTATATCTTTTTGAGCACGGTGGCATGTAGATTTTAAAGAAATTATTTCACTCTCGTTATTCACTTATATTTGTTTGAGAGTTTATAAATAGTGACGGTAATTTGCATGGGTCATACAGACTAGTCCAAAACTATTAGGTATTCAAAGAGTGATAATCAAAACCATCATGTAGCACATATAAAGAAATTGTGGGTTAATGATATTGATGTAGTAATATGAAATAGGTGTGAGTTAATAATTGTTAGACCGTAGAAGTGTTGATATTAAGAGGAGTTGACCTTTTTGTTCATCTAAAAATTAAAGAGGCATGGTGATGATGTGTGAGCATTTCTATTCCTCGTTGAAATCCTAGTGTTGTTTCGGGTCGGAAGCGCACGATGGTTAACTTCTACCAACCTCTTCCCTCGGGGCATGCGATTAGTACTTTGATTTATGATAAACTAATAAAACTTTGCAATAAGTATATGAGTTCTTTATAAATAATGTGAAACCATGGACATACACAATCTCACTTTTTCATAATTTGCTAGCCTCTTTGGTACCGTGCATAGCCCGTTCTCACCTCGAGGATCGGTGCAACTTTCGCCGGTGCATCCAAACCCCGTGACATGATACGCTCTGTTGCACATAAGACTTATTATATCTTCCTCAAAACATCCACCATACCTACCTATCATGGCATTTCCATAGCCATTCCGAGATATATTGCCATGCAAATTCCATATTCACTTCACATGACTAGTTCGTTCATCGTCATGTGGCTTTGCATGATCATATAGAGTTGACATAGTATTTGTGGCAAAGCCACCTTCATAATGTTTTTGATACATGTCACGCTAGATCATTGCACATCGTGGTACACTGCCAGAGGCATTCATATAGAGTCATATCTTCATATCAGTTCTCCATGTTGAGTTGTAAGTAAATAAAAGTGTGATGACCATCATTGTTAGAACATTGTCCCAGTGAGGAAAGAATGATGGAGACGATGATTCTCCCATAAGTCGAGATGAGACTCCTGACAAAAATAAAGACGGGGGAGGCCAAATGAGCCCGTCATCCATTCAAAAAAATGAGAGAAAATGAGAGAAGGGACTTTGCTACTATCCTTTACCACACTTGTGCCTCAAAGTGGCATCATGTTCCTCATGTAGAGAGTCTCATGATATATCACTTTCATATGCTAGTGGGAATTACCTATTCATTATTTCAAACTTGGCTTGTATATACCTACGACGGGCTTCCTCAAATGCCCGAGGTCTTCATGAGCAAGCAAGTTGGATGCACACCCCACTTAGCTTCATTCGAGCTTTCATACACTTATAGCTCTAGTTCATCATTTGCATGGCAATCCCTACTCCTTGCATTGACATCTATAGATGGGCATCTCCATAGCCCGTTGGTACACCTAGTTGATGTGAGACTATCTTCTCTACTTCCTACCCCTTTGATATCTACCACCATACTCTATTCCACCTATATGCTATGTCCAATGGCTCATGCTCATGTATTGCGTGAAGAATAAAAAGGTGATGCATATTGAAAAAGTACGAACCAATTGCCTGACTTGAACACCGGGGTGCATAACATTTGTATTAATGTGGTGAAGATGGAGCCATACAATAAGATGAAGAGGGGGGGGGGTAAACATTTCTTAAGAATCATTTACTTTTAGGAAATAACAATTCTTTTTCTTACACTTTGAATATTGCTATGTTAATATTTGTTGATTCATATTTTCTCAATGAGCATACCTGAATAAGATTACATAGTGGATAGCATGTCACATCAAAAATTCAGTTTTTATCATTTACCTACTCGAGGATGAGCAGGAATTAAGCTTGGGAATGCTTGATATGTCTCCAACGTATCTATAATTTTTGATTGTTTCATGTTGATATATTACCATTCTAGGATACTTTTTGTGTCATTATTTACCAATTTATAATATTTTTGAGCACTAACCTATTGACCCAGTGCCCAGTGCCAGTTGCTGTTTTCTACGTGTTTTTGCCTTTGCAGGTTTACTGTACCAAACGAAGTCCAATTGCCACTAAACTTTTTGATTATTTTTTCATGACCATATGAAGACCTAGAAGCTTCGGAAGGAAGCCGGGAGGCACACGAGGGCCCCACCACACATCAGGGCGCGCCCTGGGGGGGGGGGGCGCCCTGATATGTGGTGGCCCCCTCGGGCACCTCCCGACGTCCCTCTTCGGCCTATAAATTCTCTAATATTCTGAAATGCCCGGAGGCAGGCCCGAAACCCTTTTTCAACCACCGCAAGTCTCTGTTCCATCGCGAGGCCATCTGGAGCTCCGTTCCGGCACCCTGCCGAAGGGGGGATCGATCACGGAGGGCCTCTTCATCAACCTTGTTGCCCTCATGATGATGTGTGAGTAGTTCACCACAGACCTACGGGTCCATAGCTAGTACATAGATGGCAATATCTCTCTCTCTTATGATCTTCAATACAATAGTCATCGCATCTTCGCTTTGATCTATCCGATGTAATCCTATTGTGCGGTGTGTTTGTTGGGATCTGATGAATTGTGGGTTTATGTTCAGATTATTCATGAAAAGTATTTGAGATGCCTCTGAATTATATTATCTCTTATGTGCATGATCATTATAGCTTCATAATGCTCTCCGATCTATTGATATGCTTTGGCCAAGTAGATTGATATTTCATCGGTGGGAGTGGTGCGTTGTGGTAGGTTCAACCTGGCGAGTTTCTATATCCCAGTGACAAAGTAGGGGACAAGATGCGTCTTTGTGTTGTTGCTACTAAGGATAAAACGATGGGGTTCATTCATATTGTTTGAGTTTACTTTGTCTACATCATGTCACCGTTCTCCAAGCATTACTCTGTTTTAATTAATAATCTAGATGCATGCTGGATAGCGGTCTATGAGTGGAGTAATAGTAATAGGTGTAGGCAGGAGTCGGCCTATATGCTTATGGACGTGATGCCTATATATACATGATCATTGCCGTGAACATCGCATAACTATCCGCTTTTCTATATATTGCCCAACAGTAATTTGTTTACCCACCGTATGCTGCCTACATGAGAGATGTCGCTATGGAACACTATGGCCCCCGGGCCTATTCACTTATATATTCACAAACACTATATTTACCTTGCTGCCTTTATTTACTTTTTATTTGTTTTGCAATTTATATTTATCAAAAATTATCTACACAACTAATTTGCTTGCAAATAACGAGATCAAGGGGATTGACAACCCTCTTGCCCGTGTTGGGTGCAAGTTGTTTGTTCATTTGTGTGCAGCCGCTGAAGACGGTTGATGATTGATATTCCTATTGGTTCGATAAACCTTGATTTCATAACTGAGGGAAATACTTATCCGCTTTGTGCTGCAATTACCCGTTCCTCTTCACGGAAAACTCAACGCAGATCACAAGTATCAATATAGCGTAACCCAATTATAGGTAACATTTGGTATCTAGAACATCAAGTAAAAAGGTCGGACTTCGGAAGCTCAAAGGGTCCTTGAGAAACAACTTCTAGAATACGCCATATGTAGTCCTCATGGGGAGGTGGCTAATGTTGCTGATACAAGATACTATAATAATAGGTCTTCCGGCTAGGTGTGTTAGCCACAATATCACTTTACCGGGTTACGGAGAGACCAATATTATAATTTTTGGGAGATATTCCAGCCATCATATCTTTCTGAGATTCAGATATGGTTGGTGATAGGATACTTCATACTCAGATATCTTAAGAAGAACATTTGCAACATAAACCGATGAGATGGCGTTGCGAGATTCTCGGAAAATGAACTACGGAAGCCTGCTCCAAAACACGAGCTGGATTGCAAGACCCACACACTGCCCAAGGCAAACGTGACTACATAGTAATCTTACAATAGAACACTACCGAGTTCTTGTTTGGGAACCATATCGAGGATGTTGAAGTCCTTGCATAAGTCTTGCTCTTAAGAAGGAACTTATTATCCTTGAACAAGTCAATCAGTGGCTTGGTGTGCTAGGAGATACATATGGAATGGAGATAGCTAATATCTCAGGCCATAGAATACTTCGCACATGCATGACTAACTTGGGATGAATCCAAAGAAAGCAAAACAAATTTTCTCAAAGTCATGGCGGCCACTGGCAACAAATGCACGTGAACTTAGAGGAAGTCACTTCTTACACCAACATATACTTCATGTACAAGACACAAAGATATTGCCTACAAAGTTACCAACACTAGCTTAATGTCCAGCATGAATCATGGAACAAATGGAAATGTTGTCGATGGGATCAACAACATTTCATCGAGATACCCATATAAATGGAATTCCAAAACTATGTGAGCAAGATAATAGCATTGGTCAGACCAAAGACATAACGGTGTATGCTCAAGTAGAAATCCACGAGTAAGACAATATTAGGAAAATCTTTGGTTCTGATTTTGATTTGGCGATAGCCCACACTCAAATCAAGGATTGGACAAGATAATAAATGCAACAATTGATCACAAGGATCAACTGATGATGATATCATCTTTCTTCAATAGACACAAACACAAAAGATATCCCTTTGAGATGAGCTGAGTTAGATCAAGCTTTTATCTATCAACTCTCCAAGTTTTTGTTTAGCTTAACCAACTAGTTCAAGGGTATCCATCACAAATTCCTAGATAAGGGGTGACTTATAAATAAACCAACCTGATCACGAACTTAACATAACGGTCAGGGAACAACCTGGAAATACTTCCGAGAAGATATTCGGAAAATCACGAACCACCGATATGTTATTAAGCTCGAGAACAATCTCGCTTTTCAGGCAAGATGATATGATCAAAAGAGCTTGGCACAAACCTAACTCATTGATCGAAGAGTGCACCATGAAAGATGGACTAGGTAGCACGATCAATCTTAGAATGGTAATTCAATAACCAATATGCTAATAATGAAATTAGTGACCATTAACTTCCAAGCAATAGGGTTGCTAGGAGTATCGATTTCACACATCATGATTCACTTGTCGGTGTTCTGGTTACAACCAACACAAGAGACCGAGGAATGAATAATGATGACGAGAAGTACTACTACATCAAAATTTCATAATACGTGTGCAATTCTCATGACAATCTTGACATGAAGAGGGTAATACTTCAAGGTAGAACAAAGCAAAAGCTAGATTGGCATTAATTTGATCTGCAGAATACAACTGCTTTGACCCAATCCAAGAAATGGATGAGGTACCGGAGTTTGTTTCTCCTGGTCATTCTGTAATTGAATGGACCGACGGACCACAAGAGCAATAGGCATCAATCACGGGTGCCTGATTACACTTGACTATCGACTAATAGATAAGGTCGGAATACGATTGAAGAGGAGCAACTCAAGGGCACATAATTTTTCTGAGTGGTGGATGAATAGATTGAATACGTTGAACAAAGTTCAACATGTTTCTTTCAGATAATCCATGCATAAAGACTGAGTTGGCAGAGTCACAATGTGAAATGGAGAACTCATCACGAGCATGTAACGTCCAAGATGCGGTCCTATCCCTATTTAGGCTCGAGGGCCTCGATGGGAATAGAAGCGCATCTCATCGTTTTGCAAGTATAGAAATCATTGCAATACATGTAAAAGAGGAGATGAGTATATGAGTTGGCTTACATTCGCCACAAGCTAAAATACAATTCCATACAATCATCCAGAAATGCAGGGTCCGACTACGGACGGAATCAAATGACAAAAGCAAATGATCTCTATCTCGCTAAGCCCAAGAAGACGACCAAGTGGCTCCCCTACTCATCCGGATAAGTCACATACATACGCCCACGCTCCTCGTCGAACTCCCACTAGAGCTGGGAAGCGTCAACTGGTTCGAACTCATCAGTACCTGTACCTGTATTATTGTAGTAATCTGTGAGCCACTGGGACTCGACAATCTCATTAACCCGGGTACTGAGACTATGTAAGCTGGTGGGTGAGGTATTGTTAAGTGGTGAGGTTTGCAACAACACTAAGCATTTGTTTGAGTGGCTAACTTATGAGTACAAGAGTAAGATGAGAAACTACACTTTGCGGACGAGAACTAGTTATGATCAATAAGTGATCCTGAGCACCTACCTACGAGTCAAACATAACCCCATCGTGTTCTCTTTCCGACTCCCTTGAAAAGAGACGATCACGGTTACTCACATGGTTGGTGTATTTTATTTGAGTTTACTTCAAGTTTACTATTACCGGATGTTAAACCATTTCCAAGTTGCCACATAACCACGAGCACGGCTTTCCGAAAGATTTAACCCTGCAGGGGTGCTCCAACTCATCCATCACAAACTAACCACAAGCTTCATGGATAACCTCAACCACGAGATAGCCCGCAGTATCCTCGGGAATCCGATGGAAAACCTCAACCTCGAGATATCCCAAAGTATCCTAGGAATCCCGTGCACAAGACATTCGAGAAAGGTAAAACAGGTCCAGCAAGACCGCCCAACATGTCGACAAACCCGATAGGAGCCGTGTATCTCGTTCTCAGGACACGACGGATAAACGACGCGTATGGTGGCCCGATAGAAATCACCCAAGTTGCCCTGGGGTGGCCCCGCACAGTGCTCTAGTTTGGACCAACACTCATGAAGAGCACTGGCCCGGGGGTTGATTTATTATCCACGGGGTAGCTAAGCCCTATGAATTTTTATTAGGTTGTTAAGCAAATATATTACCAATGTTGGGTCTTGCCAGACGAGTTTTATCCCAAAACGAATATCAAGGGGGTCCCCATAACAACCCCAAGCATGTTAGGAGCGCTCAATATGGAACATAACACCGGTACTCGGAAACTAAGGCGGCAAAAGTGGAACAAATCACCGGGTAAAAGGCCAAGCCTTCCACCTTCACCAGGTATATATGTGCATTAAATTAAATAACATTAAATAAGGTGATATGCCAAGATATCCATGTTGCCACATGGAAACAACCTGCACCTGCAACTAGCAACGCTATAAGAAGGGGCTGAGCAAGCGGTAACTTAGCCAATCAATGTTTTGCTAGGTAGTGGAGGGGTTAGAGGCTTTCATGGCAATTTGGGAGGCTTGACATTTAGGTGGTGGGTAACGAAACATAATGGTAGAAGCGAGACAACTAGCATAGCAAAGATAGTATCGGGATCCGGGTAACGATCATCTTGCCTGGAGGGTCTTCAGAGGGATAAAGAGCTGGGTCCTCGTAGGTATTCTCGCCAGGATCCTCGAACTCAGCCTCATCACTCAGGTCTACCCATAGAATAAACAACACCAAATAAACATACAAGAAAGGTGCAATGCGCAACCAAGGATGATGCATGACCAATTTGATGTGATTAACAAGGCAACCCTATATTAGTCAGCTTTCTCATGCAATTATTTAGTTCCTTAACATTCTGGTCAGAGCCTCAAAATTATGTGGACATGCATGAACATGGAAAAAACGATGCAAATGCATATGAAGAACGTCGCAAACGGAGTAACAGAATTGTCGGAACACTCACGACAAGGTACTAACGGTGACAGAGACAAAACAGAGATTGAGGGAGGCCATGGGCAATTTCTTGCCATCCCAAGTATGCCACTGGATTGGAAATGAAATTCTTGTAGAAATGAACCTAAATATCATGGCAAACAAGTGGATAGAACTCACACAACGTACAAAACAATTATGCAAGCAATCTGCCCCAAAATAGCAACATGACATATTGCAACCCATACATCTACAAGCTACAACACACTAAAATGCACAATAAGGGCATGGGGATGTAGGCAACATGATGCACAAAAATCCATGTCATGGC
The DNA here is from genome assembly GCA_039707655.1 of Elymus sibiricus. Lineage (NCBI taxonomy): Eukaryota > Viridiplantae > Streptophyta > Magnoliopsida > Poales > Poaceae > Elymus > Elymus sibiricus. The sequence goes on along the minus strand of CM077673.1, from coordinate 180,253,599 downwards.
AGCAACTTGAAAAAAATCATGGATCAACAGTAAATGAGCTCTCAAGATGGCATATTGAACAATAGTTAATTACTCAGTGAAAAATACCAGTTTTTCACAATCTGAGTTAACAGGTTGGCATATTGACAGCAATAGATATCATGCCACAAAGACTTTGATGGCATGAAATTTAACATCATGATAGAGGACAACATGCACTTCAAATAACCCCATTACATTAACATCAAAATATCTATGGATTGCTGGCTAGCGTCCTCCCAACATGCCATATTGAACTAAACAGTTTCACAGACTTAGAAAAATTATCAAGTGGCAAAGCAGGGCAGTTTTATCAGGTTGACATGTTTGACAGTAAAACTAACTAAGATGCAACACCTCTACTTGCAAGCTATTGACACATCCTAACATAGGATAGCATGCTCTACAATTCATGTCATTGGACCAACCACAAAGGAGCTACAGATTCATGGCAATCATCATGGAAACATAGCAACAAAATATCCAGATTCTAGACTTATAATTATTTGACACTACTAAAACAGCATCATCACCATTGTCGGCGTTCTGGGATCGGGGGTACCCAATCCTGCCTGCATGCGGCCCAGCGCGTGGCCCACCACGAAGGCCCGGTACGGCCCTGCAACAAGCCCCCCCAAGTCAAGGCCCTCGCGAGAGCTTCTGCCTTGCGAGGAGGACAATGCAAAGACCTCCGGAGGAGTGGCACCCCTTCAGACCGCCTCCCGAGGAGCGGAGATTCCTATGCAAGTACCCTGCCTCGTGAGGCCGGGGTGACGTGGGTTCTGACGACCAAGCCAGGCGGGCGCCAGCGGGCGCAGAGGGAGGAAATTTTCCTCGTTGGTGCTAAGGAGACAAGGACGTATGCGGGTTCCCAAGGAACCCCCCTCCCCAAAGGTTTCCTTCCCGGTGCAAGAGGACCGAGACCATGAGCTCGGCAGGACGGATGTCATCGCCAGCCCACCGCTGTGTCACGCCCAGAAGCTTTGCAGGCGAAGACCAACTTTAGTCAGGATAGGATGTACCTCTTGTCCCCTTTCAAATTTGGCCGTTGTGGGATCCCTTCCCGCCAGTGTGATAAGGGAAGAGGACCGTGGCCCCTATAAAAAGGGACGAGCTCCTGTCGTAGAAGGTAGGTTGAATCGACACTAGTTCATCACTGCCAAGAGCCCTCGCGAGGGCACCCAACCACTGTACTAGTTCATCCTCAGCTTCCTCGTGAGGCCAATCCACCACAAAGCAGGAGTAGGGCTTTAAACCGCAAGGTGGCCCGAACCTGGGTAAACCTCTGTGTCCATCTTGTTCCTCGCTAAAACTTACTCGACACAGCTAGGCCATAGGGCGACGGGTTTGGGACTTCGGGCCGGTTGAGATCCTCGCACACGCCCCAGTGTTCGAACCTTATTGGGTTTTGCGGAGCCCCGATTCCGACATTTGGCGCGCCAGGTAGGGGCGTGTCGAAATCTTCCTCCGGTTCCACCCCGTCTCAGCTCCGTCGCTCCCATGGCCAACGCCCGCCGAGCCCGCGCCGAGAGCCGGGCAGCCCGCGTCGCCCAAATGGCGTCTATGTACTACGGTGTTCCACGCCGCTCCACCACTTCCGCGGCCAACACTGCTACTGAGTGGGCTGCTCGCGGTCCACAAGACCTACCGCTGCCACCGTCCGAGTGGCGAGGCGACAACGTCGCAGCGCTGTCCCCCGCTCCCACGCACGCCGCGGACCAACGGGTGCACAGGCTGCGCTGTCCATGGCGCGCGAACTGCTGTGTTACCACCCCGACGACGACAACTCCGAAGACTGGCTTAGCCGCGTCGCTGAGCCCGCCGACGCTGCTAGTGAAGCCCTGACGCCTACCCGCTCGCTCTTCCCCCCGCCCTTCCAGGCGGGAGACGTGGCTCACGGCGCGCCACCTCCTCCTTCCCCGCGAATGGCCGACCGCAAGCCCATGTGCGAAGCACGACGCCACGAACCACCACGTGGGGCGCAAGCGCGCGCGCGGGATGAGACAGGCTGCCAGATGTTGCCACAGCCGTGAGACGGCACCCGTGCACTCCCCCAGAAGTTCGACTCGGCGAACAAGTGCGCAAGGGACGGGGCAGGCCGTACCTCCCTCCACGCACTCCCGGAGGCAGGCCGTGAGGACAAGAAGGCCAAGGCCAAGAAGGCAAAATGCAAGAATCCCACCGTTCTAGCCAACGAGCCTGAGGCCAAACGCAGTCGAGGCTAGGAAGAACCCCTCAAGAGCAACCGACTGTTCTGCGTCTTCCACTACACCAACACCCACGACACCAGCAACTGCCTGGAGCTCAGGGAGCTCCACGACGAGCGCTTCGGCCGCTGCCCTGAGCGCGGTAACCACGGCAGCGGCCGTGGGGAGGGCCGCAGCGGGAGCCGCTGGGACAACCGCGATCCATGACCGGACTGGCGAGATCAGCCTTACGAGGTTCGCTATCGCGGCGAGCCTCGCGACGGACCTTGGCGTGGTCATCCTCAGGAGGTCCACCCTCAGGGTGGGACCTGCCTTCCTCCGCTGCCACCACCTCCAAGGAAGAATGATGGCTGGCAGGATGATTGGGCTGGGGGCTTCCAAGAGCCCCGCGTGAACGCTTGCGTCCTGACCGGCGCGCGGGCCCCGGCCTCTAACCGTGCCTTCACGCAGCTCCTGCCCAAGAGCCGCCTGGGGGCTGGAGCCCACGCCGCTGGCGCCTTAGGCCCCGTGCCTACCGTGGGGCGCCTTCCCGCTCCGCATAGGAGGGAGCGCCTGACACCTCCCTCAGGACGGGCTCGGGGGCTTCCGCCTGGAGAGCTCCTGACCAGACCGGTGCAACGGAGGAGGAACTCGGGCACCGCCGGGAAGCATACATCGGTGCGTGACCCCGCAAGCAAGGATCAAGGCGCGAGGCGCCAGGAGCGCGAGAGTCCGGTGCTCACGAGGGTGACGAGTCGCGGAGGACACAGGATGCGTGTGCCCCGAGAGGCGCCGGGGCACCACGGGTCCTCAAGGCATAAGGGAACCGATCGAACCCCCCGCACACGGCCGTCAGGTGACTCCAAGGGTTGTTCCTGCTAGACAATTCTCTGTATTTTGTATCGCCCCAAGCAGGAGTCCTTTGAATACATAACGAATCAGGCTAACCCCCCACTCGAGATGGTATTGTTTGTCTAAGCCTCAGGCTCTGGCGCGTCGCCGCTACCGGGGGCTGGTGTGCCCGCCGACCGCCCCGCGATGGTTCGACATGGGGGCTGAGCACGACGTCTGTGTAGGACTAGTCCTCGGAGTGAATCGTTGAAAAATCTAAGTACCCTGGCTCTGACCCACGCGCTGGCCACCCGTGCAGATCATCTACCTTAGTGCCATGCTACCTCAGAGAACCATTGCGGGCGCAGGAACAGAAGGCGGCTCGGCCCGCGATGCCGTAGGACAGGCGGCATGCCGCCTCTCACAACGGCTCTCCAGCAGACGTGCCCTTACGGACACGTGGGGCATGCCACGATGCTCATGTTTGGGCCGTAGGGGCACGCAATCGGTGAACAATGGCTCTCCAGCAGACGTGCCCTTACGGACACACGGGGCGTGCCACGACGCTCATGTTTGGGCCGTAGGGGCACGCAATCGGTGAACAACGGCTCTCCAGCAGACGTGCCCTTACGGACACGCGGGGCATGCCACGGCGCTCATGTGTGGGCCGTAGGGGCACGTAATCGGTGAACAACGGCTCTTCAGCAGACGTGCCCTTACGGACACGCGGGGCATGCCACGGTGCTCATGTTTGGGCCGTAGGGGCACGCAACCGCATTCCTGTGGCCACGTGGTGTTCGATGGCGCTCATACACGGGCCGCAGGAGCGCAGCGCCGACTTGCGCGCCCCCGCACCGAAATGTGTGGGAGCATCTGAAGACCGGATTAGGAGCTCCTGAGCCTTGTGCCTAGGGTATCCACCAAATTATCGCTGCCGTGACACTCTCACGTAATAATGAGTTAGGGGTTGTACACGCTCCGGACCCCCAAAGTGGAAGCTCACGACGAGCCGCGTCGTGGCCGCAGAGGGAAGGGATCCCGCCCACGCCCAAGTGGAGGACCCCATGCTCCGTGCTGCGGAGAAGACAAAACGCGTACGGGGGTTGCTCCCCCGGTCTAACATAGTGTCCGTGCCTGGGTCCGTCCCGATGACACTGGAAGCTCGGAGACCGAGTTCCGGCTCGTGGGCGTATCGCTCGCATGATACCCCGCTAGGGCCTTGAGACCCACCCGTCTCGCATAACACCCAAATGCTGGCGGGGACGCCAAAATGTAGGCGGGCGTGCGCTTAACACTTAGGACAAGATAATTTCCTTGCAGGACCCTCAGTTGCAGGCCTCGCGGAACAGGCCTTGCTGGCAGCGCTCTCCCCGGAGCGAGTCGCCCGAGTACCCAAGACGGACCCCCAGGTGCCTTGCCTCGGGAGCCTTCGCGACATCGACGTTCGAGCGTGAAAGACACAACCCCTCACGCTGCACTCGCGGGACCAGCGCGGATGCTACGGGAAAGGAAAGACGACGCAGAAGGAGGAGAATCGGGCTCTCACGACGCCGCCCCAGAGAGCCCGACGTAGGCGCCACCCGGGCTTCATGAGCAAGGCCATCGCGAGGGCATCAGCCTCGCAAGGATCAAGCGAGCAACCGTTCTTGAAGGCCACGTGGCGCTCCCGAAGCCCCCCCCGAAGAAGGTCAAAGGTGAGACAATAGCCCTGTGGGGCGAGTACATGCGCAAGGAGGAGCATGGGGGCTGTCGCCCGGTGGCCTCCACCGCACGCTAGGAGCAAGGACCTCCGGAGCCGTTCATCACAGGTCCCCGCCGGCCGGGGCGCAGGAGGCGCGTGCGGAAAATAGGAAACCGTGCGAAGGAAATAAGGATCTTCAAAGTACGACAGGCAACAACTACCCAAAAGCAAAGGTATCATACAACGCTTAACGCCCCACGGGGGCCAAATAGTTCATGATGCAATAGGAATAAAAGAGAAGGAGCTCAGGCGGAGGAGGCGCTGCCCTCGTCGTGGCCCCTGGAGGACTCATCGCCTGGGCTGCCACCCCCCTCGGACGATGCCTCCGGGGCGAACCGCACAATCAGGGACTCCACGTGCTCGTGCACCTCGTCCCCAAGGGGCTTCCGGAGCTCCGCGGGCACTGGCTCCATCGCGTCGGAGAGGTCAAACGGGGGACGTGGTGGCGCAAGTTGGAGAGGACACGCGTCAGCGCATTGTCCAGGAGGTCGCGCGCGCTGGATTCGACATCTTCATCCACCCGGGAGACGCCGGACTCAAGCGCCTCCACCACCTTCTGGAAGAAGGTGAGGTAGCCCCCGTCGTCATGCGCACACGGCAACGCGGGGGCTTCCCTGACGAATCGGCGGACCGCGCTGTTTGCGCGGTGGGCGATGTCCAGGTACTATTTGGCACGTTGTGCCTCCATCATCTTCATGTGCGCCGCATCGTCCTTGGCTGCCTGGACGGCGTTGGCGGCCTCCTAAACTTGGGCCTGGAGGGATACCAGCTCCGCCTTGGCATCCTCCTCGCCCCGCAGCGTGACTTGAAGGGCGGCTTCGGCGTTCAGCAACTGGGCCCTGAGGGCGTCCGCCTCGCCCTGGGGCGCGTCGAGCATGCGCCTCTTGGGCACGGGCGCTGTGAGGAAGGTGAAAGCACATTTGCTCTCTTGGTGGTTTTGGTAATTAATAACAACATATATCTCATTGAACTAATGTTTCCACTAAGTATATTTCAGGAAAAGTTCAGTGATGGGACGGCAAAAGGATTGAGGAGAGACCCCTAGATGCAAGGAATAGGATTGGCAAAGCTTCAAGCAAGAAGACTCTACATTTTACTTTGTGAGAAATCACTTTGAGTCTATAGGAAAGCCAATACTATTAAAAGGGGGTAAGGTATTGATGGTGAACAAAATGCTCCATGTACACAAGTGATAGTCACCAAAAACACCCACAAGCTCTTCCACAAAAGTCTGTCAAAAGCCTATCATGCAAAATCGGTGCCACCAATATTCCCCACTCGGCCCTACCGAATTTTCCCTTCAGACAGGTCCCAGCCAAACCCTAGATCTTCGGTACTGCCGATTCTGCATCGGTGCCACTGAGTTCAGGTTGCCAACTTTCTATTGCCTCTTTTCTTCAATTCGGAATCTCCGAGTTGTTTGGATCGGTGCCACCGAGATTTTCAATCTGACCGTTGGTCACCTGATCGGTACTGCCGAGATTTATATATCGGTCTCACCGAGATTCGGAAGTTGCTACCTTTTGAGCAATTCAGTACCACCGAGTTTTACAGTTCGGTGTCACCGAGTTGGTCATTATTGGTGTAACGGTTGGATTTTTGGAGATGCCTATATACCCCTTCACCACCACCAACTCGCATGAGAAGCACTCAGAACTATTCCATACTTGCCCCATCCAATTTTCTGAGAGAGAGCCACCTACTCATGTGTTGAGATCAAGCCATTCCATTCCAACCATATGAATCTTGATTTCTAGCCTCCCCAAGTTGCTTTCCATCCAATCAATCTCTTCCACCAAAGCCAAATCTGTGAGAGAGTGATTATGTGTTGAGGTGTCTATCATCTTGAAGCACAAGAGCAAGGAGTTCATCGTTACTATTGAGCCTATTACCTTTTGGAGGGTGGTGCCTCCTAGATTGGTTAGGTGTCGATTGGGAGCAAGGAGTTCAAAATTACTATCGAGCCTATTACCTTTTGGAGGGTGATGCCTCCTAGATTGTGTGTTGTGGAGTTGAACCAAGACGTTTGTACGGGCAAGGAAATCGCCTACTTCGTGAAGATCTACCCATAGTGAGGCTAGTCCTTCATGGACAGAAGCCGTTATGGAATAGTCAAGGTTGCTACTTCGTGGACCCTTATGGGTGGAGCCCTCCGTGGAATCTAGCGACCGTTACCCTCCATGGGTTGAAGACTCCATAAACGTGGACATACGATAGCACCACCTATCGGAACCACGGGAAAAATCTTTGTGTCTTCAAATTGTGTTTGATCTTCCTCCCTATCCTCTATTACATATGCTTGTCTTTAGTTTCCGCTGCTACACTCTTAGACATGCATGTGTAGGGTGTGCTTGACTTGCTATCATTGCTAAAATCTGCCAACACTTAAAAATTGGGAAAAGGTAGAAATTTTATTTTGTCAAGTAGTCTAATCACCCCCCTCTAGACATACTTTCGATCCTACAAGTGGTATCAGAGCTTTGGTCTCCATTGCATTGGTTTCACAACCTAGGAGTGTATGGCGTCTAGCGAGGGAAATTATCGCCGTAGAGGTCCATATTTTGATGGTACAAATTTTGCTAGTTGGAAGCACACAATGAAAATGCATATTCTTGGTCATAACCCCGCAGTTTGGGCTGTTGTTCGTGTTGGCTTGCATGGTGAATTCTTTGGTGATGGAAAGGAACCGGATCATGAAGTGACCGCAGAAGAATTGAAGATGTTGCAATACAACGCTCAAGCATGTGGCATTCTCTTCAACTGCCTATGCCCCGAAGAATTTAACAAAATCAGCCGTCTTGAGAATGCCAAGAGCTACTCAAGAAGAAGACATCAAGCTCATGTTGGTGAATGCGTTTCCTGCTCCGAATCCGACAACCACTCTGAGAGAAGCTATCAATCCAACTCCGACTATAGTCAAGATGAAGGTGTTGCCGGACTTGCACTAGTGACTACCAACTCCTATGACATATTTGATTCACCAAATGAAGGAAGTCAAAGTTGCTTCATGGCTAAAGGCCCCAAGGTATCACACCCCGAGTATCTTGATTTCAATAGTGATGAGGATGATTTGCTTGGAGATGATGACTTGCTCTTTGATAAAGCTAGTGATGTTAGTCAAAATGAACTTGATAATTTTCATGTTAGTCAAGATAAGTCGGTTGATGATGATAAGATGGAAATAGAGCGACTAACTAAAGAATTAAACACTCTTAAGTTAGCCCATGAATCTACTCTAGAAGATCATAGAGAGCTTGTAAAGACTCATGAGAAGCTACGCTTCGACAAGCTCACCTTGGAGCAAGAACATGAGTTTCTTAAAGCTATCAATGACGATCTCCGAAAGAAGACTTCATCTTATCTAGCCAAACGATTACTCTTGTCGACATTTATGCCACAAGTCAAACCTAGACTTACTAGTAACAAAGGCAAGAAAGGTTCTTCATCTAGTAGCAACAATAAAAATGCTAAATCTAATGATGTTGCTTCTAGTAGTTCCACTAATGATGATTCTCTTATCCAAGTTACACTTGAGCAAGAAAACAATTTATTGAAAGGAATTATAGAGAAAGGTATCTACAAAAGTCTTGCCGAATGTAAGCAATTTGAGGAGATTGTACGCAAGCACGGAGGATACCGGAAGAACCATGGCATTGGCTACTTCAACGCAAATGGAGTTGAATGGGAAGAAGGTCAATACCCAAAGCCAAAGTTTGTTCCTCAAAAGGAGAAGTATGAGCATACTCTCCCCAAGGGAACAAAAGCTCAAGATGACCTTCCACCACAAGATCACAAGCTCAAGGGCAAGGACAATCTTCAAGAGGAGATTGACTCATATGAAGATGAATCCCAAGCTTTGGTCAAGTGGGTTCCCAAAGCTCCTACAAGCTCAACTTCTACAAGTGCCACTACAACAGCAAGGATTCCCATAAGTTGATGTGGGTCCCCAAGAAGAAGAACTAGAGAAGTTTTTGAGGGGTGACTCCGCCAATGAAATTCACTCATATTCATTATTGGCAAGGACTAGTTGCAATCAACATCAACACTATGCAATAGTTGAAGGAGTCACACATTCCCTCAAAGGTAAGCAAGGGACAAGTTAATAAATGAATCCATGGAGATCATCCTATATGCTTTGCACTCCATGTCCATAGATATCCTTGTATTTGTCTCTTGTGCTTGGGACTAACCCATGTAGGTGAGAAGAGTAAGGAAACAACAAGGATGCTCCCAACTCAAGATGATCTTCATCAACCTTGAGCGTCCACCACTACTTCACCCACATGAAGTCTTCTATGACAAACCCAAGGTTAGTTTATCCCTCCTATGGGGGGATGTCACATCAAGGGGGAGCTTTACTCTAAGACTTGAGTTAAAGCATCTCTAGGAATGTGACAACATTAAATGCTTTATGTAAAAGTGGTAACCCCACTTGTGCTTAAACGATGAGTATGACCTATGATCAAGTATACTTACTTGGCTCCTAAGTCAATATACTCATATATAGATGACTCTGTCATCGCCAAAGTGCTTGTTAGATGCTAGTATGTATGTGCATGTTTGCCAAGATTTCATTTGATATCTTATTGTGTGAGCATGTTGATCTGCATTTCTTTAATCATTCGAGGACATCCAATTGTTGCTATTTGGTTTTATTTTCTCTGTAGCCAATTGGATGGACAAGAATGCCTAGGACCCCTCTCTAGCTATCTATGCTTTCTTGTCTCATATTCTATTCATTCTGCATCACAAAACTTGAACAAGTACTTCTCGATCTCTCTGTGTGAGGAGCACTCGGAGTTCCATATCGACAAGGACTGACCAACCAAAACCTCCCAAGTGCATCTCGGTGGAACCAACACAAAAATCTCGGTCTCACCGATGCCTAGGGTTGATCTGGTTTTTCAATCTCGGTAACACCGATTCCATATTCTCAGCTTCACCGAGTTTCCCTGTCAGCTGACAGTTGAGGAACTCGGTGGCACCGATAATTTTGAACCGGTGTCACCGACAGCGATGGATACTTAACGTGGCGGACCTGACTTTTGAAATTACCTCTTCAAATGTCCCATTCCTCCAAACCCTAGCTGCCGTCCGTGGACCCCTGGTCATCGCCGTTGTCTTCCCGAGCGCCTCCGCCGTTGGAACTCACCGCCGTCGACGGAATCCTCACCGCCATCGTCGCCGTAGCGGACTCGTCACCGAGTTAGGGTACGAATCGACCCCTTGTGCGCTCCTCTTTCCAATTCATGCACATTAGGATTGTTCCATCGATAAGCCACAGTTTGAGATTGATCTATCCTCTATAATATTCCATTAGAATAGAGAACAACGATTTTTTAGGTTTTGCCGTCCGCAATCCGAATCTCGGTGACACCGAATCACAAAAATCGGTCTTACTGATTTGTTTTTTAGGTCTACCGAGGACAGTCTCGGTGAAACCGAGCACCCACTTTCGATGAAACCAAAGTAGTTGCCAATTTTCTGTAAAGCAGACTGTGAGTCTCGGTGGACCCAAAAATTGTGACTCGGTGGTACCGAAATTCCTTTTGCAGAATGCAAAACTTAGGAATTCTAAGTTCAAATTTTGAGAAAACTTCTGCATTTTGTGATGGCTCAACCTTTCTACTCTTCTATGCTCAATTCACAGGGTCAGCATGTCAGGCTCAGATGACAGCCAGAATAATTTCAGAGAGGAGAATGTTGATATGAGCACAGGCACTAGTCCTGAGGGCAGCTATGATGATGTGCCCAGCTCACCAGATTTGCCCAAAGCTGCAACTAGGGCCAGGAGGAAGTTGAACTCTGATGAGGAGGATGAGGATTTTGTGCCAGAAGAGGTCCTTGCCAAGCAGAGGCATGACAAGGCAGACAAGGCTGCCAAGAAACATGCTAATGTTGCTACCTCATCTAGAAAGGTAGTAAGGAAGGAGTATGCTAGTTCAGAGGCATTGAAAGCACCAGGGAGTGCTAAGGCAGCAATGACTGATGAGCCCCCAAGGAAGTCTATGCCTAAGAAGGCAGGGGAGAAGAAGAAGTCCAGGAAGAGGATTATACATGTTATGGGTAGACCTACCTCCATGTATGAGGATCCAGAAGTTGATGCTGCAGCTGAGGAGGAGGAAGAACCAGCTACCAAGGCTCCTCCTAGGAAGAAGAAGCTATTGGCTGATGCTATGCCCAAGGATACATCATCCAAAGGCACCAAGACTGCACCCAAGAAGGCTGCTACTGCTCCAAAGCCCAAGAGGACTACCAAAGACATCCCAGCTGCTACCAAGAACAAGAATTCTACTTTCAGAGAAGCTGAGGATGAAGAAAGGTCTATTTTGATGAAGCTGAGACCACACCTTCCTGAGCACAATGCCATCCATCCAGTTGCTGAGGACATGAAGAAGAGGAAGGATTCTGGACTGAGGGAGTGGAGAGCCATAGATCCCTATTCTCAGAGGAGAAGGACAGCTGTATACTACAGGTTCTACACCAAGGAACAACAAGACTTCTATGAGACCATATTGCTTGACAAGAGCCCTGCTGTTAGTGATATGAGGTATGTTGATTGGAAATACATCAAGGAGAACCAAGATTACTTTCCAAGTGTGCAAGACAATTTCCACTGCATTGGCATTGATGAGTTTGTTGGGAAGGAGTTTACAGCCTGGAATGACGAGATGATCATGCAATTCTAGTCCACTGCACATTTCTATGGAGATGGCAGAATTGTATGGATGACTGAAGGCACCAGATATGAATCCACTGTTGATGAGTGGTCTACCATCTTAGGAGCCCCACAGCTGCAAGAGGGAGACTTGGATGTATACTCTAAGTCCAAGGCCAACCACAACTCCATGGCCAATATGTACAATGAGATCCCTGCAGCAAATGTGCATTCACACAAGCTTGGATCCATCTACTTTCTTCAGGCTGGCCTACGCACAACCAACACCATCTTGAGGTATACTTTGATGCCTAAGTCTGGAGATGAGAAGATGATCAGAGGCTATTCTATCAACATGCTGCTCCATATTAATCAGCACGCCAGATTTCGTGTGATGGACTTGATAGTAGAGACTGTGAAGAGGACTGCCGCAGACCAGAAGAGATCTTGTGGATATGCTCCATACATTCAGATGGTTATCAACTCCCAGCTGGAAAAGCACGTGTATGCACTTGATCGACCACATTTGCCACTCCTGCCAGAGCTAGAAGACAATGTTGTGGTGATGGATCCAGATCATCCCACCTCAGCTACAGCACAGGCAGAGACAGATGCAGCCAGAGACTCTAGTGCTCAGGTGCCAAAGACCCGGAGTGAGCAGATGGATCTTCTTCTCAGTTCCTTGCTCAGCATGCAGAAGGACATTGGGAACATCTTGAAGAACCAGGAGAGTCTGGGAAGGATTGTTGAGAGCAAGTTTCACATTCTCAACAACAAGATGGATGAGCTCACAGTGACAGTGAATGAGCTCAAAAGAGAAGTTGATGGCGTGCCCAGTCCCCACACTACAGATGATGATGAGGACAGTCCACCTCTCCGAGCCGACACTCAGTTCAAGACTAAAGCCAGGACTCCTACCGTGACAGCTCCAGAGTTGAGGCCTTCTTCATTAGCACCTGCTACAGCTCCATCAGCTCCTTCAGCCCCGTCAGCTACTCCAGCACCTCCAGTTGCTACTCCAACTCCATCCATGACGTCTGCTGAAGTCTTCGCTGATGCTGTTCTCTCGACTCCTTCATCAGTTACCGGAGGAGATCAGGCCCAGAGAGACACTTAGTTCTATACCTTTGAACTTTTTGGTAACTTGTTGCCAAAGGGGTAGAAGTTGTATAGATCATTAGGGCTTCAAGAGAGGGAGAGTGTTGCTTTTTATCGCTCTTCAAAAACATTGATATCTTTTGGCTAGTTAGTGTTGATCCTTGTTTGTGTTTGATCATACACTTGATGTGTGCTGCTACTATTTCCTATCCTTGATGATGCTTATGATATGATCATTCACTTTTGCTTGTTGTGTTGTGCTATGATGTTCATTCCTATTACTCTCGCACACCACCAAGTTGTATGTGACATGGAAGAGTGACTCATATACCTAATCGATTGTGCATTTGCATTCAAACAAAAATTCAAAATAGTGCACAAAATTAGGGGGAGCTCTTGCTTATCACATACTTCTCAAAGCGACGATTATATTCATTGATTATATCATATGTCGAAGCTTTGATCTATATGTTGTCATCAATAACCATAAAGGGGGAGATTGAAAGCATATTTGCTCCCTCGGTGGTTTTGGTAATTAATAACCACATATATCTCATTGAACTAATGTTTCCACTAAGTATATTTCAGGAAAATTTAAGTGATGGGATGGTAAAAGGATTGTGGAGAGACCCCTAGATGCAAGGAATAGGATTGGCAAAGCATCAAGCAAGAAGACTCTACATTTTACTTTGTGAGAACTCACTTTGAGTCTATAGGAAAGCCAATACTATTAAATGGGGGTAAGGTATTGATGGTGAACAAAATGCTCCACGTGCACAAGTGATAGTCACCAAAAACACCCACAAGCTCTTCCACAAAAGTCTGTGAAAAGCCTATCATGCAAAATCGGTGCCACCAATATTCCCCACTTGGCCCTACCGATTTTCTCTTCAGACAGATCCCAGCCAAACCCTAGATCTTCGGTACTGCCAATTCTGCATCGGTGCCACTGAGTTCAGGTTGCCAACTTTCTGTTGCCCCATTTCTTCAATTCGGAATCTCCGAGTTGTTTGGATCGGTGCCACCGAGATTTGCAATCTGATCGTCGGTCACCTGATCGGTATTGCCGAGATTTATACATCGGTCTCACTGAGATTCGAAAGTTGCTACCTTCTGAGTAATTCGGTACCACCGAGTTTTCCACTTCGGTGTCACCGAGTTGGTCATTATAGGTGTAACGGTTGGATTTTTGGAGATGCCTATATATACCCCTTCACCACCACCCACTTGCATGAGAAGCACTCAGAACTATTCCATACTTGCCCCATCCAATTTTCTGAGAGAGAGCCACCTACTCATGTGTTGAGATCATGCCATTCCATTCCAACCATATGAATCTTGATTTCTAGCCTCCCCAAGTTGCTTTCCACCCAATCAATCTCTTCCACCAAAGCTAAATCTGTGAGAGAGTGATTGTGTGTTGAGGAGTCTATCATCTTGAAGCACAAGAGCAAGGAGTTCATCGTTACTATCGAGCCTATTACCTTTTGGAGGGTAGTGCCTCCTAGATTGGTTAGGTGTCGCTTGGGAGCCTCCTACTTCGTGTTGTGGAGTTGAACCAAGAAGTTTGTACGGGCAAGGAGATCGCCTACTTCATGAAGATCTACCCATAGTGAGGCTAGTCCTTCGTGGAAGGAAGCCGTTATGGAATAGTCGAGGTTGCTACTTCGTGGACCCTTATGGGTGGAGCCCTCCGTGGACTCTCGCGACTGTTACCCTCCGTGGGTTGAAGACTCCATAAACGTGGATGTACGATAGCACCACCTATCCGAACCACGGGAAAAATCTTCGTGTCTTCAAATTGCGTTTGATCTTCCAACCTATCCTCTAATACATATGCTTGTCTTTACTTTCCGCTGCTACACTCTTAGACATGCATGTGTAGGGTGTGCTTGACTTGCTATCATTGCTAAAATCTGCCAACACTTAAAAATTGGGAAAAGGTAGAAATTTTATTTTGTCAAGTAGTCTGATAACCCCCCTCTAGACATACATTCGATCCTACAGAAGGTCGGCAGTCAGGCCCGGCAAGATAGACACGACGAACAAGAAAAATAGAGGTGACGACGCACTTACTCGTCGGTGGCGTCCCAGCGCCGGCGCGCCTGGACCGGCCTCGAAGGTTGGCCTCCGCCGCCCTCCTGAGTCGGTCGCAGCGCTAAGGGCCCTATTCGCGCTCCGGCGCCGGCAGCACTTCCCTTGGACGCCATTGGAAGAACGAAGTATGGAGAGGTTGGTTTTCCAACGGAGGAGAATGGGCAGTAATGGAAGGAGGCGAATAGGATGGCAAGCAAGGATGGAACTGCCCCTCGGGAGAGGCGGGTTTATAGGCGTGACCGCAATCCCCGAGGCGTTGTGGGGAGCGGAGGCGACGTGGGTTCCTCGGGCGCCACGTGCTGTACTCGGCTCGTGGGCGGCTCTGCCTAGGCCACGTGGGATCCACTGACGGGTCACTTCGGCGTGGGCCCGGTGTGGCAGAAAGGCAGAAAGGCGACGTCAATCGAGGAAAAACAATGATGATCAATATATCGCGTAGGCTATGAATCGACGTGACTCGGGGCTGTTCCCGAGGCCCTGCGGAGGAGGAGGAGTCCAGCGACATGCCGGGCGCCCCGCGCCGGTCCCACAGGCGGTTTGGGGCCCACGGTGCTTCGCCCACTGCTCCTTGCCTTCGTCTCGAAGCTAAGGTTGGCACGCCTTGGGCCCGGGGGCTACTGTCGGCGTTCTGGGATCGGGGGTACCCAGACCTGCCTGCCTGCGGCACAGCGCGTGGCCCACCACGAAGGCCCGGTACGGCCTTGCAACAAGGCCCCCCCAAGTCAAGGCCCTCGCGAGACCTCCGGAGGAGTGGCACCCCTTCAGACCGCCTCCCGAGGAGCGGAGATTCCTAGGCAAGTACCCGGCCTCGTGAGGCCGGGGTGACGTGGGTTCTAACGACCAAGCCAGGCAGGCGCCAGCGGGCGCAGAGGGAGGACAATTTCCTCTTTGGTGCTAAGGAGACAAGGACGTACCCGGGTTCACAAGGACCCCCCCCCAAAGGTTTCCTTCTCGGTGCAAGAGGACCGAGACCACGAGCTCAGCAGGATGGATGTCATTGCCGAGCCCACCGCTACGTCACGCCCATAAGCTTTGCAGGCGAAGACCACCTTTAGTCAGGATAGGATGTACCTCTTGTCCCCTTTCAAATTTGGCCGTTGTGGGATCCCTTCCCGCCAGTGCGATAAGGGAAGAGGACCGTGGCCCCTATAAAAAGGGACGAGCTCCCGCCGTAGAAGGTAGGTTGAATCGACACCAGTTCATCACTGCCAAGAGCCCTCGCGAGGCCACCCAACCACTATACTAGTTCATCCTCAGCTTCCTCGTGAGGCCAATCCACCACAAAGCAGGAGTAGGGTTTTACCCCGCAAGGTGGCCCGAACCTGGGTAAACCTCTGTGTCCATCTTCCTCCTCGCTAAAACATACTCGACGCAGCTAGGCCATAGGGCGACGGGTTTGGGACTTCGTGCCGGTTGAGATCCTCGCACACGCCCCAGTGTTCGAACCTTATTGGGTTTTGCGGAGCCCCGATTCTGACAACCATAGCATGTTGACAGCAAGAAATCTACTCACAAACATGGGTTTTCATAGCATGCAAAATTACCAGAGGCTAGTACACACATCAAGGGACAAAGTTTATGTTGACAAGTTTATCAAAGAGTGCAGGGATTAATTCATGCAAAAATAACAAAATGGCATCTTAGCACAAAATAGCCTCCACACAAACTTGCTCAAATGACAAAACTAACACCACAACTAGATTCATTGGATTTTTCTACCCCAAAATCATATATCACAAGCCTATGTTACAGTAGAAAAACATGCCACAAAGCACAAGCAAAATTAAAACAACTAGGTAAAACCTAGTATATGCCAAATTAGGCATATTCCTAATTTGGAAGAAAAACAAACTACACAGGAACACTACAGGCACCCAGGGTGGATCTAGCCACTGTCCATGATAGGTGGACCCAGGTGCCATGCTGGCAAGCCAGAGGTTGACACAGGGGACCCACACGTCAGCCTCACCGAATTAAATCAAAAAAAGGGGGGGGGATATATGCGCCCGCGGGGGTCGAACCCGGGTCTCCCCGGACGGAACCGAGCGGCGCTACCATTGGGTTAGCTAGAGTTATCTGACCAGGAAGGGGTGTCTCTCCTATTGAACAAGCAAGGCTCGGGGTTTTCTCTAAGAAAAGGCAGGGAAGAATCTGACGATGCCGGCGAGCTCTCCGGCGGTCACCGGAGCTCGCGACCAACGGCGGGGTTGCGGGATCCACGGAGGAACCAGTTCCCGGGGTAAACACGGCTACTGGCGAGCGTTGGGAGGCGCTCGAGCTCGAGCTTGGCTCGGCTCGGGCAATGGAGCGACGAGGCGAAAGCACTGCGGGGCTAGCGCGCGTGAGCGTTACGGAGGGTGCAGGGCGACTACGCAGCGAGCATGGTGCGGTGACGATTGCTGGGCAGGGCGAGCTGTGGATTTGGAGCGGCCAACGCTAGCTGAACCTCTCTAAAGAATTTTCTTCAGAGTCTCACCCGGTTCACGGAGAGCACGGCGATGACATGCCACGGGCGGCGTCTACAGGGTGCTAGCGACGGTGAATAGAACGGGGATGGAGGCGCTGCTCACCGAGTATCCTCTTGGACATGAAGATGAGGCCAGAGCAGGGTCGGAGCCGACGCGAGGGACGACGGAGCGCGACAGGTCTTTGGGTCCGCGAAGCAGAGGAAGAAGAAGACCGGGACGTCGTCGATCTGGGCCTTGGCGATCTCCTGAACGTAGAGGAAGAAGAGGATGCAGCGGAGGAAGCTTCCCGCTAAAAGCACAACTTCTCCCTAGGTGGTTTTGGTAATTAATAATGACATATATTTCATTGGACTAATGTTCCACTAAGTGTATCTCAGGAAATATTTCAATGATGGATTGGGTAAAAGATTGTGTGGAGAATTCCCGAGGAAAGGAAGGAATAGGATTGGCCATGCTTCAAGATCAAGGACTCTACATTTTATATTTTGTGAGAAATCACTTTGAGTCCATAGGAAACCAATACTATTAAAAGGGGATGAGGTAAATATGATGATCTGGTTGCTCAAGTGCTTAAAGGGAGCCACCAAAAATACTCACCCACTTTCCCACACATATCCTCTGTCCAAAGCCTAAAGTCAAAATTCGGTGCCACCAATATTCCCATTCAGATCCACCGAATTTATCCAAGATAGAAGCCAAACCAAACTCTAGCATCTCGGTACTACCAGCTTTCCATTCGGTGCCATCAAAAACAGTGACGAACTTCCTGGGTAGCCATTTTCTAGATTCGGTCCTACCGAGTTTAGTGAATCGGTACCACCGAGAAGTTGGACCAACTTTCTGTTAGCCCATTTCTCTAAATCGGTCCCACCGAGTTTGAGGAATCGGTCTCACTGAGATTTGGTAACTGACTAGGTCACCCATATCGGTACCACCGAGATACATATATCGGTTCCATCGAAAACGCCAAATTTGCCACATTTTGAACTAGTCGGTGCCACCGAGTTTCTACTTTGGTTTCACCGAGTTGGGCAATAATGTTGTAACGGTTTGATTTTTGGAGAAGCCTATATATACCCCTCCACCACCATTCACTCACAAGAGAAGCACTCAAAACATACACTCACTTGCCATATCCAATTTTCTGAGAGAGAACCACCTAACCTTGTGTTGAGGTCAAGATCATCCACTCCAACCGTATGGATCTTGATTTCTAGCCTCCCCAAGTTGCTTTCCATCCAATCAATCTCTTCTACCCATGCCAAATCTGTGAGAGAGTGATTGAGTGTTGAGGAGACTATTTTTGAAGCACAAGAGCAAGGAGTTCATCATACTACCACATCTATTAGTTTTTGGAGGGTGGTGCCTCCTAGATTTGTTAGGTGTCGCTTGGGAGCCTCCTTCTTCGTGATTGTGGAGTTGAACCAACAGTTTGTAAGGGCAAGGAGATCGCTTACTTCGTGAAGATCTACCCCGAGTAAGGCTAGTCCTCCGTGGACGTAGGCCATCATGGAATAGACGAGGTTGCTACTTTGTGGACCCTTTGTGGGTGGAGCCCTCCGCGGACTCTCGCGACCGTTACCCTCCGTGGGTTGAAGTCTCCATAAACGTGGACGTACGATAGCACCACCTATCGGAACCACGAGAAAAAATCTCCGTGTCTCCAAATTGCGTTTGATCTTCCAAGCCCTAACCTCTTACATTTGCATGTCTTTATTTTCCGCTGCTATACTCTTAGACTTGCATGTGTAGGGTGAACTTGACTTGCTACAATTGCTAAAATCTTCCCACAACTAAAATTGGGAAAAGGTTAGATTTTTATTTGGTCAAGTAGTCTAATCACCCCCCTAGACATACTTTCGACCCTACAAGTGGTAACAGAGCTTTGGTCTCCATTCAATTGGTCTCACAACCTAGGAGAGTATGGCGTCTAGTGAGGGAAATTATCACCGTAGAGGTCCATATTTTGATGGTACAAACTTTGCTAGTTGGAAGCTGATATGTCCATTTGCATCATGATTTCTTACAATTATTAACTTTGTTTTTTTGAATAATAATGCTTTGGGGAGTAATTCTAATGCCTTTTCTCTCATAATATGCAAGGTTTACACAAAGAGGGAGAATACCGGCAGCTGGAATTCTGGACCCAAGAAAAGCACATCAGAGATACCTATTCTGCAGAACTCCAATGAAGCTGAAATTTTATGGAGATTATTTTTGCATTTAATAAAAAATATTGTAGCAGAAAACTACCGGAGGGGGCGTACCAGGTGGGCACAACCCACCAGGGCACGCCAGGCCCCCCGGGGCGTGCCCTGATGGGTTGTGGCCACCTCGGCCCACCTCCGGTGCCCATCTTCTGGTATATGGTCACTCTTGACCAAGATAAAAAATCAGAGGAGGACTTTCGGGATGAAGCGCCGCCGCCTCGAGGCGGAACTTGGGCAGGAGCACTTTTGCCCTCCGGCGGAGCGATTCCGCCGGGGGAACTTCCGTCCCGGAGGGGGAAATCGAAGCTATCGTCACCACCAACACCCCTCTCATCTTTGGGAGGCCAATCTTCATCAACATCTTCAACAACACCATCTCCTGTCAAACCCTAGTTCATCTCTTGTGTTCAATCTTTGTACCGGAACCTCAGATTGGTACATGTGGGTGACTAGTAGTGTTGATTACCTTGCGTAGTTGATTGATATATGGTTTATTTGGTGGACGATTATATGTTTAGATCCATTATGCTATTCAATACTCCTCTGATCTTGAGCATGATTATTATTTGTGAGTAGTTACCTTTGTTCTTGAGGTCATGGGAAAAGTCATGTTGCGAGTAATCATGTGAATTTGATATGTGTTCGATATTTTGATGATATGTATGTTGTGATTCCCTTAGTGGTGTCATGTGAACTTCGACTACATGACAGTGCACCATTCATGGGCCTAAGGGAATGCATTGTGGAGTAGTTATTAGATGATGGGTTGCTAGAGTGACAGAATATTAAACCCTAGTTTATGCGCTACTTCGTAAGGGGCTGATTTGGTACCACATGTTTAATGCTATGGTTAGACTTTGTCTTAATACTTTTCTCGCAGTGCGGCTGCTTGCGAGGGGGTTAATCATAAGTAGGTTGTTAGTTCAAGTAAGAACAGCACCTTAGCACCAGTCCACCCACATATCAAATTATCAAAGTAGCGTACACGAATCAAACCAACATGATAAAAGTGACTAGACGAAATTCCCGTGTACCCTCAAGAACACTTTGCCTATTACCGAAGATTGTTCTGGCCTGTCCTTTTTCACAAAAGGATTGGTCTACCTTGCTGCACCTTGTTTACCATTACCGTTACTTGCTTGTTACCAATTATCTTGCTAGCAAACTATCTATTACCTACAATTTCAGTGCTTGCAGAAATTACCTTGCTGAAAACCGCTTGTCATTTCCTTCTGCTCCTCGTTGGGTTCGACACTCTTACTTATCGAAAGGACTACGATTGATCCCCTATACTTGTGGGTCATCAAGACTCTTTTCTGGCGCCGTTGCCGGGAAGTGAAGCGCTCTTGGTAAGTGGACATCGGTAAGGAAAAACTTATACTACGTGCTGAAATTTATTGTTACTTGCTACTATGGAAAACAATCCTTTGAGGGGTTTGTTTGGGGTATCTTCACCTTGACCGGAACCACAATTAGTTGCCCCTCAACGTACAACACCTACTGAAAATGTTACTTATGAAATTCCTTCGGTTATGTTAGAACAACTGCTTGCTAAACCTTATGCAGGAGATGGAACTGAACATCCTGATATGCACCTTTTATATGTGAACGAAATTTGTGGATTATTTAAGCTTGCAGGTTTACCCGGAGATGTAGTTAAGAAGAAGGTTTTCCCTTTATCTTTGGAGGGAAAAGCATTGACATGGTATAGGCTATGTGATGATCTTGGATTGTGGAACTGGAATCGTTTGCAATTGGAATTTCACCAAAAGTTTTATCCCATGCATCTAGTTCATCGTGATCGGAATTATATATATAATTTTTGGCCTCGTGAAGGAGAAAGTATTGCTCTAGCTTTGGGGAGGCTTAAGTCAATGTTATATTCATGCCCCAATCATGACATTCCGAGAGAAGTTATCATTCAGAATTTTTATGCTCGGGTTTCTCATAATGATCAATCCATGCTCGATACTTCTTGTGCTGGTTCTTATATGAAGAAGACTATTGAATTCAAGTGGGATCTCTTAGAAAGAATTAAATGCAACTCTGAAGATTGGGAACTCGACGAAGGTAACAAGTCAGGTATAAAGCTTGAATTTGATTGTGTTAAGTCTTTTATGAATACTGATACTTTTCACAAATTTAGCACTAAATATGGACTTGACTCTGAGATAGTAGCCTCTTTCTGTGAAGCATTTGCTACTCACGTTGACCTCCCTAAGGAGAAGTGGTTTAAATATCACCCCCCTATTAAATAAGAAATTAATGAACCGGTCATAGCTAAAGAAGAAACCATCTTTTACAATGTTGATCCAGTTGTGCCTACCGCTTATATTGAAAAATCACCTTTCCCTGTTAGGATAAAGGAACATGCTAAGGTATCAACTATGGTTTGTAAGAGTAATATAAGAGCACCTAAACCCCCTGAGCAAATTAAAGTAGAACCTAGTGTTGCTATGGTCAAAGATCTCTTGATAGAAAATATTGATGGGCATGTTATCTACTTTTGCGATGAAGCTGCTAGAATTGCTAAACCTGATGAAAAAGATAAACATAGACCCATAGAAGGCATGCCTGTTGTCTTAGTCAAAATAGGAGATAATTGCTATCATGGTTTATGTGATTTGGGTGCTAGTGTGAGTGCTATCGCTTTTACCTTATACCAAGAAATTATGGATGAAATAGCACCTGCTGAAATGGAAGACATTGATGTCACTATTAAACTTGCTAATAGAGACACTATCACACCACTTGGGATTGTTAGAGATGTTGAAGTCTTGTGCAGGAAAGTAAAATATCCTACTGATTTTCTAGTCCTTCGTTCCCCACAAGATGACTTTAGTCCCATTATCTTTGGTAGACCTTTCTTGGGCACTGTCAATGCTAAGATAGATTGTGAAAAACAAACTGTCGGTGTCAGTTTTGGTAATGTGTCTCATGAGTTTAATTTTTCCAAGTTTAGTAGACAACCTCGTGATAAAGCGTTATCTAGTAAGGATGAAATAACTGGTCTTGCTTCTATTGCTGTGCCTCCTACTGACCCATTAGAACAATATTTGCTCGACCATGAAAATGATATGTATTTGCGTGAAAGAAATTAAATAGATCAAATTTTCTTCGAACAACAACCTCTCTTGAAACACAATTTGCCTATTGTAACTCTTGGAGGTCCTCCTCCACCTAAAGGTGATCCTGTGTTTGAATTGAAACAATTGCCTAACACTTTGAAGTATGCTTATCTTGATGAGAAAAAGATATATCCTGTTATTATTAGTGCTAACCTTTCAGAACATGAAGAAGAAAGATTATTCAAAGTTCTGAGGAAGCACCGAGCTGCTATTGGATATACTCTTGATGATCTTAAGGGCATTAGTCCCACTCCAACACAAGATCAATATGGAATCTGATGCTAAACCCGTCGTTGATCACCAACGACGATTGAATCCGAAGATGAAAGAAGTGGTATGAACTGAAATATTAAAGCTTCTGGAAGTAGGTATAATCTATCCCATAGCTGATAGTAGATGGGCAAGTCCCGTTCATTGTGTCCCTAAGAAAGGAGGTATTACCATTGTTCCCAATTATAAGAATGAATTCATTCCACAAAGAATTGTCACTGGCTATAGAATGGTAATTGATTTTAGAAAATTAAATAAAGCTACTAGGAAACATCATTACCCTCTACCGTTCAGTGATCAAATGCTAGAAAGACTATCTAAGCATACATACTTTTGTTTCCTATATGGATATTCTGGTTTCTCTCAAATACCTGTGTCACAATCTGATCAAGAGAAAACTACCTTTACTTGCCCTTTTGGAACCTATGCTTATAGACGTATGCCTTTTGGTTTATGCAATGCACCTGCTACCTTTCAAAGATGTATGACTGCTATATTCTCTGATTTTTGTGAAAAGATTGTGGAGGTTTTCATGGATGATTTTTCCGTTTTATGAAACTTCTTTTGATGATTGCTTAAGCAACCTTGATCGAATTTTGCAGAGATGTGAACAAACTAATCTTGTCTTGAATTAGGAGAAGTGCCACTTTATGGTTAATGAAGGCATTGTCTTGGGGCATAAAATATCTGAACGAGGTATTGAGGTGGATAAAGCTAAAGTTGATGCAATTGAGAAAATGCCATGTCCTAAAGATATTAAAGGTATTCTAAGTTTCCTTGGTCATGCTGGTTTTTATAGGAGATTCATTAAAGACTTCTCTAAAATTTCTAGGCCTCTTACTAATCTTTTGCAAAAGGATATTCCTTTTGTTTTTGATGATGATTGTGTGGAAGCTTTTGAAACACTCAAGAAAGACTTAACCTCTGCACCTATCGTTCAACCACCTGATTGGAACTTGCCTTTTGAAATTATGTGTGATGCTAGTGATTATGTTGTTGGTGCTGTCCTAGGGCAAAGAGTTGATAAGAAATTGAATGTTATCCATTATGCTAGTAAAACTCTAGACAGTGCCCAACGAAACTATGCTACTACTAAAAAAGAATTTTTAGCAGTTGAGTTTGCTTGTGATAAATTTAGATCCTATATTGTTGACTCCAAAGTTATTGTTCACACTGATCATGCTGCTATAAAATACCTTATGGAAAAGAAAGATGCTAAACCTAGACTCATTAGGTGGGTTCTCTTGCTTCAAGAATTTGACTTACACATAGTTGATAGGAAGGGAGCTGAGAACCCCGTAGCTGATAATTTGTCTAGGTTAGAAAATATTCTTGATGACCCACTACCTATTGATGATAGTTTCCCTGACGAACAGTTAGCTGCAATAAGTGTCTCACAAAACACACCTTGGTATGCTGATTATGCTAACTACATTGTCGCTAAATATATACCACCTAGCTTCACTTATCAACAAAAGAGAAAAAAATTCTATGACTTGAGACATTAATTTTGGGATGACCCACATCTTTATAAAGAAGGAGTAGATGGTATTATTAGACGTTGTGTACCTAAGCATGAACATGAATAAATCCCATGGAAATGTCATTCCGAAGCTTATGGAGGGCATCATGTGGGAGATAGAACTGCTCATAAGGTATTACAATCTGGTTTTTATTGGCCTACTCTCTTCAAGGATGCCCGTAAGTTTGTCTTGTCTTGTGATGAATGTCAAAGAATTGGTAATATCGGTAAGCGTCAGGAAATGCCTATGAATTATTCACTTGTTGTTGAATCATTTGACGTTTGGGGTTTTGATTATATGGGTCCTTTCCCTTCCTCCAACGGGAACACTCATATTTTAGTTGCGGTTGATTATGTCACTAGGTGGGTAGAACCTATTCCAACTAGTAGTGCTGATCACCACACCTCCATTAAAATGCTTAAAGAGGTTATCTTCCCGAGGTTTGGAGTCCCTATATATTTAATGACCGATGGTGGTTCACATTTTATTCATGGTGCTTTCCGTAAGATGCTTGCTAAATATGATGTTAACCATAGAATTGCATCACCCTATAATCCTCAATCTAGTGGTCAAGTTGAACTTAGCAATAGAGAAATAAAATTAATATTACAAAAAACTGTCAATAGGTCTCGTAAGAATTGGTCTAAGAAATTGGATGATGCACTTTAGGCCTATAGAACAGCTTATAAAGATCCTATGGGTATGTCTCCATATAAAATGGTGTATGGGAAAGCTTGTCATTTGCCTCTAGAATTAGAACACAAAGCATTTTGGGCAATTAAAGAACTTAACTATGATTTCAAACTTGCCGGTGAGAAGAGGCTATTTGATATTAGCTCACTAGATGAATGGAGAACCCAAGCGTATGAAAATGCCAAGCTATTCAAAGAAAAAGTAAAAAGATGGCATGACAAAAGAATCCAAAAGCGGGAATTCAAAATAGGAGATTATGTTCTTTTGTTCAACTCTCGTTTAAGATTTTTTGTAGGAAATCTTCTCTAAAAATGGGAAGGACCATATATTATCGAAGAGGTTTATCGTTCTGGAGCTATCAAGATTAATAACGCCGAAGGTACTAACCTGAAGGTGGTCAATGGACAAAGAATTAAGCATTATATCTCAGGTATGCCTATTAACGTTGAAAGCAATGTTATCCAAACCATGACACCGGAGGAACACATAAAAGAAACCTTCGGAACGCTCCAGAATACTTAAATATAGGAGGTACGTGATACGGTAAGTAAACGGACTCCAAAAAATCCGCAAAAATATTTTTTGTCAGTTTTGGAATATTTTAGAATTTTGGAAATAAAGAAATAAACCGGAAGGTGATCGAGGTGAGCACGATACACCAGGGCGTGCCCTGGTGGGTTGTGCCCACCTCGGATGCCTTCCCGACTCCGTTTTCCTTCCATAAGCTTGTTTCCCAAGAAAAAAATTTCTCTATATATACCCCCGACTGTTTTGAGGACCGCATCGTAGAAAAATCCTATGTTCTTGTTTCTTGCTATTTTCCTATCAGATCTGTCAAGTCAGGCATCATGTCTTCTCCCTCTTCTAACAACGTATAAGAAGATGCCTGGATAATGAAGATAGAGTTGAAGAGGGAGGATCCAGAAGAAGCCAACAAGGAAGAGAAGGGCAAGGAGGCTATGGTGGATCATCCCCCTGAAGGAGATCAACCCATGCCAGCGAAGGAGGGAGAGGAAGAAGATATCCTTCAACCTTACTACAGTTATCTCACCCCTATTGAAATCGAAGCCTTTAGAGCTTTCGAAGCGGTTCGTGTTCAGAATAAATTTCTCATCCGTGAAAATATTTTGCTAGAAGAGCACATCAATAACCTTAGGAGGGTCATCCACAAGTTGGAGCATCTTTTGAAGCTGAAGTGTGACATCACAACACCTCCACCTTCTTCATCACCACCACCGAAGGAGACTTGAGCACACGGGTATGGGCACTCCCCTTGGCTTGAGCCAAGCTTGGGGGAGGTGCCCCGGTATCGTATCACCACCACTTTTATTCACCTTTACCTATTTTAGTTTGACCTTTAGTTTCCCTTTGCTTTAGTTGAATTAAAGTTTAGCATGATCTATTTTCGTGTGTTAGTTCCGCGGCCTACCTATCTATGTAATCGAGTGAGAGTTATATAATAAAGTTTAGTTTGAGTTTTTGCCTCTCTACTTTCTTGTTGCAATCAAAATAAAGAAAAGAAACAAATGAAAAGAATCATATGCTAATCTTATGATGAGTAATGACATCACATAAGGAAAAGTATAAGTAGTAAAATTTATTGGAGATTGACAAACATAGCATTGGTCAATGATGCAATTCATGAAAGAATTAATAAGGGAAGAGAAGATTCACATGCAAATACACTATCTTGGACATCTTTTATGATTGTGAGCCCCCATCAAATATTATATGTCAAAATTGTTGATGTTGGACAAGGAAGACAACGTAATGATTTATGTTTGTTCATATCCACATAGAAGTTATATTGTCATAGATCCTTTAACATGTGGTGCTTGCTCAATATCTTTGCTAGCCAAAAATTCCGCACTAAGTAGAGATACTACTTGTGCATCCAAAAACCCAAACCCAAATTCTTTCTTTGAGTGTCCACCATACCTACCTATGGATCGAGAAAGATCCTTCAAGTAAGTTGTCATCGGTGCAATAAGGCAATAAAAATTGCTTCTAAAAGTGTTTTGATCAATTAGTGTAAGAGAAAATTGAGCGCTATACGAACTTATGATGGCAAAGTAATAAAAGCGACGGACTGTATAATAAAGGTTGCTATCATAGGGGGCAATATAGCATGACGTTCTTTTACATTAAGGGATTGGGCATACAAACCAATAAGCGCATGACAACCTCTGCTTCCCTCTGCGAAGGGCCTATCTTTTACTTTTATGTATTTACTTTTATGCAAGAGTCAAAGTATCCTTCCCTATTCCTTTTTACTTTTTCTTTTGCAAGCAGCATGTGGTGAGGAAAGATCTAGGCACATATATCCAGTTGGATATGGGTGGGCATGAGTTATTATTGTTGACATCACCCTTGAGGTGAGTAAGTTGGGAGGCGAAACTATAAGCCCCTATCTTCCTACGTGTCCAGTTGAAACTTTTTGTTCATGGGTACGCCGTGAGTGTTAGCAATCATAGAAGACTAAATGATGGTTGAGTACGTGGACTTGCCAAAAGGCTCTGACATGAGACCCTTCCTAAAAATATGATGAATTGTAGTTGCAAATTGACTGAGAACATAGTTTTTTGGTTCCCAATAAGGTTTATGCTTCATACTTCTATGTTGTGATGAACCGTTACTTGTTCATGAGAAGCTATATGATAAAATGTATTGAAATAAATTTTATGTTAGAGTTTGTTGCTACTATGTTAATAAGCATGATGCTTCTATGTCCGTATTTTGTTTTTATCGACGCCTCTCTCTCAAACCATGTGGACATGCTTTTCAATATCGGCTTTCGCTTGAGGACAAGCGAGGTCTAAGCTTCGGGGAGTTGATACGTCCATTTTGCATCATGATTTCCTACTGTTATTTACTTTGTTTTGTTGAATAATAATGCTTTGGGGAGTAATTCTAATGCCTTTTCTCTCATAATATGCAAGGTTTACACAAAGAGGGAGAATATCGACAGCTGGAATTCTGGACCCAAGAAAAGCACATCAGAGATACCTATTCTGCACAACTCCAATGAAGCTGAAATTATACGGAGATTATTTTTGCATTTAATAAGAAATACTGGCGCAGAAAACTACCGGAGGGGGCCTCCCAGGTGGGCACAACCCACTAGGGCGCGCCAGGTCCCCCCTGGGCGCGCCCTGATGGGTTGTGGCCACCTCGGCCCACCTCCAGTGCCCATATTCCGGTATATGGTCACTCTTGACCTAGAAAAAATAAGAGGAGGACTTTCGGGACGAAGCGCCGCAGCCTCGAGGCGGAACTTGGGCAGGAGCACTTTTGCCCTCCGGCGGAGCGATTCCGCTGGGGGAACTTCCCTCCCGGAGGTGGAAATCGAAGCTATCGTCATCACCAATACCCCTCTCATCTTTGGGAGGCCAATCTTCATCAACATCTTTAACAACGCAATCTCCTCTCAAACCCTAGTTCATCTCTTGTGTTCAATCTTTGTACCGGAACCTCAGATTGGTACCTGTGGGTGACTAGTAGTGTTGTACCTTGCGTAGTTGATTGCTATATGGTTTATTTGGTGGAAGATTATATGTTCAGATCCATTATGCTATTCAATACTCCTCTGATCTTGAGCATGATTATTATTTGTGAGTAGTTACCTTTGTTCTTGAGGTCACGGGAAAAGTCATGTTGCGAGTAGTCATGTGAATTTGATATGTGTTCGATATTTTGATGATATGTATGTTGTGATTCCCTTAGAGGTGTCATGTGAACGTCGACTACATGACACTTCACCATTAATGGGCCTAAGGGAATGCATTGTTTAGTAGTTATTAGATGATGGGTTGCTAGAGTGATAGAAGCTTAAACCCTAGTTTATGCGCTACTTCGTAAGGGGCTGATTGGATCCACATGTTTAATGCTATGGTTAGATTTTGTCTTAATACTTTTCTCGTAGTTGCGGATGCTTGGGAGGGGGTTAATCATAAGTAGGTTGTTAGTTCAAGTAGGAACAGCACCTTAGCACCGGTCCACCCACATATCAAATTATCAAAGTAGCAAACACGAATCAAACCAACATGATAAAAGTGACTAGACGAAATTCCCGTGTACCCTCAAGAACACTTGGCCTGTTACTAAAGATTGTTCTGGCCTGTCCTTTGCCACGAAAGGATTGGGCTGCCTTGCTGCACCTTGTTTACCATTACCGTTACTTGCTTGTTACTAATTATCTTGCTATCAAACTATCTATTACCTACAATTTCAGTGCTTGCAGAAATTACCTTGCTGAAAACCGCTTGTCATTTCCTTCTGCTCCTCGTTGGTTTCGACACTCTTACTTATCGAAAGGACTATGATTTATCCCCTATACTTGTGGGTCATCAGAAGCATAACATGAAAATGCATATTCTTGGTTATAACCCCGCCGTATGGGTTGTTGTTCGTGTTGGCTTGCAAGGTGAATTCTTTGGTGATGGAAAGGAATCGGATCGTGAAGCGACCGCGGAAGAATTGTAGATGTTGCAATACAACGCTCAAGCATGTGACATTATATTCAGCTGCCTATGCCCCGAAGAATTCAACAAGATTAGCCGTCTTGAGAACGCAAATGAAATTTGCGATGCTTTGGTTGATATGCATGAAGGTACCGAATCCGTCTGAGAATCTAAGCTGGATGTGCTACAAAGTCAACTTGACAAGTTCAAGATGAAGGATGGTGAAGGAGTTGCGAAAATGTCCTCTAGGCTTGCTCTCATCACCAATGAGATTGCCATCTTAGGAAGCGAAGAAATGACCGACAAATTCATCATCATGAAGATCCTTAGAGCCTTGGATGGAAAGTACGACACCGTGTGCATATTGATCCAAATGATGCCAAACTACAAAGATCTCAAGCCTACGAAAGTCATTGGAAGGATTGTTGCTCATACCAAGTCAAGTGGTGCTTACAAAGCTACAAGTGACACTCCCGCTACATCAAGTGAAAACCTTGTAACCAATGAAGAGATAAGCCTCATGGTCAATAAATTCAACAAGTTCTACAAGAGTAGATGCAAATAAAGAAGCTCCAATTCAAGATATGAAGACAAGCATTCATCTAGTCGTGACCGGAATTGTTACAATTGTGGAAGGCCCGGACACTACTCCAATGAGTGCACGCCGCCCTACAAAAGAAGAGAAGAGTCACCTAGAAGAAAGAGCTTAAGAGATGAGTCACCTCGAAGAGAGAGAAGGAGTAGAGATGATTGTTATGAACGAAGACCCTCAAGGAGAAGTAGGGACTCGGAAAAGAAGGACAACTACAACAAGAGCTACACAAGAAGAAGACATCAAGCTCATGTTGGTGAATGGGTTTCCGGCTCCGAATCCGACAATCACTCCGGGAGAAGCTATCACTCCGACTCCGACTATAGTCAAGATGATGGTGTTGCCGGACTTGCACTCATTTCATCCAACTCCTATGACATATTTGATTTACCAAATGAAGGGAGTGGAAGTTGCTTCATGGATAAAGGCCCCAAGGTATCACACCCCAAATACATTGACTTCAATAGTGATGAGGATGACTTACTTGGAGATGATGACTTGCTATTTGACAAAACTAGTGATATTAGTCAAAATGAGCTAGATAATGATCATGCTAGTCAAGATAAGTCGTGTGATGACGATAAGAAGGAAATAGAACGACTAACTAAAGAATTAAACAGTCTTAAGTTAGCCCATGAATCTACTTTAGAAGATCATAGAGAGCTTGTATGAACTCGTGAGAAGCTACGCTTCGAGAAGCTGAATTTGGAGCAAGAACATGAGTTTCTTAAAGCGATCAATGACGATCTCCGAAAGAAGACTTATTCTTATCTAGCCAAATGACTACTCTTGTCTACATTTATTCCACAAGTTAAGACTAAGCAATCTAGTAACAAAGGCAAGAAAGGTTCTTCAACTAGTAGCAATAAAAATGATAAATCTAATGATATTGCTTCTAGTAGTTCTATTGATTCCACTAATGATTCTCTTAGCCAAGTTACACTTGAGCAAGAAAATGATCTGTTGAAAGGGATTATAGAAAAGGGTATCTACAAAAGTCTTGCCAGATGTAAGCAATTTGAGGAGATTGTACGCAAGCATGGAGGATACCGGAAGAACCAAGGCATTGGCTACTTCAATGCCAATGGAGTTGAATGGGAGGAAGGTCAATACCCCAAGCCGAAGTTTGTTCCTCAAAAGGAGAAGTATGAACATACTCTCCCCAAGGTAACAAAAGCTCAAGATGACCTTCCACCACAAGACCACAAGCTCAAGGGCCAGGACAAGTTTCAAGAGGAGATTGACACATTTGAAGATGTGTCCCAAGCTTTGGTCAAGTGGGTTCCCAAGGCTACTCCAAGCTCTACTTCAACTAGTGCTACTTGAACTCCAAGGATTCCCATCAACTTGATGTGGGTCCCCAAGAAGAAGAACTAGAGAAGTTCTTGAGGGGTGACTCCGCCAATGAAATACACTCACATTCATTATTGACAAGGACTATTTGCAATCAACTCCAACCTTATGCAATAGTTCAAGGAGTCACACATTTCCTAAAAGGTAAGCAAGGGACAATGTAATGAAAGAATCCATGGACATCATCATGTATGCATTGCACTCCATGTCCATAGATATCCTTGTATTTGTCTCTTGTGTGGGACTAACCCATGTATGTGAGAAGAGTAAGAAAACAACGAGGATTGCTCCCAACTCAAGATGATCTTCATCAACAATGAGCATCCACCACTACCTCACCCACATGTAGTCTTGTATGACAAACCCAAGTTTAGTTTGTCCCTCTTAGGGGGGAGGTCACATCAAGGGGGAGCTTTACTCTAAGACTTGAGTTAAAGCATCTCTTAAAGATGTGAACACATTAAATGCTTTATGTAAAAGTGGTAACCCCACTTGTGCTTAAACGATGAGTATGACCTATGATCAAGTACTCTTACTTGGCTCCTAAGTCAATGTACTCATATATAGATGACTCCGTCATTGACACAGTGCTTGGTAGATACTTGAATGGTTTTGCATGTTTGCCATATTTCATTTGACAATTTATTGTGTGAGCATGTTGGTATGCATATCTTTCCTCATTCGAGGATATCCAATTGTTGTTATTTGGCTTTCATTTTCTTTGGCCAATTGGATATACAAGAATGCCTAAGTACCTCCCTCTAGCTATCTATGCTTTCTCGTCTCAAATTCTATTCATGCTTCATCACAAAATTTGAGCAAGCACTTCTCGAACCCTCTGTGTGAGGAGCACTCGGAGTTCCGTTTCGTTAAGAGCCGACTACCAAAACCTCCCCAATGCAATTTCGGTGTAACCAACTCCAAAATCTCGGTTTCACCGATGCCTAGGGTTGATCTGGTTTTTAGAATCTCGGTAGCACTGATTCCACAATCTTGGCTTCACCAAGTTTCACTGTCAACAGACAATAGAAGAACTCGGTGGCACCGATAATTAAAACCGGTGTCATCGACAGCTATGTGTACTTATACTCTGCGTAACCGGTTTTTGAAATTCACTTCTTTAAAGACATGGTCCCCGCAAACCCTAGCTACCGCTCGCGTCTACGGACTTCGCCTTCGACTCCCCATGTGCCCTCGCCTCTGGGATCCTCACCGTCGACGGAATCTTCACCGCCGTCGTCGCCGTAGCGGATTCCTCACCGAGTTAGGGTGAGATTCCGATCCCGTCTTGCGCTCCCTTATAAATTTCTTGCGCATTAGGGTTGCTCCATCTATAAGCCACTGTTTGAGATTGATCCATCCATGAAAAACTTCCATTAGAAGAGAAGATCGAATTTTTTTAGGGTTAGACATCCGCCTGGTGTGTCTCGGTGACACCGAGTTGGGAATATCGGTCTTACTAATATGTTATTTAGGGCAACCAAGAACACTCTCAGTGAAAGCAAGTTTCTCTTTTCGGTCTCACCGAAAAGAGTTGCCAGGTTTCTGTAATATGAGAGTGTCAGTCTCGGTGGCTCCGAATTCTCTAACTCGGTGGTGCCGAAACCCACTTTGCAGAAATCCAAAACTAAGAATTTGAGTTCAAATTTGAGAAAATCTTCTGTGTTTTTTGATGCTCAACCCCTCTACTCTTCTATACTCTATTCACAGGGTCAACATGCCAGGTTCTGATGATAGCCAGAATGACTTCAGGGAGAGGGATGTTAACTTGTGTCCAGGCACAAGCCCCAATGCCAGTTCATCTTCTTCAGAGAATCCAGGCACCCCAAGATCACATGGGCTGCCCAAGGCTGCCACCAGGGCAAGGAAGAAGCTGAATTCTAATGAGGATTATAATTTTTGTCCAGAGGAGGATCTTGCAAACAAGGTGCAAAAAAAGAAGGACAAAGCTGCAAAGAAGGCTGCTTCTGAGGCCACATCAGCTAAGAGGACTTCCAGAAAGGAATATGCCACCTCTAAAACTATGAGAGCAAACATGTCTTTATCAGCACCTTAGCCTCCAAGGAAATCATTGCCTAAGAAGGCAGGAGAAAAGAAGAGAGCCAGGAAGAGGATAGTCCATGTCATTGGCAGACCTACTTCCATGTATGAAGACCCAACAGAAGCTGAGGAAGAGGCTGAGGAGGAAGAGCCAGCTGCCAAGGCTCCTCCATCCAAGAAGAAGAAGTTACTTGCTGATGCAATGCACAAGCAAGCTCCTTCAAAGAGCAAGAAGTCTGAGTCCAAGAAGCTAGTTCCTCCAAAATCCAAGAAGACTACTAGGGATATCCCTCTTGCTGCTAAGAACAAGAGATCTTCCACCATGGAAGAAGAAGATGATCTGTGTCGGGACCCCGATCCTAAGCCATAAGAATCTATCATGTAACACTTCACATTACTTTGCGGCCTCACGCACGGTTATCTCCACGGCTGCCACCTTACCTGGGCCGAGACTGTTTGCGCCTTTTGGCTCACGAATGTGAATATGTCGCTAGCATTCAAATGTCAAAGAACCCGGGTCGACATGACTAGTCGTAGAACCCAAGTGGCACATCCGTACAGGGACAGGCATACGTAACCCAACAATACAGGTGTCGGCCTCAGCGTGTGTAGACGAGTCATAGCAAGCTACAGGGACTCCATTACGCCGTGGGACATAAATGTCATCAACTGCGCGTAGACGAGTCATAGCAGGCTACATGGACTCCATTACACTGCGAGACATTCCCCTGAAGGGACAGACACAACATCAAAGAAGGATACATGCCGGCCAATCAATGTGTCCGGAGCGGTAGCAAGCTACCAAGGCTTAGTGGAAGCACAAAGATGCATTTCCCCGTCAAGAGTACTACTAGAGGCACACAACTAGGTGTCGAATCCCATACATACCGTTACACGTCACACGTATGCACGACATGTCCGATATGCATAGATACAACTTATGGCATCACAACATAACCATGAAACAACACAACATTTATTTAGAAGGCTCAGAAGAGCCTTGCATAATATGTTCATACAGGTAGGGGTCACATGACCCGACACTCAAGTCATACAAACATGTTCATACAAACCAAGCGGAAGCTTAAAGCTGTTTGAGTACAGACAGATGAAAGGTAAAAAGGCATACAGCCTGACTATCTACATCCCATCCCAGGGGATCAGATCATAGCTGGGATACCAGCTACTCGGCGTCGTCGACGTCTTGATAGAACCCACCAGATGGGTCCACATTCTCATCTACAACAGTTATTAAGCAAACATGAGTACAATCATACTTAGCAAGTCTTTAAAGCAGACCTAAGCTATTCATGCTCATGTTTCAACAAGGGGAGTAGTGTGGTTTATGCAGCAAGCCAGCTTTGACTCTTGGCTAGCCTATACTACGACTACCAGTTCTTTGAACAAGTTTTGAGATAGCGCACACGAGTCCACTAACACCACATCAATACACCACCATGGATCCGCTCCCGTCACCCACGAGAGTGCCATCCACGGTACTCACACTTGTCTTGAGTCTTTTAAGAGTTACCATCAAGTTATCTATGAACATCATAAGTTCTCCAAGTAGTCCATTTCCGATGCGGCTATTCGAACAGATTCATTACCCTGCAGGGGTGCACTTCTTCACACACGCTCTCGCCACTTATCGCTGTGTGCTCATAAAACCAGGCACCTCGGCAACCTTCAAGTGGAAGCCCAACGAGGGAGTTGGCCACGACCGTCAATCACACAAGACCCTAGTCCAGGGTATCGCCTATTTGAGACTAAACCCGCACGGAAGTCCGGCCGAAGTTTCCGCTACGGCCTCAAACGATATGCGCAGGGTTCCCAAGCCCACCGTTCAGGTGCCACTTGGTACACCGTGCCACTGCCTACCGCGCCGTAGCCCACCCCTAAGGTCAGCACTACACACGGCCTCCAGCATGGCTACAAACACCAGAAACTACATGCAACTCCTGGACAGAGGACTAGGCGGTTGATAGGTCAAGAGGGTCAATTAAGTATCCCAACGTGTGGTAGAAACTAGTCTTGGATCACAAACACGGAACTCAGTTCCTAAGAACGGTCCCAATGAGACAATCCTCTATGTACTCCTACATAGCCTCTCATCGCTATCTTTACCAAATCGGGTTCAACATTTAGCTCATCACATCAGAACAACACCGTTTCACTCCGGTTCATCACCCAGATGAATCAGACCTGACACAACTCTAAGCATAACAAGCATAGCAGGCAAAGCAGGTAAGGCACATCAATGCTCAAGCATCTACCATGGTATGCTAGGTTGCATGGTTTAGCTATTTACTGTGACAATGACAGGTCAGGAAGAGGAATGGGTTCAACTACCGCAATAGATAGACAGTAGAAGCGTTTGTCCTAATGCAATAAACAAGAGCAGGAGCGACAGAGTGGGATGCTATCGGTATGATCAATGGGGTTGCTTGCCTTGCAGGTTCGCCGGGAGGTACTCTCCTTCAGGGGGATACTCGAGGGTATCCGATGGAGCAGAACCTACCGCGACATAGACGGAGTAACAATCAATACACAACAAGTGCAACAATATGATGCATGATCATGACATGGCAGCATGTTATAGATGAGCTAATGCATCTATCATTAGAGTTAAATGGAGTAGGATTGAATATAGGTTCAAAATTGTTCTCCATATGATATTCCACATATTGCATTATTGCAAAATGTCAATGTTCATCTATCTAGGTTGCTGTAACATGCATGATAATAGCACCAATGGATTCTTTGGTTTTTTCTGATAATTTTTCATATGTAAATTATTTCAATCCGAGCTACAGATTAATTTCTATGATTTTTCTAACATTTTAGCATTTTCTGGAATTATTATAAATCAGAAATTCTTTACTGCGTCAGCATGACATTAGCATGGCGTCAGTAGGTCAGCTGGCCGTTGCCAGGTCAAACCTGACCAGTGGGGTCCACTGGTCAGTGACCCAGGGCCATTTGGAGTCACTGACATGTGGGGTCCACATGTCATTGACTCAGGGAAAAATCCCGAGTTGACCCTGGCTTTGACCTGAGCCAGGGCCCAATGTCAGCGGCTGTAAGGACTGCTAATCAGGTGGGTTAGCTCCTAATGACGGTCCACGTCGGCCCCCACCGAAGATTCGCTGGCGGCGACCAAATTGACGGCGACACGTCGCCGGAATCGCGCCACAGAGCGACTCTGCGCACGCGGAGGCTACTAGGATGAGGCCCGCACTGGGCCGCATACATCTACGGTGTTAGTTGTCCGCGGGGGCGCCGGAATCACTGCCGGCGGCGACCTTGGCAGACGCCGGAGCTCGGGCGAGCTCGGGGTCGTCGAACTAACGCGCAACTGGGCCGGTTCTTGGCTCCTACAGCAACTACGCGGCTGCACGAACGCGGTGGTGGCCTCAGAGGGACCACCCGATCACCGAAGCATCGCCGGCGTTGAGCTCACGTGGCGGAGCTCGTCGGCCATCGATGGAATCGGGGGCTACGGCTAGCAATCGGGCAAGGGAAGAGGGGGGAATGGGGCCAGGAGCTCACTGCGGTTGCGAGGGCGTCGAGAGCGGGCTCGGGGATGGTCTGAAGCGACGGCGGCCTTCGGATCATTGCCGGCGGCCGGAGGTTGAAGATGATGGTGGCCCGGGTGTTCTGCGGCGTCTGGCGATGCGTGGCTTGCTGGAGAGGATGGGGGCGTCGAGGCGAAGCTTCTGGGTGGCTCAGATGCGAGGGGGAGGAGCGGAGGCGACGGCGCTACGGCGTCGGGGCTTCGGCCATGGCGGACCAGAGTGCGAGGGAGAGGCAGAGGGGCGAATAAGGAGAGGGGGCGATCCAGACGGCGGTGGCGACGTTATCCGCGTCGCCAGCACGACGGGGGAGGCAGGCAGGCGGGGAGCTGCGTGGCAGCACGGCCACACACGCGCGTCGGCCACGCGCTCATCCTCCTGGGGCCAGGAGGACGACGACCTAGCTGGGCCAGGATGGGCCGGCCTGACTGGGCCTCAGGTTAGGTCCTTCTCTCTCTCTCTCTTTTTTATTTGTTTCGGTTTTATGTTTTTCTGACATTTGTTTTATTTCTATTTGGCCTCAAAACTAGAACAAAAATATTAAGATATTTTACAGAGCCTAGTTTGAATAACTCAAACCTCCACAAAATATTTCAACATTTTTGCAAGACTATATTATTTATAGTGCTTTATTTGACAATTTCAGTAGCATTGTGAGTTTATTTTAAAATGCTAAATCTGTTGTGAAAAATGAAATGTCCTCTGATATGTTGTTGCCAACATTTATCAGCAATAGTGAACATTTTTGAAGGGCATTTTGGATTCATTGAAAATCGCATGAAATTGAATTGGTTGTTTACGGTGAGGTGCTAGGGTTTCTGACAATTCCCCATTTCAAGTTGATGCAAAATTTAGACATGATGCACATACATGCTAGCACAAAGCAAGGCTAACTAGGGATGTGACAACTCACCCCCACTCAAAAGAATCTCGTCCCGAGATTTGGAAGTCGTCGGGAAGAGCGCGGGCTACTCTAGTCGAAGACGGTCTTCCCTTTCCCATGTGGCTTCCTTCTAGGAATGGTGTGACCACTGAACCTTGAGAAACTTGATGTTCGACATCGAGTGGTACGCTCAGCTTGATCGAGGATACGAACAGGGTATTCTCGATATGTAAGGTTATCTTGGAGATCAAGCGTTTCGTGGTCCACTTCGCGGACGGGGTCCGAGAAGCAACGCCTGAGTTGCGAGACGTGGAAGACATCATGAACCTTGGAAAGATGCGGTGGAAGTTCCAATTGGTAGGCAACCTCTCCTCGTTTGGCAAGAATGCGAAAAGGACCAATATAACGAGGAGCCAACTTGCCCTTGATACCGAATCGTTGGGTACCCTTCAGAGGTGTAACCCGAAGGTAAGCCTTCTCATCAACTTCATAGGTCACAGCCTTATGATGACGATCATATTGGCTCTTTTGACGAGATTGGGCTGTTTTCAACTTTTCACGAATAATGCAAACTTGCTCCTCTGCATCCTGGATCATATCCGGTCCAAAGAGTTGCCTCCGGTTTCTGACCAGTCAAGAGGTGTTCGACACCTTCGTCCATAGAGAACTTCAAAAGGGGCTTTGCCCAAGCTTGACTGATAGCTATTGTTATAAGCAAATTCGGCGAACGGAAGACATTTCTCCCAATTCATGCCAAAAGAGATAACACAAGCTCTAAGCATGTCTTCCAGAATTTGATTGACTCGCTCGACTTGACCACTTGACTGCGGATGGAAAGCAGTGCTAAAGGAGAGATGAGTCCCCATAGCATTTTGGAAGCTTTCCCAGAATCGGGAAGTGAAGATACTTCCACGGTCTGAGTTGATCTCCAAAGGAACACCATGAAGAGATACTATTCGAGAGACATATAGATCCGCTAGTTGACTAGCGGTTATACTCTCGCGAACATGAAGAAAATGAGCCACTTTGGAAAGATGGTCAATGACCACAAAGATAGCATTATTCCCTCTCTTGGTCCTGGGAAAACTGGTGATGAAATCCATACCGACCTTGTCCCATTTCCATTCAGGAATAGCTAAGGGTTGAAGGGTGCCAACAGGCCTTTGATGTTCTGCCTTAACGCGACAACAGACGTCGCAGTTAGCAACGAACTGAGCAATTTCTCTCTTCATTCTGGTCCACCAGAACCTCTAGCATAGGTCCTGATACATTTTGGTACTACCAGGATGAATCATGAGAGGAGAATCATGAGCCTCCTTAAGGATCAGCTGTCGTAGACGTTTGCTCTTAGGAACCACCAAACGGTTCTGGAAGAACACAACACCTTGATCATCAATGGAGAAATCCTTAGCTTTTCCGCTAGCAATGTTCTCCTTGATCCGGGATATACCCTTATCATACCTCTAAACAACTATGATTTGATCCCTAAGAGTAGGTTTCACCACCAAGGTGGAAAGGAATCCTTGAGGAACAATGTGAAGATTTAACTTCCGAAATTCCTCATAGAGAAGCGGTTGACCTTGTTGTAACATCAAATTGTTACAATAAGACTTATGACTTAGTGCATCAGCCATGACATTGGCTTTCCCCGGGGTGTAAGTTATCCCTAAGTCATAATCTGTGATCAACTCAACCCACCGTCTTTGCCTGAGATTCAAATCCGGTTGGGTGAAAATATATTTCAGACTTTAGTGATCAGTGTATATCTCGCAACGATTACCCAGAAGGTAATGTCACCATGTTTTAAGTGCATGGACTACAGCTGCAAGCTCAAGATCATGTGTTGGGTAATTATCCTCATGTGGACGCAACTGTCGAGATGCGTATGCAATCACATGACGATCTTGCATGAGAATGCAACCCAATCCTTGTCGCGAGGCGTCGCAAAAGATAACAAAGTCCTTAGAAAAATCTGGTGGCACCAATACGGGAGCAGAAGTTAGGCGTCTTTTCAGTTCCTGAAAGCTATGCTTGCATTGTGGGGTCCACTCGAACTTTTTATCTTTCTTGAGGAGTTCAGTAAGAGGCTTCGCAACTTTGGAGAAATGCTCTACAAAGCGGCGACAATAGCTCACTTGGCCAAGGAAACTCCGAACTTGCTTAACCGATTCAGGTTGAGTC
Source organism: Elymus sibiricus (assembly GCA_039707655.1). Lineage (NCBI taxonomy): Eukaryota > Viridiplantae > Streptophyta > Magnoliopsida > Poales > Poaceae > Elymus > Elymus sibiricus. The sequence goes on along the minus strand of CM077673.1, from coordinate 180,213,597 downwards.
CAATTAAGGACGACCTGAACTCACTCGGGATTGATAGCAATGCCCTTGCCAGAGATTACATGACCTAGGTAGGTCACTTATGGTAGCCAGAATTCACACTTGGAGAATTTGGCATACAAGCGATGCTCTCGAAGTTTCGTCAATACCAGCCTGATATGCTCGGCATGATCTCGTTCGTTCTTGGAGTAGATGAGTATATTGTCGAGGTAAACCACGACGAATTTATCCAAATACTCCATGAAGATCGAATTCATCAAACGAGAGAAGGTGGCTGGGGCATTGGTTAATCCGAAGGACATGACGGTGTACTCATATTGGCCATAACGAGTAACAAAAGCCGTTTTTGGAATGTCCCCGTTCCTAATTCTGATTTGATGGTATCCCAACCTCAAATCCATTTTGGAGAAGACTGAGGATCTAGCGAGTTGATCATACAAATCGTTGATCCTGGGGAGCGGATACTTGTTCTTGATTGTGACCAGGTTCACTGGTCGGTATTCTACAACCATCCGGTCCGTTCCATCCTTCTTCTTGACGAAGAGGACGGGGCAAGCCCAAGGAGAATAACTAGGGCGGATGAATCCCTTCTTCAAGGACTCATCGAGTTGTTTCTTTAGCTCAGCTAGTTCTAAGTGTGCCATCTTATAGGGTCTTCTGGCTATTGGGACAGTCCCGGGAATGAGGTCTATCACAAACTCTACATCCCTGACAGGTGGAATACCTGGCAGTTCCTCTGGAAAGACATTCGGGAAGTCACGGACCACCGGAATATCCTCAAGCTCTGGAAGAGGGCTAGCATTGAGAGAATAGAGTTGGCACTTAGCCACTCAAGTTGAAAAGGTGAGTATCTCACCTGAAGGATGTGTAAGTTGAACATTCCTAGAATGAGTATCAATCTTGGCATAATGAGCTGACATCCAGTCCATACCCAAGATGATATTGATGTCCGAAGACTTCAGAGCTATCAGGGAAGCTAAGAAGACTAGCCTATCCATGAGAATCTCATTGTCATGGCTCACTCTAGAAGTTAGCCATTTTGATCCAGGAGTCTGAACTACTAATGGAGTGGGCATATCACAAAAGGTCATGTTATGCAACCGTGCATAACTTTCTGAGATGAATGAATGAGATGCACCAGTGTCAAATAGAACAGATGCTGGATGACTATTGACAAGAAGCGTACCAAGCACAACGTCAGGGTCATCATGGGCTTCTTCAAGAGTGACATTGTTCACATGACCACGAACAGGAGTTGGCTTCACGTAATAATCCTTGCATGGCTTACCACGTCCAGCTGGCTTGGTGTTGTTCTGGGGACACTCATGAGAATAGTGTCCAGGCTCTCCACATTTGTAGCAGATCACAGTAGAAGACCTCGGAGCAGCATTAGCAGCATTTCCACCATAGGGCTTGGCTGGAGGGTTATTCTGATTTGGGCGAGGCGCATCATAGGATGGCCTCGCAGTGTACCTTGATGGCAGGGCAGTGTTGGGCACCCACACCCGACGCTTATGGGAACCTGAGCTGGATGAGGAGCTGAAGTCACGAGAGTGCTTCTTGGTTGCCTCGTAGTCGGTCTGTCTAGTCTCGTCATTGATAGCCTTGTTGACAAGAGCCTGGAAGGTAGCGCACTCATGCAGGCGTAGATCATGACGGAGCTCAGGGCTAAGTCCCTTGCGGAACCTAGCTTGCTTCTTGGCGTCGGTTGACACTTCCTCTAGTGCATAGCGTGCAAGATTGCCGAACTCACGGCTGTAAGCATCCACTGTCAACTTACCCTGGGTGAGGGCACATAACTCCTCTCTCTTACGGTCCATCAGACCTTCAGGAATATGGTGGGTGTGGAAGGCACTACAAAAGTCTGTCCATGTAGTAGCAGGGCCCTCTGGGCACATAGCCTCATAATTTTCCCACCACTGACTGGCGGGTCCTTCAAGGAAGTACGCGGCAAAGTTAACCTTGTCTGCTTCAGCCACATTTGCAGAGCGGATCTTGCGAGTCATGCTGGAAAGCCAATCATCCGCATCGAGGGGGTCGACGGAATGATGGAACTTTGGTGGATACAGCTTCACGAAGTCATTGAGAGACATTCCATCATTACGCTCATTGCGGGGAGGGCGTGCTGTATTCTGCTCAATACGCTCTAGCAACCTGTTGGTCTCTCTCTTGTTGCGTTCCGCCTCAAGCATCACCTCCGCCAAAGATGGCGGGTGAGGCAGGTTCTCTTGCCTTGCTCCACTGCCCTCGCCCTGCTCATAAGCAGGAGCGGGGTTGTTCCTGGTGGAAACCATCCTGGGGAAAACAAAACCCACATCTTAGACAAGGGAGACAACGACTCTAGGATAAGAGATACGGAATATACTGAACAACATGGAATGCAGGGGTAAACACCCGAACAACATGGTACAAGCAACTGCCATATATACACCATGATTCATACACACTATGATATAGTTTAGTACAAACCCAAGCTGAAGAACAAACTAGTGAGAAGATAAAGCAACTCATCGAAGGCATTACAAGCTTCATATACATTATTTTTCTACACCTCCGGAACTCAACTCACACCTCAGTCATATTCCACAAGACACGCAGGACTGTGGACATATAACTGCTACAATACTACTACCTCCACTCACGAACTCAAGCATCGACGTAGAACATCTCATACAGGTTACCTCCGTGACCTGGAAGCTGAACCTGAGGGTCTGGAAACACCCTGGCTTGAGATCCCTAGGAACCATAAGGACACAGATGTGGCCTAGGTCTTCTCGCTGGCGGCAGCAGCGGTCCTCGAAGAGGAGTGATGCCTCCAACATCGGGCCAGTCTACGCGAGCGGGCAGGTGAGTCCATAAGGGGCTCAACATCTCCAAATTTCCATAACCAGTCTAAACGACTGGAGCTAGCTGCATCAAGGCTGTCCAAAGGCATGCACGGGTGGCATATAGCTCCATACGAAGTGCTCGAGCATCACGATCCTTGTTTTCTAACAACTGAGCAGTCACCTGTAGCCTAGGATCCTCATGAGAGTGATCATAGTAGGCTGCAGTAAGATATCCATCCTCTCCTACTAGTGTCGCTGGAATATAACAGAACTCTGTGTTCTGAAGTAGACCATGGTGAGCTCTCATAATGGCCAGGATCGTCTAGGCGGCCTCCTGAACTGCCATATCAATGGTGACACCTAGTCCATACGTCCAATGAAGCGGCTCTGCAGCTCCAGGATACGATGGATATATCCTAACGGTACACAGATACTGGCTCTGGTTGAAGTCGTGGTACTATTCCTCCACTGTATATTCCGGGTACCAACGATAACCGGTCTCCATCATAACGCTGACCAACATAGCCGTGTGACCTGGTACATCAATGCACCTGGTCAAACGGACCACCTGACGAGAAGGACGGAGAGGCATCTGAAACAGAGGATAATGCAAAGTGCATTAGAGATCCTAGCAGAAATTGGACAGCATAATGGCTGAAAATGCTCAAAAACAATTTTGAGACATCCTGAAAAGATTGGATAGTGTAGCCACTCCACTTTCTAGCATCAAGATTCTAACCAAATGATTGTCACACAGAAGCAATACTTGAAAACTGGAGTTGACTCTCAAGCAATTTAGTCTACAAGTCCATGGTTAGTAACCCGTCATACTGAGAGGTAGATAAGAAGCCTAGTTCTTAACCCCGTAGAAAAGAAGAGGGTGACTCAGAATAGAATGACTCGGGAAGAGGAGTAAAAAGAGCCTTACGTTCCCTTCCACAATCAATTCCCTTACATAACTAAAGAATTTCTAGACTCAACTTCGACCAGTTTGGCTTGGTAATCCTACAGTCAGTCAGGCTCTGATACCAACGCTGTCGGGACCCCGATCCTAAGCCATAAGAATCTAGCATGTAACACTTCACATTACTTTGCGGCCTCACGCACGGTTATCTCCACGGCTGCCACCTTACCTGGGCCGGGACCATTTGCGCCTTTTGGCTCACGAATGTGAATATGTCGCTAGCATTCAAATGTCAAAGAACCTGGGTCGACATGACTAGTCGTAGAACCCAAGTGGCACATCCGTATAGGGACAGGCATACGTAACCCAACAATGCAGGTGTCGGCCTCAGCGTGTGTAGATGAGTCATAGCAAGCTACAAGGACTCCATTACACCGTGGGACATAAATGTCATCAACTGCGCGTAGACGAGTCATAGCAGGCTACATGGACTCCATTACACCGCGAGACATTTCCCCGAAGGGACAGACACAACAGCAAAGAAGGATACGTGCTGGTCAATCATTGTGTCCGGAGCAGTAGCAAGCTACCAAGGCTCGGTGGAAGCACAAAGAGGCATTTCCCCGTAAAGAGTACTACTAGAGGCACACAACTAGGTGTTGAATCCCATACATACCGTTACACGTCACGCATACGCACGACATGTCCGATATGCATAGATACAACTTATGGCATCACAACAAAACCATACAACAACACAACATTTATTTAGAAGGCTCAGAAGAGTCTTGCATAATATATTCATACAGGTAGGGGTCACATGACCCAACACTCAAGTCATACAAACATGTTCATACAAACCAAGCGGAAGCTTAAAGCTGTCTGAGTACAGACAGATGAAAGGTAAAAAGGCATACAACTTGACTATCTACAGCCCATCCCAGGGCATCAGATCGTAGCTGGGATACCAGCTACTCGACGTCGTCGACGTCTAGATATCACCCACCAGATGGGTCCATATTCTCATCTGCAACAGTTACTAAGCAAACATGAGTACAATCTCGTACTCAGCAAGTCTTTAAAGCAGACCTAAGCTATTCATGCTCATGTTTCAACAAGGGGAGTAGTGTGGTTTATGCAGCAAGCCAGCTTTGACTCTTGGCTAGCCTATACTACAGCTACCAGTTCTTTGAACAAGTTTTGAGATAGCGCACACGAGTCCACTAACACCACATCAATACACCACCATGGATCCGCTCCCGTCTCCCACGAGAGTGCCATGCACGGTACTCACACTTGTCTTGAGTCTTTTAAGAGTAACCATCAAGTTATCTATGAACCTCATAAGTTCTCCAAGTAGTCCATTTTCGAGGACGCGGCTACTCGAACAGATTCATTACCCTGCAGGGGTGCACATCTTCACACACGCTCTCGCCACTTATCGTTGTGTGCTCATAAAACCAGGCACCTCGGAAACCTTCAAGCGGAAGCCCAGCGAGGGAGTAGGCCATGACCGTCAATCACACAAGACCCTAGTCCAGGCTATCGCCTATTTGAGACTAAACCGGCATGGAAGTCCGGCCGAAGTTTCCGCTACGGCCTCAAACGATGTGCGCAGGGTTCCCAAGCCCACCGTTCGGGTGCCACTTGGTACACCGTGCCACTGCCTACCGCGCCGTAGCCCACCCCTAAGTCCACGCTACGCACGGCCTCCTGCATGGCTACAAACACCAGAAACTACTTGCAACTCCTGGACAGAGGACTAGGCGGTTGATAGGTCGAGAGGGTCAATTAAGTATCCCAACGTATGGTTGTAACTAGTCTTGGATCACAAACACGGAACTCAGTTCCTAAGAACGGTCCCAATAAGACAATCCGCTATGTACTCCTACATAGCCTCTCATCACTACCTTTACCAAATCGGGTTCAACATTTAGCTCATCACATCTGAACAACACCGTTTCACTCCGGTTCATCACCCAGATGAATCAGACCTGACACAACTCTAAGCATAGCAAGCATAGCAGGCAAAGCAGGTAAAGCACATCAAGGCTGAAGCTTCTACCATGGTATGCTAGGTTGCATGGTTTAGCTATTTACTGTGACAATGACAGGTCAGGAAGAGGAATGGGTTCAACTACCGCAACAGATAGACAGTAGAAGGGTTTATCCTAATGCAATAAACAAGAGCAGGAGCGAGAGAGTGGGATGTTATCGGTATGATCAATGGGGTTGCTTGCCTTGCAGGTTCGCCGGGAGGTACTCTCCTTCAGGGGGATACTCGAGGGTATCCGATGGAGCAGAACCTACTGCGACATAGACGGAGTAACAATCAATACACGACAAGTGCAACAATATGATGCATGATCATGACATGGCAGCATGTTATAGATGAGCTAATGCATCTATCATTAGAGTTAAATGGAGTAGGATTGAATATAGGTTCAAAATTGTTCTCCATATGATATTCCACATATTGCATTATTGCAAAATGTAAATGTTCATCTATCTAGGTTGCTCTAACATGCATGATAATAGCACCAATGGATTCTTTGGATTTTTCTGATAATTTTTCATATATAAATTATTTCAATCTGAGCTACAGATTAATTTCTATGTTTTTTCTAAGATTTTAGCATTTTCTAGAATTATTATAAATTAGAAATTCTTTACTGCGTCAGCATGACATCAGCATGGCGTCAGCAGGTCAGCTGGCCGTTGCCAGGTCAAACCTGACCTGTGGGGTCCACTGGTCAGTGACCCAGGGCCATTTGGAGTCACTGACATGTGGGGTCCACATGTAATTGACTCAGGGAATAATCCCGAGTTGACCCTGGCTTTGACCTGAGCCAGGGCCCACTGTCAGTGTCTGTTAGGACTGCTAATCAGGTGGGTTAGCTCCTAATGACGGTCCACGTCGGCCCCCACCGGAGACTCGCCGGCGGCGACCAAATCGACGGCGGCGCGTCGCCGTAATCGCGCCACAGAGCGACTCTGGGCACGCGGAGGCTACTGGGATGAGGCCCGCACTGGGTCGCATCCATCTACGATGTTAGTTGGCTGTGGGGGCACCGGAATCATCGCCGGCAGCGACCTTGGCAGACGCCCGAGCTCGGGCGAGCATGGGGTCGTCGAACTAACGCGCAACAGGGTCGGTTCTTGGCTCCTACAACAACTACGCGGCTGCACGAACGCGATGGTGGCCTCAGAGGGACCACCCGATCACCGGAGCGTCGCCGGCGTTGAGCTCGCGCGGTGGAGCTCGTTGGCCATCGACAAAATCGGGGGCTATGGCTAGCAATCGGGCAAGGGAAGAGGGGGGAATGGGGCCAGGAGCTCACTGTGGTTGCGAGGGCGTCGAGAGCGGGCTCGGGGACGGTCTGAATCGACGGCGGCCTTCGGATCGTTGCCGGCGGCCGGAGGTTGAAGACGACGGCGGCCCGGGCATTCTGCGGCGTCTGGCGATGCATGCCATGCTGGAGAGGATGAGGGTGTCGAGGCAAAGCTTCTGGGCGGCTCATATGCGAGGGGGAGGCACGGAGGCGACGGCGCTACGGCGGCGGGGCTTCGGCCATGGTGGAGCAGAGAGCGAGGGAGAGGCAGAGGGGCGAATGAGGAGAGGGGGCGATCCAGACGGCGGTGGCGACGTTATCCGCATCGCCAGCGCGACGGGGGAGGCAGGCAGGCGGGAAGCTGCGTGGCAGCACGGCCGTACGCGCGCGTCAGCCACGCGCTCATCCTCCTGGCGCCAGGAGGACGACGACCTGACTGGGCCTCAGGTTAGGTCCTTCTCTCTCTTTCTCTTTTATTTGTTTCCGTTTTATGTTTTTCTGACATTTGTTTTATTTATGTTTGCCCTCAAAACTAGCACAAAAATATTAAGATATTTTACAGAGCCTAGTTTGAATAACTCAAACCTCCACAAAATATTTCAACATTTTTGCAAGACTATATTATTTATAGTGCTTTATTTGACAATTTCAGTAGCATTGTGAGTGTATTTTAAAATGCTAAATCTGTTGTGAAAAATGAAATGTCCTCTGATATGTTGTTGCCAACATTTATCAGCAATAGTGAACATTTTTGAATGGCGTTTTGGATTCATTGAAAATCACATGAAATTGAATTGGTTGTTTAGGGTGAGGTGCTAGGGTTTCTGACAATTCCCCATTTCAAGTTGATGCAAAATTTAGACATGATGCACATACATGCTAGCACAAAGCAAGGCTAACTAGGGATGTGACAATCTGTCAGTGCTGAGGAAGCTAAGACCACACTTGCCATTGCATAATGATGCACACCAAGTAGCTGAAGACATGAAGAAGAGGAAGGATGCAGGTCTGAGATTGTGGAGGGCAAATGATCCCTATGCCTCTAGGAGGAAGACTGTTGTAGATGACAGATCCTACACCAAAGACTAGCATGATTTCTATGAGACTGTCCTATTGGACAAGAGCCCAACAGTCAGTGACATGAGATATGTTGACTGGGCATATATCAAGGAGAATGAAGATTACTTTCCAAGTGTGCAAGACAACTTCAAGTGCATTGATATTGCAAACTTTGTTGGAAGAGAATTTTGTGCTTGGAACGATGAGATGATCATGCAGTTCTACTCTACTGCTCACTTCTACCCAGATGGCAGGATTATATGGATGACTGAGGGAGTTAGGTACCAATCCACTATTGATGAGTGGGCTATCATCTTAGGAGCCCCACAGTTATAAGAAGGAGATCTGGATGTGTATGCTGAAGCCAAGATGAATCATAATTCTATGGCAAATATGTACAAGGAGAGTCCAGCTGCTCATGTGCATTCACGTAAGCTTGGCTCTGTCTATCACCTGCAAGCAGGACTACCCACTACAAACACTATCTTGAGGTACACTTTGATGCCCAAGTCTGGAGATGACAAGATGATTAGAGGGTACTCCATCAACATGCTGCACCACATAGACACCCACACCAGGATTAGGGTGATGGATTTGATTATAGAGACAATCAAGAGGACAACTGCAGACCAAAAACGATCTTGTGGATATGCACCGTACATTCAGATGCTCATCAAGTCCAAGTTGGAGAAGAATGTATATGCACTTGATCGTCCTCATATGCCACTACAGCCAGACTTCGAGGACAATGTTGTGGTGATGGATCCCAGTCATCCCACTTCATTTACTACACAGGCAGAGGCAGAGGCATCTAGAGCCACTCGTGCTCAGGTTCCGAGATCCAAGAGCGAGCAAATTGATCTTCTCTTCAGCACCATTCAGAGCATGTAGAAGGATATCAAGAACATATTGCTCAATCAACAGAGCCTTGAGAGGATTGTGGAAGACAAGTTCACCATGATGAACAACAAGGTAGATGGGCTGACGAAGACTGTGGATGAGCTTAAGATGGAAGTGGATGCAGTGCCTAGCCCTCATTCCTCCGATGATGACGATAGTCCCCCTCTCAGGACCAATACCCAGTTCAAGACCCAAGCCAGGACTCCTACCGTGCCAGCTCCAGAGATGAGGCCTACCTCATCAGCACCTACCACAGCTCCTCCAGCACCTCCAGTGTCCACACCACCACCTCAGAGGACTTCAGCTGAACTCTTCGCGAATGCTCTTCTCTTGACTCCTTCGACAGCCACCGGAGCAGCTTCATCTTCTCATGGAGGAGATCATGCCCAGAGCGACGAGTAGCTCTATAGCTTTGAACTTTTTGGTAACTTGTTGCCAAAGGGGGAGAGGTTATAGATCATAGGGCTTCGAGAGAGAGAGAGAGTGTTGCATTTTGATTCCTCTCTGCACTTAAAAAACATTTGTTTATCGTTTGGTTGAAACTTTGTCGGTGTTTGATCATATACTCTTGTGTGATGCTACTACTTTGCTATCTTTGAGATATCTATGTGATGATCATCAACTTGTTTGGTGTGATGTGCTTATGCAATTCATTCATATTAATTTTTGCGCACCACCAAGTTGTATGTGACATGGAAGAGTGACCCATGATCCTAATCGATTGTGCATTTGCATTCAAACACAAATTTAAAATAATGCACAAATTTAGGGGGTTCTCTTGCTTATCACATACCTCTCAAAGCGATGATGCTATTCATTGATTATATCTCTCATCGAAGCTTTGATCTATATGTATTCATCAATTACCAAAAAGGGGGAGATTGAAAGCACAACTTCTCCCTAGGTGGTTTTGGTAATTATTAACAACATATATTTCATTGGACTAAGGATTCCACTAAGTGTATCTCAGGAAAAAGTTCAATGATGGATTGGCTAAAAAATTGTGTGGAGAATTCCCAAGCCTAAAGTCACCAATAATACTCACCCACTTTCCCACAAATATCCTCTGTCCAAAGCCTAAAGTCAAAATTCGGTGCCACCAATATTCCCATTTGGATCCACCGAATTTATCCAAGACAGAAGCCAAACCAAACCCTAGCATCTCGGTACTACCAGCTTTTCATTCGGTGCCACCGAAAACAGTGACCAACTTCCTGGTTAGCCATTTTCTAGATTCGGTCCTACCGAGTTTAGAGAATCGATAGCACCGAGAAGTTGGACCAACTTTCTGTTAGCCCATTTCTCTAAATCGGTCCCACCGAGTTTGAGGAATCGGTCTCACCGAGATTTGGTAACTGCCTAGGTCACCCATATCGGTACCACCGAGATACATATACCAGTTCCACCGAAAACACCAAAGTTGCCACATTTTGAACTAGTCGGTGCCACCGAGTTTCTACTTCGGTGTCACCGAGTTGGGCAATAATGTTGTAACGGTTGGATTTTTGGAGAAGCCTATATATACCCCTCCACCACCATTCACTCGCAAGAGAAGCACTCAAAACATACACCCACTTGCCATATCCAATTTTCTGAGAGAGAACCACCTAACCTTGTGTTGAGGTCAAGATCATCCACTCCAACCATATGGATCTTGATTTCCAGCCTCCCCAAGTTGCTTTCCATCTAATCAATCTCTTCTACCCATGCCAAATCTGTGAGAGAGTGATTGAGTGTTGAGGAGACTATCTTTTGAAGCACAAGAGCAAGGAGTTCATCATACTACCACATCTATTACCTTTTGGAGGGTGGTGCCTCCTAGATTGGTTAGGTGTCGCTTGGGAGCCTCCTCCTTCGTGATTGTGGAGTTGAACCAAGAGTTTGTAAGGGCAAGGAGATCGCCTACTTTGTGAAGATCTACCCCGAGTAAGGCTAGTCCTCCGTGGACGTAGGCCATCATGGAATAGACGAGGTTGATATTTCGTGGACCCTTCGTGGGAGGAGCCCTCCGCGGACTCTCATGACCATTACCCTCCGTGGGTTGAAGTCTCCATAAACGTGGACGTACGATAGCACCACCTATCGGAACCACGGGAAAAAAATATCTGCGTCTCCAAATTGCGTTTGATCTTCCAATCCCTAACCTCTTACATTTGCATGTCTTTACTTTCCGCTGCTATACTCTTAGACTTGCATGTGTTGGGTGAACTTGACTTGCTACAATTGCTTAAATCTGCCCACAACTAAAATTGGGAAAAGGTTAGATTTTTATTTGGTCAAGTAGTCTAATCACCCCCCTCTAGACATCCTTCCGATCCTACACCCGCGGCACCAGAGCATCGAAGACGAGGCGAGGAGGTCACCCCAAGCACGAGCAGAAGCTCGGTCAGAGCATGGCGGGCATGGCGACGACTATGGCATGGGAGAGGCTTACCGGTGGTGGCGGGGTGAGGAGAGGGAAGGAATGGATCGCAGGGAAACCCTAGGGCACCGGGGACACGCTTTAAAGGACGCCCGGAGCTTCTCCGGCTGTCAAATCATCCGGACGCCGACGTGGCGTCTCTGGATGGTTTGCCGTACAGAGGTAGGGGACAACACGGACGCGAGGGATTGGCTGGGCTGCGCGGGAGACGCTGGGATCCTGCTGCGCACTAGAGTGCTGGGCCGCGAGGAGAGAGGAGGCCCAATCAAGCCTTCTCTCTCCCTGGTTTTCTTTTTTCCATTTATTTTTAAAGTAGAAGATTGCAAAAATCACAAAGAAAAGAGAGGGAGGTTTTGGGATGAACGAAAATATGTTTTGCAGACACAGAATTATGTTCTATTTAAAGAAAATGCTTTGAGAATTTTTAGGGATAGAAAAATATACCAAGTTTGAATTAAGTTCAAACTTGAGGCATTTTTGAATCCAACCCAAACCATTTGAAAAAGGCTGAAACTTGGAGGAGGGCTTAAAGGCAATATTTAGAAGGGGTGGAGAAATGGTGAACATTAAAAAATGGAAGAAGGATCACTCTTGCAAAAACAATTTGAATGCTTAAAGAGAGAGGGCGGGGGGGGGGGGTTGAAATAGATTTTGGGTGCTCAAACAAGATCACACCACAAATTGCAAGCACACCAACACAACCCATACACTCTTTCACACATCACATGATGCAAAATTATGGAATGATGACATGATGCCATTATGCAAAATGAATGTCATGAAGCAAAACTTTATTAACTCAACCACATGAGGCATAACATGGAAGGTTCACACATGGGATTGGTTACAAGATTAGGAAAGGTGCTCTTGGGCTGTTACAGAGCACTCGTGTTGTGATCTTTTAGTTCGGGAGAACTTCTGCCATAACTGGTTCATGGTATTGAAAGAATGATATACCATGGACCTCCAAGACTAGAACAATGTTGCTAATATCCTAAGGGAATGAGCAAACACTATCAACATGAATAAGTAGAACAAATCTTGGGTCCAAGAACCCATACATAGAATACCTACTACTATATAGCATCACAGGATTTTTTGAGCATGATGGCCAGAATTATCACACTGGGAACTCAAAATACAACTAAACTGTTAGGTGGTTCACTGGAATAACATGGTTTCCTATTAACTTCAAGAGATATGTCAAGGTAATTGAGTACCTCAACACAACAATGTGTGTGTCTAGTCTGGTCAAAAAGACATCAAATCAGGATGAAAGGATTTGCAATTGCATCAGATTGTGTAGAAACCTTGGATAACTCGGACAACATAACGGCTGTACGAGCAAGAAATACGAGGCAACCTGCAAGACAACATATAACATAACAACTGAATTCTTATGGAAACACCGATCCATGAAGACAACACATTTCCTATAAGTCTCCAACATAGTAACTCGTCATCCTGACAGATAGATGAGAAAGCCTAGTTCTTAACCCCGTAGAAAAGATCAGGGTGACTCAGAATCAGATGGACTCAAGGTGAGGAGTAAAAAGAATCTTACTTTACCTTCCACAATCAATTCCTTTATATAACTAAAGCAATTCTAAACTCAACATCGACCAGGTTGGCTTGGTAATCCTACAGGCAGTCAGGCTCTGATGCCAAAGCTGTCGGGACCCCGATCCTAAGGCATACAAATCCAGCATGTTACACATCATATCACTTTGCGGCCTCATGCACGGTAAGCTCCACGGCTGCCACCTTACCTTGGTCGGGATCATATGCGCCTTTTGGCTCACAAATATGAATATGTCGGTAGCAATCATATGTCAGAGAACCCGGGTCGACATGACTAGTTACAGACCCAAGTGGCACAACCGTACAGGAACATGCATACATAATCCAGCGATGCAGGTGTCGGTCATCAACGTGTGTAGACGAGTCGTAGCAAGCTACACGGACTCCATTACACCGCGTGGCATTTCCTCGTAGGGACAGACACACCAACAAAGAAGGATACATGCCGGTCAATCAATGTGTCCAGAGCAGTAGCAAGCTACCAGGGCTCAATGGAAGCACAAAGAGGCATTTCCCTATAAAGAAGGCTACCATAGGCATACGACTAGGTATCGAATCCCACATATACCAATGCATTTCAAACATACACGCAATATGCACGATATGCGTAGATACAACATGGCATCACAACATAACTCTATGACTCAAGTATTTATTAAAGACTCGTAAGAGCCAACATAGTGTGATATTACAAACAGGGGTCACATGACCCAACACTCAAAGTCATACACGCAACAAGCGGAAGCATAACATGTCTGGGTAAAGACATCAACTAAAGGTGGATGAAGGAGCCTGAAAATCTACAACAACCCTCACAAAGGAGCCAGACCTCTGTCTGGGATTCCCAAGCTAATCCGATCAACATCGAACACATCGCTAGTGAGACAAAAGTCTCCTCCACAAAAACATAAATTAATCAATCGTGAGTACAAAGGTACTCGGCAAGACTTACATGAGAACTATCTACATACGCATCATTACCAACAAAGGGGGGGGGGGGTGTGGAGTGTATTGCAGCAAGCCAACTTTGACGATAACCTATACTACAACTCCAAGTATTTTCTTTAAGGTGAGAGAGCGCACTCGAGTCCACATATTCACCAAATCAAAACACCACTATGGATCCTCTCCCATCTCCCTACGAGAAGGCCATCCATAGCACTCACACTTATCTTGCGCATTTTAGAGTATCCATTTCACTTATCTATGAACCATATAAGTTTCCAAGTTTTCCATATCCGAGGACGCGGCTATTCGAACAGATCATTTACCCTGCAGGTGTATACTTCTTCACACACACTCTCACCACTTATCACTATATACACATCATGTATCACGACAACCTTCAAGTAGAAGCTTGGCGAGGTTGTCGGCCACGGACATTAACTTAGAACGACTCACACCCAAGGTAGTCGCCTATCTGAGTTGGAACCCATAATGGAAGTCCGGCCCAGATTTCCAATACGGCCTCAAACGATGTGAGCAGGGCCCCAAGCCAATCCCGACTGGGCCGTACATCCACTTCGTAGGTCATGTCGCAACCTATAAACATTTTGAACTATTGCGACTCCTGGGCCAAGAACAGGGAATTCAATAGGCCGATAAAGCTCGAGTTACCAGAGCCCAATGTGCAGTAGTATCTTGTCTTGGAACACAAACACACAACTCAGTTCTTAAGGACGGTCTCAATGAGACAACCCACCATGTACTCCTACGTGGCCTCTCATCGCTACCTTTACCAAATCGAATTCACATACTTAGCTCTCACACAGCAGGACATGAACACATCCATTCCGATCCATCGCCTAGATGGATCAGACCCGACACGACTCTAAGCATAGAAAGCATAGTAAGCAATCATGGATGAGTAGTCACAACAAGGCTCAAGCAGTTGCTACTCATGCTAAGAGGTTTCAACTATTTACTATGACAAAGAGAGGTCATGTAGAGGAATGGGTTCAACTACCGAAACATGTAACAGTGGAATAATTTTTGTCCTAATGCAGTAAAAGAGAGTAGGAGCGAGAGTGTGGGTTTATATTAGTATGTTCAAGGGGGGTTGCTTTCCTGGCACTTATGAAGATGGTAAAGTTCTCCATCGATGACATCGATTTCGTCGTCGGAACAATGTCTACCGAAAGAGAACAACACCGGCAAACAAGGAATGAACACATTCAATCCAATGCAACAGACATGATGTATGACATGGCAACTTAAGGTACTGACTTGAACTAATTTAATAGCTAGCCATATTAATTGAAGTGGCATTCAAACCTATCTCAAATTCCAACTCCAAATGTCATTTCATAAATTGTCCTAATCATGAAATCTCCTAGTTGATGATTTTAACTTGCTCAAATATGCATGAACATGGCATAAACAGATTCTTCATATTTTTCTGATCATTTTTCATATAAATTATTTTCATCTGAGTTATAGATTATTTTACATGAATTTTAGAAGTTTTAAACGTTTTTTGAAAATAATAAATATTTTCTGATTTATTTTAATTCCAGAAAACCATTTACTACGCCAGCCTTGCGTCAGCAGGTCAAAGGCGTCAGCCCAGGTCAAACCTGACGACCGGGACCCACATGCCATTGAGTTGGATAATTAATAGGGTTTATTT
The DNA here is from genome assembly GCA_039707655.1 of Elymus sibiricus. NCBI lineage: Eukaryota > Viridiplantae > Streptophyta > Magnoliopsida > Poales > Poaceae > Elymus > Elymus sibiricus. The sequence goes on along the minus strand of CM077673.1, from coordinate 180,197,945 downwards.
AAACTAACTATTTACTATTAGTTAGCTATTTAATTAGGCAGTGATTAGCACCTAATGATGATGCCATGACAGCATCACTGGAGCTCAACGCCGGCAACCTGGAAACGAGGTGGTGTCCGCTCGGAGGGCCACGGGAGCGGCTGCCGAGGCTACTGGGGTGCAGCTCGTGCTCGCCCACATCTAGGGAGGTAGGCAGCTGGGCGCAGGGTGGCCGGAGCTGACGGCGGCGACGCCGGAGGCGGCCGCCGGAGCACGGCTTGGATGGAGGCGACGCTACGGGGCAAGGGAGAGCAAGGGAAGGCGCGCTACGACATCCTAGGGACCCCACGAGGATGTCGGTGCCATGGATGCAAACACGGGAGCTCGGGAGTGCAAGGCGCACCGGACATGGCAATGGCGGAGCTCATGACTCGTGGCATCAGCATTACAGCAAGAAATCGATGATGGGGAGAGGGGGTAACGACTCAGGAGCTCATGGGGAATCGTTTGGCACCGGTGGTGAGGTCGGGGTTGCGCTGGAGCAAGCGAATCGGCTGCGGCGAGCGGCGGATCCAGAGGAGGAAGACGAAGATGATGTCGACATTGAAGTGGACCAGGCATCTCGTGAGTCGGCTCGGGAAGCTGTAGAGCTCGGCGGAGGCGCTGGACAGGCTGGAGCATCGATACAACATCGATGGCCATGGTGGTTCACTATGTGCGGCGACGGCTTCTCTCGGACAGCTCGGGAAAAAGAGCTAGAGGGCGAGAGAGAGGGCTACGAGAGGGAGAAATGGAAGAGGCCAACCCGGGCTTCTCCATGGTGTAGGGATTAGGACGGGGAGGCAGCTGCGTGGCCGCAGCTGCGTGCACGCTCGACGGCGAGCTGTCTGCCTGCTCTGGCGAGAGGAGGAAGACGGCTCTGCCCCTGGTGGACTGGTCCGGATCCTTTGAACTGGTAAGGCCCAGGTGAGTTTCCCTTTTAGTTTATTTATGTTTTTTTATTTCCTCAGTTTTGATTTAGTTTAAAACCAAGTCATTTTTGTGAAATTCTAAAAGAATTTGTGCATGCAAAATGGATTATTCTAGAGCACCACAAAAAGTTCCTGAGTTATTGGAGCACCAAATTATATATAGTATTAAAATGGATCCAATTTAAATATGAAATGAGTTAAATCAAATATCCAAAATGTTCCTGAAATGTGCACATCATTTTTGGCATAGGTTCTCACCTTTTTCAAGAATCATGGACTTTTCTGAAGGCCATTTTGGATTCAATGAAAATATTATTTAACTGAACCTATTTGAATTTCAAAGTGCTAGGGTTTGATCATTCCCCATTTCAAGTTCTAGGAAAATGAGCATGATGACATGAATGCCAATGCAACTATTTACAAGCAATATTCTAGGGCTATGACATGACTTTCCTTCCATGACATCGCAGAATCTGTCTCCTGGTTGGCTGGCTTCATGGAGACAACATTCACTATTTGTTTAGTATCTGTTATTATGAAAATATGAATATGGCCTCATGCACGCGAATAGTTATTTGAAAATATACTAGAAAAAAGTTGGCTCACTCGTGAAGTTTCGTGAAGTAATGACACCCATGGTATTTAGGGTGCAAAATACATTTGGGACCTTACTATTTATCAAACAGGTGTCTTTTGATATGGTTCTGATTTTGTCATTTTTACTCAGAATATCGCAGATATATTTTATTCATGAAACTTCATATGCGAGTATGCGGTTGACTAAGTATGTTACAAAAAAATTAGATTTTTTTTAAAATCTAGTAATTTTGAAATTACTATTCACTAGCAAATATGTCTGCGTTGGGGGAGAAAACTAGCATGTCCACTACACATATGGATGGTATAAACGGTGTCACCCAACAATGACACACACGCAAAGGTATAAAAAATGCATACTAGTAAAGCTTCCCTCGAAACAGGCTTTCGCCCCGCTTTATAGATAAAGCCACCATCCGAGCCAACAACAAGTACCAACATACCACACATAGAGTTTTGCTGGGGCCACAAGACATGACAGCCCAAATAAAGCTGCAAACGAAAGCAAAAAAAGAAGACCACCAAGTGGCCAGCGCAACACTACCCCACTAGGGAGCCAATAAAGGGAGACAGCGAGCCATCACCTGAAGGGCGTCCAACATCCGTCCAAGGCGCTCCTGATCTCGTTACCTAGCCAACGGGTGCCAGTGCTGCAGAAAGTGCGGCGCAAGAAGACCCACTCGATGACCATCTTATTGCGTGCAGTCCATAAAGTCCAAGACATAGCGGAAAATATCAACCAGAAAAGATGCTTTTGCCGGCCAGCCTGGAAGGCCCGTGACTGCAGGAAGCTAGGAAGATCCGAGGCTTCCCACTCCGGCCCTAAGGCCTCTCGAACAAAGCTCCATAGCGACCTAGCTGCCGTGCAGGAGAATAGAATGTGAGTCCCGTCCTCCGGGACCCCGCATAAGGGGCAAAGCCCATTGCCCGAATCGTGTCACTTGACGAACTCGGTCCCCGAGAGGAGGCGGTCCCGCAGAAGTTGCCAGACAAAAATCTTAATCTTAAGCAGGAGCGGGGCCTTCAAAGAGGCAACGTCCACGCAAGCGGCAACCTTCGACATAGCGCCCTATAAGCCGAGGCAACAGAGAAATCTCCCGAGGGAGAGGGAAGCCAATGCGCAAGGTCAGGAGCAGGGCCCAACCCAGGCGGCAAAGAGTCCAGAAGGTTGGACCACTCTACCACGTCTGGTGGGCCGAGCGAGCGACGGAACTGGAGGCACCACTGCCCATCCTGGACCGCCTCCGAGACCAAGAGCGATGGGTTCCCGCAGATGGCGAATAGGCACGGGAACCTCGTGCTGAGAGGGGAATCTCCTAGCCACCGATCTAACCAAAACATGGTTCCGCCTCCATTCCCAACCGCGAAGGATAAGCCAAGGTTGATCTCATGCTTAATCTTTTGGATGGACTGCCAAAATTGGGAGACATCCATGCGGCCACACGCTAGGAGAGGCACGCCCCGAAGGTACTTTGCCTAAAGAAGCTAGAGCCAAAGACCTCCATCATTGTGGATGATGCGCCAGACCCACCGAAGCATGAGGGCGACGTTCATTCGACAGGAGGCAGTGATACCAAGTGCTCCCATATCCTTGGGAAAGCATATGTCAGCCCACTTCACCATGTGATATTTCTGGCAACCACTCGACGCTTGCCAGAAGAAGCGGGACATGTCTTTATCAAACGACCCATGTACCACTTCCGGCAATAAATACAACCCATTATATACATGTGGAGACTCAAGAGGTTAGAGTCAATAAGGACAGATTTACTAGCCTTGGAAGTAAAGCGCCCACACCACGGTTCCGCGCGAGCCACAACCTTCCCCATTAGGGGGTCGAATGCACTCGAAAGAACCTAAGAATCCGAGAGCGGCTTGCATAGATACTCAGTGGGGAAGGTGGAGAGCCTACAATTCAGTTTGTCCGCAATCCATTGCTGCTCGGCCTCTGAAAAGCCGAGGACAAACACCTCACTCTTGTAGAAATTAATCTTAAGCCCCGACATATCTTCAAAGCATAAGAGCAGAAATTTGAAGTTAACGAGATCCAGATCATCACCCTCGACCATAATCATGGTGTCATCAGCATACTGTAGGTGGGTTACTCCTCCACCAGGGATGAGGCGAGGGACAACACCTCGGAGGTGACCTACCGCCCTTGCCTTGTCAAGGATGGTGGCGAGGGAATCCACAGCGAGATTAAAAAGGATCGAGGATATCGTGTCCCCTTGTCGTACCCCACTCGAGGAACGGAAATACGGGCCTACCTCCCCGTTGATGTTGATGGCCGTGCTACCGGTCTGCACTAGTTGCATGATCTAGGAGCACCAACGATCGTTAAACCCCCTCTGTTCAAGGACCAGGCAAGGAAGGACCAGTCAAGGCGGTCATAGGCCTTCTGAAAGTCAATCTTCAGAAAGACCCCCTTCGTCCTCCGCCTGCGAACCTCGTGGACCATCTCCTGCAGGGATAGAATCCCATCATGGATGCGCCGGCCCTGAAGGAATGCAGACTGGAGGGGGTGGGAGATACGCGCTGCTATAGAGGTTAGGCGAGAAGAACAGACCTTGGCAAAGATCCGCTCAATCACGTTAATAACAGAGATTGGCCCAAACTGACGAATATCAGTCGCCCTGGCTGCTTTGGGGATCAAGGAGATGACCCCATGGTTAAATAAGGCCAAGGCGAGGGTCCTGATGTAGAATCCCGAAACATGTCCATGATCATAGGGCGAAGGGAGGGCCAGAAGTGTTGGTGGAAGGCAACCGAAAGGCCATCCGGACCCGGAGTCGATCCCAACTTCATGGACTTAATCGCACTGTGGACCTCCTCAGGAAAGAATGGAAGGGTCATGTCACGCCCAAGATGCGACCCTATCCTTATTTTGGCACGAGGGCCTCGACAGGGATAGAAGTGCATCTCGTCGTTTCGCAAGAATGGATATCATTACAAGTACATGTAAAGAAGAGATGAGTATATGGAATTGGCTTACACTCGCCACAAGCGACAACAATATCACATCAATACAACAACATATCCAAACATCATACAGAAGAGCAGGGTCCGACTACGCACAAAAACAAACGATAAAAAGGACATCCATCCTTGCTATCCCAGGCTGCCGCCTGGAACCCATCCTGGATCGATGAAGAAGAAGAAGAAGGACTCCAAATCAAACAAAGCATCGCTCTCACGTCAAATCATCGCATTACCTGTACCTGCAACTGTTGTTGTAGTAATCTGTGAGCCACGGGGACTCAGCAATCTCATTTCCAAGGGTATCAAGACTATTAAAGCTTAATGGGTGAGGTTTGGTTAAGTGGTGAGGCTGCAGCAAGCACTAAGCATTTATTTGAGTGGCTAACTTACGAGTACAAGAATAAAGGGGGATGATTGTCAAATAAACGGACGTGAACTAGTAATGATCTCTAAGAGATCCTAAACACCTACATATGTCAAACATAACCCCACCGTGTTCTCTCTTGGATAAGGACTCACGAGAAGAGACAGTCACGGTTACGCACACGGTTGGTGTATTTTATTTGAGTTTACTTCAAGTTTGCTATGACCGGGTGTTAAACAAAGTTTCCAAGTTGCCACGTAACCGCGGGCACAACTTTCCGAAAGATTTAACCCTGCAGGGGTGCTCCAACTCATCCATCACAAACTAACCACACACAGCGGGAATAACCTCGACCACGAATCTCGTGATCTTCCTAGGCAATTCCACTGGAAAACCGCAACCTCGAGATAGCCCGAAGTATTCTCGGAATTCCTCGCACAAGACGTTCGAGAAAGGTAAAACAAATCCAGCAAGGCCGCCCAGCAGGCCAGATCCCGATAGGAGCCGCGCGTATCTCGTTCTCAGGGCACTACCAAATGAGCTAGACGTCGGGTTGGCTGAAACCCCGGGTGACCAGGGGGCGCCGGACATCACTCGGTTTGAACCAACACTCATGAGGAGCACTGGCCCGGGTGGTGGATTAAATTATCCGCGGGTGCCGGCGGGTCCCTATGCAATTTTAGTTGTTATTAGGCAAATGTAGTACCAATGTTGGGCCTTGCCAGACAAGTTTTATCCTAAAAAAAAAATCAAGGGGGTCCCCATAACAACCCCGAGCATGTTAGGAGCGCTCAATTATGGAACATAACACCGGTTCACAAGTAACTAGGGCGGCAAGAGTGGAACAAAACACCGAGCAAAAGACCAAGCCTTCCACCGTTTACCAAGTATATATGTGCATTAAATTAAATAGCAAGTAATATTGTGATATAGCAAAAAAATCCATGTTGGCACATGGAACAATTGGCACCTGCAACTAGCAACGCTATAAGAAAGGCTGAGCAAGCAGTAACATAGCCAAACAATGTTTGCTGGGATGTGGAGGGGTTAGAGGCTTTTCATGGCGATTTGGGAGGCTTGACATACAAGTGGTAGGCAGCGAGACAGCAATAGAAACGAGACATCTAGCATGGCAATGATAGTAATGGTATCCAGGGAAATGATCATCTTCCCTGAGATCCCGCTTGGAAGAAGAACGAATCCATGAAGAAGACGAGCCAACGTAGTCGAACAAATCCTAACACTACGAACGCTTTCGGAACTCTATCGAAAAGGAACAATCCAAAAACAACAATCCACACATGGAAAACACCACAACATATGCATGACATGATGCACTTCTAATATGATGCATGTTATGCATGACATGGCAAGCACAACAATCAACTTCTACACATTAAGTGAAGCTCAATATGCAACGAGTTGCATATTGACGAAACTCCACATTCGAATATTTAGTTCACTCTCGTTTAGGTACATGACAATGTTAAATGTTGTTAAACATGGCAAGAGGTGAAGCATAAGTAAACTACACATCTAGGCAAGTTTAAATGAGGCCGGAAACAACATATAGCATTTCCGAAACGACCCCATATATGTTAATTTCGAAATTGGTCCAGATCTGTACTAATAATGTTTTGTATTTATTAAACAACAAAATAAAATGCGCCACGTGATTCTACACGTCATTCTAGTCGATTTACATATATAGATCATATAAAACGGAGCTACGGCCTAAAAGATATGACCTTCACAAGATGCATATGTCACGAATGCAAAATGCATGAAAATGACAACCAAAAACATTTCAAATCATGAATGAAGCAAGATATTATGATACTACATGAAATTCTAGTCAAGTTACATATGCAACATGTTCAAAACGGAGCTACGGTTCAACCACAACAACCAACACAAGTTTTTGTTCAAATCTGCCCAAAACAGCAACATAGCATATTGCACACATGAAAACAACAAGCTACAAGATTCTAAAATGCACAAACTAAGCATGGGGCAGTAGCATATGACACACACATCATTTCATCTTCACATATCATACTCAAAATAGTTATGGACCACATGGTAGGAAGCTCACAACATGACAACAAAATATAACAGATTAGGACTTAGTGAAAATAACAGTTTTTGGCAGATCAGATTTTCATGGAGGCATATTGGCAGCAGTAAAACTATATGCTACAGGGCATATTATGGCATGAAAATTAACAGCATGGTAGTAGACATGATGCACTACAAATCATTCCATGGTGTCAAGGTCTAATTATGCATAGAATCATGGCTAGCAACAACACAATATGGCATTATGAACAAACAGATTCTCAGACTTACTGAAAATTAGAGTAGACATGTGCAGCAGTTTTTAACAGATTGACATATTGGACAATAGAATTAATTATGATGCTAAACCTATTCATGCAAACTATTGGCACAACATGATAGAGCATAACATGGTTAACAAAGCATTCCATTGTGACAACACCAAAAGAGCTATAGATCAATAGCAAACCTCATGGCAAGAGAGCAACAAAATAACACAGATTTCAGACTTAGAAATATTTTGGACCCTCAAAACAGCAGATCTTTATAGCATGTTGGCAACATGACAATAACACCTAAACATGGATTTCTATAGCAACCAAAATTACCATGGCCTAGCACACATGTCCAAGGGCATATCTCATGTTCAAAATTATTTCATATCATGCATGGATTAAATCACACGAAAATAACAAAAGGGCATCATAGCAAAATAACATGCGCCCAAAAAATGCTTAAATGACAAAACTAATTGCACAGATAAATTCTATGAATTTTTCTACCCCGAAAACATATATGATATGTGGGTTTTATATTAATAAAAATGACACAACAATTTATGCGGGGAATAGGCCATTAACCTGGTTTTTAAGTTATTTATGCAATTTAACGCACACACCACAACAAACATTTTTGTAATGCATGTAAAATAGTTATACATCACCTACACATTTTACCTATAGGAATATGCAAAAATATGGATGCACAATTAAGTATTATGTATGATGCAATGATACGACATATATGCAAAATAAACAATAAATGATATTTAAACATTTTTATCATGGTTCAAAGTTGGATATTATGAATCTACACAATATTCTGAACATTTTAGGTATTTAAAATATGTTCATCCGATGCACGGTTGTTTTTATATGAGCAATGCAAATTAATGACTTTACCTGAAAATATAGAAAATCCTGGATATTTGACAAATTTGCATGGACAGAAAAAAACAATCATCGGGCCGAATCTGAATAGTGCTATGTGCGCAACATAACAGGGCATTGCACCTAGGCGAGAGATAGCAGGGCATTGGGCTGGCTCACCATGGGCCAAGGCCCGGTTGGAGGAGGAGGATGCAGCTGGGCCGGTGCGGGGTCGCGGCCCAGGGCGCAGGAGACGCTCGCGCATTGGTGGCGCTGTCGTCGTCGTCCTCCTCGCTCGTTCCCGAGCGGGAGGCAGGGTCAACGGCGGCAGCGCTCGCCGTGGCCGATGCTGAGGGGGCGCGGGGCGAGGGGAAACGGCGGATCCGGCCATGGGGAATCCGTTCCCGGCGCTGGAGGCGGAGATCGACGCCGGCAGCGACGGAGAACTCCGGCGATGGTTCCTGCGAGCACGGGGGAGAGAGGGACATGAGAGGGAGAGAGAACCGGGGGAAGGAGAGAGAGACTTTGGCGGCGCGGGGCACGGCGGCGGGGTCGACCTAGCCGGACGGCGGCTGCTCCGGCAAGTGTCGTCGGGGTCGGCGCGAAGGGGCTCGAGCTCCTCTCGTGGGCTGGAGGCGGGCGCTGGCTGCGGGGTTGTGCACGGGAGGCGGCGGCGCGGTTCGGGCCTCGGGCAGGCCAGATCCGGGCCCCGGCGGGCCTGCGGCGGAGGAAGGCTTGGGAGGCGACGTGGTGGCCTCCCGTTGGCCACGGGGGCGGCTGCGGCGGCTGGATGGCGGCGGGGCGCGATCTGAAGCCGCCAAGTGGCGGCTGAGAGGTGGTGGGGCACGGATTCCGAGGCTGGAGGAGAGGGAACGTCCATTTTGGGCACGAGGGGCTTCTATAAATAGTAAGGGGCTAGGGTTTGAGGGTTTTGCCCGAATTTGGATCATAGGATCGCGATCGGACGGCTCCGGACACAGAGGGGGCTAGCAAGGCCATGTGGGCTGTGTAGAGGTGGTGTGCGCTGAGGAGAGAGGGAGGTGTGCGGCCCGGCAACATATTTTAAAAACAAAACATCCGACGATTTTAACCGGCGATAGAGCTGCTCTAAGTTTAACGGTTCGGGTATCAAACGACCTCTGAACGGGACGAAATTTGGCAGGCGGTCTACGAACAATATATTACGACCGCTTGCCAGGTTTCGACCCAATCCGAGAAAGTTTTATACACACTTTTGAAAACAACATTTTCCGATGCCGCGGGCGCGTGCGTGTGTGGTTGGTCTCGAAACGCTCAACGGGGAGAACCGACAACTACAAACGAATGCAAGTTTTGAAAACGATGACAACGAAGTGCCGATGCAATGCGGATGATGCGAATGATGCGATGATGAATGCGACAACCGAACGAAACGTATGACGAGAATGGAAATAAAAGGGAATCTTCTGGAGCGTCGGTCCCGGGCTGTTACAACTCTCCTCCACTTACAAGAGATCTCGACCCGAGATCTTAGAATGAGAAGGGGAAGAGGAAGACGAAAGGAAGAGGTAAAGCTTAGTTGCTTCTTTGACAATGAGCGAAACCAGCAAATCTTGAGGGAAACAAAGAGATGAAGAATGACATGAGAAACAAGCAAGAATTCAAAAGAAATTTTGGCAGCACTTCGGTAGGAAAGAGAGGCAAAATTGATAATATGGAAGGAACTTGAAAAGATGACGCAACACTCCGGTTAAATGGATAAGCATGAAAGCACCTGATCTTGATAAAACAAGATAATGGATGAAAGAGAGCAACAATACAATGCCTCCGGAACAAAAGAATAGAAGCTAGAACTTTGGAGAGAAGGGAACGAAGAAGAAAAAGACAACTTCTACCACCATTGAATTTGAAAAGCATAGGTTGAACAGATTTGTTGAAAAACCAACAACGAAAAGAAAAGGCTATTATGGGATTATGGAAAACAACTCAAAATTATGAGGTGACAACCGGCCACAAACGAAAACAATTTGTTGCTTGGGAGCAACAAGATATGCAAACTTCTTACACCAAGAGGATAAGAATACTTGGATCATTGGGAAGCACCATAATAGCAAAAATCCTTAGGAAAATGCTTTAGGTGAAATCCGATCCAAGACAGCTCCAAGGAAGAAAAAATGATGGGTTTAGATATCTCATTCTTTACAAATTCTCTTCGAGACTCTTCATGAATCAAGAATGTTATAACACCATCTGAAAAGATAAGGGAGAAAGAATTGCACTTTGAAATGCAAGATAAGAATACTTGAAAATGAAAGAAATCTTGATGACCCACCATGAAGAACCTCCGGAAATACTTCTGAAACGAAAGGATGATAGAAAGAATTGAAGGATGCAAAAAGAACAAGATCAAGGTCTTGCAGAGATTTAGATGAAGCTTCGTGAAGAGATACTTGAGAAACTTGGAAATCCGGAAAAGAAAAGATAAGCAACTAGAATAGAGAATTTGATATCATGAACAACCTCTGGAAGAATGCTTGAAATCACCTTGATGAACAAGAATAAGATTTAAGTTATGCCTCTCCTTCATCAAGTTAAACTGATGACAAGCAACGGATTTGGCATACCACTTATTCTTCTTGAGATGATTGAATGGAGATGAAACAAGCTTGAAGAAGTCTTGAACGAACCACCGGCAAGAATTGAAACGAATGGGAATACATGAGAATGAAGAGATCAAGATTTGCCTACTAAAAACTTGAGCAAGGCACCGGAATAATTGAGATACGAACGAAGAGACAACAATTGAGAAGAATTTGAGAACGAAAGCTGAAAGCTGAGAACGAAGAAATCTTCTGAAATGATGGCCTTCGGAGGATCGAGAAACGAACACAACACTGAAATGCTCCTGATAGATATGAAAGGAATTACTCATGACCGAAAACAATTTGAGAGGACAGCACGAAGTTGAGATGAACGAACGGAGAAAGATTTAAGAGAAACTCTTCTTGGTCTTCAAGGCAAGAATGATGGCGAGAAACACCACCAAGAATTACTGAGATACTCCGGAATAATGAATAAGAAAAGGTTGAGCCAATGATGAGAATGATTTAGCAGCGATCTTGGAGAAGGAATATGACTGATGAAATTCATTCTTACGTCATATTGAAAAGAACTTGAGATCTCCGGAAAAGATCAGAAGAGCCAGGTAAGATCCTGGGAAAAAACCTCTGGGTTATGAGCCCACTCAATGAGACCACCGTTGAAATGATTGCTTAGGAAGAGAGATTGCACCGGTACAAATGAAAACTGATGAGGTGAGAACCCCGAAACAATTGAAAGGATTTGAACGGAAACATGACTCTTCTGAGATATCTTCAGCACTCCGGATAGAATAGAGAGAGGGATGAATAACAAGAGAGGCCTGGATAAGAATTTCCAACATGGGAAGCCTTGGACGAATGAAAATGATATGAAGAACACCGAGAGCTGAATTGAATCCACCGGAGAAGAAAAACAAGAACAAGAATTATGACATTGAAACTCCTGAGCATTATCACAAAGAATCACCGGATACATCACGGAAGAGAAGATAGCGGAAGCATCACATGAATAGAAAAGGCATTTGGATGAGAATTTAATTGTTGAAGAAAATGGCGGGAGGGCGGGGAAAAACAAAGACAACTTGATACCGATGAGATGAACTCCGGAAAGAAAAAACGAGGATGGATCTTTTAAATATTGGAGAGGGTTGAATTATCTTGATGAGAAACACACCGGTTGGAAAGAAATTGACATGACAACTCCGGTGAACAAAAGGATTAGCATTCCCATAAAAATATGACAACACCGGTTAGAAAGATATGAAATCACCACTTGACATCGAAGCAACTCGAATTACCATATTCCAAAAAAACAAAGGATGAGGCTTGCAAATTAAGCCGGAAACAGATATATGATAGAGATTTCGCTCGACATTTTTGTGGTAAGGCTCACATGGGCTCGATCTTACGGTAGCCATCATGTACAAGGCAGTGCACACGACATACGAAGCGTCCCCGAGTCGTAGCAAGCTACAAGGACTCTTTAAGACACAACGAGAACCTCTGTAAGAAAGACCGTCAACAAGCGAGCCACTCGATGTCGAACCCAACCTCACATCATCAAATGTGGAAGATAATCCTAGGTAACTACTTGAATTCCCACCTAAGAACTCCCGAAATCTCGGTTATGCAATCGGGTACATGGATACACGAAGTTTTTACATGATCACTCAACTCCTAGCAGTAATACTACTCTCCAGTGTATCACATACCTCAACACACAACCAAAGGTCTCGGAAACTCATCTACCTCAGATCCTCCTAATCGCAACGATACTAAAGATGGCAGTACATCCGAACTCTCTCCACCAGTACTGGGGATGCCGGACTCCTCTCGCCACAACTAGTATTGAAGCAATTTCGAATATCCTCCGTCGTGAGATACTAAGGAAACTGAATGATAACGATGTACACAAGAATCCCCTGGAGCTCAACTCCCCGGAAGAAATCTAGTCAGACAGGAGGCACCAAGACAGAACTCCGTCACATCGGTATCATATAGATTCCAAAATATCCGCGTGATCCTAAAAATATTTTGAGTGAGAAGAGGGTAGAATCAAAATTCCTAAGTCGTAAGTCCTCTCCAGAGCATAGAAGAGGAGTAAAAAGAATCCTACTCTCTGATATAACTAGACTCAAAATAGTTTTACTAGACTCGACTCAGCCAAAGTTCGATCAATCAAGGGGGCTCCTAGGTCGGTACAGGCTCTGATACCAACTTGTCACACCCAAGATGTGACCCTATCCTTATTTTGGCACGAGGGCCTCGACAGGGATAGAAGCGCATCTCGTCGTTTCGCAAGAATGGATATCATTACAAGTACATGTAAAGAAGAGATGAGTATATGGAATTGGCTTACACTCGCCACAAGCTACAACAATATCACATCAATACAACAACATATCCAAACTTCATACAGAAGAGCAGGGTCCGACTACGGACGAAAACAAACGATAAAAAGGACATCCATCCTTGCTATCCCAGGCTGGCGCCTGGAACCCATCCTGGATCGATGAAGAAGAAGAAGAAGGACTCCAAATCAAACAAAGCATCGCTCTCACGTCAAATCATCGCATTACCTATACCTGCAACTGTTGTTGTAGTAATCTGTGAGCCACGGGGACTCAGCAATCTCATTTCCAAGGGTTTGAAGACTATTAAAGCTTAATGGGTGAGGTTTGGTTAAGTGGTAAGGCTGCAGCAAGCACTAAGCATTTATTTGAGTGGCTAACTTACGAGTACAAGAATAAAGGGGGATGATTGTCGAATAAACGGACGTGAACTAGTAATAATCTCTAAGAGATCCTGAACACCTACATACGTCAAACATAACCCCACCGTGCTCTCTCTCGGATAAGGACTCACGAGAAGAGACAGTCACGGTTACGCACACGGTTGGTGTATTTTATTTGAGTTTACTTCAAGTTTGCTATGACCGGGTGTTAAACAAAGTTTCCAAGTTGCCACGTAACCGCGGGCACAGCTTTCCGAAAGATTTAACCCTGCAGGGGTGCTCCAAATCATCCATCACAAACTAAGAACACACAGCGGGAATAACCTCGACCACGAATCTCGTGATCTTCCTAGGCAATTCCACTGGAAAACCGCAACCTCGAGATAGCCCGAAGTATTCTTGGAATTCCTCGCACAAGACGTTCGAGAAAGGTAAAACAAATCCAGCAAGGCCGTCCAGCAGGCCAGATCACGATAGGAGCCGCGCGTATCTCGTTCTCAGGGCACTACCATATGAGCTAGACGTCGGGTTGGCTGAAACCCCGGGTGACCAGGGGGCGCCGGACATCGCTCGGTTTGGACCAACACTCATGAGGAGGACTGGCCCGGGTGGTTGATTAAATTATCCGCGGGTGGCGGCGGATCCCTATGCAATTTTAGTTGTTATTAGGCAAATGTAGTACCAATGTTGGGCCTTGCCAGGCAAGTTTTATCCTAAAACGAAAATCAAGGGGGTCCCCATAACAACCCCGAGCATGTTAGGAGCGCTCAATTATGGAACATAACACTGGTTCACAAGTAACTAGGGCGGCAAGAGTGGAACAAAACACCGAGCAAAAGACCAAGCCTTCCACCCTTTACCAAGTATATATGTGCATTAAATTAAATAGCAAGTAATATTGTGATATAGCAAAAAAAGTCCATGTTGGCACATGGAACAATTTGCACCTGCAACTAGCAACGCTATAAGAAAGGCTGAGCAAGCAGTAACATAGCCAAACAATGTTTGCGAGGATGTGGAGGGGTTAGAGGCTTTTCATGGCGATTTGGGAGGCTTGACATACAAGTGGTAGGCAGCGAGACAGCGATAGAAACAAGACATCTAGCATGGCAATGATAGTAATGGTATCCAGGGAAATGATCATCTTGCCTGAGATCCCGCTTGGAAGAAGAACGAATCCATGAAGAAGACGAGCCAACGTAGTCGAACGAATCCTCACACTACGAACGCTTTCGGAACTCTATCGAAAAGGAACAATCCGAAAACAACAATCAACACATGGAAAACATCACAACATATGCATGACATGATGCACTTCAAATATGATGCATGTTATGCATGACATGGCAAGCACAACAATCAACTTCTACACATTAAGTGAAGCTCAATATGCAACGAGTTGCATATTGACGAAACTCCACATTCGAATATTTAGTTCACTCTCGTTTAGGTACATGACAATGTTAAATGTTGTTAAACATGGCAAGAGGTGAAGCATAAGTAAACTACACATCTAGGCAAGTTTAAATGAGGCCGGAAACAACATATAGCATTTCCGAAACGATCCCATATGTTAATTTCGAAATTGGTGCAGATCTGAACTAATCATGTTTTGTATTTATTAAACAGCAAAATAAAATGTGCCACGTGATTCTACACGTCATTCTAGTCGATTTACATATATAGATCATATAAAACGGAGCTACGGCCTAAAAGATATGACCATCACAAGATGCATATGTCACGAATGCAAAATGCATGAAAATGACAACCAAAAACATTTCAAATCATGAATGCAGCAAGATATTATGATACTACATGAAATTCTAGTCAAGTTACATATGCAACATGTTCAAAACGGAGCTACGGTTCAACCACAACAAGCAACACAAGTTTTTGTTCAAATCTGCCCAAAACAGCAACATAGCATATTGCACACATGAAAACAACAAGCTACAAGATTCTAGAAAGTTTTGTACACACTTTTGAAAACAACATTTTTCCGATGCCGCGGGCGCGTGCGTGTGTGGTTGGTCTCGAAACGCTCAACGGGGAGAACCGACAACTACAAACGAATGCAAGTTTTGAAAACGATGACAACGAAGTGCCGATGCAATGCGGATGATGCGAATGATGCGATGATGAATGCGAGAACCGAACGAAACGCACGACGAGAATGGAAATAAAAGGGAATCTTCTAGAGTGTCGGTCCTGGGCTGTTACAGGTCAACCCTCCATTCTCATCATCCGAGATGCGCGCCTTCGGCGGCCAAAAGTCAGGAGACAAGGAGGCCCCGCCTGTCGGAGTCGCCGTAAAGAGCTCTCGATAGAAGTCATAGATGTGCGTCTGGATCTCATCCGGGTGCTCTAGGAGCTCATATCCCTTCCAAAGACAAGGGATGGAGCATTTACACCGACGGTCGTTAGCAATGGCCTGGAAGTAGGCCGTATTGGCGTCGCCTTCGAGGAGACATTTCTGGCCCCCTCTACGTTGCCAGAACATCTCTTCCCCTTTGTAGATCTCCATCAACGATGCTTCTAGGGAATAGCGGTGCAACCACTCGTCAGCCGAGAGCCCCATGCTATCTGCTAACACATCCAGAGCCTTAATCTGGTCCAGCAAGTCCCCTTTATGGGCCCTAAGGTTGGTGCCTAAGTTGACGCCCCAACCTGGCATGAACTTCCTAGACATCTTGGCACAATCGTGCCAGATGTCAACCGCACAGAACGCCCTAGGAGGAGAGAACTCGGCCTCCACCCATCTCAGATGGACCCTCAACGAAACCCGGTTGTAAAAGCCAAGAGGGTTCAAAGTGGAAGCGCGACGCCCTAGGACGAGCATCCTCCCCTGATGACAAAAGCATGGGAGAGTGGCCAGAACCAATTCGGGTAACCGCTTTTAAGGAGCAAAGTGGGAACAGGAGTTCCCACTGGACTGAGACCAGGACGCGATCCAACACACTCTGGATCAAATCTAGCTATTTATTAGTCCATGTAAACCTAGCCCCTACGCGGGCAATTTCACGTAATGCCATCTTAGCGATGTAGTCGTTAAACATCTGCATACGCGAGAAGTCAATGTTCGGCGAGCTCTTGTCAGCCCGTTGCCGAATCAAGTTGAAATACCCTACTACCACCACAGGGTAGTGGCAACGTTCCACTTTCGCCTGTAGCTCAGCAAGGAAAGCTCCTGACCTCCTGTGATCAGTCGGGCCGTAGACAATTATCACCTCCCAGCTGAGGTCCAATCGTCGATCAGCCAGGGACATACTGAGGAAGAATCGCCTCGATCCATGTCTTCCACATGGAAGGAGTCCTCGCGGACTCCAAGGAGAATACCACCCGAATGTCCCGATGCCGGCAGCCATTGCGAGCCAAAGGGTCTCCTAGTGAGGCCTTGGAGCTCAGCCATAGAGAAGTCTTGGCGGATCGTCTCTTGCAACCCCATGATGTCAATGTCCTTCTCACGCAAGTACTCAATCAGTTGGCAGTGCCGGCCCAAGTGGACGAACCCCCGGATGTTCCAGCAAAGCAACTTCATGGGGGGACTAACTGCACGGGGGACCCTTTACGCGGGGCCGAATGAGCCCTCCCACTAGTTGAGGGCCTGGACGACGTCTTAGGGGTCCTGCCACGACGCTCCCCTATCTTAGGGGTGTCATCGATGGCAGGACGCTGAGGTAGGCAGCTAGCACTAGCACCCCGCAGCGACATCTGGTGCTCTGTGGGGTGAAGACACGTAGGCGGGCGCCCACGCAGCCTCCTCATCTTAGAGGACGTTGATGTAGATGTACCGCCCATGGAACTAGGGCCCAGGTCACCCTCAACTCCGGGCTCTCTATGCCCAGAATCAACAGTGGTCAAGGCCTGCTGCCGCTCAATCTCAACTCTAGCTCGAGGAGCAGCCAGAGCTCCATCAAACTATTCCATCCCACATATCACATCAATATGCTCCAGACGTGGTCCCCACTTACCTTGGAATATTACGTCGCAATCCGAGGGAATGTCGCCTTAGTGACCGAGAGGGACCGTTCCCAGGATCATAAATCTAGACTCAGACTCGGAATCAAGAGGCAGGGGGAGGACATACCTGACTCAAGGTTACATGCAGCCACCCTGATGACCGCCTTCACATGGATCATCGGCACCCGCCCGCCCGACTGGACCCTGGCGCGGTCCAGTCTTGTGCTCTGGTGAGTGGCCACTAGCGGCGAAGGCGACGCGACCAGCCCTGGATGGGGCCTGGGGTCACCCACGGGAGAGGTGAGGCGGGCCACGGGCAACCCCAGACAGGGAGACGGCGGAGAGGGAGGCACCAACATGGCCGAGGGCTCAAGCAGGGGGGAGGAGGGGTCTCTGGCGAGCGAGAGTAGCATACCACCCCTGGTGAGCGAGGGGATAATGGGCCATGTCCGTCCATCCCCACACTCAAAGAATCCTCCTCCGCCACGCCCACCAGATCCATGCCGCGAGGAGAGTCCGTACTTAGGGATGGTGGTGGAGACACGAGAGGGGTAGCAAAAGCCTTTGCAGACGGGGACAGACCCGGGATGAGCCCGAGGGAGGCCCCCTGAGAGAGGCCCCAGACAGGGCTCTTCGCGGCCACCTCACGGGCCGTCGAGTCCTGCTCGCCCTCCTGGTCCGAAGACCCCTCGGACGAGGAGGAGTCTCCCCCTCCCCAGCACCGGACCTTGGGAGTGCCAGCGAGGGTGGACGAGGAGGGGACCCCTCTGGACCAAACACCGGGTCGTCCGCCTCCAGCTCAAAGCGCAACCGCAACCCTGAAGTGCCGAAGTAGAAGGGGACAGTGAGCCCATCAATCTGAGTCAGCTCCGGAGAGAGGATCTGGATGCGAGCAGGGCCCTCCCCCTCGAGAGAACCCACATCAATAGCCACCATCTTGCCCACCGGCTTCGAGGCCATCTTGAGAATGTGGTCCAGCTTGGCCTCGACCGGTAGGCCATAGATCGCAACCCAGGCACGGGAAAGGGAGAACTCCGGGGTCGGCTCGACGGAGCCCACCCTCACAGTAACCAGGAACTTGTTAAGGCGGAAAGGAATCTCATCAAAGCGTGTACACAGCCGAAGCATCTCCTCAGAAGGGAACGGAAACAAGAAGACGGACGGCGAGGTCTCTCGTACCACCCAAGAGAAGGAGTCGTCCTGGACCGGACCAATGAAGTCCTGGAGCTCCTTGGCAATGATCTTGGCAGTCACCACCGCATCTGGAGGCGGAACTTGCCCCGGCACCACCGTGACTGTGGCGAGGTGAGTGGTGGTGGACGGGGGTGGGAGTGGCAAGTTGACGTAGTAGAAGCCGCCATCCACCGCGTATCCCAGGTACTCCAGGGTGAGAGGGCAACGAGGGGGCACAGGACACTCGGAGCGAAAGTGCCACGCGACACCGCAGTTGAAGCACAGCTGGGATTCACGTGTCCGGGCGCGACCCTTTGTTCAAGCATCTGGGAGTGCGGGCAATGGCGACACCTTGCAAGACGTCTCGACGCGGTTCTCTTGGACCATAGGCCCTGTCGACGCACCCGAAGCACCCGCACCGCCGGTCTTCCGCTTCTTGGTCTTCTTCTTTTTCTTTGCCAGGGCCGCCTGGACCTGTGCCTCCAGGCCACGACGGGGTGGCGAATAACGGGGAGAGCAATGTCCACAACGCTCGTCGGACCCATCGTGGCGGGAGACAAAGTCGTCCCCCCACGAGCGGTTGGTGCGCCCATGACACGCCGGAGGTGCTTCCCGGGAGGCATCCCGACGGGAACCACCAGGGGCCTCCACGGGATCAGCCGCCCGTTTGCCCCTAAGCTCACGCTGGAGCTCCTCTTCCCTGGCCAAGTCAGCCTCCCGTTGACGGCGGAGGTCACCCGGTGATCCCGGCAGGGGGGAGCGGGGATCCCAAGCCGGGTCACGAGGGGGGGGGGGGCGCCTGGAGGTAGCTGGTGCCTCCCAGCCCCCAGCCGCCGATGCGTTTATTTTTTCCCTCTTAAAACGTCAAACTAATAAAGCAGCCATCGCTTTTTGACAACATCTAGCGATGACACTAAATGTAGCACGCGAGTATATGGTTGACTATGTATGTTAGAGAAAAAAATTAGATTTTTTTTAAGAATCAAACTAGTTTTTCTCTTCCAAAATTACTATTCATAAGCGGTGTGCGTGAAACCATGTTCACCAAATCGGCGTCACTCATTTAACCCAAACGAAATAGGAAATATTGATAAAAAGCTCAGTCGAGACACATGATGATGTGTCATGCAATTCCTCCCATAAAATATTGCCCTCCGAGCCGTCTGTTGCGCGCCTCTCCCGTCAATGCCTTTCTGGCGTGCTGCGCGTCGTCCGATCTGCATGGCGCCTTGCACCGGTCTGATTTTGCTCAAGGGCCGATGACGCGTAGGTTGCGAGTGCACCCAGCACCACCTCTCTCCAGGGCTTTTCGTCATGCCCGCATGCACCGTCTAGCGCACTGCCCTATGCCTATCGGGTGAGGCCAGGTCGACCTGTCAGCATCTGTCGGCCCCTGTTGGGTTATTTGCCCGTGCCAGTGGGGCACACATGTTGCGACCAGATGTCGTCTGCAGATATTGGAGATGGACGTTGTAACATCCCAAATTTGGAATGTTATATTAATCACTAGAATGATTGATTGTTTGAATGAATTGAATGAAAATTTGAAACTTTTAAAAACTTTTGAAAGAGAGGGAATAACATGACTTTCCCCTTTTGTTTTTTTAATTCAATTTCATCCAATCCAAACCAATGAGAGAAGATGACATGACTTCTTCAAAATAAAGGATTTGAAAAGTGGAATTGAAAACTATTGAAAATTTTCTATTTAATACTTGGCCATATTTTAAAGTTTAAATGAATTCAAATTCCCTTGCCCAAATTCAAAAAAAATTGAGAGGAGGAACATAACCCTCCTAGCCAGGGGTATTTTGTGAAATTTTTGAACCTTAAAACCCAAGGAGTTATTTGAAAAAAATACAAAAAAGAAATAAATCCTATTTAGGCTTTTCTGAAAAATATATATTTTAAAAGTATTTAATTTTGCCGTGGAAAAATGTCCATCAGATGGCATTTATTTTTGTGATGATTGTGGTATATAAAACTTCTATATTTGAGTTTGATTTGATTTTCCAAATCACCTTTTTCCTTCTCTGTTTTTATTAAAAGGAAAATCTCTATTAATAGGAAACCGGCCCAGCAGCAGATCGGCCCAGATCTTTGAAACCGCACTCGAATCACCTTCGAATCGGCCACCCGATCCTTTCCCTCCCCCCTCTCTCTCTGTCGCGCGGGCCCCGCTGACCGACCGAATCGCACCGTGGTCACCTTCCTTCTCCCCTCCCGATTCTTTCCTTCGCTGAAGATCCTCGCCGGAGCCCGATCTCCTCGCCGATTCTTTCCGTTTGAGCGCACCCGAGCCCCTCCCTATAAATCCTGAGGCCCCCTCTCTCCATTCCACCCCGTATCCCCAACCCCGAGCCCCTGCCTCGTCGTCAATCGCTCGCCGGACCTCCGCCATGAAGCCGCCGCCGTTGTCGCCCCCCTGCACCACCTAGTCACCACCTCCACCGTCCGACGCCACCATTGCTTTCCACGAGCTTGCCTGCATCTCCCCGAGCTCTTCCCCAAGCTCTAGCACCACTGGAGCACCCACCCCGTCGACCACCCGAGCACCACCTCCGCCCCGAGCTCCTGTCGTTCGTCTCCGACCACCCCGACCGACGCCGTCGTCACCAACCTCGCCACCGCCCTCGAGTCCATCGCCTGGACCCTTCCTACGCCGCCCCCGACCACCGAAGCATCGTCGTCGTCCATGCCCGAGCCGCCGCCACAGTTGAAACCTCACCGGACATCACCTCCTCCTCTGTAAGTCACCGGCGACGCCATCAGCCGTCGGATCTACAATATACGGTGTAGATTAGAATGCCCGTACCCCTTCGGTTTATTTAAAAGAACCGCCGGTTTTCTTTTAGTTATTTTAGACCGAAGCGTTTTCCTTTTATTTGTGCATGTTCGCTCGTTAGTACCCGCAAGCGCACGCCCATAGCCAATGGCATTCGGCCACGTAGCCTGTTCACTATTTAAGTTTTTCTTTTATTTTCCGTTTTCTGTTTTAAAAACAGAATAGTTCTGTTTTTGTTTTTGCTTTAGCTTTTAGGATATTTAGAGTTTTTATTTGATTATTTTTGCATTATGTCACAATGTTATTCTAGTTTCTGTAGATATAAAGTTTGACCAGTTTTGAAAATTGTAAATTTGAATTCAAACAGATATGCTTCAAACACTAAATTGCTTATAACTTGAATTTAAAAATAGATTATTGATTGATTCTTTTTGCTACTAGTCACTAGTGACTTTATTTATCAGTAGGTAGAGTTTGAGAAATTTTAGAGTATTTTAAATTAGGGTTTCAAGCAAAACAAATTCTGTTTTAGTTCTTTTAGGTTTATTGCTATTTCTTTTGTTTTAATTGTTTTTTTATTTATTTTATTTTATACTAGTTGACAAGTTTTACTTTGTATTTTTATGTTAGTTAGCAGTAGTATTTCAACCAAGTTTATTTTTATGTCATTTATTATATTTGATAGCATGAAATCAATTCTAGTTTTCTTAATAACTAGCAAATTGGTTTCATTGCTAGTTTGATTACCTATTTGAAAATTATTTCTATATATTGTTTTATAAATTTTATTTTCTGTTAACTTTAGTTTAGACCAGAAAACAATTTGTATTATAGTTGAAATTATTTGTGGTCAATTCAAGGTTAACTTTGTTTAGGTTATAGGAAGAGTTTACTAAAAGCTTTTCTATTAGTTCCTTTTTTGTAATAAAGTTTTATGAGAAAATATTTCTTGTTAATTTAGTGTTTTATATTTTGTTTTTCTGTTATTTTATTATCTTAGTGTTTTCTTGGTTGCTATGTTCTATTAGCTAGAAAACTTATACTGTTTAGGGTGTTGTTTTCATAGTTCTTAGTTGTTCTTCAAAAGTAATTCTTTTTGCTAGTAAAATATTTACTAAAATACATTTGTTATATTTTTACCTTGTTTTTGTTTTGTTGCTATTCAAAATAGTTTATTTGTAGGGAAAACTATATTTGGTTGTTGTGATGAAGTTTTGTTGCTTTAACTTTTGTCTTAAGTATTTCCTTCATCACAACACTTTTGTGTTTGGTTTTGTGTTGCTTTTTGATTGTTAGTATTGATTGCTAGTATGATTTCTTATATGTGTGCAATGTTTGATTATATAGATTTCATCGGAGAGTGACGAATAGTTCTATCAAGTTTTTCTGAGAGCGATATTTATCTTCATCAACAGTACAGGCAAGTTTCACTTTGATCATCTTACATTACCTATGTTTTATTTGCATTAGAATCAATCTCTCCATCATTACATCCAGTAGGATATTGAGCTTGAACTTGTGGTAGTATCATGAGGTAGGAGAAACCCAACACCCTGTTACCATTGCCCGGGAAGGGACGTTACTTCACAATTGCTACGCTTTAGTAGACGGGGTTTGGTTGTGAGATTCAGGAGTGTTGTGAGGTTAATTAATTATTTAAAGACCTACATGATGATCAAGACTTCAAGACTTCAAGGACTCAATATACCTCTGGGTGGATTCGACATGCATCTGGCAGCCTGATATCTATCATGGTTATGCCCAGGAATCCTGGTATCTACCTGTGATCATCGCGACGGAATGCCACCCAGGCTCAAAGAGATGGATGGATACTTCAAGGCCGGAAAGCTTACATGTGCAACTGCAAGTCAATATGGGCTCTGGATTGGTTAAACTTAGTGGTGACTCTAGTAGGTCAGATTGCTACGAGATGTAGAAGAACGGTAGGTTTGGATGGGCACTGACTTTCTACCGGAGGATCGCTTTGGAAGGCCATGTTTCGATCGTCTCGTTCTCAAACACCAGGCAGTGTGAGGACACAACGAGAGGGATCAAATCTTGTGTGTAAAGTGTACAAACCTCTGCAGAGTGTCAAACTAATCTATTAGCCGTGTCCCCGGTTACGGACAATATGAGCACCGGAGATGATACTATCTGCAAGTCTCAACACAATTAATAAATTATGATGAGTGGGTCTATTAATAATTTTGGGACATGAGAGTTGGTTTGAGGAACCATGTCATTAACAACCAACTGTTTGTAGTGATTTTCCGTTTGACTCCTTTGTTGTAGGGAAAATAAAACCAGCTTTTTCTGCAAAAACTCAGACACAGAGCCACAACGCCTTTGCATATAGATTAGCCTTTATCATTTATTCTATGGTGATCTTGCCGGTACATTCAATGTACTGACCTACACGGCTGCAACGTCATATGTTGCAGATACTTTTCTACGACGGGTAAGAGTACGATTCAGGGTTACGGTCTACACTCAACCTGCCGTTGGTGTTTATTGGGACTCCACTCCCGTTGACTGTTTCCTCTGAGATTTAAGAGGTATATATCAATTTTACGTTATTTACATGTTATTGCACTTTGATATATACATTGATGTACTGTGTGTGCCAGCATACTGATCTAGGGATGGCACTAACACACAGAGGCTTGACTCGTTTTGAGTCGGGACGCTACAGACTCTCCACGTGTGTTGGATCATTTTTCCTCGGCCCATGAGTAGCGTGTGCCTGGCTCGGCCTGTAGTGTCGCGCCATCTCACAGATCTGTGGTGATTTTCTCCTCTGTTGGAGAATGTAGGTGCTATCTGATGATGTCGACAACGAGGATGAAGACGTCCAGGAGAGGTTCAAGAGGCAAACGCTTCGAGAGCTTATGGCTGGAAAGCATAACAGGCATGTCTGGAAGAATGGGGGCTATGGATGCCCGTTTTGCAACCATTAGATTAACAACGCATATTCTAGTGTTTTGGCACATGCGAGAGGACTAGCCGTTGGCTCCTTCAAGCAGAAGTATTCTTGCTGGATAGCACACGCCTCGTATGCCTGATACGTCTCCAACGTGTCTATAATCTCTGCTTGTTCCATGCTGTTATATTATCATTTTTGGATGTTTTACAATCACTTTATAGAAACTTTATATCATTTTTTGGGATAATCTATTGACATAGTGACAAAGTGCCAATTGCTGTTTTTGCTTTTTTTACTTTGCAGAATATCAGTACCAAATGGAGTCCAATCGCGATGAAACTTTCTGGAGATTTTTTTGGGACCAGAAGACACCCAGTGGGCCAGAGAAGTGCCAGAGAGGTGGGCTGTGGAGGCCACAACCTACCAGGGCGCGCCAGGTGGCCCCCAGCGCACCCTGATGGGTTGTGCCGTCCACGGGCCCCCCTCCACCACCTCTGAAGCCGATAAATACCCAAATATTCAGAAAACCCTAGGGGAGTCGACGAAAAACACATCCAGCCACCGCAAGTTCCAGAGCCTCAAGATCCAATCTAACACCATCACAGAGGGGTTCATGTTCTTCATAGGTGCCTCTCCGATGATGCGTGAGTAGTCCACCATAGACCTATGGGTCCGTAGGTAGTAGCTAGATGGCTTCCTCTCTCTCTTTTGATTCTCAATACAATGGTCTCTTGGAGATCTATTTGATGTAAACTTTTGCGGTGTGTTTATTGGGATCCGATGAATTTTGAGTTCATGATCAGTTTCTATCCATGAATATTATTTGAGTCTTCTTTGATCTCTTATATGCATGATTACTTATAGCCTCGTATTTCTTCTTCGAATCTTTTGTTTAGTTAGGCCAACTAGATCGATTTTTCTTGCCATGGGAAGAGGTGCTTTGTGATGGGTTTGATCTTGCGGTGTTCTTTCCCAGTGACAGAAGGGGCAACAAGGCACGCATGTATATGCCATTAAGGATAACAAGATGGGGTCTATTCCTACATGAAGAGATCTTGTCTACACCATGTCATCGTTCTTATTGCATTACTACGTTTTCCATGAACTTAATACACTAGATGCATGCTGGATAGCGGTCTATGCGTGGAGTAATAGTAGTAGGTGCAGGCAGGAGTCGGTCTACTTATCTTGCACGTGATGCCTTTATAATGATCATCGCCTTGGATATCATCATGATTATTTGTTCTTCTATCAATTGCCCAACAGTAATTTGTTCACCCACCGTGCGCTATACTCATCAGAGAAGCCACTAGTGAAACCTACGACCCCCGGGTCTACTTTTCCAACATATTGCTTTCCGATCATTATTTTTGCCTCTTTGTTTTCATATCTACTATACCAAAAACCCAAAAATATATTGCTGCACTTTTTATTTGCTCTTTTTATTTTGTGCTCTTGAGAGATCTATCTCTCCTATCTGTCACTACCTAATCTATCTTTTTATCGTAGAGAGATTGACAACCGTCGCTGTGATGCATCATCCCTTCCTCTTTGGGGAAATACTCACGTAGTCTCAAGCCAGGTCAAAGGAATTTCTCGCGCCGTTGCCGGGGAGGAAGCGGTCTCTTCTACGTGCCAATCTCAGGCACCGAGGAGACTCCATCATCATCTACCAGGTTCCTAATCACAAATCTCATCTCCTTGCAATTACATTATTTGCCATTTGCCTCTCGTTTTCCTCTCCCCCACTTCACCAATTTGCCGTTTGATACGCCCTCTTTTTCCTTTGCCTTTTTCTCGTCAGATCTCTTCTTTGCCTGTCTTGCTGCTATGACTAGCGTTACTACTCCCCCTTTGTCACCAGATTTTGAAGTTCTATAATTCAAACAAAAACAAGGGGAAATTTTGAAAGATGCCTAGTATAGGCTAATGGGATCCTATCGTATCTCCAACCTAAAAGGAGACGCACAAATTTTGCTTAGAAATTTTCACATCGGATGGTTTGCATCATAGAGAACTCTTGGATTTTGCCGCTAAAGAGAATTTTATTGAGCTTGATGCAAACACCGCTTATGAAATTTTGGAAGGGATATTGGGGATCCCTCCATTAAAAAAGGGGCCTTCTTTTACACAAACGGGGGTTCAAATTCTTGACAAATTGGGTGACTTACATAAGCACTTGGTCGAGTTGCAAAAATATAATGAACCTCTCAAACATATTAGTGGAAACCTCAATCGCTTGAATACTTTGATTACCCTTTGCAACAACCGTTTGGATATTTTGGATCTCAAGATGGTCTCTTCTCCTAAAAATTTGGGGAAGCGTAAAGAGCCCCCTGGATTCGAGAAAGCCCTCACAAAAGTATCCAAAACCAAAGATGACAATACTTGAAACTATGTGTTATGCCTAGCTAGGGGCGTAAAACGATAGCGCTTGTTGGGAGGCCACCCAATGAATAAATTTATTTTTTCTTTTTCCTTTCTGTTTTTGAGTGTTGACAAAATTATGCCTCTGTTATGATTGTGTTTTTATGGTTTATTTAGTGTTTGTGCCAAGTAGAGCCTTTAGGATGATTCATAAGATGAGTAGAAGCGACGCTGAATCTGAAACAGAAACTTTCCGTCCAGTGTTCTAATTTTCATTTTTTACTGGAACGTGATCTTGAGATGAAATTTTAACACAGTGTTTCTATAAAAATTCTTTACGTTGTCCTAATTTTTCAGAATTTTTAGAGTTACAGAAGTATGGTTAGAGTACAGATTACAACAGACTGTTCTGTTTAAGACAGATTCTATTTTCGTTGCAATGTGTGCTTGTTTTGATGAATCTATGGGCTATATTGATGGGTATGAGCCATGGTAAAGTTAAAATACAGAAGGTATAATGCAATAAAAAATATGAATGGGTTTTCAACAGCACCTAAAGTAGTGATTTGGTTTTTTATACTAACGGATCTCACGAAGATTTTGCTGAGTTTTGTGTAATTGAAGTTTTCAAGTTTTGGGTGAGATCACGATGTATGAAGGAATAAGGAGTGAAAAGAGCCTATGTTTGGGGAGGCTACAGAACCCCCAAGATATATCCAAAGAGAAACAAGCAACTAAGCTTGGGGATGCCTCCGAGTGGCATCCCCTCTTTCTTCTAACGACCATCGGTATTTTACTTGGAGATATATTTTTATTCGTCACATATCATGAGTTTTGCTTGGAGCATCTTGTATCATTTGAGTCTTTTCTTGCTTTGCTTGTTAGTTTGTAACTTGTATCCTTGCTGGACACACCTATTTTGGAGAACAAACATTATGCTATGATTTGTTAGAATTTCTCTAAATGCTTCACTTAAATTTTTTGAGCTATAGAATTGCTCTAGTGCTTCACTTATATATTTTGGAAACTTTTATAGAAATACTCTCATGCTTTACTTAGATTAATTTGAGAGTTAGTAAATTTTGAAGAAATCCTCTCATGCTTCACTTATACCTTTTTGAGAGGTGAAAACTCTATGCTCATGTGCTTCACTTAAATTTGTTTGAGCTTGTCAAAAAGCAATGGCAATATATGAGACTAGTCCCAAAGTGATAGATATCCAAGGAGGATATAATAAAAACTTTCATGAAGATCATTGGACAAATTAAACTTGATTCCTTGTAATAGTTTTGAAACATGATGATAGTAATATGTGAGTCATGTTCGTGAGTAATTATGCTTTAGTAGGAATATTGGTGTTAAGGTTTGTGATTCCCTATGCAAGTACGAAAGTGAATAGTTATGCAATGAAATTACATCCTACTTATGGTGCATTATTCGGTGTTAGTTATGCTCAGTGCTCGCTTATGTGAATTTTCATTTCTTGATTTGGTTGCTTCTCAATCTATTTGCTAGCCTCCATTTGTACTAAGTAGAAATACTACTTGTGCATCCAAAATCCTTAAACCAAGTTTTGCCTTATGAGTCCACCATACCTACCTATATGCGGTATTTCCATGCCATTCCAAGCAAATATGTATGTGCCATCTCTAATTTTCAAAATAAACTTATCTTTTGTGTGCTCGTACCGCTCATGAAACGGTGGGGAGTGTCCAATATTTTTCCATGCTAGATGTGTTATTCTCAAGATGAGTGTTTATTCACTTGTCGTTGCACAAGAGTGCGGCGGTAATAGGGATGCCCATTCCCGAAATGAAAAAAATAAAAAATATTTACTTTATGTTGACAAATAATAAATTCATTGGAAAGTGTTGGTATGGAAGGCAACCGTGGATACGGCCCACCATGGAATGTGAAAGAATGGTGGAAAAAGGAATAAACTTTATTTTCTATTTGGGAACCGCCTATGATATATCTAGCATGGAAAGTATTGTAAGCTAGTTTGTCATTTTCGTTGACAGGAAAGGGATGCCACCCAAAATATTTTTCTCTCTCAGTTTAAACTTTCAGCTCTGGCACCTCTACAAATTCCTACTTCCCTCTGCGAAGGGCCTATCTATTTACTTTATGCAAATTTTATTTTTATTTCAAGTCTCCATCTTCTCTTATAAAGCACCAACTAGGGGGCACTATGATCATACTTGAGCATTGGGTGTAGCTAATATTTGAGTGTGTTTCATGAATGGATCAATGATTGAGAATGATGGGCTAGGGATAACTTTCTTTAGTGTTGATATTTTGAAAGACATGGTTGCTTGTTGGCATGCTTGAGTATTGAAGTCATTATGTTAAAACTAGACTCTTGCCTTGAATCATCTAAAAGTCCAAATGTCCATGCTACAAAGAAAATAATATGAGATGAACATGTTAGGCAACATTCCACATCAAAAATTCTGTTTTTATCATTTACCTACTCGAGGACGAGTAGGAATTAAGCTTGGGGATGATGATACATCTCCAACGTATCTATAATTTTTGCTTGTTCCATGCTGTTATATTATCATTCTTGGATGTTTTACAATCACTTTATAGAAACTTTATATAATTTTTATGCACTAACCTATTGACATAGTGCCAAAGTGCCAGTTGCTGTTTTTGCTTGTTTTTTACTTCGCAGAATATCATTACCAAACGAAGTCCAATCGCGACGAAACTTTTTGGAGATTTTTTTGGACCATAAGACACCCAGTGGTCCAAAGAAGTAAGAGAGAGGTGGGATGTGGAGGCCACAGCCCACCAGGGCGAGCCAGGGGGCCTCCGGCGCAACCTTATTGGTTGTGCCGTCCACGGGGCCCCCCTCCACCGCCTCTGACTCCTATAAATACCCAACTATTCATAAAACCCTAGGGGAGTCGACGAAAAACACATCCAGGTGCTGCAAGTTCCAGAGCCTCAAGATCCAATCTAACACCATCACGGAGGGGTTCATCTTCTTCATAGGTGCCTCTCCGATGATGCGTGAGTAGTCCACCATAGACCCACGGGTCCATAGGCAGAAGCTAGATGGCTTCCTCTCTCTATTTTGATTCTCAATACAATGGTCTCTTGGAGATCTATTTGATGTAAACTTTTGCAGTGTGTTTGTTGGGATCCGATGAATTTTGAGTTGATGATCAGTTTCTATCCATGAATATTATATGACTCTTCTTTGATCTTTCATATGCATGATTACTTATAGCCTCGTATTTCTTCTTCGAATCTTTGGTTTAGTTAGGCTAACTAGATCAATTTTACTTGCCATGGGAAGAGGTGCTTTGTGATGGGTTCGATCTTGCGGTGTCCTTTCCCAGTGACAGAAGGTGCATCAAGGCCCGCATGTATCGTTGCCATTAAGTATAACAAGATGGGGTCTATTCCTACATGAATAGATCTTGTCTACATCATGTCATCGTTCATATTGCATTACTCCGTTTTTCCTTGAACTTAATACACTAGATGCATGCTGGATAGCGGTCGATGTGTGGAGTAATAGTGGTAGATGCAGGCAGGAGTCGGTCTACTTATCTTGGACGTGATGCCTATATAATGATCATCGCCTTGGATATCGTCATGATTATTTGATCTTCTATCAATTGCCCAACAGTAATTTGATCACCCACCGTGCGCTATACTCATGAGAGAAGCCACTAGTGAAACCTACGCCCCCCGTGTCTACTTTTCCAACACATTGCTTTCCGATCTATCTTTTTGCCTCTTTGTTTTCATATCTACTATACCAAAAACCCAAAAATATATTGCTGCACTTTTTATTTGCTCTTTTTATTTTGTGCTCTTGAGAGATCTATCTCTCCTATCCATCACTACCTAATCTATCTTTTTACCGTAGGGAGATTGACAACCTCTCTTTCGCATCGGGATGCAAGTATTTGTTAATTGAGGGCAGGTGCTGCTTATTGGGTGGTGGTGATCCTCCTACTGGTTCGATACCTTGGTTTCATAACTGAGGGAAATACTTACCGTCGCTGTGCTGCATCATCCCTTCCTCTTTGGGGAAATACCGACGCAGTCTCAAGCCACGTCAACGCCCTGTTCCTAGAGAATCTTAACGATCAAGCATGAAGATGAGATGTTGGATTGAATCTATCTAGTTTGTGTGTATTTATCTATGCTTGTGTATTATATTTTTTCCCGAGATTGAAACCGTGTGCGATGACTTTCATTGTGCCGCGTCATTTGTTTTCTGATTAGGCAGAACACATCCCCACGGATCGCACGTCTGAGCCCCAGGATGTACACACATCGAACGGTTGTCCGTATCTCCATCACACCGGAGTGCTAGTTTACTTGAGAATAATATTTATATACGATTTACCACACACGGTTGTGTCTACTAAACCGTTTCCTCCGAAGCACATTATTCTAGGACAGAAAACCCTCAGCATCACTTAAAAAAAACTCAGCACCCACATGTCACAAAATCCTCACCCGCCCCCTCCCCCTCCCGCTCCCCCTCCCAAGTAGCACCTACACTAAAAGTCCTCCGGGACTCTCCATGAATGTCACCGCCTATCCCCGTGGCAACTACTTAGCTTGACGCCTGTCGCTGCCACCGGCCGCCGCCAAACACCACCGCATTTTGCCACTAGCGCTTGTCGCGACCTATCGACACTGACTTTCTCGAGGCTGCTCGCCGTCGTCCCAGCTCGCCCAATTGGGGAATCTTCGGTACTGGTTTTTCCCCATGAAGAACCAGGTAACTAATCTACTGAAATATTTCCGCTCATCTATTGTCCCAGTCCGTTGGCCCCTTTTAATAACCCGTGCGAAATCATCGTGGATTCATGTTTCTTCTAGCTGATTCGAGGGTTTTCATTCATAGAATGTACGGTGCAAGGACACATCAGGGCTATGCGGCCTCGGCCAAAAAACCGAGGAGTTCCATCTCACTGTACCAGACGACTACATGAAGCGCACGGTATGCTCAATCTCACACTACCTGGGTTGACATGCCCTATACTTTTTCTGAACCTATACTATATATTGCTACATTTGGATAGAAGGTGCCACATGCAGCATATACGTCAAATGAGATTTCTTGTTCTTATTATTATTCTCCATCTATATTAGGCAAATTAATGTTGTATTGTTCTTTCGTTTACTCTCATATATATTTGCACGACATCATGGTTACATTATCTGTTTACTTGTAATTTTTTGTCCTGTTCTTTAACAATCTTATCAATTCATGCAGTACATCCCTTGCTTTGCAATGACAATTGTATCACTAAATCTTGGCATTTACATGACTGAAGACTCCAGGGATGTCATATTTGAGCAAAAACCATTGGATTTACAATCGTTGTTTCTGTAAAACTTGATGGAGATTGTCACTCCTATTTTGAAGAAGGCCTTTGGGCAGAAATTTCTAACTTTTATGTACTGAAAGATGGCACTAAAATTATGCTTCACCTAAAAGAGCCTAACCATACGATAAATGCTAACATCCCCGATGACATCATCCATCCATACTTTGTTGGAAGTAAGTGTTCTTTCTAGTATTTGTGTGTTGACTTGCGTAGCAATATCAAAGTAACCGTGTAGTATTTCAGTAACCAATTGGGATTTCATTTTCTGAATCTTTTAAAACCGTTCCTACCTAGTAACTTATAATTACCAATGCACTATTCTTCAGCCCTGATCTAGCTACATAATCACTATCCTCCCACTGCTCTACTCTTGAAAAAAAGAGCCACCGGCGGTCATACTACGGAGGTGGGGGACGAGGTTGCCAACAAGCGGAGGCAGGCTGAGCCAGAAACACAAGCGCCTCTGATGGGCCTAGACTTCATCAGCAACCTCCCCGCCGATATGTTGAGAGTCATCATCTTCCTCCTCCCTATTGAAGATGGCGTGCGCACAACCGTCCACTCCCGGCGGTGGCGCCCCCTATGGCGCTGCGCCCCTCTCGGCCTCATCAGCAAGCACATGCTCTGCACTGGCTATCCCAAACGCTTGGATGCATTGTCCCAGATCCTCGTCACGCACTATGGCCCAATCAAAGGCCTTACTATGGGCAAGTTCCGTTCCAATGGCAAGGATCGAGCCAAGCTTGACAAGTGGTTCTTATCGACCGCCCAAGATCATCTCGAGGAGCTCACTTTTAATGATGGACATATGCGCCCGCTGGCACCCTCCGCCCTGCGCCTCGCGCCAACGCTGCGCATCGCCAGGTTCATGAACTGCCATTTCCCCAAGATTAACGCCAATCCCGCTCTTTTGCTACCTCGACTGAAAACCTTGAGCTCGTCGCCGGCTGCATCCCTAACGATGATATGGAGCGCCTGCTCCGCGGCTGTATTGCACTCGAGTACCTTCATCTTCAGGTGATCAACGGGTTGAGTAGCCATCACATCACCTCCATGAGTCTTCGGACAATTTGTGTGTATTGCTGGTGCTGCAACATGATATGGCACAAGGTGAATCACCACATGGTCATTGAGGACGTGCATTTACGTGAGAGATTACTTGTTGTTGATCAATGACGTGGCTTGAGACTGCGTCGGTATTTCGCCAAAGAGGAAGGGATGATGCAGCACAGCGACGGTAAGTATTTCCCTCAGTTATGAAACCAAGGTTATCGAACCAGTAGGAGGATCACCACCACCCAATAAGCAGCACCTGCACACAAACAACAAATACTTGCAACCCGACACGAAAGAGAGGTTGTCAATCTCTCTGCGGTAAAAAGATAGATTAGGTAGTGATAGATAGGAGAGATAGATGTCTCAAGAACACCAAATAAAAAGAGCAAATATGCAGCAATATGTTTTTGGGTTTTTGGTTTTGTGGATGTGAAAACAAAGATTTCAAAAAAGTAGATCGGAAAGCAATATGTTGGGAAAGTAGACCCGGAGGCCGTAGGGTTCACTAGTGGCATCTCTCATGAGTATAGCGCACGGTGGGTGAACAAATTACTGTTGGGCAATTGATATAAAATCGAATAGTCATGACGATATCCAAGGCGATGATCATTATATAGGCATCATGTCCAAGATAAGTAGACCGACTCCTGCCTGCATCTACCACTATTATTCCACACATCGACCGCTATCCAGCATGCATCTAGTGTATTAATTTCATGGAAAAATGGAGTAATGCAATAAGAACGATGACATGATGTAGACAAGATCTATTCATGTAGGAATAGACCCCATCTTGTTATCCTTAATAGCAACGATACATGCATGTCTTGCTGCCCCTTCTGTCACTAGGAAAGAACACCGCAAGATCGAACCCATCACAAAGCACCTTTTCCCATGGCAAGAAAAATCGATCTAGTCGGCCTAACTAAACCAAAGATTCAAAGAAGAAATACGAGGCTATAAGTAATCATGCATATAAGAGATGAAAGAAGACTCAAATAATATTCATGGATAGAAACTGATCATGAACTCAAAATTCATCGGATCCCAACAAACACACCACAAAAGTTTACATGAAATAGATCTCCAAGAGACCATTGTATTGAGAATCATAAGAGAGAGAGGAAGCCATCTAGCTACCGCCTACGGACCCATAGGTCTATGGTGGACTACTCACGCATCATCGGAGAGGCACCTATGAGGAAGATGAACCCCTCCGTGATGGTGTTTAAATTGGATCTCAAGGTTCTGGAACTAGCGGCGGCTGGAATTGTGTTTCGTCGACTCCCCTAGGGTTTTTGGAATATTTGGGAATTTATAGGCATCAGAGGTGGTGGAGAGGGGCCCCGTGGAGGGCACAACCCATCAGGGCGCGCCGGGGCCCCCCTGGCGCGCCCTCGTGGGTTGTGGTCTCCTCGACCCACTCCCCCGGCACTTCTTTGGCCCACTGGGTGTCTTCTGGTCCAAAAAAAATCTCCAAAAAGTTTCGTCGCGATTGGACTCCGTTTGGTATTGATTTTCTGCGAAGTAAAAAAAACAAGCAAAAACAGCAACTGGCACTTTGGCACTATGTCAATAGGTTAGTCCCAAAAAATGATATAAAGTTGTTATAAAATGATTGTAAAACATCCAAGAATGATAATATATCAGCATGGAACAAGCAAAAAATATAGATACGTTGGAGACGTATCAATCAACAAGGTCCAACAAGAATCAGGGTCATTCATGCGCCGAAATTGACAGTGTTTGGCTACTCACCCGTGAACTTATTTGAACTTGTTTTTTGATCCATAACCACCCTGGTAAAACAGTTGCCCTCTTCTCATTCTTGAATTAATGTTTTCTTCTCTATTCAAGATGTATGTTCGTCTGTCATCCAGAAAATTATATCGACAAGCTCGACCCCGTATTTGCGCACAGTGATGGTCTTTGTAGTAGAATCTATCGGCCCCGACCTGGACCAAGTTGTCAGATTGCTGAGATGCTTTCCGTGCCTGGAGAAGCTACATATCGAGGTGATGCTCTTTCATGTTAAATATTAACCACAAGGGAGCTCAATTTTTGAAACCCTGCAAATCATAAGAGGTCCCTTGTGTGTGCAAGCACTAATACATTCTCTTCTTTTTCAGATACGATTAGGCCCGGTAGTGGATAATGTGAGACAATATAACAATCCCATCGAATGCCTTGATCTCCATTTCTCAGAAATTACTTTGAACTCCTACAGAGGGACCTTACCGGAGATTATATTCGCCAGGTTCTTTGTTGTGAGAGCAAGTGTGGTAAACATACTGAGATTTTCCCTACATTTATTGTGCAAAAAAAGAATGGTTTGTTGATCTGCTCCGGCGACTAGGACAGAATGGAAAAGGCTCTGCAGAAGCTCAATTTCATTTTTGTAACTTCAGTTGACAGACTATTCGAAGTACTTATGTCAAGCCCATAAATGACTTGCTAGTGGCAGATCCCTTTGCAGAAATATTGAAGTTGCCAAACTAGTAGTAATATCAGTATGAACCTACCATATATGTTTATGTTCAGCTGACCAGCTTGGGCGTCTAAAGCTGCATGACAAAGTTTCTGCATAAGCTGAATTTCATTTCTATTATCGATTTGAACCTCGTAATCTTTGAATTTGTGCCTCGTAATGCTGGAATTTGAACCTTTGTACTATTTATGTCATTTGTGATCATGCAAATGGCATGTTATGAGCGAGACTCATATTTTGGTAGTACTATCTTTTCCTTTGTATCCAATGGACGATTAATATCTCGACCTTAATATGCAATTGACTATTAATATCCGGACCTTAAGAAGTGGAACTACGACCGAGAGTATCCTGCGCCACTCCAATGGCGCTCCCAGTGTCTGCCGACGACGAGCGCCAGTTCACCATGCATGCCGTAGTGGACACGCACAGAAGGTTCGTGGGGCTCTCGGTGGTGTACACCAAACATCCGATCTGGGTGGAGAACTCCAACGTTATGGACCTATTACTTGACGAGGACAAGTACAAAGTGGTCTGGTTCGACCTCGCGTTCCTCCTGGCACTCTGCTCTCGCATCCCTCTGTGTGCTCTGCTCTCGTGCCCGTCCGCGTGCACTCTGCCAGCGGTTGGGGCCGTCCCATAATCACATTTGGGGCTCCATATGCATGCGGTTACGCTACGCGCGTCGCCCCATGTAGTTACGTGCTCCACGACTGAATCACGCGCTGCAAAAACTGCCATCCATACGTGCCGGTTTTCCAGGACGTCCGGCCCCCATTTATACCCACGTCCATTAACCATAGTCTCTTCACGCTTTCGATCGCGCCCCACAACACAAATAAGCACACCCTCGACGATGCATACAGAGAGGATATCTAGCGGCGCTCCAATGGAGTTCGGCGTGCATCATGTGGAGACCGACATGAGGAATACGAAGCTCACGGTGGTGTACACCAACGACCCGGTCATGGTGGAGGACTCCATCAACACTATGGAACAGTTGCTTGCTGCGGATGACAAGTACAAAGTGGTCGGTTTCGACCTTGCTTACACTGTGGGTCGTGTCGGGCATGATCAGAAGGTTTCCATTGCCCAATTGTGCATGCACCATCATGTCCTCCTCTACCATTACTGCCTGCCCATAGTGCCTTGCGAGCGTTTCACCAGGTTTGTCAACAACCCCGACTACAAGTTCGCTACAGGTTCCCTATAGTGGACACCATCCAAAGGTTCATCCGCGGCCACTACAAGGTCTGGGGTAGCAAGAAGAACATGGACTCCCATGTTGACCTGGCCGAGGCCATCATTGACCCCTACTATAGAGACATGATGGCTGAGTGCGACAAGAACAAGCCTGTCTGGCACAGGGCCTGGGTGAAGAAGCTGGATGAATATCACCTCTAGACCGCGGCCAAGGAAGCGTACACATGCTACGAGATGTTCACACAGATCGTTGACATGAGGAAGTGCCTCCTACCTGAAGACGAAGAGGGATCGAGCCACAAGCAGAGCGGTGGTGGCAAGCATCACAGGAAGTAGATGATTTGATGATCGTTTCTCGTACTCCCTCTATGCCGAAATATTTGTAGTTTTAGAGGAATAAGTTTATTATGCATGTAATAGTTTATTGAGGTGTGCGCCCATGTTATGTGTGTATTTGGATGTTTAATTTGGTTATGCAATCATGTTCTTCTAAATAGAGCATAGATATTTGTAGGCAGATTGAGCAAATCACATAGCATACGGAATAAACAACCAAATCCGTTGGTGATGATCTCATCAATCGCTAACAGTTTTTTATCCGGAACCGTTTGCCCACAACACATCCAAGTGACCTGTATGTTGTACATCACACACATCTTGACCTGAGAAAACGTTTGTGTTATTTTTTCTTATCGCACACAGTTCACCCAAGTGACCTGTATGATGTCTATCACATACACCTTGATATATGTAACCGTTTATGTTATTTTATCTCATCACAAATAGTTCATCCGAGTGATTTGTATGCCATCTATCGCAGACGTAATCATCTAGACCATTGTTTGTCTTCTGCTGAATCAATGCAAATAGTTTTTCAAGGTGAACTGTATGTCGTACATCGTACACACTTGTATTTTTCTAACCGTTTGCGTCATATTGTCCAATCGCAAACAGTTTATCTGGGCCAACTGTTTGCCACAGATCGCACACACAACTATTTTTGGATCGTATTTGATGGATCCGCCATCGCACACAGTTCACGTCATTAGCGATGGAGCTATAAATATACCGTTTGCGATTTGGTCATCGCACACGGTTTCCTCGAAGGATCTCTAATTGATGTGTCGTCTTTGGACCATTTTGCAGTAGTGTAAACTTCTAGTTAAATATGATGTTAACCATAGAACTGCACCACCTTATCATCCTCAGTCTAGTGGTCAAGTTGAATTGAGCAACCGAGAAATAAAACTAATCTTGCAAAAGACCGTTAATAGATCTAGAAAGAATTGGTCTAAGAAACTTTATGATGCTTTGTGGGCTTATAGAACTGCTTATAAAAATCCAATGGGAATGTCCGCATATAAAATGGTTTATGGAAAAGCTTGTCAATGACCTCTTGAATTAGAACATAAAGCTTACTGGGCAATTAAAGAACTCAACTATTATTTTAAGCTTGCCCATGAAAAGAGGCTATTTGATATTATCTCATTAGATGAATGGAGGACACAAGCCTATGAAAATGCCAAGTTATTTAAAGAAAAAGTTAAAATATGGAATTACAAGAGAATTCAAAAACGGGAATTTAATGTAGGAGACCTAGTTCTTTTGTACAATTCTCATTTCATTTTTTTTGTAGGTAAGCTTCTCTCCAAATAGGGACCTTATATCGTCAAAGAAGTTTATCGCTCCGGTGCTAACATAATCAATAATGCCGACGACACACATCCGAGAGTGGTTAAAGGGCAAAGAATTTAGCATTATATCTCAGGTACGCCCATTAATGCTGACACTAATATTATCCAAGTGATGACACCGGAGGAACACATAAGAGAGACACTCCGAAACACTCCAGAAACCTGAAAAGGAATAGGTATGTGATACGATAAGTAAACCGACTCCAAAAATTCCGCAAAAATATTTTCTGTTGGTTTTGCTATTTTAGAAAATTTACAAAAATAAAAACGAGTCAGGGGGTCCCATGAGGGAGCCATAAGCCAACAGGGCGCGCCCACCCCCTGGGCGTGCCCTAATAGCTTGTGGGACCCTCGTGTGCCTCCCAGACTCGGTTTTCTTTCTGGACACGTATTTTGACCTAGAAAAAATCACTATATACACTCCCATATGTTTTAACCACTACATCGCAAGTTTCTCCTCTGTTCTTGTTTTGGGCTGTTTTTCTGTCAGATTAAGAGCAATAGGTCATCACAAGATTTGGAGGGAGAGATCTATGTTTCAGATCTCATGGCCAATTCGCAAGTCTATGGGGACGTGGATCCTTATGGATGGTCAAAGGAGGAAGAAGTGGAGGCTGACCTAAAAAGGATTGAGCCGTCAAGTGATGAAGAAGAAGAGGAAGTACCCCTACCTCAACCTGGAGATATGCACATGGAATTCGCAACGTCGAGTTTACCAAACAAGGTTACATCTTCCAATACTCGGTTTACCCCTTATCCACATGCGTAGGTAAACACCACTGCTACCTCAACCAGCAAAACACATCCTTTGAGGGAAGGAGCAATGATCGTCACCAACAAACTCCGCAAGGAGAATCTAGACCTTAAGCGAGAAGTTGATAAGGTCAATGAGGAGATCTGTATCCTGAGGGGCATCATCGCTAAGAAGATTACATAATCACCACCATCGCCCTAGAAGGACGCTTGAGTACATGGGTATGGGCACCACCCTTAGCTTGTTCCAGGCTTGGGGGAGGTGCCCCGGTATCGTATAACCATCACATTAACATTATTATCTATCTTTGTTCGATCCTTTGTGTTTCATGATTTAGAGGAATAAAATTTAGTTTTGCTTTGCTTAGAGTGTTTTGCTTTGTGATCTACCTATCATTGTAATCGAGCGTGAGAGTTATGTAATAAAGATTAGTTGAGTTTGTTTGCTTTAATCTCATGCATCCATCATCATAGCAATGAAATAAAAGAAAGAAAAAGAAAAATCATATGCTAATCCCATAGGAGTAATGACTTCACATAGAAAAGGTATGATTGATAAAAATTGTTGGGAGTTGACAAACATAGTGATAGTCATTGATACCATCCATGAAAAATTATGATGCAGGAGAGGAGATTCACATGCAAATACACTATCTTGGACATCTTCTATGATTGTGAGCCCCCATCAAATATCATATAATGATCGAATTGTTGATGTTGGACAAGGAAGACAGCGTAAGGAGTTATGTTTGTTTACATTCACATAGAAGTTATATTGTCTTGGATCCTTTAACATGTGGTGCTTGCTTTAGATCTTTTGCTAGCCAATTTTTTTCGCACTAAGTAGAGATACTACTTGTGCATCCATAAGCCTTAAACCCAGTTTCTTGCCATGAGAGTCCACCATACTTACCTATGGGTTGAGTAAGATCCTTCAAGTGTGTTGTCATCGGTGCACAAAGCAATAAAAATTGCTCTTAAATATGTATGATCTTTTATTGTAAGGGAAAATAAGCTTTGTACGATCTTGTGATGACAAAGTAATAAAAGTGATAGACTGCATAATAAAGTTTGTTGTCACAAGGGGCATGTCGGTGCACTAAAGATCGGGCCCTTTAGCGGCCTGACTTGTGCGCAAGCGGTAGCCTCCTCCGGCTCGGCAAGCCCTACCAAGCGACACTCTATCCAACCAAACACTAAACCACAAGACTGAGCCATCGGCAAGCCTTCTTGCCGGTGAAGAAGACCCGGCACACAACAAGGCTCCACTACCGCGCCCCTGCTCCACCTCATCGAGCCGGTCGTCACCATCAATGAGGTGTCGAGCGGGCAGGCTATTAGGTAGGCCTTGTCGGCGCACGTGGCAACTCCGGGAAATTATAGCAGCTTTGATGACACCAATCCAGACAACATGTCAAGATAATAAGAGGTAGCTGGGCGAATGGCACAAAAGGAGAGGCAACCCTTGCCGGGGAGCATCGCCAGCGCGACACATCATGGCGCATTTAATGTGCTTGTCCTAGTCCATCTGGGTTAGGTATTTCCCACTACCGCAGCCACTATTCACCCTGATGCATTTTACCATTTTAGCCACTGTGGTAACCCCTTTCATATATAAAAGGAGGGCCATGGCTACCTTTAGAAAGGTCGAAACCCTGTTTAATTCCCTGCGTAGTAGCACCCTCGAGTGTCTTGCCGGGGAATTACGCTCCTTGTAACTCGAACATATACACTCAATCATAAGCACACAAGACGTAGGGTTTACGCTCCCGAGCGGCCCGAACCTGTCTAAACCCCAATTGTGCTTGAGTTGGTGTTGCTCTACATAGATCCCCACAGTAGAACCGCAAAGGGGCACGATTGTCCCATAGATGGTCATACCCCGACATCTTTGGCGTGCTAGGTAGGGGATTGCATAGGTGAACCTTCATCAACTTTTGTGTGTCAACATCATCATCGTTAACTTCATCGATGCCCATGGCACCCAAGAAGGCCAAGGGCGCCTTAGCGACCGCTCCATCTGTGTCCAAGTTGACCTCGCAGGCGGCGACTGGTGACGGCGGCGGCGGTGTGCACCGCACACACCCGCCGGTGAGCATAGGCACCACACTTATACGAGCCGCGACCCGGACCCCGCTGACGTGACGTCCAACAGGACGCTGGCAGCGGTCGGGGACAATGAAACATCGACGGCCGCGATTACAGCCGCGGCATCGGCAGCGGCAATGGCGATGGCGGGGCATCCACCCCGTCCTTCACAAGACAACCGCAACGGACGCTTGCGGGAGGGCAATGACCTCAGGCGATGTGCAGACAAGACCCCTATGCGTCACTCACAGGACGTGCAGGGCCAAGCCCATCGCCAACCTCCTAGCGACAACCAATGGCACGTGTCAGGGCGGGGCAGCGCTCTTCCTGATTCCATCAGGAGCGGGAGTGCCACCCACGTTGCGCATCGTACCATGCCGAAGACCACAGAGGATGCCCTAGCGCAGGCCCAGCTGGTGCTGAACTTCCCACCCACACCAGAGAAGATGGAGGAATGGAGGGCCACCATTCAGAGCCTACTGAGTTTCGCCAACCGCGATAAGCCGGACGAGGCAGGGCCCTCACAAGCGCGGCCCACTTCAAGGCATGAAGCTGGCGGTGCAGCCACGGTGCAATTGCCTCCAGAACAATAGCAGCAGTCATCCCGCCGGACCGAGGCGCAAGACGAAATGTCTTACATGTCCTCGGACCCACGGAAAAAGCAAGATCAGCGCCGGATCCTGAAGGACCGACGAAAGGAGGATGCCCGCACTACCATTGAGAGGCGCAGAGAAGCTCTTCACCAGTTGAACGATCGTGTCGGGTCTTACATCGATGACCCTGCGTGTGGGACTCCCGACAGCCTACCTTACAAGATGTGTTGTCCGGGGTACACCCATGAGCTGCGGCAAGTCCGGTGCCCCTCTACCAAGACGTTCAAACCTGATCTGCCAGACAAAATATGACGGCAATATTAGACCCTCAGAGTTCCTTGGCATTTACACCATTGTTGTACAAGCCATCGGGGGACGAGACGAAAAGGTGTTCGCCAACTACTTCCCCTTGGCGCTCAAGCCCAATGTGAGGGGTTGGCTGACGAACTTGCCGGAGGGCTCTTTCTCTTCTTGGGTGGATCTGTGCAACCAGTTCGTTGGTGCATACCATGGGGGCCACAAGCTCCCGGGGCAGCCCAGGGATTTGCATGTGATCCCCCAGAAGGACGACGAGTCCCTCCGCAAGTATATTCAGAGGTTTAGCCATGTGCAACACAACATCTTCGATATACATCCTGCCGCAGTGATTGCCGCATTACACATGAATGTGCATAACAGACGGATGTGAGAGGAGATGAGCATCAACAAGGTGCGCGATGTCGCCGAGCTCTATGCTCTGGCTGACAAGTGCGTGCCCACTGAGGAAGGGAGAAGACTCCCTGGTGAGGATGCTGGCGCGGAGGCCGACTCCGACGATGAGGATGCATCCAACCCAAAAAGAAAGGCCGAAAGCACAACCGCAAGCGTAAGGGGAAGACATTCATGACTTTTGAAGGCTCCGTTGATATGTCAATTTTGCATCATTCTTTTATATTAATCTTTATTGCATTATGGGCTGTTATTACACATTATGGTACAATACTTATGCCTTTTCTCTCTTATTTTACAAGGTTTACATGAAGAGGGAGAATGCCGGCAGCTGGAATTCTAGACTGGAAAAAGGAGCAAATCTGAGATACCTATTCTGCACAACTCCAAAAGTCCTGAAAATCTACGGAGAATTATTTTGGAATATATAAAAAATATTGGGGAAAGAAATACCAGAGGGGACCCACCAGGGAGTCACAAGGTAGGAGGGCGCGCCCTACCCCCCTGGGCGCGCCCCTGTGGCTTGTGGGCCCCCTGGCAGGCCTCCGGTGCCCATCTTCTGCTATATGGAGGGTTTTGACCTGGAAAAAATCAGAATGGAGCTTTCGGGACGAAACACCGCCGTCTCAAGGCGGAACTTGGACAGTACCAATCTAGGGCTCCGGTGGAGCTGTTCTGCAGGGGAAATTTCCCTCCCGGAGGGGGAAATCGAAGCCATCGTCATCACCAACGATCCTCTCATCGAGAGTGGGTCAATCTCCATCAACATCTTCACCAGCACCATCTCCTCTCAAACCCTAGTTCATCTCTTGTATTCGATCTTTGTCTCAAAACCTCAGATTGGTACCTATAGGTTGCTAGTAGTGTTGATTAATCCTTGTAGTTGATGCTAGTTGGTTTACTTGGTGGAAGATCATATGTTCAGATCCTTAATGATAATTAATACTCCTCTGATTATGAACATGAATATGCTTTGTGAGTAGTTACGTTTGTTCCTGAGGACATGGGATAAGTCTTGTTATAAGTAATCATGTGAATTTGGTATTCGTTCGATATTTTGGTGAGATGTATGTTGTCTCTCCTCTAGTGGTGTTATGTGAATGTCGACTACATGACACTTCACCACTATTTGGGCCTAGAGGAAGGCATTGGGAAGTAATAGGTAGATGATGGGTTGCTAGAGTGACAGAAGCTTAAACCCTAGTTTATGCGTTGCTTCGTAAGGGGCTGATTTGGATCCATATGTTTCATGCTATTGTTAGATTTATCTTAATTCTTCTTTCATAGTTGTAGATGCTTGCGAGGGAGGTTAATCATAAGTGGGAGGCTTGTCCAAGTAAGGGCAGCACCCAAGCACCGGTCCACCCACATATCAAATTATCAAAGTAACGAACGCGAATCATATGAGCATGATGAAAACTAGCTTGACAGAAATTCCCATGTGTCCTCGGGAGCGCTTTGCTTTATATAAGAGTTTGTCCAGGCTTGTCCTTTGCT
The DNA here is from genome assembly GCA_039707655.1 of Elymus sibiricus. Taxonomy (NCBI): domain Eukaryota; kingdom Viridiplantae; phylum Streptophyta; class Magnoliopsida; order Poales; family Poaceae; genus Elymus; species Elymus sibiricus. The sequence continues at coordinate 180,153,879 of CM077673.1, read as the reverse complement.
ACAAAAAGGATTGGGCCACCTTGCTGCACCTTTGTTACATTTGTTACTTGCTATCCATTACGAATTATCCTATCACAAAACTATCTGTTACCGATAATTTCAGTGCTTTCAGAGAATACCTTTCTGAAAACCGCTTGTCATTTCCTTCTGCTCCTCGTTGGGTTCGACACTCTTACTTATCGAAAGAACTACGATAGACCCCCTATACTTGTGGGTCATCAAGACTCTTTTCTGGCGCCATTGCCGGGGAGTGAAGCGCCTTTGGTGAGTGGAACTTGGTAAGGAAAAAATTATATAGTGTGCTGAAATTTACTGTCACTTGTTACTATGGAAAATAATCCTTTGAGGGGTTTGTTCGGGGTATCTTCACCTCGACCGGAAGCACAAAGAGATGCTCCTCAACCTACTGCACCTACTGAAAATATTTATTATGAAATTCCTTCGGGTATGATAGAGAAACTGCTAGCTAATCCTTATGCAGGAGATGGAACACTACATCCTGATTTGCATCTAATCTATGTGGATGAAGTTTGTGGATTATTTAAGCTTGCAGGTTTGCCCGAGGATGATGTCAAGAAGAAGGTCTTTCCTTTATCTTTGAAGGAGAAGGCATTGACATGGCATAGGCTATGTGATGATATTGGATCATGGAACTACAACCGATTGAAATTGGAATTTCATCAGAAGTTTTATCCTATGCATCTGGTTCATCGTGATTGGAATTATATTTATAATTTTTGGCCTCATGAAGGAGAAAGAATCGCTCAAGCTTGGGGGAGGCTTAAGTCAATGTTATATTCATGCCCCAATCATGAGCTCCCGAGAGAAATTATTATTCAGAATTTTTATGCTCGGCTTTCTCGTAATGATCAATCCATGCTCGATACTTCTTGTGCTGGTTCCTTTATGAAGAAAGATATTGAATTCAAATGGGACTTATTGGAAAGAATTAAACGCAACTCTGAAGATTGGGAACTCGACGAAGGTAAGGAGTTAGGTATAAATCTTAAGTTCGATTGTGTTAAATCCTTTATAGACACCGATGCTTTTCGTGTTTTTAGCACTAAATATGGACTTGACTCTGAGATAGTAGCTTCTTTCTGTGAATCTTTTGCTACTCATGTTGATCTCCCTAAGGAGAAGTGGTTTAAATATCATCCTCCCATTGAAGTGAAAGTAGTTGAACCTATTAAAGTTGAAGAAGAAACTATTATTTATAATGCTGATCCTGTCATTCCTACTGCTTATATTGAGAAACCGTCCTTCCCTGTTATAATAAAGGAACATGCTAAAGCTTCAACTGTGGTTCGTAAGAGTTGTACTAGAACACCTACGCCCCCTGAACAAATTAAAGTTGAACCTAGTATTGCTATGGTTAAAGATCTCTTGGTTGATAATATTGATGGGCATGTTATTCATTTCTGTGATGAAGCTGCTAGAATTGCTAGACCTGATACTAAAGGTAAACATAGACCTATTGTTGGCATGCCTGTTGTTTCTGTTAAAATAGGAGATCATTGTTATCATGGCTTATGTGATGTGGGTGCTAGTGTGAGTGCAATTCCCTTTACCTTATACCAAGAAATTATGAATGATATTGCACCAGCTGAATTATAGGGAATTGATGTTACCATTAAGCTTGGTAATAGAGATACTATTGCACCAATTGGGATTGTTAGAGATGTTGAAGTCTTGTGTGGGAAAATAAAGTATCCTACTGATTTTCTTGTTCTTGGTTAACCACAAGATGATTTTTGTCCCATTATATTTGGTAGACCTTTCTTGAATACTGTCAATGCTAAGATAGATCGTGAGAAAGAAACTGTTACTGTAAGTTTTGGGGATGTGTCTCATGAGTTCAATTTCTCTAAATTTCGTAGACAACCCCATGACAAAGAATTGCCTAGTAAAGATGAAATTATTGGTCTTGCTTCTATTGCTGTGCCTCCTACTGATCCTTTAGAACAATATTTGCTAGACCATGAAAATGATATGCATATGAATGAAAGGAATGAAATAGATAAGATTTTCTTTGATCAGCAGCCTATTTTTAAACACAACCTGCCTGTTGAAATACTTGGGGATCCTCCTCCACCCAAGGGTGATCCCGTGTTTGAGCTTAAACAATTACCGGATACTCCGAAATATGCTTATCTTGATATATCCTGTTATTATTAGTGCTAACCTTTCAGAGCATGAAGAAAAGAGATTATTGAAAACTTTGAGGAAGCACCGTCCTGCTATTGGATATACTCTTGATGATCTTAAGGGCATTAGTCCCACTCTATGTCAGCATAAAATTAATATGGAGCCTGATGCTAAACCAGTTGTTGATCACCAACGACAGTTAAATCCTAAAATGAAAGGAGTGATAAGAAATGAAATACTAAAGCTTCTGGAGGCAGGTATAATTTATCCTATTGCTGATAGTAGATGGGTTAGTCCCGTTCATTGTGTCCCTAAAAAGGGAGGTATTACCGTTGTTCCTAACGATAAAAATGAATTGATCCCGCAAAGAATTGTTACAGGATATAGAATGGTAATTGATTTTAGGAAATTAAATAAAGCTACTAGGAAAGATCATTACCCTCTACCTTTTATTGATCAAATGCTAGAAAGACTATCCAAACATACACATTTTTGCTTTCTAGATGGTTACTCTGGTTTCTCTCAAATACCTGTGTCAAAAGAGGATCAAGAAAAAACCACTTTTACTTGTCCTTTCGGTACCTTTGCTTATAGACGTATGCCTTTTGGTTTATGCAATGCACCTGCTACCTTTCAAAGATGTATGATGGCTATATTCTCTGACTTTTGTGAAAAGATTGTTGAGGTTTTCATGGATGATTTTTCCATTTACGGAACTTCTTTTGATGATTGCTTGAGCAACCTTGATCGAGTTTTCCAGAGACGCGAAGAAACTAATCTTGTCTTGAATTGGGAAAAGTGCCACTTTATGGTTAATGAAGGTATTGTCTTGGGGCACAAAATCTCCGAAAGAGGTATTGAGGTGGATAAAGCTAAAGTTGATGCTATTAAAAAAATGCCGTGTCCTACGGATATCAGAGGTATAAGAAGTTTCCTTGGTCATGCTGGTTTCTATAGGAGGTTTATTAAAGACTTCTCTAAGATTTCTAGGCCTCTCACCAATCTTTTGCAAAAAGATGTTCTAGTCATTTTTGATGATGATTGTGTAGAAGCATTTGAAATTCTTAAGAATGCCTTGATTTCCGCACCTGTTGTTCAACCACCTGATTGGAACCTACCCTTTGAAATTATGTGTGATGCTAGTGATTATGCCGTTGGTGCTGTTCTAGGACAAAGAGTTGATAAGAAATTAAATGTTATCCATTATGCTAGTAAAACTCTAGACAGTGCTCAAAGAAACTATGCTACCACTGAAAAGGAATTTTTAGCAGTTGTGTTTGCTTGTGATAAGTTCAGACCTTATATTGTTGACTCCAAAGTAACTGTTCACACTGATCATGCTGCTATCAAATATCTTATGGAAAAGAAAGATGCTAAACCTAGACTTATTAGATGGGTTCTCCTGCTACAAGAATTTGATTTGCATATTATTGATAGAAAGGGTGCTGATAACCCCGTAGCAGATAACTTGTCTAGATTAGAGAATGTTCTTGATGACCCACTACCTATTGATGATAGCTTTCCTGATGAACAATTAGCTCTCATAAATGCTTCGCGCAATGCTCCATGGTATGCTGATTATGCTAATTACATTGTTGCTAAATTTATACCACCTAGCTTCACATACCAACAAAAGAAAAAGTTCTTCTATGATTTAAGACATTACTTTTGGGATGATCCACACCTTTATAAAGAAGGAGTAGATAGTGTTATTAGACGTTGTGTACCTGAGCATGAACAGGAACAGATCCTTCACAAGTGTCATTCTGAGGCCTACGGAGGACACCACGCCGGAGATAGAACTGCACATAAGGTACTACAATCTGGTTTTTATTGGCCTACTCTCTTCAAGGATGCTCGTAAGTTCATCTTGTCTTGTGATGAATGTCAAATAATTGGTAATATTAGTAGACGTCAGGAAATGCCTATGAATTACTCTCTTGTTATTGAACCATTTGATGTTTGGGGTTTTGATTATATGGGACCTTTTCCACAGTCTAACGGGTATACTCATATTCTAGTTGCTGTTGATTATGTTACTAAGTGGGTAGAAGCTATTCCAACTAGTAGCGCTGATCATAACACTTCTATTAAAATGCTTAAAGAAGTTATTTTCCCTAGATTTGGAGTCCCTAGATATTTAATGACTGATGGTGGTTCACACTTTATTCCTGGTGCTTTCCGTAAATTGCTTGCTAAGTATGATGTTAATCATAGAATTGCATCTCCTTATCATCCTCAGTCTAGTGGTCAAGTAGAATTGAGCAATAGAGAAATTAAATTGATCTTGCAGAAGACTGTTAATAGATCCAGAAAGAATTGGTCTAAGAAACTTGATGATGCATTATGGGCTTATAGAACTGCTTATAAAAACCCTATGGGTATGTCTCCGTATAAGATGGTTTATGGTAAAGCATGTCACTTACCTCTAGAGCTAGAACATAAAGCTTATTAGCAATTGAAGACCTCAACTATGATTTCAAACTTGCTGGTGAGAAGAGGTTATTTGACATTAGCTCACTTGATGAATGGAGAACCCAGGCCTATGAGAATGCCAAGTTGTTTAAAGAAAAAGTCAAGAGATGGCATGATAAAACGATACAAAAGCGTGAATTCAATGTAGGTGACCATGTCTTGCTATACAATTCCCGTTTAAGATTTTTTGCAGGAAAACTTCTCTCTAAATGGGAAGGGCCTTACGTTATCGAGGAAGTGTATAGTTCCTGTGCCATCAAGATCAACAACGCCGAAGGCACAAATCCGAAGGTGGTAAACGGGCAAAGAATCAAACATTATATCTCAGGTACTCCCATAAATGTTGAAACCAATATTATCAATACCATGACTCCGGAGGAGTACATTAGGGAGACCTACCATAACGTTTCAGACTCCGAAAAGGAATAGGTATGTGTTACGGTAAGCAAACCGACTCCAAAACTTTTCCAATAGCAATTTTTATCCGTTTTGGAATATTTAATAAATTAGGAAAATTTAAAGTAGTCCGAGGAGTGCACGAGGGAGTCACAAGCCAGGGGGGCGTGCCCTACCCCCCTGGGCGCGCCCTTGTGGCTTGTGGCTACCCCGTGTACTCTCCGGACTCCGTTTTCTTGTGGTATACTCCTTCGGGTCGGTAAAAATTCATTATATAATCTCCCGAAGGTTTTGACCTTCGTAACACGACAATACCTCCTGTTTTCGTTTTGAGATGTTTCTGCAGCAGATTGAGATCGACATGACGTCCCCAAGTGCTTCGAAGGACAAGTTCTTCGAGAAGGTCATCAACCCCTACCTTGCGGAGGTGCTGCGACACCCTCAAACCATTGAGATGCATGAGGGGGTGCTGCACATCCGTGATGTTGAGGGGCCAAAGAAGACCGGAAGCGTGGAGACAAGGCTCGAAGCAATGGAGCAACAAGTCTTCAAGTGCCAAGGGATGGTGGAACGAGGACTCAATGCCAATCACATGATGATCGCGGAGTTTACCCATAAGCACAAGCTGGACACCAAGGACATTCGGGAGCACATCTTCAAGCTTTACGAGAAAATCGAGCATCTCCAAGCCCAGATCTATGACCTGCAAAACCAAAACTGTGAGTATGAATACAGATTTAAGAGAATGAGTTTGGCTACAGATTTGAGGATCCCGGAGACTCGTTCATCTTTTTACGATGGTGAGCCCATGCCTTGGAAGACGGAGGATAAGCCTCCAACCTCATCAACAACTCCAACATCGCCACCTCCGAAGAAAGACAACTAAACACATGGGTATGGGCACTCCCCTTGGCTTGTGCCAAGCTTGGGGGAGGTGCCCGGTATCGTATCACCATCACATCTTTTACTTTTATCGTTTTTCATAGTTCGATCCTTTTGGTTATATCTTGATCTAGTACAATAAAGTCTTTAGTGTGATCTAGTTTTGAGTTTTTCTTTATGTTCCCCCTATGTAAGCAAGTCCGAGAGTTATATAATAAAGAGTAGTTTTGAGTTAAGGGCTTTGCATGCTTGCTATGATCTTGAGAAAAAGAAATAGAAAGAAGTATAGAATAAAAGCAAAGAGTATATATGATAATCTTATGGGGGGTGATGACTTCACATATAAGAGGTATGTCGATTGAAATTTGTTGTGAGTTGACAAACAAAGCTATTGGTCATTGTTGCAATTAAAAGGAAGTAATAAAGAAAGAGAGGTTCACATATGAATATATCATCTTGGACATCTTTTATGATTGTGAGCACTCATTAAAATATTATATGTTAAGAAGTTGATGTTGGACAAGGAAGACAACATAATGGGTTATGTTTGCTTATTTCCGAATAGAAGTTATATGGTTTTAGATCCTTTAACATGTGTCGCTTGCTTCCACCCCATATCAGCCAAAACTTCCGCACCAAGTAGAGATACTACTTGTGCATCCAAACACCTTTAACCCAGTTTTGCCATGAGAGTCCACCATACCTACCTATGGATTGAGTAAGATAGTTCAAGTAAGTTGTCATCGGTGCAAGCAATAAAAAATTGCTCTCTAAATTTGTGTTATCTATTAGTGTGAGGAAAATAAACTTTATACGAACTTGTGATATGGAAGAAATAAAAGCGACAAACTGCAAAATAAAGTTCTTTATCACAAGGGGCAATATAAAGTGACGTTCTTTTGCATTAAGGGATTGCGCATCCAACTATAAAAGCGCATGACAACCTCTGCTTCCCTCTGCGAAGGGCCTATCTGTTACCTTTACTTTCTAGTGCTTACCTTTATGAAAGAGTCGTGGTGATCTTCACCACTTCCTTTATTTCGCCTTTATCTCTTGGCAAGCGTCATGTGTTGGGGAATGATCTAGACACATATATCCACTCGGATGTGGGTGAGCATGAGTTATTTCTGTTGACATTACCCTTGAGGTAAATAGTTGGGAGGCAATACTATAAGCCCCTATCTTTCTCTGTGTCCGATTGAAGCTTTGACCTCACAGGTACCGTGTGAGTGTTAGCAATTATGATAGACTAAAAGATGATTGAGTATGTGGATTTGATTTACAAACTCTTATATTGACTCTTTCCTACGTTATGATAAATTGGAATTGCTTCAATGACTGAGATCATAGTTTGTTGGTTCTCAATAGAGTTCTTGATTCATACTTTACCTTGTGAATGAATTGTTACTTTAGCATAAGAAATTATATGTCAATATATGTTGCTGTTCTAAAGATGACCATGATGCCTTCATGTCCGTATTTTATTTTATCGACACCTCTATCTCTAAACATGTGGGCATATTTATCGATTTCGGCTTTCGCTTGAGGACAAGCGAGGTCTAAGCTTGGGGGAGTTGATATGTCCATTTTGCATCATGCTTTTATATTTATGTTTATTGCATTATGGGCTGTTATTACACATTATGGTACAATACTTATGCCTTTTCTCTCTTATTTTACAAGGTTTACATGAAGAGGGAGAATGCTGGCAGCTGGAATTCTGGACTGGAAAAGGAGAAAATCTGAGATACCTATACTGCACAACTCCAAAAGTCCTGAAAATGTACGGAGAATTATTTTGGAATATATAAAAAATATTGGGCGAAAGAAATACCAGAGGGGACCCACCAGGGAGTCACAAGCCAGGGGGGCACGCCCTACCCCCCTGGGCGCGCCCCTGTGGCTTGTGGGCCCCCTGGCAGGCCTCCGGTGCCCATCTTCTGCTATATGGAGCGTTTTGACCTGGAAAAAATCAGAAGGGAGCTTTTGGGATGAAGCGCCGCCGTCTCGAGGCGGAACTTGGACAGAACCAATCTAGGGCTTTGGCGGAGCTGTTTTGCCGGGGAAACTTCCCTCCCGGAGGGGGAAATCGAAGCCATCGTCATCACCAACAATCCTCTCATCGAGAGGGGGTCAATCTCCATCAACATCTTCACCAGCACCATCTCCTCTCAAACCCTAGTTCATCTCTTGTATTCGATCTTTGTCTCAAAACCTCAGATTGGTACCTGTGGGTTGCTAGTAGTGTTGATTACTCCTTGTAGTTGATGCTAGTTGGTTTACTTGGTGGAAGATCATATGTTCAGATCCTTAATGATAATTAATACTCCTCTGATTATGAACATGAATATGCTTTGTGAGTAGTTACGTTTGTTCCTGAGGATATGGGATAAGTCTTGTTATAAGTAATCATGTGAATTTGGTATTCGTTCGATATTTTGATGAGATGTATGTTGTCTCTCCTCTAGTGGTGTTATGTGAACGTCGACTACATGACACTTCACCACTATTTGGGCCTAGAGGAAGGCATTGGGAAGTAATAAGTAGATGATGGGTTGCTAGAGGGACAGAAGCTTAAACCCTAGTTTATGTGTTGCTTCGTAAGGGGCTGATTTGGATCCATATGTTTCATGCTATGGTTAGATTTATCTTAATTCTTCTTTCGTAGTTGCGGATGCTTGCGAGGGAGATTAATCATAAGTGGGAGGCTTGTCCAAGTAAGGGAAGCACCCAAGCACCGGTCCACCCACATATCAAATTATCAAAGTAACGAACGCAAATCATATGAGCATGATGAAAACTAGCTTGACAGAAATTCCCATGTGTCCTCGGGAGCGCTTTGCTTTATATAAGAGTTTGTCCAGGCTTGTCCTTTGCTACAAAAAGGATTGGGCCACCTTGCTGCACCTTTGTTACATTTGTTACTTGCTACCCGTTATGAATTATCCTATCACAAAATTATCTGTTACCGATAATTTCAGTGCTTGCAGAGAATACCTTACTGAAAACCGCTTGTCATTTCCTTCTGCTCCTTGTTGGGTTCGACACTCTTACTTATCGAAAGGACTACGATAGATCCCCTATACTTGTGGGTCATCATCCGTCAACTCCAAGCCCCCCAAGAAACGCAAGATAGAGGGCTCCGGCAAGGAGGCTGCCGCGTGCACCGGTGATGATGAAGCCGCGGCCGGCGACAAGCATAACGGACAATACTGCAAGATCCATCGCACCAAGGGCCATGACATCAGCGACTGTCGCCAAGTCGAGCACCTCGCTGAAAAGCAAAAGCAACAATACGAGAAGCGCGACAAGGAGAAAGGTCAGGATGGTGTGGGTGGTTCTGGCAAGAAGAACCGTGGCGGCCGTGGTGGTCGCCGCGGCAAGGCCAAGCAACAGAAGGAGAAACCTATAAGAGGCCGCAACAAGAAATCTGATAACGAGGACAGTGATGACCAAGATGAAGAAGGATTTGATGGCCAGGAGTTCCAGAAGGCAATAGACACCATGTGCATTGACGGAGGCACATCTTTGCACTCCTCTCACCGGCAACTCAAGCAATAGGCCTGTGAGATTCATGCGGCAGAACCGGCAGCGGAGGCACAAAAACCCCTCAAGTGGTCCAACACGCCTATCGGTTTCGATGCCGGAGATCACCCTGACCGCATTACTGTAGTCGGGTGCTTGCCGCTATTGGTTTCACGAACGGTGCGCAATCTCCAGGTCACGAAGATGATAGTTGACGGTTGTCGGTGCACTAGTACAGGGGTACCCAGTGCCCCTGACTTATGCACAGGCAGTAGAAGCAAAAACCTGGCGAATGATCAAGACAAGTCTTCAATAAGCTCAATGCGGCAGCCCAAGCCCAGACTGCAACGCGCCAAGTACATCCCCGACGCTTGCCGGGGACCAAGACATGCACACCTTCCAGAAGACCCGGCAAGCCACTCCCCGGCACGCGCGAGCCAGCCAGCCACCGCTCCACCGAATCGCTACGCCTGTCACTTATCGATGCGGTGTCGAGCCCTCAGGCGGCTAATCAGCTCTCGCTAAGCACGTGGCGACACATCAGAATGCAAGTTACGTTCGGTTGACACCCGCCCTACGGCGTGTCAAGACCATAAGCAATGACCGGCCAAGCGGTGGCAAGAGCTTGCCGGGGATGCGCCCCCGAGTGCCACCTAGGCAGGTAATCATGGCATTTTGTCCTAAATGCCAGAGTTAGGTATGATAGCTCTACTTAGCTATCTAATCGATAGATAATGACTGTTTTGCCATTATGGTAGCCCCTTGCACTATAAAAGGAGGCCCAAGGCAACCTAGCTCAAGGTTAGGAATTCGGACCCCCGAACACTTGTACTCGCGTAGCAGCTCTTTCCCCGACAGCAGTCCTTGCCGGGGTTAGGCGCTGTGCGTTCTTCGTGTTCATCCAATCAATCCACCCAAAAGCAGGAGTAGGGTTTTACGCTTAGCAGCGGCCCGAACCTGGGTAATATGCCTGTGTCCTGATCGTCGCGCCGTCTCATGCTCTCTGCTCTTCGTGCAACGTGACCCCCCTTGCCAAACCACAAGGGACCTCTGGTCCCATAGGTGATCGTGAGCATCCGTGCCCCGACATCTTTGGCGCGCCAGGTAGGGGGCGTGCATCATTTGCACGAACTCGAGTTCGTGATCGGTGAATCGATCTCCATCGCCATCTTCTTCGACAATGGCTCCCAAGAAGAAATCCGGTGCGGCCACACATCCCTCCACTTCGAAGGCTGCCTCACACGCGGCCGCCGTCCAGCCCTTCGCGACGACTGCGAGCGAGGCGGGCATCGTGGATGACGCGGTCGGCGCATGCGGTGCCCCTGTCCAGCCCTTCGCGGCCGGAGATGGAGCAGAAGGCGCCGGAGAGGAGCAACTACTGCAACAACATGGCGAGGTCGGCCCCGACGCCACGGGCGAGGGAAACATCCGTTCATCACCACCCTGCCGCGCGGATGGCCAGGGCCGCCTCAACAGCGCCCGGTCCGGTGCGAGCCGTGACCCTCCGGCCGCACCCGTCGCCAGCGATATTGTTGGGCGTGCACCTCGTGCAGAGCGGGACGGGGCGCCAACGGAGGCGCAGCCCCGCAGGATCGGCCCACTAACCACTGGAAAGCTCCAGCGAGTGGTGCACGACATCAAGGACGCGGTGACGCTTCTCTTGGCCCTACCAAGAATCGAGCGACATCATGGTCCGCCTCTTTCGCCATGCCGAGCACCGCAGAGGAGGCCATGGCGCGAGTCCAGATGCTGCTCAACTTCAAGCCAGCGGCCGATAAGATGGACGAATGGAGAGCCCCATTCAGAGTTTGATTTCCTTCGTTGAAGCCAACAAGACCTAGCATGCAGAGCCATCGCGACGTACGCGAACAGCAGCAGCGGCCCGGGGCGGCGAGCGCGTCGAAGGGGCCACCCCAATGGTGCAGTCCCCTCCACGACAACAGGCCCAGAGGCAGCCGCAGCAAGCTTCGCATGCTGATGAGCACGACGAGGCATCCATAGACTTGTCTGGCCCGCGCAACCGCCAGGATCAACGGCGTGTCCTTGAACACCGATGAAAAGAAGACGCGCGCATCACCATCGAGCGACGCCGGGAAGCGCACCGTCAATCTGACAAGCGCAATGGTCCAGACGTCGGTGACTCCACGCCCAGGGCTGGCGGGTACCTTCCTTACAAGGTTGGTTGCCCTGCCTTCACTAGCGATCTGCGATGGGTCCGCTGGCCGTCGACCCGAGCTTTCAAGCCTGAGCTACCTGAGAAATATGACGGGAAGCTGAACCCTGCGGAGTTCTTGGGCATATACACGATAGCTGTTCATGTTGCGGGAGGAAGAGATGAAAAAGTGCTCGCCAACTATTTCCCTTTGGCACTCAAGCCAAATGTGAGATCATGGCTGATGCACCTACCGGAGAATTCCATTTCGTCTTCGGCTGGTCTATGCAACGAGTTCATTGGCGCCTTCACCAGCGGTCGTCAAGAACCAGGCCAGCCCAGCAATCTCCAAGTCCTCCTACAAAAGGAGGGAGAAACCTTGAGAAAGCATATCCAGAGATTCAGCCGAGTGCACCGCAACATCCCAGAGATCCATCCCGCAGCGGTGATTGCCGCGTTCCACTCGAACATGCGCAACAAGAGGAGGCGAGCCAAGATGAATGTAAAGCTCCCCAAGACTGTTAATGAGCTTTACACCTTGGCGGATAAGTGTGCTCGAGCTGAAGAAGGAAGGTGACTTCCCGGGGAGGAGGCGGGCATCGAAGTGGACTTTGATGATGATGGCGACACGCCCGACCCAAAGGGAAGGAGCGGGAAGCGCAACAAGAAGCGTAAGGGAAAAGCAGTATTGGCTGTCGGGAGCTCCGGAGACCTCAGTGCAGGCAAGAAGGCAAAAGCCGAAACCCCCGGAAAGGGAGCTGCAGCGTGCGTTGATTGCCGGGAGGCTGCTACCGCTGATAAAACCGAGAAGTCCGACGGGCCGTACTGCAAAATTCACCGCACAAAGGGCCATGATCTCCAAGAATGCCGACAGGTCGAGCAACTTGTTGAGAAACAGAGGGCCGAGTACGAGAAGCGCGACAAAGAAAAAGGCCAGGACGGCACTGCTGGGAAGGGCCATGGCGGCAGAGGAGGTTGCTGTTGCAAAACCCCGCAGCAAAAGGAAAAACCCGTCAGAGGCCGAGAGAAGAAGGAAACTGACGATATGAGTGAAGATGGGGATGATGTTGAGGATTCCAGCAATAGGGAGTTTCAGAAAGCAACAGAAGCCATGTGCGTTGACGGGGGTGCATCTTTGCATTCCTCACGCCGCCAGCTCAAGCAGTGGGCACGCGAGCTCAATGCTATGGAACCTACTGCAGAATCTAGGAAGCCACTCAGATGGTCCCGCACGCCTATCATCTTTGACGAAGAGGATCATCCTGACCGTACTACTACGTTCGGATGCTTGCCATTGTTGGTTTCCCCGACAATCCGCAACCTCAAGGTGTTTAAGATGTTAGTTGACGGCGGGGCCAGATTGAACTTGATCTCCTCTAGAGTGGCTGAGAAACTACAGATCCTTGATGAAGAGCTCGAAGCTACGGGTACATTCCAAGGAATCAACCCCGGCAGGAGCCGACCCAAGGGAAAGATCACCCTGCTTGTGACATTTGGCAGGGAGTTGAACTTCCGGATAGAGAGGATAGTGTTCGACGTCGCCAAAATCCCGCTGCCTTACAACGGGATCCTTGGTCGCCCAACTCTGGCAAAGTTCATGGCAGCATCCCACTATGCCTACAATACCTTAAAGATGCCAGGGCCCATTGGGGCCATTTCCATTCCATCCGACAAGAAGAACGAAGTTATCTGCGTGGACCAGATGTATCGTGATGCGGTAGCACCTGAAGCCACAGAGATCCCAGCTCCTGCCAAGGACACAGGGAAAATGAAGAAGGCTGGCAAGAACACCGGTAAGGACTCTGGGAAGCGTGCCTCTTCGGAGTGCACTGCACCCGACGATGATGTGCCAGAGAGTTCCGCTAGCAAGAAGACCAGGGTCGCCTATCCTGAGACGAAGAAAGTCCCGGCAAGGGAGGATGGCACTGGTGGTACCTTCACCATTAGTGCTACCCTTACTGACAAATAGGAAAGCACGCTCGTTACCTTCCAGCGGGAGAATGTCAACGTGTTTGCCTGGCAACCATCTGACATCCCCGGTGTTCCCAGGGAGGTAATTGAGCACCACCTTCCTGTCTGTCCTCATGCCCGACCCATCAAGCAAAAGGTTAGGAAACATGCCTTAGAGCGGCAGCAGTTCATTCCCGAGGAAATCAAGAAGCTTGAAGCAGCTGGTTTTGTCAGAGGGGTACTGCATCCAACTTGGCTAGCAAACCCGGTGGTGGTACGAAAGGCAAATGGGAAATGGAGGCTTTGCATAGACTTCACTGACTTGAACAAGGCTTCCCCGAAGGACCCTTTCCCCTTGCCGCGCATAGATCAAATTGTTGATTCCACCTCCGGATGTGACTTCCTCTCCTTTTTGGATGCCTACTCCGGCTACCACCAGATATTTATGACCAAGGAAGATGAGGAGAAGACCTCATTCATAACTCCCTGTGGCACGTACTGCTTTGTGTGTATGCCCTTCGGGATAAAGAGTGCTGGTTCGACCTTCGCCAGGGCTGTTCAAATTGGTTTTGGACCTCAGCTGCATAGAAATGTGGAAGCCTACATGGATGACATCGTGGTCAAGACCAAGGATGAAGCCACTCTCATACAAGATCTGGAGGAAACTTTCGCAAACTTGCGCAAGATCAACCTGAAGCTCAACCCTGAAAGATGTGTGTTCGGTGTCCCATCCAGCAAGCTGCTTGGGTTCTTCGTATCTCAGCGAGGAATAGAAGCCAATCCCGACAAAATCAAGGCGATTGAATAGATACAGGCACCCAAGACCATCAAACATATCAGACGCCTGACCGGATGTGTTGCCGCGCTGAGTAGGTTCATCTCCAAGTCCACTGAGCGTGCCTTGCCATTCTTCAAAATCTTGAAGAAGGCTGGCCCGATGAAGTGGACCCCGGAGGCAGATGCAGCGCTGCAAGACCTGAAGAAATTCCTATCCTCTGCTCCCACCATAGTCGCTCCTAAACCGCAAGAGCCATTGCTGCTATATTTGGAAGCGACGAATCAAGTTGTTAGTGCAGCGCTGGTGGCGCAGCGGAGAGTGGACGGAGATTCAGCAGCCGATGCGGATGCTGCCGGAAGCGGGAAAGAAACATCCGCGGCAGGACTCAACACAGATCAAGGGGGATCTCAGCAAATGATTGACAGCGAATCCAAAGAAGCGGCAAAGAAGAAAATGGTGTAGCGGCCCGTGTACTTTGTCAGTTCCCTGCGACAGGGGGCTAGATTAAGGTACTCTGGAGTACAAAAGCTGATCTTCGGCCTCATCATGGCCTCGAGGAAGCTGCGCCACTACTTCCAAGCCCATGAGATAACGGTTGTCACCCGCTTCCCGCTGCAACGCATACTAAGAAACCCCGAAGCCACCGGCAGGATAGTTGAGTGGGCATTGGAATTGTCAAGTTTCGGATTAAAGTATCAGAGCACTGCCACCATTCAAAGCAGGGCATTGGCGGAGTTTATTACAGAATGGACACCCACGCCCGATGATGAAGCTTCAGATGCAATCCTCCCCAGCAAAGAGGCACCCAAGGATTGGATCATGTACTTGGATGGTGCTTTCTCATGCCAGGGCGCTGGAGCAGGCGTTCTCCTCATCGCCCCTACCGGAGAGCACCTCCAGTACGTCGTCCAGATGCACTTTCCCCGGGAGGAAGCCACCAACAATACCGCTGAGTACGAGGGGCTCCTTGCCGGACTCAGAATCGCGATGGAGTTGGGAATAAGGAGGTTGATCGTCCGAGGAGATTATCAGCTTGTGATAAAGCAAGTCAACAAGGATTACCAGAGCCCGCTGATGGAAGCATACATGGAAGAAGTGAGGAAATTGGATGTCGGCGTACGACACCAATGGGATCGCGTGGATCCCTTTACGGTTCGGCAGGGAGAAAGGATTGCACAAAGAGCAGATCCAACGATCAACACGAGGGATTTTTACCCAGGTTCGGGCCGTTGAGAAGCGTAAAACCCTACTCCTGCTTTAGTTGCATTAGATGTGTTCGAACTCTAGCCCAGGAGCGCTTGCAATGAATAGTACGTTCGAGCAGCAGCTACGCATGCAGAATGGGCCAGAAGGTCCTCTCCCCTGTAGCTACGCCTTGGGCCTCCTTTTATACGTTCGAAGGGGTCACCAACAGTGGCGAAGTACAAGAGGTGTAAAGTTGCTACAGTCTTATCATACCTAATACTGACGCCTTAGGACAAATGCATTAAATGCTCCGTTTAGGTGTCCCTTAGCTTCTTGGGGACGGAAAAAGGGGCCGTCCCAATAGCACCGCTTAAGCCCATCCGCCGCTAGCGCCTGACACATACCCAGGAGGACAACAACTAATGGACAAGCTGGTCGCTGCGCTGGAGTGGTGACAGGGTGGCGAGGTCTTGCCGGGTGCGAGTCTTGCCGGGTCGTTGCTAGCCACCCTGGCAAGATCTTACCGGGTCCCCAGCCTTTGATCTTCTGTCTTCTGATCATCGGCTTGAATGCTTTCTTGATATTCTTGTACTTGCTCCCAGTTGTCCCCCGGCAAGCATCTTGTCGGGAGCCCAACATCGGGTCTTCTCGGTGACCTGCCTGGAGGTCTTCTCCCAGGAAGGCTCGCTTCCCGGAAATTCCATCCCGATCTTGCCGGCCTCTGAGCTTGCCGGTGATGCGTAGGCCTGTTCCCGGCAAGTAATCCTTGCCGGAAACCTAGGTCCTAGGTGTGTCCTATAATTGGATTTCTTCTCTGCCATGCCCTTCCCGCCTGGAGGCTGCAACTTGCCGGTGCGTGTCCAGGGGTAGTGAACACCCCCTGTTCATTACACCGACATTGGAGGAGCATTTTGATGGTCTGCAAATGGAGCATGTGCCACGGGAGGAAAACTGCATTGCTGACCATCTATCAAAGTGCGCTGCAAAGAAACTTCCTGCGGAACCAGGAACCTTTGTTCTCCGCCTCACTCAACCATCAGTATCCCCATCAGCGATGTCCAAGAAGAGAAGAAAGCTAAACTCGGGCAAGCATTTCCCGACAGGGCTTCCCGAAGCCGCTGGTAGAGAAGCTGCCGGGGGAAATCCCGCTCCGGTGGACGAGCAGTTCCCTCCCGCAGGACCTCAGGGTCTAGCGGTTGAGACAAGCGCTCCCGGAGACGAAGAGATGCCTTTAGTCCTTGTTGTCGAGCCACAGGCCCCAACCTGGGCGCAGCATATAGTCCATTTCCTTCAAACAGGAGAACTCCCCGAAGAGCAAGAGGAAGCCGAAAGAGTAGCCCGTCGGTCAAGTATGTACCAGTTTGTCGATGACACCCTGTACAGAAGACGACCGAACGGTGTGAAATTGAGGTGTATCTGCCGGGAGGATGGACTAAGGCTGTTGGCGGAGATTCACGGAGGAGTATGTGGTTCCCACATTGGATCAAGGGCCCTTGCCGGGAAAGCTTTCCGACGGGGTTTCTATTGGCCCACTGCCCTCCATGACGCTACTAAACTGGTCACCAAATGTGAAGCCTGCCAGTTCCATTCCAAAAACATCCATCAACCAGCACAAGCCCTGCAAACAATCCCTCTATCATGGCCATTCTCGGTCTGGGGGCTCGATATCTTGAGCCCCTTCCCCCGTGCTGTCGGGGGCTTTGAGTTCTTGTTCGTGGCAACCGACAAGTTCACAAAGTGGCCTGAGGTGGAACCAGTGAGAAAAGGTGACCGCACAGGCAGCTATCAAGTTCATGAAAGGACTGGTGTGCCGCTTTGGAGTGCCTAACAGAGTGATCACCGACAACGGCACCCAGTTCACGGTCCGCGCCTTCATGCAATATATCCAAAGCCTTGGAAGCAAGGTCTCCTTCGCCTCTGTTGCTCACCCTAGAAGCAACGGGCAAGTCGAGAGGATGAATGCTGAAGTGCTGTGAGGACTCAAGACAAGGACTTTTGATAATCTGTGGAAGAGCGGCAGGCGTTGGATAGATGAGCTGTCGGTGGTTCTTTGGTCCCTCAGGACGACACCAAATCGAGCTACCGGCCAGACGCCCTTCTCCCTAGTGTACGGGGCGGAAGCAGTGCTCCCCACAGAACTCATATACGGGTCACCTTGAGTGCTTGCCTACGATGAAGTAGAGCAGCAATTGCTGCGGCATGACGATGCCACGCTCCTCGAGGAAGACTGTCTCCGGGCTGCTGTGCGTGCAGCATGCTACCAGCAAGCTCTGCGCCGCTACCATAGCCGCAGGGTTCACGCCCGGAGCCTTGAGGAAGGCGACCTTGCCCTTCGGCGTGTTCAGTCCGCCAAGGGTACAAACAAGTTGACGCCGAAGCGGGAAGGCCCTTACCGGGTAGTACGAGTCACCAGACCTGGCGCAGTCCGTCCAGAGATCAAAGATGGCACCAAGGTGCAGAACTCATGGAACATTGAGCATCTTCGTAAGTTCTACCCGTAAGGCGCGGCTGCCGGGCTCAGTCCCCGGCAACCACCTTTTGTACAAGCCTTGCCGATGTTGCATGTAACCCTTTGTACAAAGCCAGGCGCAGACCCTGTGCAACAATAATAAAGCTAGGCATTGCATCATATCATCATCCTTACATGCTCATTACGCATTTTTTATGACTGCAATGTTAGCGTTTTTAAGTTATAAAGATTTGCTAGAATACTTGATGAAACCATAACCTTTGTTACTGTTCTCACCCTACAAGTTTTACCATCGAGAAAACAGGGAAGGGGAACAAAGAAACAAGGATGGCGGCCCATCACGCTCAAAAAGAAGATACTGCTTGGAAAAGATACATATATCGCATATTTCCAGTTCAGTACTTCTCGATTTCTCAAGGAAACCCTTAGTATCTTCCTTACTGCGGGTTGTGGAGTCATCCACGTGGTGAAAACCCTTGTCGGGACGAGCCGTCCCCCTGTCTCTATTTATAAGGGTGGCAGCGCCGATACCGACAAGGAGCTCTACCGGGGAACAACGCCAACCTGTTGCCGCGGGCTCGTTCACCCACTTTGGCACTCGTGGTTTGAATGATGACCCGACAAGTAGCTCCGTGCAGCAAAGACAAAACATACTAATGTAGTATAAATAAGGAAAGGAAAGGGATAGTACTTGCGAAAGAAAGACAACACTTTATTCTCATTCATTTTCGATACAAAATGGGTAGAGATTACATTATGATTAATTAAAACTTGGCAAGCGCCTACATCTTTTTACGTAAAAAACTATAAGTGCCTCGTAATCCCATTCTTGTCCCTCTCCTCTTAGGGATTAGGTAGAGAAGGAATAGAGGGCAAAAGGAGCGCCTGTCGGGATTCGATGCTTCCTAGCCAGGACGAGAGGGACGTGACCGGCGAGCCGAAGGGCCCTACCCCCAGGCAGGACGGACGAAGCCGACGGAGCGGACAAGACCGACAAGGGGAAAGAAGGCAGAGGGCAGGTGCAGATGGTGGCGCTGCTGGGACCCAGCTGGTGATGATGGTGCTGCCGGGGAACGTGGCGCGTTGGAGACCTCATCGGTGCTCCTGATGTGTCGTAGATCCCCGACCACCATCGTCTTCCTCATCGCCAGCGCTCGAGGAGACGCCCCCGCCATCGCCCAAGCTCCAGGCGTGGTGACCCGGGGACCCCACAGAGAGCATGGTCGTCCCCGGTGGCCAAAGCCGGGGAATTCCATCCCCCGCCTTAGAAGAGCATGTGAAGATGAAGAGCTCCCTCCCGTATGCTCCATATGAAGTGCTGTGGGAGGAGAGCTTCACCGCGATAAATGACGACGCGCGGATGAAACCACACGCACGCCCGTGGTGGCCGTGTGGGCATTTCTCCACCACCTTGAAGAAAGAATGCAAGAACCGTGGACCGCCGCGACGCTGCACCTCCAACATTGATCCCGGCGCGATGTCAACTGCATGGAGCTCCATCAAGACTAAAGAAGCGGGCAGTGTGGCGGCTGGCGTACCACCGCGGCCGTCCTCGATACGGCCACCACGCTGCCCACTCCCCCATCCGAGGCTTCCCCGACCAGCCTTAAGTTCAGAACCATCTGTCCATGACAGGAACTGAGCAGGGGTTCGGAAGGAAGGCTCCACAAACACGCTCGTTCGGCCCCTCCCCCTGAGCATCGGGAGAGTGAGCACAGCTCAAGCCAAGATAGCAAAAGGGCGAGCTTTGTGGGTTTGCAACTCAAGGAGGAAGAAAGGATGGATGAGCATCGCCCCCACGACCCCCAATTTATAGGGGAGGGCGCGGGGGCTGGCTCTCCTCCACTCCAAGGGTCGCCGCCCATCTCCACCAATTCCTTCGCCCACGATCACGGGCGAACAGGTAACCACCCCATTGCTCCAATCGATGGCGCTGCGGTTTCTGCCACGATCAGGACTTTAAGTCACGCGCACCCGTCGCTAACTCCCCACTATGCATGCGACGCGCGTGGCGGAAATGACCTGAGGTGGTGGGTCAGTGCTGACCAATAAATTGGCAGTTACTCCCTCACATTGCGCGCATGTGCATGAAACTTGGGCCTGACCCAACGGCACTTGGCGAGCACGTGTGGGCCAGTCCCGGGGGCTCCCGTCGGTGCACTAGTACAGGGGTACCCAGTGCCCCTGACTTATGCACATGCAGTAGAAGCAAAAACCCGACGAATGATCAAGACAAGTCTTCAACAAGCTCAACGCGGCAGCCCAAGCCCAGACTCCAACGCGCCAAGTACGTCCCCGACGCTTGCCGGGGACCAAGACATGCACACCTTCCAGAAGACTCGGCAAGCCACTCCCCGGCAGGCGTGAGCCAGCCAGCCACCGCTCCACCGCATCGCTACGCCTGTCACTTATCGATGCGGTGTCGAGCCCTTAGGCGGCTAATCAGCTCTCGCTAAGCATGTGGCGGCACATCGGAATGCAAGTTACGTTCGGTTGACACCCGCCCTGCAGCGTGTCAAGACCATAAGCAACGACTGGCCAAGCGGTGGCAAGTGCTTGCCGGGGATGCGCCCCCGAGTGCCACCTAGGCAGGTAATCATGGCATTTTGTCCTAAATGCCAGAGTTAGGTATGATAGCTCTACTTAGCTATCTAATCGATAGATAATGACTGTTTTGCCATTGTGGTAGCCCCTTGCACTATAAAAGGAGGCCCAAGGCAACCTAGGTCAAGGTTAGGAATTCAGACCCCCGAACACTTGTACTCGCGTAGCGGCTCCTTCCCCGACAGCAGTCCTTGCCTGGGTTAGGCGCTGTGCGTTCTTCGTGTTCCTCCAATCAATCCACCCAAAAACAGGAGTAGGGTTTTACGCTTAGCAGCGACCCGAACCTGGGTAAAATGCCTGTGTCCTGATCGTTGCACCATCTCATACTCTCCGCTCTTCGTGCAACATGACCCCCCTTGCCGAACCACAAGGGACCTCTGGTCCCATAGGTGATCGTGAGCATCCGTGCCCTGACAACGGTGGGACCAACTTGAACATGATCTCGCCATACGTGATCAAGAGGCTACAGATCCCAGACATGGATCTCAAGCCTACGGGGACATTCCAGGAGATTAACCCTGGGAGGAGCCAACCGAAAGGAAAGATCACCCTGCCGGTGATGTTCGGCAGCAAGCTCAACTTCAGGATAAAGAAAATCACCTTTAATGTTGCCAAAATCTCGTTGTCGTCCAATGGAATCCTGGGCAGCCCAGCATTGGCAAAATTCATGGCGGCGTCCCACTACGCCTACAACACTCTGAAGATGCTAGGATCGATGGTTGTCATCATAGTCCACGCAGATAAGAAAAGCGGAGTCTTGTGCGCCGACAAACTCTTCCGGGAGGTAGTTGCAGCATACGCCAACAAGGCGCTTGCTCCTGCCGGTGAAGCACCCGAGGGGAAGAAGAATAAGAGTTCCGACAAGACCTCTGGCAAGGACACCAGGAAGCATGCGGCAGAGTGCAGCACGCCCATAGAGGAACTGCCGGAGAGCTCCACAGCCATGAGCAAGAAAAACAAAGTGACCGTTCCCAATACAAAGCAAGTGGCCATGCGGGAGGACGACAAGGGAGGTACTTTCACCATAA
This sequence comes from Elymus sibiricus, assembly GCA_039707655.1. NCBI lineage: Eukaryota > Viridiplantae > Streptophyta > Magnoliopsida > Poales > Poaceae > Elymus > Elymus sibiricus. Next base: position 180,132,286 of record CM077673.1, on the reverse strand, counting down.
GTGCCACCCTTGATAGCAAATAGGATAGCGTGCTCGTCTCCTTCGTATGAGCGAATGTCGACGTGTTTGCATGGCAACCGTGTGATATCCTCGGTGTTCCTAGGGAGGTGATCGAGCACCACTTAGCCGTCTGTCACCACACATGTCCCGTCCAGCAGAAGGTCAGGAAACAAGCTCTGGAGCGGCAAGAGTTCATTGCCGATGAAATCAAGAAACTAGAAACGGCAGGCCTGATCAGAGGAGTGATCCACCTGACCTGGTTGGGAAACCCTGTGGTAGTGCGCAAGGCGAATGGGAAATGGCGGCTTTGCATTGATTTCACTGGTATCAATAGGGCTTGTCCGAAAGATTCTTTTCCCTTGCCGCACATCGATCAAATAGTGGACTCCACAGCCGACTGCGATTTTCTTTCCTTCCTTGATGCCTACTCTAGATATCATCAGATCTTTTGTGGCCAAGGAGGATGAAGAGAAAACCGCATTCATTACCCTGTATGGCACGTACTGCTTCAAGTGTATGCCCTTTGGGGTGAAAAGTGCTGGTTCAACATTTGCAAGAGTTGTCCAGAGTGGTTTTGAACCCCGGCAGCACAGAAATGCAGAGGCGTATATGGACGATATAGTGTTCAAGACCAAGGATAAGGCAACACTGATTCAAGACTTAGAGGAAACATTTTAAAATTTGTGCAAGATCAACTTGAAGCTCAACCCCGAGAAGTGCGTGTTTGGAGTCCTGTCCGGCAAGCTCCTCGGGTTTTTCGTGTCACAATGCGCGATTGAAGCCAACCCCGCCAAGATAGAGGCAATCAAGCAGTTCGAGGCTGATATGTCTCAAACGCATCTAATTTTCCAAACACTTTTGCTCTCGTGTTGTCCTCTAATTTGCATGATTTGAATGAAACTAACCCGGATTTACGCTGCTTTCAGCAGAACTACCTTGGTGTTATTTTTGTGCAGAAATAGAAGTTATCAGAATTGGACGAAACTTTTTGTGGATTTTTCTAGAAAATATAAGAATTTTTGGAGTGAAGAACTGCCGGAGGGGGTGGACCAGAAGGCCATCACCCAACCGGCCGCGCCCCCCTGGGGGCGCGGCCAGATGGCCCGTGGGGCCCTCATGGCCCCTCCGACCCTAATTCCAACGCTATAAATTCACATCGGAGGAGAAAAATCAGAGAGAAGATTTCATCGCATTTCACGAGACGGAGCCGCCGCCACCTCCTGTTCTTCCTCCGGAGGGCTGATCTGGAGCCTGTTTTGGGCTCCGGAGAGGGGAAATCGTCGCCGTCGTCATCACCAACCCTTCTCCATCAACACCGCCATGATGCTCACCATCGGGAGTGAGTAATTCCTTTTAGGCTTGCTGGACGATGGTGGGATTGTATGGAATTGATCATGTAATCGAGTTAAGTTTGATAGGGCTTGATCCCTAGTATCCACTATGTTTTGAGATTGATGTTACTATGACTTTGCTATGCTTAATGCTTGTCACTAGGGCCCGAGTGCCATGATTTCAGATCTGAACCTATTATATTTTCATGAATATAAGAGTTTTTTGGATCCTATCTTGCAAGTTATATGTACCTATTACATGTCATGATCCGCATACCCCATGGTGACAATAATTGGGATTCTTTCCGGTGATTGTCGTAGTTTGAGGAGTTCATGTATTCACCATTTGCTAATTCTTTGTTCCGGTTCTCTATTAAAAGGAGGCCTTAATAACCCTTAGTTTCCAATAGGACCCCGCTGCCACAGGAGGGTAGGACAAAAGATGTCATGCAAGGTCTTATCCAAGCACGTATGACTATATACGGAATACATGCCTACATTACATTGATGAATTGGAGCTAGTTCTGTGTCGCCCTAGTGTGTAACTGTTATATGATCATTTTCATCTAAATCATTATTCACCACCGATCCACGTGCCTACGCGTTACATATACTGAATCTTGCCAAGTTACTATTGCTATTGTTACTGTCACACTTGCTACAAAACTGCTACTGTCACTATTATTGTTACTTTTGCTACTACGGTTTGTCGTGCTACTAAATCTTTGTGGTAGAGATATATCCTGGGTGCGGTTGAATTGACAACTCATCTGTCAAGGACAATAAATAGTCTTTGGCTCCCCTTTTGTCGAATCAATAAATTAGGGTGAAATACTACCCGTGAAGACTGTTGCGATCCCCTACACTTGTGGGTTATCAAGACCTTTTTCTGCCGCCGTTGTCGGGGAGCATAGCTCTATTTATTGTGTTAACTGAAGGATATCCAATTGCTACTATGAGAAATCTGAAAGACGACCGAACTAAGATCGTCCCCTATCGCACGAGAGGAGGTAAGGAACTGCCATGTAGCTATGCTTTTGTTTCACCTTCTGTTTTGAATCAACTTGTTACACCACCACCTGTTGATCGTCTTGATATGTCACATGAACTTGATGATGGTACTTCTGATATTAATGATGAAACTATTGCTACATATGTTGAATGAACATGCACCAATGAATGAATTACTTGATGCTCATATTGCTAAAGCTAGAGAACTTGAGAATGCTCAAATCGAGGAAGACTTTGAATCACCTATTACCCCTCGCTCACCTAATAGATATGAATTGCCTTGTGTACCTGAAGGTTATATTATGGATGATGAGGTAGCTAGGGACATTCTTGCTTGTGAAAATAGAGATGATGTGAAGAAACTATTATGCAAACTAGAAGACAAATCTATGATGGAGAAAATGAAACGTGATCCTAAATTTGCTACTTCTCCTATATTTGTTACTGATAGGGATTATGAGTTCTCTGTAGAACCTGACTTAATTCCTATAGTAGAGTCTGATCCTTTCCATGGTTATGAAAATGAAACTGTTGTCGAACACCTTATGAAACTGAATGATATTGGTGCTCTGTTTACCAATGAAGAAAAGATTCGCTACTATTATATCCTTAGGCTTTTTCTTTTCTCGCTAAAAGGCAAGGCCAAGGAATGGTTCTTATCACTTACTCCCGGTTGCATACGTAGTCCCCAGGATATGCTTCAACACTTTTCTACAAAATATTTTCCTGCTCATAAGAAACAAGCTGCCTTATAGGAAATATTTAACTTTGCTCAAATTCAAGAAGAGAATTTCCCTCAAGCTTGGGGGAGGCCTCTCCAGTTACTATGAGCTTTGCCTAATTGTCCACTTGAGAGGAATGAAATACTTGATATTTTTTATAATGGACTAACTGATGCTTCTAGGGATTTCCTAGATAGTTGTGTTGGTTGTGTTTTCAGGGAAAGAACTATTGGACAAGCTAAAGAATTATTGAACAACATAAAGAAAAATGCCGATGATTGGACACTCCCTGAACCACCTTAAGAACCTATTCAAAAGAAGAGAGGTATTCTATTTCTTAGTCCCGAAGATATGCAAGAAGCAACAAGATCTATGAAAGAAAAAGGTATTAAAACTGAGGATGTCAAGAAATTACCACCTATTGAAGAAATACATGAACTTGATTCCCCTACACATGTAGTAAAGGTAAACTCTCTCCGTTCCCTTAATAAAAGTGATATACCTTATACTAAGACTCCTGAACAATGCTTGGATAAATTTGATAAGTACGTTGTTAAGCATGAATATTTCAACCAATATGTTAAGAATCAATTGCAACGTAATTCTATGATGATAGATTGCTTAAGTGATTTGATATTTAGAATTGCAAATGATGTGAAAGGTTTAGGCAAACATGCTTCTATGGTTCATACTCAACTAGACCAAGTCTCTAAATCACAAAATGATTTGCTTGCTGAAATGAATAATATAAATTATCATGCTATTAGAGTAGTGACTAGAGGAGGTAGAATGACCAAAGAACCTCTTTATCCTGAAGGTCACCCTAAAAGAATTGAACAAGATTCTCAGAAAGTTAATGAAGAAACACCTAGTTCATCTAAGAAGAAGAAGAAAAAGAAAAATGATAGGAACTTGCATGCCTCTAGTGAACCTGTTATAGAAAAACCTATTGAGAAAAACAATGAAGGTTTCGTTTCTGATGCCGAGACTCAGTCTGGTAGTGAGCATACACCTAGTGATAATGATAATGATAATAATGATGATGATGCTCATATAGATTCTCAACCGGATAATAACAAAGAAAATGATAATGATGTAGAAATTGAACCCGCTGAGGATCTTGATAACCCACCTTCTAAAAATAAATGTTATGATAAGAGAGACTTCGTTGCTAGGAAACATGGAAGGGAAAGAGAGCCATGGGTTCAAAAACCTATGCCATTCCCTCGTAAAGCCACTAAAAGTAAAGATGAGGAAGATTTTGAGCGCTTTACTAAAATGATTAGACCTGTCCATTTACGCACTCGCTTGACTGATATATTGAAAATGCCTCCATATGCTAAGTATATGAAAGATATTATAACTAATAAAAGAAACATACCTGAAACTGAAATTGCTACCATGCTTGGTAATTATTCTTTTGATGGTGGAGTACCTAAGAAGTTGGGGGATCCGGGTATACCCACAATACCTTGCTCTATTAAAAGGAATTATGTAAAACTTGCTTTATGTGATTTAGGGGCTGGTGTTAGTGTTATGCCTTTCTCCCTTTATATAAGACTTTAATTGAGTAAACTCACACCTACTGAGATATCATTGCAAATGGTCGATAAATCCACTGCTTTACCTTTTGGAATTTGCGAAGACGTTCCCGTCGTGGTTGCAAATGTTACTATCTTAACAGACTTTTTTATTCTTGATAATCCGGAGGACGACAATATGTCGATCATCCTTGGTAGACCTTTTCTAAATACTGCACAGGATGTTATATATTGCAATAAAAGCAAGGTCACCTTTGGTTAATGGCAAGCAACATACCGTGCATTTTCAGAGGAAGCAAACTTTGGTTAATAATATCAATGTCATTGATCCTTTTTCCACGATTATCATTGGAGACATCACAATTCCTCTCCCTACTGCCAAGAAGAAGAAATATTATAATCTTATTGTTGGGGAGATACAAATCCCAATTGAGGTAACCTAGTGACATATGAAGATTCTTCGGTTTCATGTTAATCGGAAACGTTTTATTAATAAGACTTGATCAACCTTAATAATGATTTTTTTTCGAAAGACAAGAGATTAATGAATTGAATATTCACAACTCTTTGTATCACAAGTTTATATTCTGTTTTCTTAGTAAAAATAAAAATAAAATTCCATGAAATTCCTATTTTCTGTTTTTCCCGTGCATGAAAAATACCTCAAAAATAAAAAGTCTTAGATTTCCACGAAATTTTAACATGAATTTTTCTGGACTAAATAAATATTTCGGTCGTAAAAATCACCGCAGGGGGGCATGCCAGTGGGCCACCACGCAACAGGCCGCGCCCCCTCCTAGGGGCACGACCGGTTTGCTTGTGGGGCCCACTGGGGCCCCCTGCCTTATCTCTTCCTCCCACTCCTTCTCCTACCTCTAGAAAAAATTCTCCATCCATCTCTCTCCCATGTTCTTCACCTAGAAAGTGAAAATTTCGATCTCTTTCCTCGGAACTCCGTTTCCGAAACTGTTTTGAGGAATTGTTCCCTGGTATGTGACTCTCCCATTCCTCCAATTAGTTTTTGTTTTAGTGGTTTATATTTTGCGTAAGTTTCTGTACTTGGTGCTACAGAAAATAAGCTTGCATGTCTAATTATTTGAGTTCCAAGTAGTGGGAATGCTTGATATGTCCTCTAGGCATCCATATGAGTAGTTGCTACCAATCTTGCAAAGTTTTATTGACATAATTTTGTGACTCAAATTTCAGAAATTTTTGTTCAGGAAAGATGAGTTTCTTTAGGAGGAGCACTTCAAGGAGGCGTTCTTCAGCAGAGTCGTCGAGTGGAAGCTCAGTTCAACACGGCTACATAGAGCCTAGAGCTAATCAAATAGTCATGGCCGATGCAAAATCTTGTCGGTAGCCAAGCGATGAGTTCATGATAAATGCGGGAATCAAAGATGAATTTGATCATTTGATTGAAAATAACCGGCCTCACCGACTTCCTTGCAGATAAGTGTGTCCAACATTATAACCTTACCCGTACTTTCGTAGATGGATTTCGCTTTCAAGAGACTAACTCTAGGGTGTTATTTCAATCATATGATGAATCTTTTAGCATGGACCTAGAAGAGTTCTCGATTGCTTGCAAAATTCCACTTTGGCGTTCAGTTAAGAAACCATCAACAATTGCTTATAATACGTTTCTCAAGAGTATTTGTGTGGGGTTAGACAGGGTAGTATCGCAGGCTAGAATTAAGAGTATACAATTTCCCTATATCCGTTACTTTGCATTGTTCAACGGGAAATGCGTAGTAGGAAAACAGGAGTGCAGTGCATTGTGTGCTCATGATCTAAGCCTTATACATACTATTGTGACGGGTGAGCGACACTTTAACCTCGGTGCAATTGTTCCCCGAAGGTTGCACTCCAACTCTAGTAATGGAGAACTATATGGAGGCATTCATGCATCCCGCGTAGCTACACATTTGGGAGTGGCGCCCGAATGTAATGATCCCATTTTGCCTGAACGATATTTGGATTATGAAGCTACGCGTTCTCACGAATTTCTTGTGAAACGTCCTAGAGGCTATGAGTACAACTTAATATTTAGAAAATACACGCCTATGCCTGTCTTTTTGCCTGCACCTGCCCTTTTTGACTTTCATGCTCGACAAAGATATTACGTTCTTGAGGACGAGGTGCGAGAGCACACGGTAGAAGCTGCTCGCTTGACAGCGGAGGCTGCTCACTTGGCAGCAGAGGCTTCTCGTCTGGCAGAGGAGGAGGCCAGGAATGCCTCCACGAGCTACCATTTCAACTATTACTCAGATCGCCAGTGGTGATCACCAAGCTAGGCGAAAGCCTAAGCTTGGGGGAGTACATATTTCTCACCGACATTACATTCACGTTCTCACGCCTCATACAAATTGTCGGTGTTCATCCTCTTTGTATGTATATCCATGTTAGCTTTATTTTCCGTTTTCTTCTTGTGTGTTTGAAAAACTTTGAAAATCCAAAAATATTTCTCGCTTCTTTTCGGTCCTTTTCTTTTCCTTATTTCTTTAGCTGTTGTATTGAAAATAAAACCCAAAAAGATTTCCTTTGCTTGTTGGGAGCTTTCCCGTGTAAATAATTTTTCTCGTTCTTGTTTTTTCCTTAGTTTCTTTGCTTGCTTAAAGACAAAACAAAAAATCGAAAAATATTTCAGTGTGTTTCTCTGAATTTCTTTTCTTTTGTTGAGTTGTTGAGAGGAGAAGACCACGATGAAAGTGTTGAGTGGCTCTAATATGCTTTATTGATGATCCAACAGAGAGCCAATTTTACCTTGTCTTCTCCTTTGTCTTAAACTGCCCTGCAAATTCCAGCTTAGTCCACGGCATTCTTGCAGTATTTTTATTATCACACCATTTGATCGTGCAAGTGAAAGGCAATAATGAAGATATCTGATGAAGTGATTGTGGCAAAGGAAGCTTGTATGAACTCTTCTTGTTTTTTTTGTAAATATGTTTAGCCAGTTTGATCCTGATTCAGTATATCATGAGTAAACATGTTCGTGATGACAATTAGAGATTATAGCTTCTCATGCCATGCCTAAATAGCTAGGAGTTAATAATGATTTATCTTGTGTGTCAATATGCATTAAAATGGTTATAATATGGTATGGTAGTATCGTATTTCCCTCTGAGAAATTCAAGCAGTATTGACGTGGCCCATGTGCAAACATGTAGTTGAATCAAAACCAATATAGCCTTCATGATGTTTAAATTCAAAGTGTTCATATCCTACCCATGCTACATCCAATGTTAATTATTCAAAATGCATGTTCATTACAGTTGTTGCTCTCTAGCTACTCGCTTCTCAACCTATTGCTAGCCTTCACCTGTACTAAGTGGAAATGCTAATTGTGCATCCAAATCCTTGAACCAAGTTATTCCACATGAGTCCACCATACCTACCTATATGCGGCATTACCCTGCCGTTCCAAGTAAATTGGCATGTGCCATCTCTAAATATTCAAATAAAGTTCCATTTTTGTGCACTCGTCCCGCTCATGGAGCGACGGGGCGGTCAATATTTTCCATGCTAAGCATGTTATTCTCAGGACGGTCGTTTATTCACCGTCATTGCACGATAGAGGCTGGAAAGAGGGATGATCATTTCCACATAATCAAAATATATTACACCAACTCCTTGGGACAGTTGATTGTTTGGAGGGAAACCGTGGATTCGGCCAGCCATGGAATGTGTTTGGATGGTGGATAGGAGTAAACTTTACTATTCTATTGGGGAACTGCCAATAATGAGTTTAGCATGGAAAATGTTGAAAACCTTTGTCGTAACGTTGACAAGAAAAGTGCACCGCTCAAAAATTATACTTTCACTCTTGTTTTAAACTTTGAGCTCTAGCACCTCTGCAAATCAATGCTTCCCTCTGCGAAGGGCCTATCTCTTTACTTTTATGTCGAGTCATCATCCTCTTACTAAAAGCACCAGACCTGAGAGCACTATTGTCATTCTTATGCATTTAGTTTAGTTAATGTTGGATATGAGCATGATTGGATCTTTTCAACCCTGAATTATAATGTTTAGTCGCTGCTTGGATCTCGGAGGTGCTCTGCATTTATGTTTTGCAGTCTCAGAAAGGGCTAGCAAAATACCATGTCACCATATTGTATTATGAGTGTTTGGATAAATTGTTGGCATAGGAGATGTTTTATTATTGCTTTCTAGCTAGTTATGTCTTGCCATGAGTTAATATAATATCTATTTGTTGTCATGGACGTGTCTATCTATGATTTATGCTGAAAACTTGGGCACTAGCTAAGCATGTGAATAACAACGAGAACAAAAGAGTTTGTAAAAGTCTTTCTTTATCACTTTCAGTTTTTCAACTGAATTGCTTGAGGACAAGCAATGAGTTAAGCTTGGGGAGTTGATACATCTCAAACGTATCTACTTTTCCAAACACTTTTGCTCTGGTTTTGTCCTCTAATTTGCATGATTTGAATGAAACTAACCCGGACTGACGCTGTTTTCAGCAGAACTACCTTGGTGTTATTTTTGTGCAGAAATAAAAGTTCTCGGAATTGGACGGAACTTTTTGTGTATTTTTTCTGGATTATATAAGGATTTTTGGAGCAAAGAACTGCCGGAGGGGGTGGACCAGAAGGCCACAACGCAACCGGCCGCGCTCCCCTTAGGGGCGCAACCAGATGGCTTGTGGGGCCCTCGTGGCCCCTCCGACCCTAATTCCAACACTATAAATTGACATCCGCGGAGAAAAAAAATCAGAGAGAAGATTTCATCGCGTTTCACGAGACGGAGCCGCCACCACCTTCTGTTCTTCCTTCGAGGGGCTGATCTGGAGCCTGTTTTGGGCTCCGGAGAGGGGAAATCGTCGCCGTCGTCATCACCAACCCTTCTCCATCAACACCGCCATGATGCTCACCACCGGGATTGAGTAATTACTTTGTAGGCTTGCTGGGTGGTGATGGGATTGGATGGAATTGATCATGTAATCGAGTTAAGTTTGATAGGGCTTGATCCCTAGTATCCACTATGTTCTAAGTTTGATGTTACTATGACTTTGCTATGCTTAATGCTTGTCACTAGGGCCCGAGTGCCATGATTTCAGATCTGAACCTATTATGTTTCATGAATATAAGAGTGATTTGGATCCTACCTTGCAAGTTATATGTACCTATTACGTGTCATGATCCGCATACCCCAAGGTGACAATAATTGGGATACTTTCCGGTGATTGCCGTAGTTTGAGGAGTTCATGTATTCACCATGTGTTAATGATTTGTTCCGGTTCTCTATTAAAAGGAGGCCTTAATTTCCCTTAGTTTCCAATAGGACCCCGCTGCCACGGGATGGTAAGACAAAAGATGTCATGCAAGTTCTTATCGCAAGCCCGTATGACTATATACGGAATACATGCCTACATTACATTGATGAATTGGAGCTAGTTCTGTGTCACCCTAGTGTGTAACTGTTATATGATCAATGTCATCTATATCATTATTCACCACCGATCCACGTGCCTACGCCTTACATATACTGAATCTTGCCATGTTACTATTGCTATTGTTACTGTCACACTTGCTACAAAACAGCTACTGTCACTGTTACTGTTACTTTTGCTACTACTATTTGCCATGCTACTAAATCTTTGTTGCAGAGAGATATCCTCGGTACGGTTGAATTGACAACTCAACTGTAAAGGCCAATAAATATTCTTTAGCTCCCCTTGTGTCGAATCAATAAATTAGGGTGAAATACTACCCGTGAAGACTATTGCGATCCCCTAGACTTGTGAGTTATCAGAGGCACCCAAGCGCGTCAAGGATGTGCGCCACTTGGCGGGTTGCATCGCCGCACTCAACGGGTTTATTTCTAAGTCTGCAGAACATGCCCTGCTATTTTTCCAAATCTTGAAAAAGGCGGGTCCAGTGAAATGGACTCCGGAAGCGGAGGCAGCGCTGCAGGACTTGAAGAAGTACCTCTCCTCGATGCCAACACTGGTCGCGCCTAAACCAAAGGAACCGTTGGTGCTATACCTAGCGGCGACGAATCAAGTGGTTAGTTCCGCGCTAGTGGCGGAGAGGGAAACTGAGGACGAAGAGGCGGCAACCCCTGAGCTGGCAACTGGCAAGCCGGATTCACCTCCGGCAAGCTAAGGAGCCACCAACACAAGTACATTGCAAGAAACAGAACAACATGTTGTGCCGAAGAGGAACATCGTGCAGTGCCCAATCTACTTTTTCAGCTCCCTCTTGCAGGGGGCTAGGTCAAGGTATTCTGGCCTGCAAAAATTCTTTTCGGTCTCCTCATGGCCTCCAGAGAGCCGCACCACTACTTCCAGGCACATCATATCATAGCTGTCACTCGCTTTCCGTTGCAACGCATCTTGAGGAATCCAGAGGTAACCGGTAGGATTGTCGAGTGGGCGTTTGAATTTACAAGCTTTGATATGAGTTTTGAAAGCACAACAACTATTCAGAGCAGATCCCTGGCGGAATTCATTGCAGAATGGACGCCAACGCCAGACAAAGAAACCCCGGAGACGGCCCTCCATGGCAAGAGAGCACCACGAGAAAGTATCATGTACTTTGACAGGGTGTTTTTGCTGCAAGGCGCCGGTGACGAAGTGTTGCTTGTCGCGTCCACCGAAGAGCACCTCAAGTATGAGATCCAAATGCACTTTCCCCGGGAGGTGTCGACCAACAACACGGCTAAAATGAAGGACTGCTTGCCGGCTTATGAATAGCAGTTGACCTTGAAAGCACAACTTCTCCCTACGTGGTTTTGGTAATTAATAACAACATATATTTCATTGGACTAATGTTTCCACCAAGTGTATCTCAGGAAAACGTTCAATGATGGGATTAGCTAGGGATTGTGGAGAACCTCACCAAGGAAAGGAAGGAATAGGATTGGACATGCTTCAAGAATAAGGACTCTACATTTTATATTTTGTGAGAAATCACTTTGAGTCCATAGGAAAGCCAATACTATTAAAAGGGGATGAGGTAAATATGATGATCTGGGTGCTCAAGTGCTTAGAGATTAGCCACCAAAAATACTCACCCACTTTCCCACACATATCTTCTGTCCAAAGCCATAAGTCAAAATTCGGTCACACCAACTTCCCATTCGGATCCACCGAGTTTACCCAAGACAGAAGCCAAACCAAACCCTAGCATCTCGGTACTACGAACATTCCTTTCAGTGCCACCAAAACCAGTGACCAACTCTCTGTTAGCCATTTTCAAGAATCGGTCCCACCGAGTTTTGAGAATCAGTCTCACCGAGTGGTGGACTAACTCTCTGTTAACCAATTTCTTGAAATCGGTCCCACCGAGTTTGTGGAATCGGTCTCACCGAGATTTGGTAATTGCCTAGGTCACCCATATCGGTACCATCAAGATTCATATATCGGTTTGACCGAAAACGCCAAAGTTGCCACATTTTGCACTAGTCGGTGCAACCAAGTTTTCACTTCGGTTTCACCAAGTTGGGCAATAATGTTGTAACGGTTGGATTTTTGGAGATGCCTATATATACCCCTCCACCACCACTCACTGGCTAGAGAAGCACTCAGAACATACACCCACTTGCCATATCCAATTTTCCGAGAGAGAACCACCTACCCTTGTGTTGAGGTCAAGATCATCCACTCCAATCATATGGATCTAGATTTCTAGCCTCCCCAAGTTGCTTTCGATCCAATCAATCTCTTCTACGCATGCCAAACCTGTGAGAGAGTGATTGAGTGTTGAGGAGACTATCTTTTGAAGCACAAGAGCAAGGAGTTCATCATACTACCACATCTATTACCTTTTGGAGGGTGGTGCCTCCTAGATTGGTTAGGTGTTGCTTGCGAGCCTCCTTCTTCGTGATTGTGGAGTTGAACCAAGAGTTTGTAAGGGCAAGGAGATCGCCTACTTCGTGAAGATCTACCCCGAGTAAGGCTAGTCCTCCATGGACGTAGGCCATCCTGTATAGACGAGGTTGCTACTTTGTGGGCCCTTCATGGGTGGAGCCCTCCGTGGACTCCCGCGACAATTACCCTCCGTGGGTTGAAGTCTCCATAAACGTGGACGTACAATAGCACCACCTATCAAAACCATGGGAAAAATCTTCATGTATCCAAATTTCGTTTGATCTTCCTATCCCTACCCTCTTACATATGTGTGTCTTTACTTTCCGCTGCAATACTTCTAGATATGCATGTGTAGGGTGAACTTAACTTGCTACAATTGCTAAAATCTGCCAACAACTAAAATTGGGAAAAGTTCAGATTTTTATTTGGTCAAGTAGTCTAATCACCCCCCTCTATACCTACTTTCGATCCTACAAGTGGTATTAGAGCTTTGGTCTCCATTGCATTGGTCTCACAACCTAGGAGAGTATGGCATCTAGTGAGGGAAATTATCACCGTGGAGGTCCATATTTTGATGGTACAAACTTTGCTAGTTGGAAGCATAAGATGAAAATGCATATTCTTGGTCATAACCCCGCCGTATGGGTTGTTGTTCGTATTGTCTTGCAAGGTGAATTATTTGGTGATGGAAAGGAACCGAATCGTGAAGCGATCGCGAAAGAATTGAAGATGTTGCAATAATGCTCAAGCATGTGACATTCTATTCAACTGCCTATGCCCCGGAGAATTCAATAAGATTAACCGTCTTGAGAATGCAAAGGAAATGTGGGATACTTTGGTTGATATGCACGAAGGTACCGAATCCGTCAGGGAATCTAAGTTGGATGTGCTACAAAGTCAACTTGACAAGTTCAAGATTAAGGATGGTGAAGGAGTCACCGAAATGTACTCTAGGCTTGCTCTCATCACCAATGAGATTGCCGGCATAGGAAGCGAAGAAATGACCGACAAATTCATCATCAAGGAGAACCTTTACGCCTTGGATGGAAAGTATGACACCGTGTGCACATTCATCCAAATGATGCCAAACTAAAAAGATCTCAAGCCTACTGAAGTCATTGGAAGGATTGTTGCTCATGAGATGTCACTCAAGGACAAAGAAGAACTTCACACCAAGTCAAGCGGTGCATACAAAGCTACAAGTGACACTCCCGCTACATCAAGTGACTACCTTGTAACCAATGAAGAGATAAGCCTCATGGTCAATAAATTCAACAAGTTCTACAAGAGTAGAGGCAAAGAAAGAAGCTCCAATTCAAGATACGAAGAGAAGCGTTCATCTAGTCATGACCGGAATTGTTACAATTGTGGAAGGCTCGGACATTACTCCAATGAGTGCACGGCCCCCCACAAAAGAAGAGAAGAGTCACCTAGAAGAAAGAGCTCAAGAGACGAGTCACCTCGAAGAGAGAGAAGGAGTAGAGATGATCGTTATGAACGAAGACCCTCAAGGAGAAGTAGGGACTCGGAGAAGAAGGTCAAGTACACCAAGAGCTACACAAGAAGAAGACATAAAGCTCATGTTGGTGAATGGGTTTCTGGCTCCGAATCTGAAGATCACTCTGAGAGAAGCTATCACTCCGACTCCGACTATAGTCAAGATGAAGGTGTTGCCGGACTTGCACTCGTTTCCTCCAACTCCCATGACATATTTGATTCAACAAATGAAGGGAGTGGAAGTTGCTTCATGGCTAAAGGCCCCAAGGTATCACACCCCGAATACATTGACTTCAATAGTGATGAGGATGTGAAAGTACAACATGCTCCCTTGGTTGTTTTGATAATTCATGACAACATACATTGTCTCTTGGACTAATATTTCTACCTAGTGTATTTCAGGTGAAAGTCCATAGAGAGAGATGGGTTGGCAAAAAGGGTTGTGAGGAGATACCCCTAGATGCAAGGAAATGGACTGGCAAAGCTTCAAGCAAGGGGACTGTACATTTTACTTTGTGAAAAATCACCTTGAGTCCATAGGAAAGCCAATACTATTAAAAGGGGGTTAGGTACTATTGGTGAACAAGATGCTCCACGTGCACAAGTGATAGTCACCAAAAACACCCACAATCCCTTCCACAAAAGTCTGCCCAAGCCTATCTTGAAAATCGGTGCTACCAACAATTTCCACTTGGTCCCACCGATTCCCACCTCAGACGGACCCATGCCAAACCCTAGCATATCCGTGCAACCGATTCTGATTCGGTGCCACCGAGTTCAGCTTGCCAACTCTCTGTTACCTCGATTCTTAAAATCGGAAATTTTGAGTTTTTGGATCGGCGTCACCGAGTTTTGGAAACCGACCGTTGGCCACCTAATCGGTACCATCGATATTTATGTATCGGTCTCACCAAGATTCAAAAGTTGCTAACTTTGGAGCAACTCGGTACCACCGAGTTTTACACTTCGGTGTCACTGAGTTGGTCACTTTAGGTGCAACGGTTGGATTTTTAGGGATGCCTATATTTACCCCTTCACCACCACCCACTCGAAAGAGAAGCACTCAAAACTATTCCATACTTGCCCCATCCAATTTTCTAAGAGAGAGCCACCTACTCATGTGTTGATATCAAGCCATTCCACTCCATCCATATGAATCTTGATCTCTAGCCTCCCCAAGTTGCTTTCCAAAAATTCAATCTCTTCCACCATAGCCAAATCTGTGAGAGAGTGATTGTGTGTTGAGGAGTCTATCATCTTGAAGCACAAGAGCAAGGAGTTCATCGATATTACCGAGCCTATTACCTTTTGGAGGGTGGTGCCTCCTAGATTGGTTAGGTGTCGCTTGGGAGCCTCCTACTTCATGTTGTGGAGTTGAACCAAGAAGTTTGTACGGGCAAGGAGATCGCCTACTTCGTGAAGATCTACCCATAGTGAGGCTAGTCCTTCGTGGACGGAAGCCGTTATGGAATAGTCAAGGTTGCTACTTCGTGGAACCTTATGGGTGGAGCCCTCCATGGACTCTCGCGACCGTTACCCTTTGTGGCCGTACGATAGCACCACCTATCGGAACCACAGGAAAAATCTTCGTGTCCCTCATGCGTTTGATCTCCCTATCTCAACTCCTTACTTCCATGTGCAATGTATTTGCTTACCGCTGCCATACTTGTTGACATGCATGTGTAGGGTGTACTTGAATTGCTATTATTGCTAAAATCTGCCAACCAATTAACTTGGGAAAAGGTTAGGTTTTAAATTTGCAAGTAGTCTGTTCACCCCCCTCTAGACACAGACTTCTAGTGATCCTACAGGATGACTTACTTGGAGATGATGACTTGCTATTTGACAAAACTAGTGATATTAGTCAAAATGAGCTAGATAATGATCATGCTAGTCAAGATAAGTCGTGTGATGATTATAAGAAGGAAATAGAGCGACTAACAAAAGAATTAAACACTCTTAAGTGAGTCCATGAATCTACTCTAGAAGATCATAGAGAGCTTGTAAGAACTCATGAGAAGCTACGCTTCGAGAAGCTCGATTTGGAGAAAGATCATGAGTTTCTTAAAGCTATCAATGACGATCTCCGAAAGAAGACTTCTTATTATCTATCCCAACGACTACTCTTGTCTACATTTATTCCACATGTAAAGACTAAGCAAACTAGTAACGAAGGCAAGAAAGGTTCTTCAACTAGTTGCAATAAAAATGATAAATCTAATGATATTGCTTCTAGTAGTTCTATTGATTCCACTAATGATTCTCTTAGCCAAGTTACACTTGAGCAAGAAAATGAGATATTGAAAGGGATTATAGAAAAAGGTATCTACAAAAGTCTTGCCGGATGTAAGCAATTCGAAGAGATTATACGCAAGCATGGAGAATACTTGAAGAACCAAAGCATTGGCTACTTCAACGCCAATGGAGTTGAATGGGAAGAAGGTCAATACCCCAAGCCAAAGTTTTTTCCCCAAAAGGAGAAATATGAACATACTCTTCCCAAGGGAACAAAAGCTCAAGATGACCTTCCACCAGTAGACCACAAGCTCAAGGTAAAGGACAAGTTTCAAGAGGAGATTGACTCATATGAAGAAGAGTCCCAAGCCATGGTCAAGTGGGTTCCCAAGGCTACTCCAAGTTCTAATTCAACTAGTGCTACTTCAACCCCAAGGATTCCCATCAACTTGATGTGGGTCCCCAAGAAGAAGATCTAGAAAAGTTCTTGAGGGGTGACTCCGCCAATGAAATTCACTCACATTCTTTATTGGCAAGGACTATTTGCAATCAACTCCAACTTTATGCAATAGTTCAAGGAGTCACACATTCCCTCAAAGGTAAGCAAGGGACAAGGTAATTAATGAATCCATGGACATCATCATGTATGCATTGCACTCCATGTCCATAGATATCCTTGTATTTGTCTCTTGTGTAGGACTAACCCATGTAGGTGAGAAGAGAAAGAAAACAACGAGGATTGCTCCCAACTAAAGATGATCTTCATCAACAATGAGCATACACTACTACCTCACCCACATAAAGTCTTCGATGACAAATCCAAGGTTAGTTTATCCCTCTTAGGTCGGATGTCACATCAAGGGGGAGCTTTACACTAAGACTTCAGTTAAAGCATCTCTTAAAGATGTGAACACATTAAATGCTTTATGTAAAAGTGGCAATCCCACTTGTGCTTAAATAATGAGTATGACCTATGATCAAGTATTCTTACTTGGCTCCTAAGTGAATATACTCATATATAGATGACTCTATCATCGCCAAAGTGCTTGGTAGATACTAGAGTGGTTTTGCATGTTTGCCATATTTCATTTGACAATTTATTGTGTGAGCAAGTTGGTATGCATATCTTTTCTCATTCGAAGACATCCAATTGTTGTTATTTGGCTTTCATTTTTCTTCGGCCAATTGGATATGCAAGAATGCCTAAGTACTTCCCTCTAGCTATCTATGCTTTCTCGTCTAAAATTCTATTCATGCTTCATCAAAAAATTTGAGCAAGCACTTCTCGAACCCTCTATGTGAGGAGCACTCGGAGTTCCGTTTCGTTAAGAGCTGACTTCCAAAACCTCCCGAGTGCAATTTCGGTGTAACCAACCTCAAAATCTCGGTTCCACCGAAGCCTAGGGTTGATCCGATTTTGTGAATCTCGGTAGCACCAATTCCATTATCTCGGTTTCACCGAGTTTCCCTGTCAACTGGCAGTACAGGAACTCGGTGGCACCGATATTTTAGAACCGGTGTCACCAACAGCTATGGGATACATATACCCAGCAGAACTGGTTTTTGAAATCACTTCCTCAAATCCCATGGTCCCCGCAAAACCCTAGCTGCCTCTCAGAGTCTTCGGACTTCTCCCTCGCTCCCCTATATCTGCACCACAGGAAGTCCTCGCCGTCCACAGAAATCGCCCCCGCCGTCGCCGTCGTAGCAGGCCGTCGCCAAGTTAGGTTAACGCCTAAAATTCTTTGCACTCCCTGTACGATTCATGTGCAAAAGACTATGTTCCATCTTCTTCCCACCATGTGAACAAATTCCATCCTCGATAGATTACATTATATTAGAGAGCAATGGATTTTTAGGTTTAACCGTCCGCAGATTGAATCTCGATGTCACCGAGTCATAAAAATCGGTTCTACCAATTTTGGATTTAGGGTTAATGAGAACAGCTTCGGTGAGACCGAGTGGCTCTTTTTCGTGAAATCGAAAAGGCTGCCAAGTCTCTGTTAAGGAAGTTGTCTGTCTCGGTGGCTCCGAATTTTTTGACTCGGTGGAACCAAAATCCTTTTTGAAGAAGATTAAACTTAAGATTCTAAGTTCAAATTTGAGAAACATTTCTGTGTTTTGTGATGCTCAACCCCTTCGCTCTTCTATACTCTATTCACAGGGTTAGCATGTCAAGTTATGATGATAGCCAGAATGATCTGAGGGAGAGATAAGTTGACAAGAGTTCAGGCACAAGCCCAGATGCCAGTTCTTCTTCAGAAGAAGAACCAGGTACCTGTAGGATCGAAAGTATGTCGAGAGGGGGTGGTGATTAGACTACTTGACCAAATAGAAATTCTACCTTTTTCCAATTTTAGTTGTGGGTAGATTTTAGCAGTGATAGCAAGTCAAGCACACCCTACACATGCATGTCTAAGAGTATAGCAGCGGAAAGTAAAGACAAGCACATATAATAGAGGGTAGGAAAGGAAGATCAAACGCAATTGTAGACACGAAGATTTTTCCCATGGTTGCGATAGGTGGCACTATCGTACATCCACGTTTATGGAGACTTCAACCCACAGAGGGTAGCGGTCGCGAGAGTCCATGAAGGGCTCCACCCATAATGGTCCACGAAGTAGCAACCTTAACTATTCCATAACGGCTTCCGTCCACGAAGGACTAGCCTCACTATGGGTAGATCTTCACGAAGTAGGCGATTTCCTTGCCCGTACAAACTTCTTGGTTCAACTCCACAACACGAAGTAGGAGGCTCCCAAGCAACACCTAACCAATCTTGGAGGCACCACCCTCCAAAAGGTAATAGGCTTGATAGTGATGATGAAATCCTTGCTCTTGTGCTTCAAGATGATAGACTCCTCAAGACACAATCACTCTCTCATAGATTTGGCTTGGTAGAAGAGATTGATTGGGTGGAAAGCAACTTGGGGAGGCTAGAAAACAAGATCCATATGGTTAGAGTGGATGATCTTGATCTCAACACAAGGGTAGGTGGTTCTCTCTCAGAAATTTGGATATGGTAAGTGTGGAACTGTTCTGAGTGATTCTCTTTCAAGTGGGATGTGGTGGAGGGGTATATATAGGCATCTCCAAAAATCCAACCGTTACAACATTATTGACCATCTCGGTGAAACCGAAGCAAAACTCGGTTGTACCGATCTGTTCAAAATGTGGCAACTTTTGGAATTTCGGTGAGACTGATATAGGAATCTCGGTGGTACCGAAACGAGTGGCCAAGAGCAGTTTCCAAACTTGGTGGCACCGATCCATAAAACTCGGAAATTCCGATTTTATAAACTGGGTCACCAGAAAGTTGGTCACCGAAACTCGGTTGCACCGATGCAGTCTCGGTTGTAACGAAATGTTAGGGTTTGGCTAGGATTATGTCTTGGTTAGAAAATCGGTAGGGCCGGATGAAAACTTGGTGGCACCGATTTTGTGGATTAGGGTTTTGACAGAGTATTCTTGTGGGAGAGCTTGTGGGTGTTTTTCGTGGCTAGCTCTTGTTAACGTGGAGCAATTTGTTCACCAACAATATGTCGGATTTCGGGCTCCACAAAACCCTCAAGGTTCGAGCACAGGGGTGTGTGCGAAGATTCCTTGCCGCCTCACCCTACCCAGGTTCGCTACTCGAGGGTTATGTCACGCCCAAGATGCGGTCCTATCCTTATTTTGGCACGGGGGCCTCGACAGGGACAGAAGCGCATCTCGTCGTTTCGCAAGAATGGATATCATTACAAGTACATGTGCAGATGAGATGAGTATATGGAATTGGCTTACACTCGCCACAAGCTACATCAATATCACATCAATACAACAACATATCCAAACATCATACAGAAGAGCAGGGTCCGACTATGGACGAAATCAAACGATAAAAAAGACATCCATCCTTGCTATCCCAGGCTGCCGCCTGGCATCCATCCTAGATCGATGAAGAAGAAGAAGAAGAACTCCAAATCAAACAAGCATCGCTCTCACGTCAATTCATCGCATTACATGTACCTGCAACTGTTGTTGTAGTAATCTATGAGCCACAGGGACTCAGCAATCTCATTTCCAAGGGTATCAATACAATTAAAGCTTAATGGGTGAGGTATGGTTAAGTGGTGAGGCTGCAGCAAGCACTATGCATTTAGTTGAGTGGCTAACTTACGAGTACAATAATAAAGGGGGATGATTGTCGAATAAACGGTCGTGAACTAGTAATGATCTCTAAGAGATCCTGAACACCTACTTACGTCAAACATAACCCCACCTTGTTCTCTCTCGGATAAGGACTCACGAGAAGAGACAGTCACGGTTACGCACACGGTTGGTGTATTTTATTTGAGTTTACTTCAAGTTTGCTATGACCGGGTGTTAAACAAAGTTTCCAAGTTGCCACGTAACTGCGGGCACGGCTTTCAGAAAGATTTAACCCTGCAGGGGTGCTCCAACTCATCCATCACAAATTAACCACACGCCGCGAGAATAACCTCGACCACGAATCTCATGATCTTCCTAGGCACTTCCACTGGAAAACCGCAACCTCGAGATAGCCCGAAGAAAGATCGGAATTCCTCGCGCAAGACATTCGAGAAAGGTAAAACAAGTCCAGCAAGACCACCCGACGTGTCGACGAACCCAATAAGAGCCGCGTATCTCGTTCTCAGGACACGACGGATAAGCGACGCGTACGGTAGCCTGATAGAAATCACCCAAGTTGCCCTGGGGTGGCCCCGCACAGTGCTCTAGGTTGGACCAACACTCATGAGGAGCACTGGCCCGGGGGTTGATTAATTATCCACGGGGTAGCTATGACCTATGCAATTTTATTAAGTTGTTTAGCAAATGTAGTACCAAAGTTGGGTCTTGCCAGACAAGTTTTAATCTAAAACGAATGGTCAAGGGGGTCCCCATAACAACCCCGAGCATGTTAGGAGCGCAAAATATGGAATATAACACCGGTACTCGGAACTAGTGCGGCAAAAGCGGAACAAAACACTGAGCAAAAGGCCAAGCCTTCCACCGTTGCCAGATATATATGTGCATTAATTTAAATAGCAGTAAATAGAGTTATATAAATAAAATCCATGTTGACACATGGAAAGCTTGCACCTGCAACTAGCAACGCTATAAGATAAAGGCTGAGCAGCGGTAACATAGCCAATCAATGTTTGCTAGGTAGTGGAGGGGGTTAGAGGCTTTCATGGCAATTTAGGAGGCTGACAGTTTAAGTGGTAGGTAACGTAACATAACGGTAAAAGTGAGACATCTAGCAAGGCAAAAATAGTGTCGGGATCCGGGTATGATCATCTTGCCTGTTGGTTCTTCAGAGGGACAAAGAGCTGGGTCCTCGTAGTTGTACTCTCCGGGATCCTCGTACTCAGGCTCAACACTCGCGTCTACCCAAATAGAATAGCACCAAATAAACAAACAGCGCGGTGCAATGCACAAACAAGATGATGCATGGTCATATTAAGAAATATAGCATGGCAAGCCTATGCTAGTCATGTTTCACATGCATCTATTAAGTTGTTTAGTATTCTGGACAGAACCTCAATATTACTTATTTGGACATGCATGATCATGGAAAATATGGATGCTTCATGCAAAACCGATGCAAATGCATATGTAGAACGTTGCAAACGGAGTAACGTAGCTCACGGTACGCTCACGGCAAGGTACAAACGTTAACGGAGACAAAACACAACATGAGGAAATCTCTGGGCTATACCTTGGTGTTCCAAGGATGCCACTGGATAGGAAATGAATATCTAGTAAGAATAGAGCTAAAGATCAAGCAAAACTATGGAGTATAGCTCCCACAAGTCACAAAACAATCAAACACACAATCTGTCCACCAACAGCAACATGGTATCTTGTCACACACATAGCCAGAGCTACAGGAGATTTTAAATCAAAACCAAGGCATGTACAGAATCTATACAGCATGCTTAACAAATCATCCATCCACACAAACTTGAAAGGACGCATGG
Source organism: Elymus sibiricus (assembly GCA_039707655.1). Classification (NCBI taxonomy): domain Eukaryota; kingdom Viridiplantae; phylum Streptophyta; class Magnoliopsida; order Poales; family Poaceae; genus Elymus; species Elymus sibiricus. The sequence goes on along the minus strand of CM077673.1, from coordinate 180,110,137 downwards.
CATGAAAATTAACAGTATGGTAGAGGGCAACCTCTACAACAAAACACTAGCACTGATCATGAGCTAGAACACAACATATCACTTGGCAGCATCCTCTAAACATGGCATAAAAATAACAACAGATTCTCAGACTTAGACAATTAGCAAGGGAAAAACTGGGCACATGTTAACAGAATAGCAACTTGATAGCAGGTTTAAACTATGATGCAAAGGTTTAATTCTCAAGTTCTTAGCACAATTTAGTAGAGTATGATGACAATAACAAAACATGTTAAGGCCCCAAACTCAAAGGAACACTAAACTCATGGGAACCATCCTCTAAACATGGTAAGAAAATAACAGCATCCAACACTTAGCAATATTTTGAGACATGAAACCAGTGTTATTATCTTAGCATGTTAACAGCAAGAAACCCACTTATCCACAAGTCTATCATGCCAAACAAAAATACCAGGGCCTAGAACCCACAAAACACGGGCATATTCATGTTGACTAGTTTCACATATGTTGCATAGAATAAATCATATGAAAATGACAAAATGGCATGTTGGAACAAAAATGACATTTTGCAAACTTGCTCAAATGCCCAAACAAAGTTCACCATTGGATTCCTGGGATTTTTCTACCCCAAAATCATATATCACACACATATGACCCTGTAAGGAAAACTCCCACAACACTAGAAAGAAAAACACACAAAAACCAACCATGACTTATAAGTGAAATCTTGCCCTATTTGGCTACTGCTAAAAATGGCCATGTCCAGATCTGGATCTTTCCAAAAATGGAAAGAAACAAAACAACAGAATAAAAATAAAACAAACAGAGGGGGGGTCCCACTGGCATTGACACCAGGGCTCCCCTGAGGATGACAAGTGGGGCCAGGCCCACTAGTCAGGGCCTCACTCAACAGGAAAAGAAAATGGGCTTAAAATGCGCCTGGGGGGGGGATCAAACCCGGGTCGCCCGAAGGTGGAACGAGCGGCGCTACCACTGCGCTAGCGAGGGGGATCTATCCTTTTGAACAGACCCCTGCTACTACACTGCTCCTCCGACGACCGAAGCGGAGGAGGACGCCGGCGAGCTCAGAGGTGACCAACGGAGGAGATGGCCACCGGCGGGGCTCGCGGATGCTACGACGGATCCATTCCCGCGGACACCTAACGGCTACGCGTGCGGCAGTGAGGAGCTCTAGCACGAGCTCATACTCGGCTCGGGCATGGCGGAGACGGTGAATCTACGGCGACGGGGAGCGGCTGCAGCCTACCGAAAGCAAAGGGGCGAGGCGAGGGGATCCCTAAGGCTCACCAGAGAGCTAGAAATCCAGGGCGCGCGAAGAAGAGGCGAAGAGGGGCGGCACAGCCTGATGGAGCGGAGGGAGGCGACGACGCGATGATGGGCCGACGGTGCGGAGGCGCTCCGGTCCTCCTAACGCCGGGAACCGAACGCGGGCGGCACCAGGGACCACCTCGGCATCCTGGATGGGGGGGGGGAAGAAGGCCACCGGAGGCGACGGACGCGGCGACGACGGCCTGATGTCCCGCTCTCTCTCTCTGAACTTCTCAGAATCTCTCTCGCTCGCTGAACTTACCAGGGAAGAAGGGAAGAGAAGGGGTGGCGGTGGCACGGAGAGAAAGGGCGAAACCCTAGGGAAGGGTACGGATGACGAGGGGGCTTTATAGGCCTGGGAGGCATGGCGCTCCTCGCCACCTCGGCCATGGCGGGGCCCCTGCCCACGCTCTCTCTGAGGAGGAGCTGGAAAGGAGGACGACGAAGGAACACGAATAGGCGCCGACAGGTGGGACCGCGTGCGACAGGGTGGAAAGCGAGCGGGAACGCTGTTGGGCTGCGGCTGCGGAGGCTAGCTGGGCTGCGACTGCGGAGGCCCAGAGAACCTCCTCTCTCTCTCTCTACTGGAAAACAAATCTCTTCCCATTTAAAATAAGTCAGAGGCAACAAAATCACAGAGCTAGAGAGAGAAGTTTTTTAGAGGAAAACAAATACATTTTTGGGTTCACAAAAATGCGTACTATTTAATAAAAATGAAAAAGGACTTTTTAGAGCAACTAAATAAAATCATATTTTAACAAAATGCAAACTGTTTGCAAAGATTTGAACATGAAAAAGCCTAAAACAAGGTTGAGAGCAGACTAACAATTCATAACAGAATATTTTAGAGGGGATCAACTTTTTACAGAATTTAATTAGCAAGCAAAAACATCACATGTTGCATAAAAAAGACATGAGAGAGGTGGTGATGGTTTAGAGGAAAGTGGAGGGGTTTTGAAAACTAGGATGCACACACATACCACACATCCCCAACACCAACACTCACATCACAACAATCACAAGCACAAGCGTGGCAATAATTAATATGCACTTCATATGATGAGCATGATGGCATGATGCATGAGATCACTATGAGGCAAGTTGAACTCAAACTCATGATAGCATTCATAACATCCATAGAAGGTCACACATGGAAATAAATTACAAATAAGGCAAGGGCTGCTCTTGGGCTGTTACAACTCTCCCCCACAACATGAGGATCTCGTCCCGAGATCTAGGAACGGAAGAATTTGGGAAATTCGGAACGGAGATGGTCCTCTCGTTCCCAAGTGGCTTCTTTGTCGGAGTGATGTGACCACTTCACCTTTAGAAACTTGATTGACTTGTTGCGAGTCTTACGCTCAGTTTCTTCAAGGATAGCAACTGGATGCTCATGATAGGATAGGTCTTCTTGGAGATCAATTTCTTGGAGATCAACGGTGCGCTCGGGAGTCTTGAAACACTTCCGGAGCTGAGAGACATGGAACACATCATGCACATTTGCGAAATTTGGAGGAAGCTCGAGCTGGTAGGAAAGGTCTGTTGGAAATATGCCCTAGAGGCAATAATAAATTGGTTATTATTATATTTCCTTGTTCATGATAATCGTTTATTATCCATGCTATAATTGTATTGATTGGAAACTCAAATACATGTGTGGGTACATAGACAACACTGTGTCCCTAGTAAGCCTCTAGTTGACTAGCTCGTTGATCAAAGATGGTTAAGGTTTCCTAGCCATAGACATGAGATGTCATTTGATAACGGGATCACATCATTAGGAGAATGATGTGATGGACAAGACCCAAACTGTAAACGTAGCATTTGATCGTGTCAGTTTATTGCTATTGTTTTCTGCATGTCAAGTATCTGTTCCTTTGACCATGAGATCATGCAACTCACTGACACCGGAGGAATACCTTGTGTGTATCAAACGTCGCAACGTAACTGGGTGACTATAAAGGTGCTCTACAGGTATCTCCGAGGGTGTCTGTTGGGTTGGCATGGATCAAGACTGGGATTTGTTACTCCGTATGACGGAGAGGTATCTCAGGGCCCACTCGGTAATACAACATCACAATGAGCCTTGCAAGCAATGTGACTAAAGTGTTAGCCACGAGATCTTGTATTACGGAACGAGTAAAGAGACTTGCCGGTAACGAGATTGAACTAGGTATAGTGATACCGACGATCGAATCTCGGGCAAGTAACATACCGAAGAACAAAGGGAACAGCATACGGGATTAACTGAATCCTTGACATAGAGGTTCGACCGATAAAGATCTTCGTAGAATATGTAGGAGCCAATATGGGCATCCAGGTCCCGCTATTGGTTATTGGCCGTAGAGGTGTCTCGGTCATGTCTACATAGTTCTCGAACCCGCAGGGTCTACACACTTAACGTTTGGTGACGATTAGTATAATTGAGTTATTATGTTGGTGACCGAAAGTTGTTCGGAGTCTCGGATAAGATCCCGGACATGACGAGGATCTCCGGAATAGTCCGGAGGTAAAGATTGATATATGTGATAATAGTGTTTTGATCTCTGGAAGGGTTCCGGAGTTCACCGGAATGGGTTCCGGATGTTTACCGAAGTGTTCGGGTGCAGCAACACTTTATATGAGCCAAAGGGATAAAGCCCACAAGGTATTGGAAAGTGCAAAAGTAGTTTTGCTGCCGCGTAAGCGGTACTACCGCTTGGTGAAGCGGTACTACCGCCGGAGCGGTACTACCGCTTGTGTGAAGCGGTACTACCGCCCAAGCGGTACTACCGCTTGTGTGAAGCGGTACTACCGCTTGTGCGCGGCTGTGCGCAGTTCGGCAGGGATCCGAGTTGGACTCTTTCCCTGCGGGCCAAACCGACCTTGTGCGGGCAAAACCGACCCGGAGGAGGCTTTTACTCCAAGTTTAGACCCCAAGGCTCAACATATAAATAGAGGGGCAGGGCTAGCACGCGGGACACATCAGGATTTCCCAAGCCGTGTGCCGGCAACCCTAGCCCTCTAGTTCCTCCGTCATAATCTCCGTAGTGCTTGGCGAAGCCCTGCAGAGATTGTTCCTCACCACCATCACCACGCCGTCGTGCTGCTGGAACTCAACCACTACTTCACCATCGCTCGCTGGATCGAGGAGGTGAAGGCGTCATCAAGCCGTACGTGTGTTGAACGCGGAGGTGCCGTCCGTTCGGCACTAGATCGGAAGGATCGTGATTGGATCGCGGGACGCTCGGCGATTTGGATCGCGAACACGTTCGACTACATCAACCGCGTTTATTAACGCTTCCGCTTAGCGATCTACAAGGGTATGTAGATTCACTCTCCCTCTCGTAGATGCTCATCACCATGGATAGATCTTATGTGTGCGTAGGAAATTTTTTGTTTCCCATGCAACGTTCCCCAACAGTGGCATCTGAGCTAGGTCTATGCGTAGATGAGATCTCGAGTAGAACACAAACGAGTTGTGGGCGTGGGTGTATACATATTGCTTGCCGTTACTAGTTGATACTTGATTCAGCGGCATTGTGAGATGAAGCGGCCCGGACCGACATTACGCGTACGCTTACGCGAGACTGGTTTTACCGCTGCGTGCACTTGTTGCATAAAGGTGACTGGCGGGTGTCTGTCTCTCTCACTTTAGTTGAATCGGTTCAATGAAGAGGGTTCTTTTAGAAGATCAAAAAGCAATCACTACACCACGTTGTGGTTTTGCGTAGGTAAGAACGGTTCTTGCAAACCCGTAGCAGCCACGTAAAATTTGCAACAACAATTAGAGGACGTCTAACTTGTTTTTGCAGGGTATGTTGTGATGTGATATGGCCAATTACATGATGAGATATATGTGATGTATGAGATGATCATGTGATGTATAGAATATCACGACTTGCATGTCGATGAGTACGGCAACTGGCAGGAGCCATAGAGTTGTCTTTAATTATTGTATGACCTGCGTGTCAATCATTAAGCGCTATGTAATGCTTTACTTTATCGCTAAACGTTAGCTATAGTCGTGGAAGCAACAGTTAGCGCGACAACCTTATGGCGACACGTTGATGGAGATCAAGATGATGGAGATCATGGTGTCATGCCGGTGACGATGGAGATCATGCCGGTGCTTTGGAGATGGAGATCAAAAGCACAAGTTCATGGCCATATCATGTCACTTATGATTTGCATGTGATGTTAATCCTTTTATGCATCTTATTTTGCTTAGGACGACGGTAGCATTATAAGGTGATCCCTCACTTAAATTTCAAGATAAATTGTGTTCTCCCCAAGTGTGCACCGTTGCGAAAGTTCGTCGTTTCAAGACACGCCGTGATGATCGGGTGTGATAGACTCTACGTTCGCATACAACGGGTGTAAGCCATGTTACACGTGCGGAACACTCGGGTTAAACTTGACGAGCCTAGCATGTACAGACATGGCCTCGGAACACAAGAGACCGAAAGGTCGAACATGAGTCATATAGTAGATATGATCAACATGAAGATGTTCACCATTGAAACCACCTCAACTCACGTGATGATCGGACTTGAGTTGGTGGATTTGGATCATGTTACACTCGAATGATCGGAGGGATGTCAATTTGAGTGGGAGTTTTTTAAATATGATTAACTAAACTCATTATCTAAGAACAATAGTCTAAGTTGTCTTTGCTATATTTATGTTGTAGATCATGGCTCGCGCAGTAGCACCCCTGAATTTTAATGCGTTCCTAGAGAAAGCTAAGTTGAAAGATGATGGAAGTAACTTTGTGGACTGGGCCCGTAATCTAAGGATTATCCTTACGGCTTCCCAGAAGGCTTATGTCCTTGATGCACCGCTTGGTGATCCACCCGCTCCAGTTGAGTCTCTAGACGTTGTGAACGCCTGGCAGGCTCGTTCTGATGATTACTCAATAGTTCAATGTGCAATGTTGTATGGCTTAGAACCGGGACTTCAAAGACGTTTTGAACGTCATGGAGCATATGAGATGTTCCAGGAGTTGAAGTTTATCTTTCTGAAGAATGCCCGGATCGAGAGATATGAGATCTCCGATAAGTTCTATGCTTGCAAGATGGAGGAGAACGGGTCTATCAGTGATCACGTGCTCAGAATGTCTGGGTACTCCACCCGTCTGGCTGAGTTAGGGATGCCCCTTCCGCCAGAGGCTATCACTGACAGAGTTCTTCAATCATTGCCGCCTAGCTACAAGAGCTTCGTGTTGAACTATAACATGCACGGGATGAACAAGTCAGTCGCCGAGCTGTTTGCGATGCTGAAAGTCGCTGAGTCTGAAATTCAGAAGGAGCATCAAGTGTTGATGGTCAATAAAACCACTAGTTTCAAGAGAAATGGCAAGGGTAAGAAGGGTAACTCCAAGCAGAGTGGCAAAGCAGTTGCTCCTCTCGTGAAGAAACCCAAGGCTGGACCCAAACCAGAAACTGTGTGTTTTCATTGCAAGGGAACTGGACACTGGAAGCGGAATTGCCCCAAGTATTTGGCTGACAAGAAGGCGGCCAACAACAAACAAGGTATATATGATATACATGTTATTGATGTGTACCTTACCAACTCTCGTTGTAGTGCCTGGGTATTTGATACCGGTGCGGTTGCTCATATTTGCAACTCAAAACAGGAACTGCGGAATAGACGGAGGCTGGCAAAGGACGAAGTGACGATGCGCGTGGGAAATGGTTCCAAGGTTGATGTGATCGCCGTTGGCACGCTCGCTCTTCGATTACCGTCGGGATTAGTGATGAACCTAAATAAGTGTTATTTGGTGCCTGCGTTAAGCATGAACATTATATCTGGATCTTGTTTATTGCGAGACGGTTACTCATTTAAATCAGAGAATAATGGTTGTTCTATTTATATGAGTAATATCTTTTATGGTCATGCACCCGATGTGAGGGGTTTATTCTTATTGAATCTCGATAGTAATGATACACATGTTCATAACATTGATGCCAAAAGATGTAGAATTGATAATGATAATACCACTTTCTTGTGGCACTGCCGTTTAGGTCATATTGGCGTAAAACGCATGAGGAAGCTCCATGCTGATGGACTTTTGGAGTCACTTGATTTTGAATCACTTGACACATGTGAGCCATGCCTCATGGGCAAGATGACTAAAACGCCGTTCTCTGGAACAATGGAACGGGCAAGTGACTTATTGGAAATCATACATACTGATGTGTGCGGTCCAATGAGTATTGAGGCGCGCGGTGGTTATCGTTACTTTCTCACCTTCACTGATGACTTAAGTAGATATGGGTATATTTACTTAATGAAACACAAGTCTGAAACATTTGAAAAGTTCAAACAATTTCAGAGTGAAGTTGAGAATCATCGTAACAAGAAGATTAAATTCCTACGATCTTATCGAGGAGGAGAATATCTGAGTTATGAGTTTGGCAGTCACTTAAGACAGTGTGGAATTGTTTCACAATTGACACCGCCTGGAACACCACAGCGTAATGGTGTGTCCGAACGTCGTAATCGAACCTTATTAGATATGGTGCGATCTATGATGTCTCTTGCCGATTTGCCACTATCGTTTTGGGGTTATGCATTAGAGACAGCTGCATTCACTTTAAATAGGGCACCATCGAAATCCGTTGAGACGACGCCATATGAACTTTGGTTTGGCAAGAAGCCAAAGCTGTCGTTTCTTAAAGTTTGGGGATGTGATGCTTATGTCAAAAAGCTTCAGCCTGAAAAGCTGGAACCCAAAGCGGAGAAATGCGTCTTCATAGGATACCCAAAAGAGACAGTTGGGTATACCTTCTACCTCAGATCCGAAGGCAAAGTGTTTGTCGCTAAAAACGGAACATTTCTTGAGAAAGAGTTTCTCTCGAAAGAATTGAGTGGGAGGAAGATAGAACTTGATGAGGTTATTGAACCTTTACTTCAACCTAAGAGTAGCGCAACGCAGAAAGTTGTTTCTGTCGAGCCTACATTAGCTGAAGAGGAAGTTAATGATGATGATCATGAAGCTTTGGATCAAGTTGCTATCGAACCTCGTAGGTCGACAAGGACGCGTACTGCTCCTGAGTGGTACGGCAACCCTGTCTTAGAGGTCATGTTGTTAAACAACGATGAACCTACGAGCTATGGAGAAGCGATGATGGGCCCGGATTCCGAGAAGTGGTTAGAGGCCATGAAATCCGAGATGGGATCCATGTATGAAAACAAAGTATGGACTTTGGAAGTATTACCTGAAGGGCGTAAGGCCATTCAGAACAAATGGATCTTTAAGAGGAAGACGGACGCGGACGGTAATGTCACCGTCTATAAAGCTCGACTTGTGGCAAAGGGTTTTTCACAAGTTCAAGGAGTTGACTACGATGAGACCTTCTCACCCGTAGCGATGCTTAAGTCCGTCAGAATCATGTTAGCAATAGCTGCCTTTTTCGATTATGAAATTTGGCAGATGGATGTCAAAACAGCGTTCCTTAACGGTTACCTTAAGGAAGAGTTGTATATGATGCAACCAGAAGGTTTTGTCGATCCAGAGAATGCTAACAAAGTTTGCAAACTCCAGCGATCCATTTATGGACTGGTGCAAGCATCTCGGAGTTGGAATCTTCGTTTTGATGATGTGATCAAAGCGTTCGAGTTTATACAAGTTTACGGAGAAGCTTGTATTTACAAGAAAGTGAGTGGGAGCTCTATAGCGTTTCTAATATTATATGTGGATGACATATTGCTGATTGGAAACAATATAGAAATGCTGGAAAGCGTAAAGGAATATTTGAACAAGAGTTTTTCAATGAAGGACCTAGGAGAAGCTGCTTTCATATTAGGCATCAAGATCTATAGAGATAGATCAAGACGCTTAATAGGACTTTCACAAAGCACATACCTTGATAAGATTTTGAAGAAGTTCAAAATGGATCAGTCCAAGAAGGGGTTCTTGCCTGTTTTGCAAGGTGTGAAGTTGAGTAAGACTCAATGCCCAGTGACTGCAGAAGATAGAGAAAAGATGAGTGTCATCCCCTATGCTTCGGCCATAGGCTCTATCATGTATGCAATGCTGTGCACAAGACCCGATGTCAGCCTTGCCATAAGTATGGTCGGAAGGTTTCAAAGTGATCCAGGAATGGAACACTGGACGGCGGTCAAGAATATCCTGAAGTACCTGAAAAGGACTAAGGACATGTTTCTCGTTTATGGAGGTGATCAAGAGCTCGTCGTAAAGGGTTACGTCGATGCAAGCTTTGACACTGATCCGGATGACTCTAAGTCGCAAACCGGATACGTATTTATTCTTAATGGGGGTGCGGTTAGCTGGTGCAGTTCCAAGCAAAGCGTGGTAGCAGATTCTACATGCGAAGCGGAGTACATCGCTGCCTCGGAGGCGGCGAAGGAAGGTGTCTGGATGAAGGAGTTCATGACAGATCTTGGAGTAGTGCCTAGTGCACTTAACCCAATGACTCTGTTTTGTGATAATACTGGTGCCATTGCTCTAGCCAAGGAACCAAGATTTCACAAGAGGACCAGACACATAAAGCGACGTTTCAATTCCATCCGCGATTACATCAAGGAGGACGACATAAATATTTGCAAAGTACACACGGATCTAAATGTTGCAGATCCGTTGACTAAACCTCTTCCAAGGGCTAAACATGAACAACACCAGAACTGCATGGGTGTTCGATTCATTACAATGTAAATCACATAGTGATGTGAACTAGATTATTGACTCTAGTGCAAGTGGGAGACTGTTGGAAATATGCCCTAGAGGCAATAATAAATTGGTTATTATTATATTTCCTTGTTCATGATAATCGTTTATTATCCATGCTATAATTGTATTGATTGGAAACTCAAATACATGTGTGGGTACATAGACAACACTGTGTCCCTAGTAAGCCTCTAGTTGACTAGCTCGTTGATCAAAGATGGTTAAGGTTTCCTAGCCATAGACATGAGATGTCATTTGATAACGGGATCACATCATTAGGAGAATGATGTGATGGACAAGACCCAAACTGTAAACGTAGCATTTGATCGTGTCAGTTTATTGCTATTGTTTTCTGCATGTCAAGTATCTGTTCCTTTGACCATGAGATCATGCAACTCACTGACACCGGAGGAATACCTTGTGTGTATCAAACGTCGCAACGTAACTGGGTGACTATAAAGGTGCTCTACAGGTATCTCCGAGGGTGTCTGTTGGGTTGGCATGGATCAAGACTGGGATTTGTTACTCCGTATGACGGAGAGGTATCTCAGGGCCCACTCGGTAATACAACATCACAATGAGCCTTGCAAGCAATGTGACTAAAGTGTTAGCCACGAGATCTTGTATTACGGAACGAGTAAAGAGACTTGCCGGTAACGAGATTGAACTAGGTATAGTGATACCGACGATCGAATCTCGGGCAAGTAACATACCGAAGAACAAAGGGAACAGCATACGGGATTAACTGAATCCTTGACATAGAGGTTCGACCGATAAAGATCTTCGTAGAATATGTAGGAGCCAATATGGGCATCCAGGTCCCGCTATTGGTTATTGGCCGTAGAGGTGTCTCGGTCATGTCTACATAGTTCTCGAACCCGCAGGGTCTACACACTTAACGTTTGGTGACGATTAGTATAATTGAGTTATTATGTTGGTGACCGAAAGTTGTTCGGAGTCTCGGATAAGATCCCGGACATGACGAGGATCTCCGGAATAGTCCGGAGGTAAAGATTGATATATGTGATAATAGTGTTTTGATCTCTGGAAGGGTTCCGGAGTTCACCGGAATGGGTTCCGGATGTTTACCGAAGTGTTCGGGTGCAGCAACACTTTATATGAGCCAAAGGGATAAAGCCCACAAGGTATTGGAAAGTGCAAAAGTAGTTTTGCTGCCGCGTAAGCGGTACTACCGCTTGGTGAAGCGGTACTACCGCCGGAGCGGTACTACCGCTTGTGTGAAGCGGTACTACCGCCCAAGCGGTACTACCGCTTGTGTGAAGCGGTACTACCGCTTGTGCGCGGCTGTGCGCAGTTCGGCAGGGATCCGAGTTGGACTCTTTCCCTGCGGGCCAAACCGACCTTGTGCGGGCAAAACCGACCCGGAGGAGGCTTTTACTCCAAGTTTAGACCCCAAGGCTCAACATATAAATAGAGGGGCAGCGCTAGCACGCGGGACACATCAGGATTTCCCAAGCCGTGTGCCGGCAACCCTAGCCCTCTAGTTCCTCCGTCATAATCTCCGTAGTGCTTGGCGAAGCCCTGCAGAGATTGTTCCTCACCACCATCACCACGCCGTCGTGCTGCTGGAACTCAACCACTACTTCACCATCGCTCGCTGGATCGAGGAGGTGAAGGCGTCATCAAGCCGTACGTGTGTTGAACGCGGAGGTGCCGTCCGTTCGGCACTAGATCGGAAGGATCGTGATTGGATCGCGGGACGCTCGGCGATTTGGATCGCGAAGACGTTCGACTACATCAACCGCGTTTATTAACGCTTCCGCTTAGCGATCTACAAGGGTATGTAGATTCACTCTCCCTCTCGTAGATGCTCATCACCATGGATAGATCTTATGTGTGCGTAGGAAAATTTTTGTTTCCCATGCAACGTTCCCCAACAAGGTCACCCCTCGTGCCCACAATCTTGAAAGGACCCACAAAGCGTGGAGCAAGCTTCCCTTTGATGCCAAAGCGTTGAGTGCCCTTCAGGGGAGACACTCTGAGATAGACAAAATCATCGATCTGGAAGGTCATGTCACGATGCTTGCTATCATAATAGCTCTTCTGAGGGGATTGAGCTGCTTTGAGATTTGAACGAATGACACGGCACATTTCTTCTGCTTCAGTGATCATGTCATTGCCAAGGATTTGACGCTCACCGGTTTCAGACCAATTGAGCGGGGTGCGGCACTTCCTGCCATAGAGAATCTCGAAAGGAGCTTTGCCGAAACTTGCTTGGAAGCTATTGTTCTATTAGAACTCAGCAAACGGGAGGCAATCTTCCCACTTCATACCAAAAGAAATCACACAAGCTCTGAGCATATCTTCGAGGATTTGATTGACTCTCTCAACTTGACCACTAGTCTGAGGATGGAAAGCTGTGCTGAAACGGAGATTACTCCCCATTGCAGTCTGGAAGGAATCCCAAAACATGGAAGTGAAGATGCTTCCACGATCTGAGGATATGAGCTTAGGAACACTGTGCAAAGAAACTATCCTTAACGTGTACAACTCTGCTAGCTGAGCTGTCGAGATAGATTCTTTGACCGGAAGGAAGTGGGCAACTTTGGTGAGCTTGTCGATAACCACGAAGATGGCATCATTACCTCTCTTGGACTTAGGAAACCCAGTGACGAAATCCATTTCAACATGATCGAATTTCCACTCTGGGATAGGCGAAGGCTGAAGGAGGCCTGCTGGACGTTGATGTTCTGCTTTCACTCTGCGACAAACATCACACTCGTTCACGAACTGAGCAATCTCGCGTTTCATACGAGTCCACCAGAAGGTTTGCTTGAGGTCTTGATACATTTTGGAACTTCCTGGATGAATTGAGAGGAGGGAATTATGTGCTTCATCCAGGATAACCTTCCTGAGATCACCTTTCGGAACCACCAGACGGTCCTCGAAGAACAAGGTGTCTTTGTCATCAACACGGAAACACTTATATTTTGGAATGCTCTTGGCCACACCATTCTTCACTTTCTTCACCATAGCATCAAGAAGCTGAGCTTGGTGAACCTGATCCTCGAGAGTCGGAGAGACTTGAAGATTGGCAAGAAAACCTTGAGGAACAATTTGGAGATTGAGCTTGCGGAATGCTTCACAAAGCTCGGGTTGAAGAGGCTTGAGTATAAGAGTGTTGCAGTACGCCTTTCTACTCAGTGCGTCTGCAATGACATTTGCTTTCCCAGGAGTATATTCGATGCTTGGATTGAAGTCCTCGATCATTTCCACCCAACGTGACTGCCGAAGATTGAGATTGTGTTGGGTGAAAATATACTTCAATCTCTTGTGGTCGGTGAACACCTCAACTGGTCTTCCCAACAATAGATGTCTCCATGTCATCAGAGCATGCACAACTGCCGCCAGCTCAAGATCATGAGTGGGGTAGTTCTTCTCGCTAGGATTCAGCTGTCGCGAGGTATAAGCCACAACTTTCTTATCTTGCATGAGAACGCCACCGAGACCTTGAAGAGAAGCATCACAAAATACTTGGAAAGGCTTGGATTGCTCGGGAGGAACAAGAACTGGAGCCGAAGTCAGCTTCTGTTTGAGTGAATTGAATGCCACTTCACCCATAACCCACAGGTCCCAGGATCGTAACCTGGCTCTGATACCAACTTGTCATGCCCAAGATGCGATCCTATCCTTATTTTGGCATGGGGGCCTCGATAGGGATAGAAGCGCATCTCGTCTTTTCGCAAGAATGGATATCCTTACAAGTACATGTGCAGAAGAGATGAGTATATGGAATTGGCTTACACTCGCCACAAGCTACATCAATATCACATCAATACAACAACATATCCAAACATCATACAGAAGAGCAGGGTCCGACTATGGATGAAATCAAACGATAAAAAAGACATCCATCCTTGCTATCCCAGGCTGCCGCCTGGAACCCATCCTAGATCGATGATGAAGAAGAAGAAGAACTCCAAATCAAACAAGCATCGCTCTCACGTCAATTCATCACATTACATGTACCTGCAACTGTTGTTGTAGTAATCTGTGAGCCACAGGGACTCAGCAATCTCATTTCCAAGGGTATCAAGACTATTAAAGCTTAATGGGTGAGGTATGGTTAAGTGGTGAGGCTTCAGCAAGCACTATGCATTTATTTGAGTGGCTAACTTACGAGTATAAGAATAAAGGGGGATGATTGTCGAATAAACGGTCGTGAACTAGTAATGATCTCTAAGAGATCCTGAACACCTACTTACGTCAAACATAACCCCACCGTGTTGTCTCTCGGATAAGGACTCACGAGAAGAGACAGTCACGGTTACGCACACGGTTGGTGTATTTTATTTGAGTTTACTTCAAGTTTGCTATGACCGGGTGTTAAACAAAGTTTCCAAGTTACCACGTAACCGCGGGCACGGCTTTCTGAAAGATTTAACCCTGCAGGGGTGCTCCAACTCATCCATCACAAATTAACCACACGCCGCGAGAATAAACTCGACCACGAATCTCGTGATCTTCCTAGGCAATTCCACTGGAAAACCACAACCTCGAGATAGCCCGAAGAAAGATCGGAATTTCTTGCACAAGACATTCGAGAAAGGTAAAACAAGTCCAGCAAGACCACCCGACGTGTCGACGAACCCGATAAGAGCCGCGTATCTCGTTCTCAGGACATGACGGATAAGCGACGCGTACGGTGGCCTGATAGAAATCACCCAAGTTGCCCTGGGGTGGCCCCACACAGTGCTCTAGGTTGGACCAACACTCATGAGGAGCACTGGCCCGGGGGTTGAGTAATTATCCACGGGGTAGCTATGCCCTATGCAATTTTGTTAAGTTGTTTAGCAAATGTAGTACCGAAGTTGTGTCTTGCCAGACAAGTTTTAATCTAAAACGAATGGTCAAGGGGGTCCCCATAACAACCCCGATCATGTTAGGAGCGCAAAATATGGAATATAACACCGGTACTCGGAACTAGTGCGGCAAAAGCGGAACAAAACACTGAGCAAAAGGCCAAGCCTTCCACCGTTGCCAGATATATATGTGCATTAATTTAAATAGCAGTAAATAGAGTGATATAAACAAAATCCATGTTGACAAATGGAAAGCTTGCACCTGCAACTAGCAACGCTATAAGATAAAGGCTGAGCAGCGGTAACATAGCCAATCAATGTTTGCTAGGTAGTGGAGGGGGTTAGAGGCTTTCATGGCAATTTAGGAGGCTGATAGTTTAAGTGGTAGGTAACGTAACATAACGGTAAAAGCGAGACATCTAGCAAGGCAAAAATAGTGTCGGGATCCGGGTATGATCATCTTGCCTGTTGGTTCTTCAGAGGGACAAAGAGCTGGGGCCTCGTAGTTGTACTCTCCGGGATCCTCGTACTCAGGCTCAACACTCGCGTCTACCCAAGTAGAACAGCACCAAATAAACAAACAGCGAGGTGCAATGCACAAACAAGATGATGCATGGTCATATTAAGAAATATAGCATGGCAAGCCTATGCTAGTCATGTTTCACATGCATAAGTTGTTTAGTATTCTGGACAGAACCTCAATATTACTTATTTGGACATGCATGATCATGGAAAATATGGATGCTTCATGCAAAACCGATGCAAATGCATATGTAGAACGTTGCGAACGGAGTAACGTAGCTCACGGTACGCTCACGGCAAGGTACGAACGTTAACGGAGACAAAACACAACATGAGGAAATCTCTGGGCTATACCTTGGTGTTCCAAGGATGTCACTGGATAGGAAATGAAAATCTAGTAAGAATAGAGCTAAAGATCAAGCAAAACTATGGAGTATAGCTCCCACAAGTCACAAATCAATCAAACACACAATCTGTCCACCAACAACAACATGGCATCTTGTCACACACATAGCCAGAGCTACAGCAGGTTTTAAATCAAAACCAAGGCATGTACAGAATCTATACAGCATGCTTAATAAATCATCCATCTACAAAAACTTGAAAGGAAGCATGGATCAATAGCAATGAAGCTCACAAGATGGCATGTTGAATCAGTTTTTAGGGACTTAGTGAAAATTCCAGTTTTCTGGAACCTGAGTTAACCAGATGGCATATTGACAGCATGATTTACCTATGCTACAGAAACTTTCATGGCATGAAAATTAACAGTATGGTAGAGAGCAACCTCTACAACAAAACACTAGCACTGATCATGAGCTAGAACACAACATATCACTTGTTAGCATCCTCTAAACATGGCATAAAAATAACAACCTGGGCACATGTTAACAGAATAGCAACTTGACAGCAGGTTTAAACTATGATGCTAAGGTTTAATTCTCAAGTTCTTAGCACAACTTAGTATAGTATGATGACAATAACAAAACATGTTAAGGCCCCAAACTCAAAGGAACAGTAAACTCATGGATACATCCTCTAAACATGGTAAGAAAATAACAGCATCCAACACTTGGCAATATTTTGAGACGTGAAACCAGTGTTATTATCTTAGCATGTTAACAACAAGTCTATCATGCCAAACAAAAATACCAGGGCCTAGAACCCACAAAACACGGGCATATTCATGTTGACAAGTTTCACATATGTTGCATAGAACAAATCATATGAAAATGACAAAATGGCATGTTGGAACAAAAATGACATTTTGCAAACTTGCTCAAATGCCCAAACAAAGTTCACCATTGGATTCCTGGGATTTTTCTACCCCAAAATCATATATCACACACATATGACCCTGTAAGGAAAACTCCCACAACACTAGAAAGAAAAACACACAAAAACCAACCATGACTTATAAGTGAAATCTTGCCCTATTTGGCTACTGCTAAAAATGGCCGTGTCCAAATCTGGATCTTTCCAAAAATGGAAAGAAACAAAACAACAGAATAAAAAAAAAACAGAGGGGGGGTCCCACTGGCATTGACACCAGGGCTCCCCTGAGGATGACAAGTGGGGCCAGGCCCACTAGTCAGGGCCTCACTCAATAGGAAAAGAAAACGGGCTTAAAATGTGCCTGGGGGGGGGATCGAACCCGGGTCGCCCAAAGGTGGAACGAGCGGCGCTACCACTGCGCTAGCGAGGGGGATCTGAACATATAAGGGTATCTGTCCTGTTGAACAGACCCCTGCTACTACACTGCTCCTCCGACGACCGAAGCAGAGGAGGACGCCAGCGAGCTCAGAGGCGACCAACGGAGGAGATGGCCACCGGCGGGGCTCGCGGATGCTACGACGGATCCATTCCCGCGGACACCTAACGGCTACGCGTGCGGCAGCGAGGAGCTCGAGCACGAGCTCATGCTCGGCTCGGGCATGGCGGAGACGGTGAATCTACGGTGACGGGGAGCGGCTGCAGCCTACCGAAAGCAAAGTGGCGAGGCGAGGGGATCCCTGAGGCTCACCAGAGAGCTAGAAATCCAGGGCGCGTGAAGAAGAGGCGAAGAGGGGCGGCGCAGCCTGACGGAGCGGAGGGAGGCGACGACGCGCCGACAGGCCAACGGTGCGGAGGCGCTCCGGTCCTCCTAACACCGGGAACCGAACGCGGGCGGCACCAGGGACCACCTCGGCATCCTGGACTGGGGGGGTGGGGGAAGAAGGCCACCGGAGGCGATGGACGCGGCGACGACGGCCTGATGTCCCGCTCTCTCTCTCTGAACTTCTCTGAATCTCTCTCTCGCTCGCTGAACATACCAGGGAAGAAGGGAAGAGAAGGGGTGGCGGCGGCGCGGAGAGAAAGGGGGAAACCCTAGGGAAGGGCACGGATGACGAGGGGGCTTTATAGGCCTGTGAGGCACGGCGCTCCTCGCCACCTCGGCCATGGCGGGGCCCCTGCCCGCGCTCTCTCTGAGGAGGAGCTGTAAAGGAGGACGACGAAGGAACGCGAATAGGCGCCGACAGGTGGGACCGCGTGCGACAGGGTGGAAAGCGAGCGGGAACGCTGCTGGGCTGCGGCTGCGGAGGCTAGCTGGGCTACGACTGCGGAGGCCCAGAGAACCTCCTCTCTCTCTCTCTGCTGGAAAACAAATCTCTTCCCATTTAAAATAAGTCAGAGGCAACAAAATCACAGAGGTAGAGAGAGAAGTTTTTAGAGGAAAATAAATACATTTTTGGGTTCACAAAAATGCGTACTATTTAATAAAAATGAAAAAGGACTTTTTAGAGCAACAAAATAAAATCATATTTTAATAAAATGCAAACTGTTTGCAAAGATTTGAACATGAAAAAGCCTAAAACAAGGTTGAGAGCAGACTAACAATTCATAACAGAATATTTTAGAGGGGATCAACTTTTTACAGAATTTAATTAGCAATCAAAAACATCACATGTTGCATAAAATAGACATGATAGAGGTGGTGATGGTTTAGAGGAAAGTGGAGGGGTTTTGAAAACTAGGATGCACACACATACCACACATCCCCAACACCAACACTCACATCACAACAATCACAAGCACAAGCGTGGCAATAATTAATATGCACTTGATATGATGAGCATGATGGCATGATGCATGAGATGACTATGAGGCAAGTTGAACTCAAACTCATGATAGCATTCATAACATCCATAGAAGGTCACACATGGAAATAAATTACAAATAAGGCAAGGGCTGCTCTTGGGCTGTTACAGGTTACTATGGCGAACTCGCACGATGACGAGGAAGAAGATGAACACGGTGGTTTACCCAGGTTCGGGCCGCTATGAAGCGTAATACCCTACTCCTACTTTAGTGGATTGCCTCTCGGGGAGGTGTGGTGGATGAACTAGTACAGTGGTGAGGAGCCTCATGAGGGCGTTCGAGTGGTGTTCTTGGCTCTCTGCCTTGTCTTGTGGTCGACCGTTCGGTCTGCCCCCCTCTACAGTGCAGCCTAGCCTCTATATATAGTAGTGGCCCGGGTCCTCTTCCCTTATCACAATGGCGGGAAGGGATCCCACAACGACCAAATTTGAAGGGCCACAGGAGTACAGCCCCGTCCTATCGAAAGGTGGTCTTCGCCTGCAAAGTAGGTGTCGATGATGCAGAGGTGGGCTCGGCGATGACATCCGCCCTGCGGGGCTCGTGGTCGTGGTCTTGTTGCACCGGAATGGAAACCTTTGAGAGGCGCTTTGGGAACCCGCGTACGTCTCTGCTCCCTTTGCACCAAAGGGGAAACTGCACCACCTGGCGCGCTGACGCCCGCCTGTCCTTCCTTGCGTCATCCTTGACTCTTGACGCCGGGTCCGGCATAGAAATCTCCACCGCTCCGGAGGGGGCCTGAGGAGGCCCATCCCCTGCTGGTCTTGATGCCGTTCTTCCTCGCGAGCCTAGGGTCCTCGTGAGGGCCTTGTCTTGAGCGAAGTCGCACCAGGCCGTGCTTGTCTGACGAGGGGGGCCATGCCCTGGGCCGCAGGCAGGCAGGTCTGGGTACCCCCGTTCCCGGAACGCCGACAAAATACCTTACCCCCTTTTAATAGTATTGGCTTTCCTATGGACTCAAAGTGATTTCTCACAAAGCAAAAGGAGAGTCTTCTAGCTTGAAGCTTTGCCAATCCATTCCTTGCATCGTGGGGTATCTCCTCACAATTTATAGCCATCCCATCATTGGACTTCTCCTGAAATATACTTAATGGAAACATGAGTCCAATGGCATATATGTTGTTATTAATTACCAAAACCACCAAGGGAGCAAATGTGCTTTCAATCTCCCCCTGTTTGGTAATTGATGACAACATATCGATCAAAGCTTCGACATATGATATAATCAATGAATAGAGTCATCGCTTTGAGAAGTATGTGATAAGCAAGAGCCCCCCCTAAATTTGTGCACTATTTTAAATTTGCGTTTGAATGCAAATGCACAATCGATTAGGTTCATGGGGCACTCTTCCATGTCACATACAACTTGGTGGTGTGCAAGAATAATAGGAGTGATCAACATAGCACAACACATCAAGCAAGAAGTGAATGATCACCTCATAAGCATCTCAAAAGATAAGACGTAGTAGCAACACATAAGAAGTGCATGATCAAACACCAACAAGTTTAACGCAAACGAACAACCAAAAGATTTTAAAGTTTTGGAGAGCGATAAAAAGCAACACTCTCTCTCTCTCTGTCTCGAAGCCCTAATGATCTATACAACTTCTCCCCCTTTGGCAACAAGTTACCAAAAAGTTCAAAGGTATAGGACTAATCGTCTCTCTGGGGCTGATCTCCTCTGGTTGTTGATGTAGGAGTCGAGAGAACCGCATCTGCGAAGACTTCTACCGATGTCATGGAAGGGGTTGGAGTAGACACTAGAGGTGCTGATGGAGCTGGTTGGACTGAAGGAGCTGCAGCAGGTGCTGATGAGGATGGTCTCAACTCTGAATCTGGCACTATTGCAGATCTAGCTTGGGTCTTGAACCGAGTGCTGGTCCTGAGAGGTGTGGGGAAGGGGTACTGAGTCCACCTCCTTCTTGAGCTCATCAACTGTCTTAGTCAGCCCATGCACCTTGTTGTTCAAAGTATGAAGCTTGTCTTCAACAATCCTTTCCTGGCTCTTTTGGTTCTTCAGAATCTCAGTGATGTCATTCTACATGCCTTGGATAGAGCTAAGGATGAGGTCCATCTGCTCATTCCTTGTCCTTGGCACTGGAGCACTAGTGACTCTGGCTGCCTCAGCTGCTGCCTGTGTAGTAGATGAAGTGGGATGATCTGGATCCATCACCACAACATTGTCCTCAAACTCAGGCTGGAGTGGCACATGTGGTCGATCAAGTTCATATACATTCTTTTCAAGCTTGGAGTTGATAATCATTTGAATGTATGGAGCATATACACATGATCTCTTCTGATCAGCAGCAGTCCTCTTCACAGTCTCTACTATCAAGTCCATGACCCAGAATCTGGTACGAAGATCAATGTGATGCAGCATGTTGATGGAGTATCTTCGGATCATCTTGTCATCTCCTGACTTGGGCATCAAAGTGTACCTCATGATGGTGTTGGTGGTGGTCAGTCCTGCCTGCAGATAGTATACTGAGCCAAACTTATGTGAATGCACATAGTCAGCAGGAATCTCCTTGTACATCGTTGCCATGGAATTATGATTCATCTTGGCCTCAGAGTACACATCCAAATCACCATCTTCTACCTGTGGGGCTCCTAAGATGGTAGCCCACTCTTCAACTGTGGATTCATACCTGACACCTTCTGTCAGCCAAACAATTCTACCATCTCCATAAAAATGAACTGTGGAGTAGAATTGCATGATCATCTCATCATTCCAAGGGGTAAACTCTCTACCAACAAATGCATCAATGTCAATGGCCTTGAAGTTCTCTTGCACATGGGGAAAATAATCTTCATTCTTCTTGATGTAGTCCTAGTCTACATATCTCATATCACTGACAGCTGGGCTCTTGTCTAGCAAGACGGTCTCATAAAAATCTTACTGCTCCTTGGTATGAAATCTAGGATCAACAGCAGTCCTTCTCCTGGAGGCATAAGGGTCATTTGCTCTCCATAGCCTCAGCCCTGAGTCTTTTCTCTTCTTCATGTCCTCAGCTATGGGATTAGTATCATCATGAGCTGGCAGATGGGGTCTGAGCTTCCTTAACACAGAAACGTCTTCCTCTTCATCCATAGTGGAAGATCTCATGTTCTTGGCAGCAAGAGGGATATCTCTGGTGGTCCTCTTGGGCTTCTTGGGTGCTGAAGGCTTCTTGGGAGCAGACTTAGTGCTCTTAGCTGGTGCATCCTTGGGCATAGCATCTGCCAACAATTTCTTCTTCTTCTTGGGAGGAGCCTTGGCAGCTGGCTCTTCCTCTTCTTTAGCTTCTTCTTGATCTTCATACATGGAAGTAGGTCTTCCAACAACATGAACAATTCTCTTCCTGCTTCTCTTCTTCTCAGCTGACTTCTTGGGCATTGAGCTCCTGGCTGGCTCTATGGACATGGTTTCCCTAGCACTCTCTGGTGCTCTCACAGCCTCAGAACTGGCATACTCCTTCCTGACAGGCCTCCTAGATGAGGTGGCCTCAGATGCAGACTTCTTGGCAGCTTTGTCTGCTTTGTCTTGCCTTCGCTTGGCAAGAACCTCTTCTGGCACAAAATCCGAGTCCTCTTCATCCGAGTTCAGTTTCCTCCTGGCTCTTGTAGCAGCCTTGGGCAACCCATGAGAACTTGGGGTGCCTGGATCTTCTAAAGATGAGCTAGGCTCAGGACTAGTGCCTGGATTTGCATCAATGCTAGGATCTCTGGAGTCATTCTGACTATCACCTGAAGCTGACATACAGTCCCTGTGAATGGAGTATAGAAGAGCAGAAAGGTTGAGAATCACAAAAACCCAGACATTTTTCAAAATATTTAAACTCAGAAACTTTGGCTATGAACTACTGCAAAATATATTTCGGTACCACCGGGTTGAAATTTTCGGAGTCACCGAGACTGACCACTTGCTTAACAGAAACTTGGGCAGCCTTTTTGGTGTAACCGAAAAGAACTACTCGGTTTCACCGAAGTGGTTCTCAGAAACCCTGAAAACTGAATCGGTGGAACCGATTCTATCGACTCGGTGTCACCGAGATGCATGTTGCGGGAGTTCAGATCCAGAATTTCCTCGTTTTCTAATCTATGGATGATTCTTGTGGAATGGAAAGATTGCACACTGTGGATTGTAAATGTAAGTAATCTAATGCGCATGAATCAGATAGAGGAGCGCACAAGGGGCCGGATTCATACCCTAGCTTGGCGATGAATCCGCTATGGCGGCGACGACGATGGAGATTTCCGTCGACAGCTTGGATCCCAACGGCGATTGCGCTCGGGGAGGCAACGGCGATGACCAAAGGGTCCTGGTGCGGCAGCTTAGGGTTGGGGACTTGGCGTTTGAAGATGAAATTTCAAAACGTTGGGTCCACCGGATTAAGTACCCTTCACTGTCGGAGTCACCGATACTAAAATTTCGGTGTCACCGAGTTCCACTATTGTCAGTTGACAAGGAAACTCAGTGAAGCTGAGATTATGGTATCGATGGTACCGAGGTCCAAAGACAGGTCAACCCTAGGCATTCGGTGGAACTGAGATTTTCTGGTTGGTTACACCGAGTTGCACTTTAGGGAGGTTTTTGGAGGTCAGCCTTGACGAAACGGTACTCCGAGTGCTCCTCACACAGAGGGTTCGACAAGTGCTTGTTCAAGTTTTTGTGATGTAGCATGAATAGAACTTGAGGTGAGAAAGCATAGATAGCTAGAGAGGGGTCCTAGGCATTCTTGTATATCCAATTGGAAAAACAAGAACAAAAGCCAAATACCTACAATTGGATATCCTCGAATGAATAAAGATATGCAGACCAACATGCTCACTCAATAAGATATCAAATGAAATCATGGGAAACATGCACAAACATTCTAGCATCTATCAAGTGCTTGGGCGATGACGTAGTCATCTATTAATGAGATGACTATATCAAGGGTTGGGGACTTGATCATAGGTCATACTCATCATTTAAGCACAAGTGGGGTTGCCACTTTTACATAAAGTATTTAATGTTGTCACATTCTAAGAGATGCTTTAATTCAAGTCTTAGAGTAAAGCTCTCCCTTGATGTGACACCCCCCCTAAGAGGGATAAACTAACCTTGGGTTTTGTCGTAAAAGACTTCATGTGAGTGGTGTAGTGGTGGATGCTCATAGTTGATGAAGATCATCTTGAGTTGGGAGCAATCCTTTTTCTTTCTTACTCTCCTCACCTACATGGGGTAGTCCCAAACACAAGAGACAAATACAAGGATATCTATGGACATGGAGTGCAAAGCATACATGATTATGTCCATGGATTCATTAATTACCTTGTCCCTTGCTTACCCTTGAGGGATGTGTGACTCCTTGAACTATTGCATAATGTTGATGTTGATTGCAACTAGTCTTTTCCAATAATGAATGTGAGTGAATTTCATTGGCGGAGTCACTCCTCAAGAACTTCTCTAGTTCTTCTTCTTGGGAACCCATATCAAGTTGATGGGAATCCTCGATGTTGAAGTGGCACTTGTAGAAGTTGAGCTTGTAGAAGCCTTGGGAACCCACTTGACCAAAGCTTGGGATTCATCTTCATATGAGTCAATCTCCTCTTGAAGCTTGTCCTTGCCCTTGAGCTTGTGATCTTGTGGTGAAAGGTCATCTTGAGATTTTGTTCCCTTGGGAAGAGTATGTTCATACTTCTCCCTTTGAGGAACAAACTTGGGCTATGGGTATGGACCTTCTTCCCCTTCAACTCCATTTGCGTTGAAGTAGCCAATGCCATGGTTCTTCCGGTATCCTCCGTGCTTGCGTACAATTTCCTCAAATTTCTTACATCCGGCAAGACTTTTGTAGATACCTTTCTCTATAATCCCTTTCAATAGATCATTTTCTTGCTCAAGTGTAACTTGGCTAAGAGAGTCGTTAGTGGGATCAATAGAAGTACTAGAAGCAATATCATTGGATTTATCATTTTTATTGCTACTAGTTGAAGAACCTTTCTTGCCTTTGTTACTAGATTGCTTAGTCTTAACTTGTAGAATGAATGTAGACAAGAGTAGTCGTTTGGCTAGATAAGAAGAAGTCTTCTTTCGAAGATCATCATTGATTGCTTTAAGAAACTCATGTTCTTGCTCCAAATTGAGCTTCTCGAAGCGTAGCTTCTCATGAGTCCTTACAAGCTCTCTATGATCTTCTAAAGTAGATTCATGAGCTAACTTAAGAGTGTTTAATTATTTAGTTAGTCGTTCTATCTCCTTCTTATCATCATCACACGACTTATCTTGATTAGCATGATCATTGTCTAGCTCATTTTGACTAATATCACTAGTTTTGTCAAATAGCAAGTCATCATCTCCAAGTAGGTCATCTTCATCACTATTAAAATGAAGATACTCGGGGTGTGATACCTTGGGGCCTTTAGCCATGAAGCAACTTCCACTCCCTTCATTTGGTGAATCAAATATGTCGTAGGAGTAGGAGGAAACGAGTGCAAGTCCGGCAACACCTTCATCTTTACTATAGCCGGAGTCGGAGTGGTAGCTTCTCTCAGAGTGGTCATCGGAATCGGAGCCGGAAACCCATTCAACAACATGAGCTTGATGTCTTCTTCTTGAGTAGCTCTTGGTGTACTTGTCCTTCTTCTCCGAATCCCTACTTCTCCTTGAGGGTCTTCGTTCATAACGATCATCTCTACTCCTTCTCTCTCTTCGAGGTGACCCATCTCTTGAGCTCTTCCTTCTAGTTGACTCTTCCCTTCTTTTGTGGGGGGGGGGGCGTGCACTCATTGGAGTAGTGTCCGGGCCTTCCACAATTGTAGCAATTCCGGTCATGACTAGATGAACGTTTTTCTTCATATCTTGAGTTGGAGTTCCTCTCTTTGCCTCTACTCTTATAGAACTTGTTGAATTTCTTGACCTTGAGGCTTATCTCTTCATTGGTAACAAGGTTGTCGCTTGAAGTAGCGGGAACATCACTTGTGGCTTTGTAAGCACAGGTAGACTTGTTGTGAAGTTGTTCCTTGTCTTTAAGTGATATCTCATGAGCAACAATTCTACCAATGACTTCCGTAGGCTTGAGATCTTTGTAGTTTGTCATCATTTAGATCAATGTGCACACGGTGTCATACTTTCCATCCAAAGCTCTAAGTATCTTCTTGATGATGAATTTGTCGGTCATTTCTTCGCTTCCTAAGCCAGCAATCTCATTGGTGATGAGAGCAAGCCTAGAGTACATCTTCGCGACTCCTTCACCATCCTTCATCTTGAACTTGTCAAGTTGACTTTGAAGCACATCCAACTCAGATTCTCAGACGGAATTGGCACCTATGTGCATATCAACCAAAGTATCCCAAATTTCCTTTGCATTCTCAAGACGGCTGATTTTGTTGAATTCTTCGGGGCATAGGCAGTTGAAAAGAATGTCACATGTTTGAGCATTGTATTGCAACATCTTCAATTCATCCGCGGTCGCTTCTCGATCCGGTTCCTTTCCATCACCAAAGAATTCACCTTGCAAGCCAACACGAACAACAACCCAAATGACGGGGTTATGACCAAGAATATGCATTTTCATCTTATGCTTCCAACTAGCAAAATTAGTACCATCAAAGTACGGACCTCTACGGTGGTAACTTCCCTCACTATACTCCATACTATCCTAGGTTGTGAAACCAATGCAATGGAGACCAAAAGGTTTGATACCACTTGTAGGATCGAAAGTATGTCTAGAGGGGGGGTGAGTAGACTACTTGACCAAATTAAAATTCTACCTTTTCCCAATTTTAGTTGTGGGCAGATTTTAGGAGTGATAGCAAGTCAAGCACACCCTACACATGCGCGTCTAAGAGTATAGCAGCGGAAAGTAAAGACAAGCACATATAATAGAGGGTAGGATAGGAAGATCAAACACAATTGTAGAAACGAATATTTTTCCCGTGGTTTCGATAGGTGGTGCTATCGTACATCCATGTTCATGGAGTCTTCAACCCACAGAGGGTAGCGGTCGCGAGAGTCCACGAAAGGCTCCACCCATAAGGGTCCACGAAGTAGCAACCTTGACTATTCCATAACGGCTTCCGTCCACGAAGGACTGGCCTCACTATGGGTAGATCTTCACGAAGTAGGTGATCTCCTTGGCCGTACGAACTTCTTGGTTCAACTCCACAACACGAAGTAGGAGTCTCCCAAGCAACACCTAACCAATCTAGGAGGCACCACCCTCCAAAAGGTAATAGGCTTGATAGTGATGATGAGCTCCTTGCTCTTGTGCTTCAAGATGATAGACTCCTCAACTCACAATCACTCTCTCACAGATTTGGCTTGGTAGAAGAGATTGATTGGCTGGAAAGCATCTTGGGGATGCTAGAAAACAAGATCCATATGGTTGGAGTGGATGATCTTGATCTCAACACAAGGGTAGGTGGTTCTCTCTCAGAATTTGGATATGGGAAGTGTGGAACTATTCTGAGTGCTTCTCTTTCGAGTGGGATGTCGTGGAGGAGTATATATAGGCATCTCCAAAAATCCAACCGTTACAACATATTGACCATCTCGGTGAAACCGAAGCAAAACTCGGTTGTACCGATCTGTTCAAAATGTGGCAACTTTCGGAATCTCGGTGAGACCGATATAGGAATCTCGGTGGTACCAAAACGAGTGGTCGAGGGCATTTTCCAAACTCGGTGGCACTAATCCATAAAACTCGGAAATTCCGATTTTATAAACTGGGTCACCAGAAAGTTTTTCACCGAAACTCGGTTGCACCGATGTAGTCTCGGTTGTACCGATATGTTAGGGTTTGTCTAGGATTCTGTCTTGGGTAGAAAATCGGTAGGGCCAGATGAAAACTTGGTGGCACCGATTTTGTGGATTAGGGTTTTGGCAGAGTATTCTTGTGGGAGAGCTTGTGGGTGTTTTTGGTGGCTAGCACTTGTGCACGTGGAGAAATTTTTTCACCAACAATACCTTACCCCCTTTTAATAGTATTGGATTTCCTATGGACTCAAAGTGATTTCTCACAAAGAAAAAGGAGAGTCTTCTAGCTTGAAGCTTTGCCAATCCATTCCTTGCATCTTGGGGTATCTCCTCACAATTTATAGCCATCCCATCATTAGACTTTTCCTAAAATATACTTAGTGGAAACATGAGTCCAATGACATATATGTTGTTATTAATTACCAGAACCACCAAGGGAGCAAATGTGCTTTCAGTACCCCAAGTTCTCATGGGCTGCCCAAGGCTACCACCAGGGCAAGAAGAAAGATGAATTTAGATGAGGAGGATTTAGACTTTGTGTCACAGGAAGTTCTTGCCAAGAAGCAGCAAGACAAGAAAGAGAAGGCTGCCAAGAAGTCTGCTTCAGAGGCCACCTCAGCTAAGAGGACTTTCAGGAAAGAGTATGCTAGCTTTGAGACTATGAGAGCACCAGAGAGCACCAGGGCAACCACTTCATTATCTGTTGAGCCTCCAAGGAAATCTTTGCCTAAGAAGGCAGGAGAGAAGAAGAGAGTTAGGAAGAGGATTGTATGTGTCATTGGCAGGTGTACTTCCATGTATGAAGACCCAGCTGAGGCTAAGGAAGAGGAGGAGGAGGAAGAGCCAACTGCCAAAGCTCCTCCATCCAAGAGGAAGAAACTGCTTGCTGATGCTATGCCCAAGCAAGCTCCATCAAAGTGCAAGAAATCTGAACCCAAGAAGCCTGCAGCTCCTAAGTCTCAGAAGACTACCAGGGACATCCCTCTTGCAGCTAAGAACAAGAGATCTTCCACCATGGAAGAAGGGGATGATCTTTCTGTTCTGAGGAAGCTAAGACCATATTTGCCATTACACAATGATGCTCACCCAGTAGCTGAATATATGAAGAAGAGAAAGGATGCAGGACTGAGATTGTGGAGAGCTAATGATCCCTATGCCTCCAGGAGAAAGACTGTTGTAGATGACATATTCTACACCAAGGAACAATAGGATTTTATGAGACTGTCCTTTTGGACAAGAGCCCATCAGTCAGTGACATGAGATATGTTGACTGGGCCTATAACAAGGAGAATGAGGATTACTTTCCCAGTGTGCAGGACAACTTCAAGTGCATTGACATTGAGAGATTTGTTGGGAGAGAGTTCATTGCCTAGAAATATGAGATGATCATGCTGTTCTCCTCTACTGCTCACTTCTACCCAGATGAGAGAATCATATGAATGACTGAGGGAGTCAGGTACCAATCCACTGTTGATGAGTGGGCTACCATCTTAGGAGCCCCACAGGTAGAAGAAGGAGACTTGGATGTCTATGCTGAAGCCAAGATGAGTCACAACTCAATGGCAAATATGTACAAGGAGATTCCAGCC
Source organism: Elymus sibiricus (assembly GCA_039707655.1). NCBI lineage: Eukaryota > Viridiplantae > Streptophyta > Magnoliopsida > Poales > Poaceae > Elymus > Elymus sibiricus. The sequence goes on along the minus strand of CM077673.1, from coordinate 180,081,349 downwards.
ACTCATGTGCATTCACATAAATTTGGCTCTGTCTATCATTTGCAAGCAGGACTACCCACTACTAACACTATCTTGAGGTACACTCTGATGCCCAAGTATGGAGATGATAAGATGATCAGAGGGTACTCCATCAACATGTTGCACCACATAGACACCCACACCAGGATTAGAGTGATGGATTTGATTGTGGAAACAATCAAGAGGACAACTGCCGATCAAAAACGATCTTGTGGATATGAACCTTACATTCAGATGCTCGTCAACTCCAAGTTGGAGAAGAATGTATATGCACTTGATCATCCTCATATACCACTTCAGCCAGACTTTGAGGATAATGTTGTGGTGATGGATCCCAGTCATCCCACTTCATCTACTGCACATCCAGAGGCAGAAGCAGCTAGAGCCACTAGTGCTCAAGTTCCCAGGAGTAAGAGCAAGCAAATGGATCTGCTCATTATCACCATCCAGGGTATGCAGAAGGATATTAAGAACATCTTGATCAATCAAGAAAGTCTTGAGAGGATAGTGGAAGATAAGTTCACTATGATGCACAACAAGGTGGATGGGCTGACGAATACTATGGATGAACAAGACCAATACCGCGAGCCCCGCAGGACGGACGTCATCGTCGAGCCCACCTCTGCATCACTACCAGCTACTTTGCAGGCGAAGACCACCTTTCGTCAGGATAAGGTGTACTCCTTGTCCCCCTTCGAAATTGGCGTCGTGGGATCCCTTCCCGCCTGTGCGATAAGGGGAGAGGACCCGGGCCACTATAAATAGAGGCTAGATTGCACCGTAGAGACGGATAAAAAACCACCCTAGCGCCCTCGCGAGGTTGCTCACCACTGTACCAGTTCATCCACAAACCTCCTCGTGAAGCAATCCACCAAAAGCAGGAGCAGGTTTTTACGCTTTGCAGCGGCCCGAACCTGGGTAAATACGCGTGTTAGCCTTCTTCCCCGCGATTGAGTGAGTTCGATTCGACCGGGCTATGGAGCCGAGAGCTTGAAGCCGAAGTTGGTTGGGATCTTCACACACACCCCTGAGTTCGAACCTCTTTGGGTTTTCGGAGCCCGAAATCCGACATTTGGCGCGCCAGGTAGGGGCGTGTGAGAATCCTTCCACAAGCTTTGCTTTCTCTCCGCTCTGCCGCTTCGATGGCCGACGCCCGTCAAGTTTTCTTTGGCCTCGGCGGTTCTACCTTCACCAACCTTGCTGCCACCTCTCATGACGCACGCCTTGGCAACTCGGTGCTAGGCGGTCGTTACCAGGTCACCACCGTCGTCACCACCGCCGTCGCTGCTCGTGCCGGCCAGGCATCTCTGGGCTCCACATGCCCGCCACCGCGGCAGAGCGCTCGCCTCGTGGCACCGCCCACGGGACCGCCATCACCCTGTGTCCACGTGGGAGATCTGAACGCGCATGACGCGCTGCTGATGGCAAGTGAGCTGCTTCGTCATCGCCCGACGGATGGGGGCTTCGACGCCTGGGCCGACCACATCGCCGAGCTGGTCGCCGTCGTGATGAGCGCCTGGGCCCCATGCCTCCCATTTCGACCCCCAACGCTGGGTGCCAGGGGCTTATCTGCCGCACAACTCCCTTCATCGACTGATAGCATGCCTGGCCCATGCCCGGTCGAGCCCGAGCAAGGCCCGCCCCACGCAGTGCTCCTTATCCTCCGGGACCGGGTGACCGACTTTGGGGCACCGCCCGGCCCCGCCGGTGGTACATATGAAGAAGGTGACGGGACATTCCGCGCGCGCCTCAACCCGCGCGCTTATGACCCGTTGAACCATCGGCAGCCTGGGTTGTCCCGGCACAAGCGTGCCAACCGGCTCAGGGACCAGGCGGCTCAAGCCTCTGAGCAAGCAAGTAACCGTAACGGAGGCGCGGTGGATGACCACGGAGGCAACCCTCGTCAACACGTGCGCGCCCAACCTCGTGGGGACGGCAGAGGCAACCAACTTCGGGCGGAGGCTCGGCGCAGGAGGGTCTATGGACCGCGCGGCCCTGACGGCATCGTCTTGCCACCCGGGGAGGCTGACCGCGGGGCGCGCGGAGACGGCTCGGGAGGAAGCCAAGGCCTTTACACGGAGGCCTATGTTCCGAGCAGCATCGTAGCTGCGAACGGCACCGCGGGTCACATGCCCGTCGCAGGTGCCAGCATCCTCCCGGAGTAGGGGTGTGTCCCGGACGCCCTCTTCAAGCCGGGCCCAGGGGCTCCCACTGAGGGAGCACTGGGCCAGGTTGGTGCTAGAAAGGGGGCGTCCCGAAATGCATGGAGGCATGGTGCGGGAACCGCCCTCGCGAGCAAGCAACGCGTAGCCGGGCTGCCTGGGCCGTAGGAGCCACGCACGGCCCCGGGGGCGTCGGCACGGCGCTCAGGAGGTAGGGCCTCGCGAGGGCTCCAGGTCGCGGCCAGGCCGGCGCCCCGACGCCTCACGAGGCAGCTTCACCGATACAACACCCCTATGGTTACGCGGGGTGCATTGCGCTCATGTTTTTGCCGCGGGAGCGCAATCCCGCGGCTACGCGGGGAACAATGCACTCATGTTTGGGCCGTAGGGGCGTGCAACCGCGTAGAAATGTGCGGGATGGCTCGTGACCGAGTTGGGAGCACCTAGGCCTTGCGTCTGGTGGTTCGCCTAGCTATCTCCGACCGTGACACTCTAACGTAATAATGAGTGGGCTGTATACGCTTGGAGCCCCCCGAGGACGCGGAGTGGTTCCCACCCACGCCCAAGTGGAAGCCCCATGCTCCGCGCTAGCGGATGACACTGTCCTCCAATGACTATGCCCACGCCTAGTGGAAGCCCTACGCTCCGTGCTGGGGGGACGACGAAGACGAAGATTAGCCTAGGTGCCGGATGCGGCTGTTCCTTGCTCCTTTTTGTATTTGAATTGCCACTTTTTGGAATGAAACTCAAAGTTTCGCAACCTTATTTGAAAAAGGGGTGGGAATTTTTTTTTCTCCTTGCAATCTTTTTGGTCTTGAAGTCTCGTTTTCTGAATCGACACCTGTCAGTCTCGCCCTCACGCGCCCCGCGAGCGGGGGCTACACGGGCACGGTGTGCACACCTTGCCAAGGCCTTGGCATCCTTGTCCTCGCACGGCGCTCTCGAGCGAGCCGACATGCACATGCTGCCTCAGAGGCACCCATCTCCTGGCCTTGCTAAGCATCGCGACTCAGCATACCAGCGACGATCGACCCTCGCTCGGGGGCTCTAGCCACGGCTTGGCGCGCCATCATAGACCCTCGGGAGGCTCGGGCACCTCTCGAGGCAGGAGCTGGCAAGGAAAGGTAAGGGAGCCACTTGAGCGTTAAGGGGGACTCCTAAGCAACGTGACTAAGGAGCCTCACTGGTCACGTAGCCCCTCGCCCCTTGGTCTCGTACTGGTGATCCGGATGCCCCAACGGCGGTCGAGGTATGCGCGGGATTGGGCCCTGCCGACGCAGAGCACCAAGAGGGCTCCCAAACCGCCTCACTCGCAAGGAAGAAGACCCCCCTGGCGAGATCCCTGAGCTCCCCAGGCGCTTCGGCTGCACCTCACAACGCACGAGCCCGCCACGGATCGCCAAGCTAAGTACCCCAACCGTGACGAGCAGGAATTTTTTGATTTAATGACAACCCAAATATTGGGGTATGAGACAGGAACGCTAACGTGAAAGTGCAGGCGCTACGGTTTATTGCGTGCCCCCGTAGGGCCTCCAGTGGCTCCGGATACAGGAAGGACGGCGCAAGGGAGGGAGGTGGGCTTCTCTAGGCATTGCCGCTAAAACCTCGGCCTTGGAGCGGCACGCGTCCCCTTAGGAGTGCCCACCTCGTGAGGTCCCGGCGGGCTGCTATCTCTGGACGCTGCGCGATACCCCCACGGCCCCCCCGAGGAGCACCAGGCGTGGAGCAACGGCACAGCGAGGCAAGCGAAGGCGCGAAGGGGTGTGCGGAGGCACACCAACGACAAAGCAAAACTCCGCGGAAGAGATGAGGACGCGCCGAACAAAACAGGCAATCGACGGTTAAAAAATGAAGGTAAAACAAAAGAGTTTAACGCCCCCAGGGGCCAGGTGCTTCGTGATGCAACAGGAACCAAAAGGAAGAGAACAGGGGAAGCTCAGGCGGAGGAGGCGCTGTCCCCATCGTGACCCCGGCCAGCCACGGTGCCGGAGTCACCGCCTTCTTCGAAGGAAGGCGCCTGGACGAACCGCTCCACCAGGGACTCCACTTGCCTACGCACCTCGTCCCTGAGGGGCCTCTGGAGCTCCTCGGGTACCGGCTCCATCACGCGGGAGAGGTCAAGCTCTGGGATGTGGTGGCGCAAGTTGGAGAAGACGTGCGTCAGCGCGATGTCCAGAAGGTCGCGCGTGCTGGACTCGTTGTCTTCGTCCACCCGGGAGACGCCAGCCTCCAGCGCCTCCACCACCTTGCCGAAGAAGTTGAGATAACCCCCGTCACCGTGTGCGCATGGCAGTGCGGGGGCTTCCCCGACGAACTGGCTAACTGCACCGACCGCGCGGCGGGCGATGTCCGGATACTGCTTGGTGCGCTGCTCCTCCAGCACCATCGCGTGTGCCGCCTCGTCCTTGGTGGCCTGCACGGCATTGGCTGCTCCCTCGATCTAGGCCTGGAGGGATGCCAGCTCTGCCTTTGCATCCTCCTCACCTCTGAGCGCGACCAGGAGGGCGGCCTCAGCGCCCGCTAGCTGGGCCTTGAGCGTGTCCACCTCCTTCTGGAGTTCGTCGAGCTTGCGCCTCTTGGGCGCGGCCGCCCTGAGAGGAGGAGGCGATGAGATCCGGCATGTCGGGCATGGTTCACAAGAAAGGGAGGACGGAAATGGAACACTCACTCGTCGGTGACGGTCCAGCACCGGCATGCTTGGGCCGGCCTCAAAGTCCCCCCGGCGCTGCCTCCAGAGGGCGGTGGTGGAGCCGGAGACCCCGTGCGCCTCCCCACGCCGGCTGCACTTCCCCCAGACGCCATGGAGGGAAGGAAAGAGATGAGAATGATATCTTAGGAAGGATGGGAAGCGAGAGGGCGTGTCAGGATGGCATCGCCCCCCGAGCGAGGCAAGTTTATGGGCGCAACCGCGGTCCATGAGGCGTCATGGGGAGTGGAGGCGGCGCGTGCTACCCAGGCGCCACGTGTACGACTCGACCGGCGTGCAGCCCTGCTTCACGTCACCTTGCCTACCCTCATCGGGTCACATCCGCGTGGGTCGAGGGGAGAGAAGACACAAGGAGATGACTAGATTCAAGGAAGGGCAATGATGGCCCGCGCTGCGCACAGGCTTCGTGTCAACTTGACTTGGGGCGGTTCCCGAAGTCTTCGGGAAGTGGAGGCGTCCGTGTCTCGTTACGCGCCATGCATCAGGCTGGGCCCGCAGGCGATTGGGGCCCGCGGTGCTCTGGTCGGCTCCTTCGGCTTCGCCTCGAAGCCAACCCAAGTGCGCCTTGGGCCCGGGGGCTGCTGTTGGCGTTCTGGGAACGGGGGTACCCAGACCTGCCTGCCTACGGCCCAGGGCGTGGCCAACTTCGACAACCCAGTGCGGCCCAGCGCGGGATCGCCCAGGACAAGGCCCTCGCGAGAGTCCCGCCCTCGTGAGGAGGATGACACCAAGACTCCCGGAAGGAGGAGGCCTCTCCAGGCTCCCTCCCGAGGGGCGGAGATCTCTATGCAGCGCTCGGCCTCGAGAGGCTGAGGTGACGCCAGCCGGGCCAGGCGGGCGCCAGCGGGCACAGAAGGAGCAATTTCCTCTTTGGTGCAAAGGAGACAAGGACTTACGCGGGTTCTCAAGGCATCCCCTCAAAGGTTTCCATTCCGGTGCAACAAGACCAAGACCGCGAGCCCCGCAGAACGGACGTCATCGTCGAGCTTACCTGTGCATCACTACCAGCTACTTTGCAGGCGAAGACCACCTTTCGTCAGGATAAGGTGTACTCCTTGTCCCCCTTCGAAATTGGCGCTCTGAAATCCCTTCCCGCCTATGCAATAAGGGGAGAGGACCCGGGTCACTATAAATAGAGGCTAGACTGCACCATAGAGACGTATAAAAAACCACCCTAGGGCCCTCGCGAGGTTGCTCACCACTGTACCAGTTCATCCACAAACCTCCTTGTGAGGCAATCCACCAAAAGCAGGAGTAGGGTTTTACGCTACGCAGTGGCCCAAACCTGGGTAAATCCGCATGTTAGCCTTCTTCCCTGGGATTGAGTGAGTTCGATTCGACCGGGCTATGGAGCCGAGAGCTTGAAGCCGAAGCTGGTTGGGAACTTCGCACACGCCCCTGAGTTCGAACCTCTTTGGGTTTTGCGGAGCCCAAAATCCGACAGGGAGATCCAATCTAGGAGGGGCTCCTGCCCCTCTGCCCCCATGGCGGCCATGGACCATAGGGGGAACTCTCCTCCCATCTAGGGGGGAGGCCAAGGAAGAAGAGGAAGGAGGGGGGCTCTCTCCCCCTCTCTCCCGGTGGCGCCGGAACGCTGCCGGGGCAATCATCGTGACGGCGATCTACACCAACAACTTCGCCGCCGTCAACACCAACTCTCTCCCCCTCTATGCAGTGGTGTAACACCTCTTTTCCCCGCTGTAATCTCTACTTAAACATGGTGCTCAACTCCATATATTATTTCCCGATGATATTTGGCTATCCTATGATGTTTGAGTAGATCCATTTTGTCCTATGGGTTAATTGTGGTATGATGTTATGGATGTGAGTTGTATGTTGATATGGTGCTATCCTATGGTGCCCTCCGTGTCACGCAAACGTGAGGTATTCCCGCTGTATGGTGTTGCAATATTTTCATGATTTGCCGATGGTGGGTTGCTTGAGTGACAGAAGCATGAACCCGAGTAGGTGGGTTGTTCCGTATGGGAGTAAAGAGGACTTGATACTTAATGCTATGGTTGGGTTTTACCTTAATAATCTTTGGTAGTTGCGGATGCTTGCTAGAGTTCCAATCATAAGTGCATATGATCCAAGTACGGAAAGTGTGTTAGCGTATGCCTCTCCCTCATTGCATATGACAAGTATCTATCATATTATATTCAATTGCCTAGGGACAATCTTTCTCTTGCATTACACAAAAATATTTCTAATTTACTTTTATTATTCTTTTAGTAAAACAGCACCTAACTTTTATTTCCATGTTCTTTATTATCTTGCAAAGTACTTCTAGTTTTATTCCCGCAAAGTAGTTTCATACATGTTCTAGGTAAAGCAAGCATTAGTGTGCGTAGAGTTGTATCGGTGGTCGATAGAACTTGAGGGAATATTTGTTCTACCTTTAGCTCCTCGTTGGGTTCGACACTCTTACTTATCGAAAAAGGCTACAAACGATCCCCTACACTTGTGGGTTAGCAAGACCTTTTTTCTGGCGCCGTTACCGGGGAGCAATAGCGTGGGGTGAATATTCTTGTGTGTGCTTGTTTGCTTTATCACTAAGTAATTTTTATTTTCTATTATTAGTTCTTTTATATCTTTAGTTATGGATATGGAACACAAAACACCAAAAAATTAGTGGTACTTGCTACTCATGTAGATGGGGAACCTCCTAAAACCCTCGATGCTAGTTATGTGCAAAGTATTAAATACTACTTTGATAATCCTAAGAAGACCCCATTCAACTTGATAATGGGAGTAATGTTGGATCAACGTGAATACTTTAGAGATTATCGCTTGACTCAAAAAGGGAAATTGTTATGGGATCCAATTCATATGTTGCATTGGTATGCTCGGGAGCTATGCTTGAGATATAATATTACTTGTTTCTCTAGGATGAACGCTCCACACCTTCCCTTTTCATGCAAATTTAATGATAATGAAACCTTAGCTTCTTATGCTAAAGGTATTTATGATTACTATGATGTGGAACGAATAGAAGAATTTGTTGCTTTTAAAGGTGCTTATGAAGTTGCTTCTTTGATGGAAAAGTATGATGATGTTTCTTACGAATCTAAAAATCTTGCCATACTTAAATATTGCTATGATAATTATGATTGCAATGCTGATATTATTGAATTTATTGAAAGAATGTCCGCTGCCTTGGAAGAGACTAATATTTTACAGGGACCTATGGAAGAAGAAGTTGCTGAAATTGTGAGCTCATTAGATGAAAAAGATGAGGAGGAGAGCGAAGAACAAAAGGAGGAAGAGCGGATTAGCTACCCGTGCCCATCTTCTAATGAGAGTAACTCTTCAACTCATACATTGCTTAATTACCCTTCGCACATACCAAAGGATGAATGCTATGATCCCGTGGATTCATTTGAAATATCCCTTTTTGATGAACTTGATGCTTGCTATGCTTGTGGCCATGATGCCAATATGAATTATGCTTATGAAGATGAACTTGCTATAGTTCCTTATGTTAGGCATGAAATTGTTGCTATTGTACCCACACATGATTGTCCTATTATCTTTTTGAATTCTCCCAACTACACTATATCGGAGAAGTTTGCTCTTGTTAAGGATTATATTGATGGGTTGCGTTTTACCACTACACATGATGATTTTGATGAATATAATATGCATGTGATTTCTGCTCCTACTTGCAATTATTATAAGAGAGGAACTAGATCTCCACCTCTTTATGTTTCCAATACTATGAAATTGCAAGAAACTGTTTATACTATGCATTGGCCTTTACTTAATGTGCATGAATTCTTCTTGTATGACATGCCGATGCATAGAAAGAGAGTTAGACTTCGTTGTCACATGATATATATCACTTTGTGCTCACTACTAAATTACAAATCATTGTTAATAAAAATTGGCTTTGATATACTTTGGGATCCGGGTGGATCCATTACTTGAGCACTTTATGCCTAGCTTAATGGCTTTAAAGAAAGCACTGACAGGGAGACAACCCGGAAGTTTTAGAGAGTCATTTACTTCTGTTGTGTGCTTTTATAAAGTTTAAAAACAAAAAAAATATAGAGGCGAACCTAAAACTTCACAAAAGGAAAGGTGAAAGTGAGAGAGATGTTGAGCATCGTTGAAGTGGGGCTAGCCTTGAACTTTTGTTCATGCCCATGGAAACTTTGTGAATCTTGAATCACAGAAACTTTTCCAACAAAAAAAATTATCCCCTTGTACAAATCCATTGTATTATAAAAATATTGTGCCAAGATTTGCCTTCAGGATGTTTGAATTGCTTGTTTGATGTGTGATGTGCAAGAAACAGAAAATTTTTCTGTAGTGTTTGAATTTTCATATTTTACTGGAGCGTGCAAAAATTCTGAAATTTTTACACAGTACCGGTATGCAAATAATTTATCACGTCCTAAGTTTTCAGAATTTTTTAAGCTACAGAAGTGTACGTGTCTACAAATCTTTACAGACTGTCGTGTTTTTCACAGATTGTTGTTATAGCTACTTTGCGTGCTTATGTTTGAATTCTTGTTGAGCCCCATTGACTTGGGAGTCATAGAATTTTGATAGCATACAGTGGGTAATGTTAGATTATAATTATGCAATAATGTTATGGCAAGACATGATGGGATTTGGTGTTATGTGTACTAACGGATCTCACGAATTTTCTATTAAGTTTGGTGTGATTGAAGTTTTCAAGTTTTGGGTGTTATCACGATGAGAAGGAATAATGAGCAGCAAGAGCCTAAGCTTGGGGATGCCCAAGGCACCCCAAGGTAATATTCTAGGAAGACTCAAGCGTATAAGCTTGGGGATGCCCCGGGAAGGCATCCCCTCTTTTATTCCAAATCATCGGTATGTCACTTGGAGCTATATTTTTATTCATCACATGATATGCGTAAATCTTGGAGCGTCTTTTGTGTTTAGTTTCACTTTTCTTTTATGCGACATTCTGGTATGAGATAGTCCATGGTTGATTTATAGAATGCTCATTGCACTTCACTTATATCTTTTGAGTATGGCTTTATAGAATGCTTCATGTGCTTCACTTATATCATTTGAAGTTTGGATTTCCTGTTTCTCTTTACATAGAAAACCGTTATTCGTAGAATGCTCTTTTGCTTCACTTATATTTGTTAGAGCATGGTATTTTGTATAAAGAATTAAACTCTCTTTCTTAATTTATATCTATTTAGAGAGTCACATGGTTAGTCATAAAATCCTACATAAAACTTAGGGATCACTGAATATGATACGTTTGATTCCTTGCAATAGTTTTGCGATATAGAGATGATAATATGTGGGAGGTACTAGTGGATGATCGTGTTTAGTAAGATATTGGTGTTAAGGTTTGTGATTCCCGAAGTATGCACGTATAGTCTCCCGTTATGCTAGGAAGTTGGAGCATAATTTATTCTTGATTGTCTATCTTTGTGTGAAGGTCGGGGGCGTGCGATGGTTAACTCCTACCAACCTCCCCCCTAGGAGCATGCGTAGTAATACTTTGCTTCGAGAGAGCTAATAAAACTTTTGCAATAAGTGTGTGAGTTCTTTATGACTAATGTGAGTCCATGGATTATACGCACTCTTACCTTTCTGCAATTTGCTAGCCTCTACGGTACCGTGCATTGCCCTTTCTCACCTTGAGAGTCGGCGCAAACTTCGCAGGTGCATCCAAACCTATGATACGCTCTATCACACATAAGCCTTATTATATCTTCCTAAAAACATCCACCATACCTACCTATTATGGAATTTCAATAGCCATTTCGAGATATATTGCCATGCAACTTCCACCGCCTCCGTTTTGATGACTTGAGCATTCATTGTCATATTGCATTACATGATCGTAAGATAGCTAGCATGATGTTTTCATGGCTTCTCCGTTTTTTGATATCTTTGCTACGCTAGATCATTGCATTCATATAGAGTCATACTTTGTTCTACTATCGAGTCGTAATATTGAGTTGTAAGTAAATAGAAGTGTGATGATCATCATTATTCATTATTAGAGCATGTCCCAGTGATGAAAGGATGATGGAAACTTTGATTCCCCCACAAGTCGGGATGAGGCTCCGGACAAAGAAAGAAAATATAGAAAATAAAGAAAAGAAAGAAAAAAAATGAAAGAAACAAAAGGGGCATGCTAATTCCACACTTGTGCTTCAAAGTAGCACCATGTTTTTCATATAGTGAGTCTCCTATGTCGTCACTTTCATATACTAGTGGGAATTTTTCATTATAGAGTTAGATGCACACCCACTTGGTTTTCATATTGAGCTTTCATACACTTATAGCTCTTAGTGCATCCGTTGCATGGCAATCCCTACTCCTCGCATTGATATCTATTGATGGGCATCTCCATAGCCCGTTGATACGCTGAGTTGATGCGAGACTTTCTTCTCCACTTTTACCCCTTTGAAACCTACCACCATATTCTATTCCACCCATAGTGCTATATCCATGGCTTGCGCTCATGTATTGCGTGAGAGTTTAAAATGCTGAAGCGCATTAAAAAGTATGAACCAATTGCTTGGCTGACACCGGGGTAGTACATGATTTATACTTTGTGTTAAGAAGACAGAGCATGACAAGGCTATATGATTTTGTAGGGATAGCGTTCTTTAGCCTTGATATTTTGAAAGACATAATTGTTTGTTGGGATGCCTGAGTATTAATGTCTTTATGTCTAAACTAGATGCTTTGAACCACTCGTGTCTTAATATTCATGCATTGATTAGATATATGATAAAGATTATGCTAGGTAGCATTCCACATCAAAAATTATCTTTTTTTATCATTTACCTGCTCGAGGGTGAGCATGAATTAAGCTTGGGGATGCTGATACGTCTCTGTCGTATCTATAATTTTTTATTGTTTCATGCCAATATTATACAACTTTCACATATTTTTGGCAACATTTTATATGATTTATTGGACTAACCTATTGATCCAGTGCCCAGTGCCAGTTCCTGTTTGTTGCATGCTTTTTGTTTCGCAGAATATCCATATCAAACGAAGTCCAAACGCGATAAAAACTTGCGGAGATTTTTTTTGGAATATTTGTGAATTTTGAGATGTGGAATCAACGCAAACGGAGGCCCACAGCCCCCACGAGACACCAGGGCGCGCCCCCAGGAACCTGGCGCGCCCTGGTGGGTTGTGCTCACCTCGTACGTCGGTTGGAGCTCTCCTTCGGGTGCAAGGAAGCTAATTTTTGGATAAAAATCCCCTCAAAATTTCAGTTTTATTCCCGCAAAGTAGTTTCATACTTTTTCTAGGTAAAGCAAGCATTAGCGTGCGTAGAGTTGTATCGGTGGTCGATTGAACTTGAGGGAATATTTGTTCTACCTTTAGCTCCTCGTTGGGTTCGACAGTCTTACTTATCGAAAAAGGCTACAAACGATCCCCTACACTTGTGGGTTATCAACGTACGATAGCAGCACCTATCGGAACCACGGGAAAAATCTGTCTCCAAATTGGGTCTGATCTTCCTATACCTACCCTCTTACATATGGGTGTCTTTATTTTCCGCTGTAATACTCGTAGATATGCATGTGTAGGGTGAACTTGACTTGCTACAATTGCTAAAATCTGCCAACAACTAAAATTGGGAAAAGGTTAGATTTTTATTTGGTCAAGTAGTCTAATCACCCCCCCTCTAGACCTACTTTCGATCATACAGACCTTGGCATCAAGAAATTGATAGTCATGGGAGGTTCTCAGCTGGTTGTGCATCAAGTGAACAAAGATTACCAAAGCCCTCTGATGGAAGCTTATGTGGAAGAAGTGAGGAAGTTAGAAGAGCATTTTGATGGTCTGCAAACAAAGCACATTCCCCGTTAAGAGAACAACATTGCCGATGACTTGTCAAAACAAGCTGCACAAAAGTTGCATGTGGAACCAGTTACTTTTGTACTTCGACTAACTCAACCATCCGTCATGCCATCAGTGCAGCAAGCAAAGAAAATAAGAATCATTCTGGCGATGATCTCCCGGCATAGCTGCCAGCCGCCGCCAAGAAAGTCGCCAACGACAGTGAAACGCTTGCCGGAGAGCTGCAAGCTCTGGCAGGCCATTTGGCTCTTGTCGTCAAAGTTAGCACTCCCGCAGCAGAAGAATTGCCATTGGACCGTGTCGTCGAGCCCAGGCTCTAGCATGGGCACAAAAAAATGTCCATTACCTCCAGACAGGTGAACTTCTTGAAGAGCAAGAAGAAGCTAAGAAAGTAGCCCATCGGTGAAGCACGTACCAATTTGTAGACGACACTCTTTATAAGAGAAGACCAAATGGGGGGAAATTGAAGTGTATTCCCCATGAAGAAGGACAACAGCTGTTGGCAGAAATACATGAAGGGATATACGGCTCCCACATAGGGTCACATGCTCTTGTCGGGAAAGCATTCCAGCAAGGCTTCTACTGGCCGACAGCCCTTCAAGACGCCTTGGCGATGGTGACACCATGTGAAGCATGCCAATTCCATGCCAAGCAGATACATCAACCAGCACAAGCCCTTCAAACCATGCCGCTTTCTTGACCATTTGCCGCCTGAGGGCTCGGCATCGTCGGCCCTTTCCCCCGCGCTACCGGGGGCTTCGAATTATTGTTCGTTGCAATCCACAAGTTTATGAAGTGGACTGAGGTGGAACCGGTAATTAACGTAATGGCGCAAGCAGCAGTCAAGTTTATCAGAGGACTAGTCTACCGGTTCGGGGTGCCCAACAGGATCATCACCGACAATGGCACGCAGTTCACCAGCAACTCCTTCATGCAATACTGCCAACATATCGACACCAAGATCTGCTTTGCCTCGGTTTCCCACCCCAGGAGCAATGGACAAGTAGAGAGGGCGAATGCTGAAGTGTTGCGAGGCCTCGAGACAAGAACTTTTGACAAACTGTGCAAGCACGGAAGGCGCTGGATTGATGAGCTGTCGGTGGTTCGATCAGAACAACACCGAATCGAGCCACAGGCAAGACACCCTTCTCACTAGTATATGGTCCAGAGGTGGTGCTCCCCACGGAACTCACATACGGGTCACCTCGAGTACAAGCTTTCGACGAAGAACAGCAAGAGCAATTGCGGGAAGACGATGCCATGCTCCTTTAGGAAGATCGTCTCCAGGCTGCGCTGCGTGCCGCCCGGTACCAGCAAACTTTGCGCCGCTATCATAGCCTCAGGGTGCGCGCTAGGAGCATTGAGGAAGGTGACCTTGTTCTTCGTAGAATTCAGTCCACGAAGGGATCAAACAAGTTGATGCCGAAGTGGGAAGGCCCTTACCGGGTAGTACGAGTCACCAGGCCCGGTGCAGTCCGCCTGGAGACCGAAGATGGCATGCCAGTGCAGAACTCATGGAATATTGAACATCTTCGCAAGTTCTACCCGTAAGGCACGCTTGCCGGGACCCCCGGCAACCACTTTTGTACGACTTCGCTGGCAAGGCGTGTAATCCTTTGTCCAAAGCCAGGCGAAGACCCTGTGCGTAGTGAATAAAGCTAAGTTTCCACAACTTTTTGTCAAAGTACATATTTATCTTATGTATATTGCATGAAATGTTGTGTTTATCTTTGCATAAGAGTGATTACTGAACCCAAGGTTCCGAGCCTTCTCTTTTTCTCTTCTTTCTTTTTCTCAAGAGACAGAAGGGACCCTCGCGTGCAAGTCTTCCCGGGGGGAGTGATGGTACGGTTACCTACAGATGCGTTCAAGGACAACAATTCCATGGCAAGGAACGCAATAGAGAGAAGCTAAGTTGCAAAAACTTTCAAGAATTCTCTTTGTTATGGCATTTTTCCTTGAACGATATCAACACTTGTGTGAGAAAACCTGCACACAAAGGACCCTTGTCGAAATTGTCTGCGCTCTTTGAAAGCTTCAAGTCCGCTCAACAACCAAAGTAGATGTGGCAAGAACAGCAAGGAAGTCTCGCCGGCAGCGACATCGCTAGCAGGCTGCTAAGGACCTGCTCCTAAAAGCGATCGCGGCAAAGATGTGTGCACCGGGGGGCATTCCTAATAAGCGTAGGGGCCAAAAACATGCAAGTGCGGAATCATACACGAGGAAAAAGAACGCATTCGTCAAATATGATAAGCATCAATATATTTAGTAAAGAGCACTCAACCATTTTTTTCTTGCATCCCCGCAGGGTTACTTTGACTGCGATCTAAACACAAAAGGACATCTACCACTACGATGTGGCGATTGATTCGGAAACAAAGTCTCATGGATGAAGTGCCACACCCGCCCCGGCCGTCTACCCACACGGGTGGCCGATAAGGATATCACCCTGCTAAGCGCGACCACCTTCAAAACCCAGCGAAGCCATCACGTGTGCCTAACCAGAGTCATCGTCATCGCTCTTGATGACGCGGGAATCATCATCGTTGTCATCGCTGGAGGAGTCGAAGTCGCTGTCTCTTGAACTCTCCGTGCAGCACTCCAGTCGGCTGCCGGAGGCCCCGAAAGAACTTCACGGAGAGCGTGGCGTCCCTGTCAAATTTGAACTGGAGGAGATGCCCTGGGCCCAATCCACGGGAGCAGGCGAATGACTTATACCCTCGCGTCAGGAACATTGTCCTATCAGGGGAGAGGTCGACTGATAACCCACAAGTATAGGGGATCGCAATAGTTTTCGAGGGTAGAGTATTCAACCCAAATTTATAGATTCGACACAAGGGGAGCCAAAGAATACTTAAGAGTATTAGCAGTTGAGTTGTCAATTCAACCACACCTGGAGATTAAATATCTACAGCAGAGTGATCAGTAGCACAATAATATGATAGTTTGATAGCACTAGCAACAGTAACAGTAGCGGTAACAATAGTAGCAATAGTTTTGTAGCAGTTGGAAGAGCAGCAGCAGCAATAGTAACTTAGCAAGAACAATAAGTGGAAAGCTCGTAGGCACTGGATCGATAACTCGTTGGATGATATTCGTCATGTAACAGTCATAACCTAGGGCGATACAGAACTAGCTCTAGTTCATCAATGTAATGTAGGCATGTATTCCGTAAATAGTCATACGTGCTTATGGAAAAGAACTTGCATGACATCTTTTGTCCTACCTTCCTGTGGCAGCGGGGTCCATAAGGAAACTAAGGGATATTAAGGCCTCCTTTTAATAGAGAACTAGAACAAAGCATTAACACATGGTGAATACATGAACTCCTCAAACTACGGTCATCACCACGAAGTATCCCAAATATTGTCACTATGGGGTTGACGGATCATAACACGTAATAGGTGCATATGACTAGGCAAGATCGGATCAAGAACATAGATATAGAGATGATAACATAAATGGTTCAGATCTGAAATCATGGCACTCGGGCCCTAGTAACAAGCATTAGGCATAGCAAGGTCATAACAACGTCAATCTCAGAACATAGTGGATACTAGGGATCAAGCCCTAACAAAACTAACTCGATTGCATGATGAATCTCATCCAACTCCTCACCGACCAGCAAGCCGACGAAGGAATTACTCACTCCCGGTGGGGAGCATCATGGAATTGGCAATGGAGAAAGGTTGGTGATGACGAAGACCGAAGATTCCCCTCTGCGGAGCCCCAAACGGGCTCCAGGTCTGGCCTCCCGATGAAGAACGGGAGGTGGCGGCGGCTCCGTATCGTAAAACGTGATGAAACTTTCTCTCTGATTTTTTTCTCCGAAAATAGGAATTTATAGTGGCGGAATTGTTGGGGAACGTTGCATGGGAAACAAAAAATTTCCTACGCACACGCAAGATCTATCCATGGTGATGAGCATCTATGAGAGGGAGAGTGGATCTACATACCCTTGTAGATCGCTAATCGGGAAGCGTTAAGAAACGCGGTTGATGTAGTCGAACATCTTCTTGATCCAAATCGCCGAGTGTCCCGCGATCCCATCACGATCCATCTCGCGATACCATCTCGATCCGTCCCGCGATCGCATCATGATCCATCCCGCGATCAAATCACGAATCGTCTCGCGATCCTAATCACGGTCCTTCCGATCTAGCGATGAACGGACGACACCTCCGCGTTCAGCACACGTATAGCTCGATGACGATCTCCGCCTTCTTGAACCAGCAAGAGGGAGCGGAGAGGTAGAAGAGTTCTCCGGCGGCGCAACGGTGCGGCGGCGATGGTGGTGGAACAATTCCGGCAGGGCTTCGCCTAAGCACCGCTGAAACTAGACTAGAGGAGAAACCGATCTAGATGAAGTAGAGGGAGCACGTGGCAATTTGGGTTAGCTCTTCCCTCTAAATCCTCTAGTATATATAGTAGGGAGGGAGGGGAGGAGGCAGCCTCAAACCCTCAAGGTTTGACCGAAATTGGAGGTGGAGGAGTCTTACTCCAATCCTATTAGGAGTAGGATTCATCCTCTCCACTTGGAAACCCTTTCCACCTTTCCTCCTTTGGATTTTTTCCACCCAAAGCCACATGGGCCTTAGTGGGGCGGGGGTGGGTAGGCCAGCACACTAGGGACTGGTTTAACTCCTCCCACAGCCCATGAGGTCCTTTGGGTCGAGACACCCCTCCCGATGGTCCCCGGTACCCCTCCCGGCACTCCCGGTACACTACCGAAATACCCGAAACTTTTCCGGTGACCAAAACAGGACTTCCTATATATCAATCTTTACCTCCGGACCATTCCGGAGCTCCTCGTGACGTCCAGGATCTCATCTGGGACTTCGAACAACCTTCGGTCACCACCATACATAACTCTACTATCCCGAAACGTCACCGAACCTTAAGTGTGCAGACCCTGCGGGTTCGAGAACTATGTAGACATGACCAAGACACCTCTACGGTCAATAACCAATAGCGGCACCTGGATGCCCATATTGGTTCCTACATATTCTACGAAGATCTTTATCGGTTGAACCTCTGTGTCAAGGATTCAGTTAATCCCGTACGCTGTTCCCTTTGTTCTTCGGTATGTTACTTGCCCGAGATTCGATCGTCGGTATCTCTATACCTAGTTCAATCTCGTTACCGGCAAGTCTCTTTACTCGTTCTGTAATACAAGATCCCGTGGCTAACACTTAGTCACATTGCTTGCAAGGCTTATTGTGATGTTGTATTACCGAGTGGGCCCTGAGATACCTCTCCGTCACACAGAGTAACAAATCCCAGTCTTGATCCATGCCCACTCAACAGACACCCTCGGAGATACCTGTAGAGCATCTTTATAGTCACCCAGTTACGTTGTGATGTTTGATACACACAAGGTATTCCTCCGGTGTCAGTGAGTTGCATGATCTCATGGTCATAGTAACAGATACTTGACATGCAGAAAACTATAGCAATAAACTGACACGATCATATGCTATGTTTATAGTTTGGGTCTTGTCCATCACATCATTCTCCTAATGATGTGATCCCGTTATCAAATGACATCTCATGTCTATGGCCAGGAAACCTTGACCATCTTTGATCAAGAACTAGTTAACTAGAGGCATACTAGGGACACAGTGTTGTCGATGTACCCACACATGTATTTGAGTTTCCAATCAATACAATTATAGCATGGATAATAAACGATTATCACGAACAAGGAAATATAATAATAACCAATTTATTATTGCCTCTAGGGCATATTTCCAACAGTCTCCCACTTGCACTAGAGTCAATAATCTAGTTCACATCACCATGTGTTTTACATTGTTATGAATCTAACACCCAATGAGTTCTGGGGTTCGATCATGCTTTGCATGTGAGAGAGGTCTTTAGTCAACGGGTCTGCGACATTCAGATCCGTGTGTACTTTGCAAATCTCTATGTCATACTGTAGACACTGCTACCACACTCCACTTGGAGCTATTCCAAATGGCTCCTCCACTACACGTATCCGGATTGCTACTCAGAGTCATCCGGATTGGTGTTAAAGCTTGCATCGACGTAACCCTTTACGACGAACTCTTTATCACCTCCATAATCGAGAAATATTTCCTTAGTCCTCTAGTTACTAAGGATAATCTTGACCGCTGTCCAGTGGTCCACTCCTGGATCACTCTTGTACCCCTTGACAGACTCATGGCAAGGCACACACAGGTGCGGTACATAGCATGGCATACTATACAGAGCCTATGGATAAGGCATAGGGGACGACCTTTGTCCTTTCTCTTTCTTCTGCCGTGGTCGAGCTTTGAGTCTCACTCAACTCCACACCTTACAAATCAGGCAAGAACTCTTTCTTTGACTGATCCATTTTGAACTCTTTCAAAATCTTGTCAAGGTATGTACTCATTGAAAGTTTTATCAGACGTCTTGATCTACCTCTATAGATCAAGATGCCCAATATTTAAGTAGCTTCATTCTAGGTTTTCCTTTGAAAAACTCCTTTTCAAACAACCCTTTATGCTTTCCAGAAATTCTACATCATTTCCGATCAACAATATGTCATGCACATATACTTATCAGAAATTCTATAGTGCTCCCACTCACTTTATTGTAAATACAAGTTTCTCATAAACTTTGTATAGACTAAAAAACTTTGATCACCTCATCAAAGCGTATATTCCAACTCCGAGATGCTTGCTCTAGTCCATAGAAGGATCGCTGGAGCTTGCATATATTTTAGCATCCTTAGAACTCACAAAACCTTCCGGTTCTATCACATACAACCTTTCCTCACGGATACCGTTAAGGAAATGATGTTTTGATATCCATCTGCCAGATTTCATAATCGAAAAATTCAGCAACTGCTAACATAATTCCAACAGACTTTAGCATCGCTACGGGTGAGAAAGTCTCATCGTAGTCAACTACTTGAACTTGAGAAAAACCCTTTGCCACAAGTCGAGCTTTATAGACGGTTACATTACCGTCCGCGTCCGTCTTCCTTTTAAAGATCCATTTGTTCTGAATGGCCTTCCACCCTTCAGGTAATACTTCCAAAGACCATACTTTGTTTTCTTACATGGATCCCATCTCGGATTGCATGGCCTCTAACCATTTCTCGGAATCCGGGCCCATCATCGCTTCTCCATAGCTCGTAGGTTCATCGTTGTCCAACAACATGACCTCTAAGATAGGGTTGCCATACCACTCATGAGCAGTACGCGTCCTTGTCGACCTACGAGGTTCGATAGTAACTTGATCCGAAGCTTTATGATCATCATCATTAACTTCCTCTTCAACTAACGTAGGCTCCACAGAAACAACTTTCTGCGCTGCACTACTCTCTGGTTGAAACAAAGGTTCAACAACCTCATCAAGTTCTATCTTCCTCCCACTCAATTCTTTCGAGAGAAACTCTTTCTCGAGAAAGGACCCATTTTAGCAACAAACACTTTGTGCTTGGATCTGAGATAAAAGGTTTACCCAACTGTTACGTTAGGGTATTCTATGAAGATGCATTTGTCCGCTTTGGGTTCGAGCTCATCAGGTTGAAAACCTTTTCCACATAAGCGTCGCAGCCCCAAACATTAAGAAATGACATCTTAGGTTTCTGCCAAACCAAAATTCATACGGTGTCATCTCAACGGACTTAGATGGTGCCCCTTTTTAAAGTGAATGTAGTTGTCTCTAATGCATAACCCCAAAACGATAGTGGCAAATCGATAAGAGACATCATAGTACGCACCATATCCAATAGAGCACGACTACGACGTTCGGACACACCATCACACTATGGTGTTCCACGTGGCGTGAGTTGTGAAACAACTTCCACATTGTCTTAAGTTGTATACCAAACTCGTAACTCAGATATTTACCTCTTACGATCATATCGTAGATATTTTATCTTCTTGTCACGATGATCTCAAACTTCACTCTGAATTTGTTTGAACTTTTCAAACGTTTCAGACTTGTGTTTCATTAAGTAAATATCCCCATATCTACTCAAATCCTCAGTGAAGGTAGGAAAATAATGATATCCAGCGCACGCTACAACACTCATTGGACCGAATACATCAACATGTATCATTTCCAATAAGTCACTTGCCCGCTCCATCATACCGGAAAACGGGGTCTTAGTCATCTTGCCCATGAGGCATGGTCCGCATGTCTCAACCGATTCAAAATCGAATGAGTCCAAAGATCCATCAGCATGAAGTTTCTTCATGCGTTTTACACCAATATGACATTTAGCGGCAGTGCCACAAGTATGTGGTACTATAATTATTAACTTTGTATCTTTTGGCATCAATATTATGAACATGTGTATCACTACGATCAAGATTCAATAAACCATTCTCATTGGGTGCATGACCATTGAAGGTATTATTCATGTAAACAGAATAACCATTATTCTCTAACTTGAATGAATAACCGTATTGCAATAAACATGATCTAATCACGTTCATGCTCAACGCAAACACCAAATAACATTTATTTAGGTTCATCACTAATCCTGAAGGTAGAGAGAGCGTGCGATGGTGATCACATTAACCTTGCAAACACTTCCAACACTCATCGTCACCTCACCCTTAGCTAGCCTCCGTTTATTCCGTAGCTTTTATGTCGAGTTACTAAAATTTAGCAACCAAACCGGTATCCAATAACCAGGTGCTACTAGGAGTACTAGCAAGGTACACATCAATAACACGTATATCAAATATACTTCTATCGACATTGCCAGCCTTCTTATCTACCAAGTATCTAGGGTTGTTCCGCTTCAGCGACCGTTCTCCTCATAATAGAAGCACTTAGTCTCGGGTTTGGGTTCAACCTTGGGTTTCTTCACTGGAGCAGCAACTGACTTGCCATCCATGAAGTTTCCCTCCTAGCCCTTGCCCTTGTCGAAACTAGTGGTTTCACTAACCATCAACACTTGATGCTCCTTCTTGATATCTACCTTCGCGGTGTCAAACATCGCGAATAGCTCAGGGATCATTATTTCTATCCTTGGCATTTTATAGTTCATTACGAGGCTCTAGTAGCTTAGTGACAGTGACTTGGAGAACTATATCAATCACTATCTTATCTGGAAGATCAACTCCCACTCGATTCAAGCGATTGTAGCACCCAGACAATCTGAGCACATGCTCACCGATTGAGCTATTCTCCTTCATCTTGCAGGCAAAGAATCTTGTTGGAGGTCTCATACCTCTCAACACGGGCACGAGCCTGAGATCCCAATTTCAGCTCTTAGAACATCTCATATGTTCCGTGACGTTCAAAACGTTTTGGAGCCTCAATTCTAAGACGTAATGCATGACGCACTGAACTATCAAGTAGTCATCAGAACGTGCCTGTCAGATGTTCACAACATCTATAGACGACGCTGAGGGGGTGGCGCACCGAGCGGTGCATTAAGGACATAAGCCTTCTGTGCAGCAATGAGGACAATCCTCAGATCACGGACCCAGTCCGCATTATTGCTACCATCATCTTTCAACTCTATTTCTCTAGGAACATATAAAAATTCAAGGGAGCTGCAGCGCGAGCTAGTAATCTACAACATAATTTGCAAAGACATTTTGACTATGTTCATGATAATGAGTTTAGTTAATCATATTACTTAAAAACTCCCACTCAAATTGACATCCCTCCGGTCATTCGAGTGACACATGATCCAAATCCACCAACTCAAGTCCGATCATCACGTGAGTTGAGGTGGTTTCAATGGTGAACATCTTCATGTTGATCATATCTACTATATGACTCATGTTCGACCTTTCGGTCTCTTGTGTTTCGAGGCCATGTCTGTACATGCTAGGCTCGTCAAGTTTAACCCGAGTGTTCCGCACGTGCAACACTGGCTTGCACCCGTTGTATGTGAACGTAGAGTCTATCACACCCGATCATCACGTGGTATCTCAAAACGACGAACTTTCGCAATGGTGCACACTCGGGGAGAACACAATTTTATCTTGAAATTTTAGTGAGGGATCACCTTATAATGCTACCGTCGTCCTAAGCAAAATAAGATGCATAAAAGGATTAACATCACATGCAAATCATAAGTGACATGATATGGCCATGAACTTGTGCTTTTGATCTCCATCTTCAAAGCACCGGCATGATCTCCATCGTCACCGGCATAACACCATGATCTCCATCATATTGATCTCCATCAATGTGTCGCCATGAGGTTGTCGCGCCGACTGTTGCTTCCACGACTATTGCTAACTCATAGCGATAAAGTAAAGCAAAAACGGCGAAAATAATTAAAGACAACCCTATGGCTCCTGCCGGTTGCCGTACTCATCGACATGCAAGTCGTGATATTCTATACAATACATGATCATCTCATACATCACATATATCACATCATGTAATTGGCCATATCACATCACAACATACCTTGCAAAAACAAGTTAGACGTCCTCTAATTGTTGTTGCAAGTTTTACGTGGCTGCTACGGGTATCTAGCAAGAACAATTCTTACCTACGCAAAAACCACAACGGTGATACAAAAATTGCTATTCAACCTTCTCAAGGACCGCCTTTGTCAAATCCGATCCGACTAAAGTGGGAGAAACAGACACCCGCCATCCATCTTTATGCAACGAAGTTACATGTTAGTTGATGGAACCGGTCTCTCGTAAGCGTACAAGTAATGTTGGTCCGGGCCGCTTCATCCCACAATACCGCCGAATCAAGAAAAGACCAAGGGAGGAAGCAATCTGATTATCAACGCCCACAAACTCCTTTGTGTTCTACTCGAGATCTCATCTACACATAGACCTAGCTCATGATGCCACTGTTGGGGAACGTTGCATGGGAAACAACAAATTTCCTACGCACAAGCAAGATCTATCCATGGTGATGAGCATCTACGAGAGGGAGAGTGGATCTACATACCCTTGTAGATCGCTAAGCGGGAAGCGTTAAGAAATGCGGTTAATGTAGTCGAACGTCTTTGCGATCCAAATCGCCGAGTGTCCCGCGATCCCATCACGATCCATCTCGCGATCCAATCTCGATCCGTCCCGCGATCCCATCACGATCCGTCCCGCGATCAAATCACGAATCGTCTCGCGATCCTGATCACGGTCCTTCCGATCTAGCGCCGAACGGACGGCACCTCCGCGTTCAGCACACGTACAGCTCGATGACGATATCCGCCTTCTTGATCCAGCAAGAGGGAGCAGAGAGGTAGAAGATTTCTCCGGCGGCGCGACGGTGCGGCGGCGATGGTGGTGGAACAATTCCGGCAGGGCTTCGCCTAAGCACCGCTGAAACTAGACTAGAGGAGAAACCGATCAAGATGAAGTAGAGGAGCACATGGCAATTAGGGTTAGCTCTTCCATCTAAATCCTCTAGTATATATAGTAGGGAGGGAGGGGAGGAGGCAGCCTCAAACCCTCAAGGTTTGGCCGAAATTGGAGGTGGAGGAGTCCTACTCCAATCCTATTAGGAGTAGGATTCCTCCTCTCCACTTGGAAACCCTTTCCACCTTTCCTCCTTTGGATTTTTTCCACCCAAAGCCACATGGGCCTTAGTGGGGGGGGTGGGGTTAGGCCAGCCCACTAGGGGCTGGTTTGACTCCTCCCACAGCCCATGAGGTCCTTTGGGTCGAGACACCCCTCCCGATGGTCCCCGGTACCCCACCCGGCACTCCTGGTACACTACCGAAATACCCGAAACTTTTCCGGTGACCAAAACAGGACTTCCTATATATCAATTTTTACCTCCAGACCATTCCGGAGCTCCTCGTGATGTCCAGGATCTCATCCGGGACTCCGAACAACCTTTGGTCACCACCATACATAACTCTACTATACCGAAACGTCACCGAACCTTAAGTGTGCAGACCCTGCGGGTTCGAGAACTATGTAGACATGACCAAGACACCTCTACGGTCAATAACCAATAGCGGGACCTGGATGCCCATATTGGTTCCTAGATATTCTACGAAGATCTTTATCGGTTGAACCTCTGTGTCAAGGATTCAGTTAATCCCGTACGCTGCTCCCTTTGTTCTTCGATATGTTACTTGCCCGAGATTCGATCGTCGGTATCTCTATACCTAGTTCAATCTCGTTACCGGCAAGTCTCTTTACTCATTATGTAATACAAGATCCCGTGGCTAACACTTAGTCACATTGCTTGCAAGGCTTATTGTGATGTTGTATTACCGAGTGGGCCCTGAGATACCTCTCCGTCACACGGAGTAACAAATCCCAGTCTTGATCCATGCCCACTCAACAGACACCCTCGGAGATACCTGTAGAGCATATTTATAGTCACCCAGTTACGTTGTGACGTTTGATACACACAAGGTATTCCTCCGGTGTCAGTGAGTTGCATGATCTCATGGTCATAGGAACAGATACTTGACATGCAGAAAACTATAGCAATAAACTGACACGATCATATGCTATGTTTATAGTTTGGGTCTTGTCCATCACATCATTCTCCTAATGATGTGATCCCATTATCAAATGACATCTCATGTCTATGGCCAGGAAACCTTGACCATCTTTGATCAACGAACTAGTTAAATAGAGGCATACTAGGGACACAGTGTTGTCTATGTACCCACACATGTATTTGAGTTTCCAATCAATACAATTATAGCATGGATAATAAACGATTATCACGAACAAGAAATTTAATAATAACCAATTTATTATTGCCTCTAGGGCATATTTCCAACAGGAATTAGGGTCAGTGGGGCCACGAGGTGGGCACAACCCACCTTGGCGCGCCCTGGTGGGTGCTGGCCCCCTTGGCCCCCCTCTTCGGTGGATTTTGCTCCAATAATTCACATATATTCTGACATAATTCTCCAAAAAGTTTTGTTCCATTCTGAGAACTTTTATTTCTGCACAAAAACAACACCATGGTAGTTCTGCAGAAAACAACGTCAGTCCGGGTTAGTTCCATTCAAATCATGCAAATTAGAGTCCAAAACAAGGGCAAAAGGGTGAGGAAATGTAGATACGTTGGAGACGTATCAACTCCCCCAAGCTTAAACCTTTGCTTGTCCTCAAGCAATTCAGTTGAAACTGAAAGTGATAAAGAAAAACTTTTATGAACTCTTTTGTTCTTGTTTACATATATGTGCTTAAGTAGCACCCAGGTTTTCAGCAAAGACAATGACTAACCATGTCAACAATAACTCTTAGAAATTATATTAACTCATAACAATAACATAAGCAACTAGCGAGCAATAATAAGATATCTCAAGAGCCAACACTTTGTCAAAACAATCATGATACAATATGACAATAGTGGTATCTCACTAGCCCTTTCTGACACCGCAAAACATAAATGCAGAGCACCTCCAAAGTTCAAGCAGTGACAAAACATTGTAATTCATGGTAGAAAAGATCCAGTCATGATGTACCCAACATCAACTATACACAATGCATGAGGATGGCAATAGTGCTCTCAGGTCTGGCGCTTATTGGAGAAGGTGATGACTCAACATAAAAGTAAATAGATAGTCCCTTCATAGAGGGAAGCATGGATTTGCAGCGGTGCCAGAGCTCAAAGTTTAAAACAGAGATAGATATAACTTGAGCATTAAGCCCTTGCATCATATTTAAAACCTGCTGTCAAGTTGCTATTCTGTTAACATGTGTCCAGTTTTGCCTTTGCTAATTTGTCCAAGTCTGAGAATCTGTTGTTATTTTTATGCCATGTTTAGAGGATGATACCAAGTGATATGTTGTGTTATAGCTCATGCTCAGTGCTAGTGTTTTGTTGTAGATGTTTCCCTCTACCATCCTGTTAATTTTCATGCCATGAAATGCCCTCTAGCATATGTAAACAATGCTGTCAATATGCCATCTGGTTAACTCAGATTCCAGAAAACTGGAATTTTCACTAAGTCCCTGAAATCTGTTTCAACATGCCATCTTGTGAGCATATTTGCTATTGATCCATGCTTCCTTTCAAGTTTGTGTACATGTATGATTTGTTAAGCATGCTGTATAGTTTATGTACATGCCTTGGTTTTGATTTAAAACCTGCTGTAGCTCTGGCTAGGTGTGCTACAAGATGCCATGTTGCTGTTTGTGGACAGATTGTGTGCTTGAATGTTTTGTGACTTGTGGGAGCTATACTCCATTGTTTTGCTTGATCTTTAGCTCCATTCTTGCTAGATTTTCATTTCCTATCCAGTGGCATCCTTGGAACACCAAGGTATAGCCCAGAGATTGCCCCGTGTTGTGTTTTGTCTCCGTTAACGTTCGTACCTTGCCGTGAGCGTACCGTGAGCTATGTTACTCCGTTTGCAACGTTCTACATATGATTTTGCATCGTTTTTGCATGAAGCATCCATATTTGCCAAGATCATGCATGTCCAAATAAGTAATATTGAGGTTCTGTCCAGAATACTGAACAACTTAATAAATGCATGTGAAACATGACTAGCATAGGCTTGCCATGCTATATTTCTTAATATGACCATGCATCATCTTGTTTGTGCATTGCACCTCGCTGTTTGTTTATTTGGTGCTGTTCTCTTTGGGTAGACGCGAGTGTCGAGCCTGAGTACGAGGATTCCGGAGAGTACAACTACGAGGACCCAGCTCTTTGTCCCTCTGAAGAACCAACAGGCAAGATGATCACACCCGGATCCCGACACTATTTTTGCCGTGCTAGATGTCTCATTTTTTTTACCGTTATGTTACGTTACCTACCACTTATACTCTCAGCCTCCTAAACTGCCATGAAAACCTCTAACCCTTCCAGTACCTAGCAAACCTTGATTGGCTATGTTACCGCTGCTCAGCCCTTATCTTATAGCGTTGCTAGTTGCAGGTGCAAGCTTTCCATGTGTCAACATGGATTTTGTTTATATCACTCTATTTACTGCTATTTAATTAATGCACATATATATCTGGCAACGGTGGAAGGCTTGGCCTTTTGCTCAGTGTTTTGTTCTGCTTTTGCCGCACTAGTTCCGAGTACCGGTGTTATATTCCATATTTTGCGCTCCTAACATGCTTGGGGTTGTTATGGGGACCCCCTTGACCATTCGTTTTAGATTAAAACTTGTCTGGCAAGACCCAACATTGGTACTACATTTGCTAAACAACTTAATAAAATTGCATAGGGCATAGCTACCCCGTGGATAATTAATCAACAACCCGGGCCAGTGCTCCTCCTGAGTGTTGCTCCAAACTAGAGCACCGTGCGGGGCCAACCCGGGGCAACTCGGGAGATGTCTATCAGGCCACCGTACGCTTCGCTTATCTGTCGTGTCCTGAGAATGAGATACGCGGCTCCTATCGGGTTCGTCGACACGTCGGGCGGTCTTGCTGGACTTGTTTTACCTTTCTCGAATGTCTTGCGCGTGGAATTCCGGTCTTTCTTCGGGCTATCTCGAGGTTGCGGTTTTCCAGTGGAATTGCCTAGGAAGATCACGAGATTCATGGTCGAGGTTATTCCCGCGGCGTGTGGTTAGTTTGTGATGGATGAGTTGGAGCACCCCTGCAGGGTTTAATCTTTTCGGAAAGCCGTGCCCGCGGTTATGTGGCAACTTGGAAATTAGTTTAACACCCAGTTATAGTAAACTTGAAGTAAAGTCAAATAAAATACACCAACTGTGTGTGTAACCATGACCGTCTCTGCTCGTGAACATGAACCGAGAGAGAACACGGTGGGGTTATGATTGACGTAAGTAGGGGTTCAGGATCACTTAGTGATCATGCTAGTTCACGACCGTCATGCGTATGCCACCATATTTACATTCATGTACTCGTAAGTTAGCCACCAAATATATGCTTAGCGCTTGCTGCAGCCTCACCACTTAAGCAATTCCTTACCCAATGGCTTACATAGTTTTGGCACCCGGGTTATGAGATTGCTGAGTCCCTGTGGCTCACAGATTACAACAATACAGGTGCAGGTGTTGATGAGAACGTGCCAGACGAGGTGACTCGGCTCCAGTGGGAGTACGACGAGGAGAGTAGACGCATGTATGTTACTTATCCAGATGAGTAGGGAGCTTCATGGTGGTGATCCTGGGATAGCGAGACAGTTTTACATTGCTTCTTTTATCGTTTGTTTTCGTCCGTAGCCTGACCCTGCCTTTGGAATGATGTATGAATGACTTGTGTGAACTTGTAAGTTATCTTGTGGCGAGTGTAAGCCAAACTCATATACTCATCTCTTCCTACATGTATTGCAATGTTTACTGTACTTGCGAACGACGAGATGCTCTTCTATCCCCGTCGAGGCCTCAAGCCTTAATAGGGATAGGACCGCATCTTGGGCGTGACAAGTTGGTATTCAGAGCCATACCGACCATAGGAGCCCCTTGCTTGATCGAACTTGGCCGAGTCGAGTCTAGTGAAAAACTATTTTGAGTCTAGTTATATCGGAGAGTAGGATTCTTTTACTCGTCTTCTATACTCTGGTGAGGTATTCGAATTAGGAATTTTCATTCTACTCCTCTTCTCGCTCAAATTTTTTTTTAGGATCACGCGGGTATTTTGGAAACTATATGATGCCGATGTGACGGAGTTCTGTCTTGGTGCCTCCTGGCTGACTTGATTTTTTCCGGGGAGTTGAGCTCCAGGGGATTCTTGACACATCGTTATCATTCAGTTTCCTTAGTATCTCAGGACGGAGGATGTTCGTAATTGCTTCAATACTAGTAGTGGCGAGAGGAGTCCGGCATCCCCAGTACTGGTGGAGAGAGTTCGGATGTACTGCCATACTTAGTATTGTTGTGATTACGAGGGTCTGAGGTAGATGAGTTTCCGAAACCTTCGGTTGTGTGTTGAGGGATGTGATACACTGGAGAGTAGTATTACTGCTAGGAGTTGAGTGATGGTTAAAAACTCCATGTATTCGTGCACCCGATTGCATAACCAAAGACTTCGGAAATTCTTAGGTGGGAATTCCAGTAGTTCTTAGGATCATCTTCCGATAGATGTATAATGGTTGTACATTTGTTCCGAGCAACCTTAGCTCAATACTTGTTGTGTTATTTCAGTGGCTTCATGTCCTAATGATGTTATCAAGATCCTGCAGAAAGCGTTCTTACTATTTGCAGTTTGAATGCAATTGATGATATTCTGTTGCAATTTCTTTCAAGCCATTGATTCAGCTTATTTCAATCATCTTGTCAATGGTGTGCTGATATTCTGTCCATCTTCAGGATGGCGCCAGCAACTCGTGCGAATCAGTGTCATGATGGAGAGCAGTCTGATCCTCCACCACCCCCACCTCCACCTCCGGAGGCTTGGCAGGCAGTGATGGTCGCAACCAATGCGAACACCCAGATGTGCTCAGGTTGCTGCAGGAAAGAGAGCAGGGACAGCAAGGTCATCAAGGGAATTTTCAGAACCAGCCGCAGTTTGCCACTCTGAACCAGTTCCTCGCAAATCAGCCCAAGTCCTTCACCTGTTGTGAGCAGCCTCTCGATGCAGACGATTGGCTCCGTGACATGAACAAGCATTTTGAGTGCAGCAATGTCAGGCCTGCAGACTATGTCAAGTTTGCGACTTTCCAGCTCAAGGGTCAGGCAGCAGATTGGTGGCAGCAGTACAAGGATTCCAGGGGTGATCGTTTTATCAGCTGGGATGATTTCTGTCGTGACTTCAGAGCTCATCACATCCCGACGAGCTTTGTCGAGGAGATGCGTGAGAAGTTCAGGAATTTGAAGCAGGGGAGCAAGTCTGTCTATCAGTATAACATCGACTTCCAGAATCTGGCCCGCTATGCTAAGCAAGATGTTCCCGATGAGAAGTCAATGATTTACCAGTTCAGAGGTGGTGTCAAGGATGAACTTCAGACGGGTCTAGTCCTGCAAGAGCCTCGTGAGTTTGATCAGTTCTACAACATGGCTCTAAAGGTCGAGGCATCTCAGCTCAGGTTGGAGAATTCCAGGAAGCGATTCAGAGAAACCCACTCTTCTTCTTCCAGCTCTCAGATTGTTCCTAAGCAGCAGAAGTATTGGGTTCCTCCTCCTCCTCCGTTTCTTCCTCCTCAGCAGCAGAGGCAGCACGGTGGTCGTGGTCCTTCCCACCCACCCAACCCAGCTTTTCAGCAGAGGCCTCAGGCACCCAAGTCAGCAAATGCTCCTCCTCCAGGCAACTTTCGTCAGCTCTCAGAGGTTACTTGTCAGAAGTGTGGTCAGAAGGGCCACTACTCCAACAAGTGCAACAACCAGCGGCGTCTCCCACCTCCTCCTCCTATCAGGCCCCCAGGCAATGCTATGGTGAAGCATAATCCCATGGCAGCAAGAGTGAACATGGTGAATGCAGCTGAAGCAGAGGATTCTTCTCATTTGATTATGGGTAATCTCTCGGTTAATTCTATTCCTGCAAAAGTTTTGTTTGACACTGGTGCATCGCATTGTTTCATGTCAAAGCCATTTTTCGTCAAGCATGATTTTCCTTCGGCATCATTGGATAGACCATTGGGTATTGTTTCTCCGGGGTCAACTATGAGAACTAATTCGGTGGTTCCGGATGTTTCTATCAAGATGGGCAATTATTCCTTCCTGGCTTCTCCTTATGTTCTCGGCAACTCTGATATTGATCTTATTCTTGGCATGGATTTTCTGGCGATGAACAAGGCTTATGTTGATTGCAAAGCTAAGGAAGTCCAATTGACTCATCCTTCTGAAGATGTGATCATTTTCGCTGCTCGCGATGACACGATTCGTCTATTTCTCTCAATGAGAAGGGTGAGATTTCTGCCATTTCCCAAATTCCCGTTGTCTCGAAGTATGAAGATGTCTTTCCAGAAGAGTTGCCAGGAATGCCTCCTCACAGGCCAGTGGAGTTTGTAATTGAATTCGAGCCTGGAACTGAACCGGTGTGCAACCGTCCTTATAAGCTTGGCCCCGAAGAGCTGAAAGAATTGAAGAAACAGCTAGATGAACAAGAGTGTCTGGGTTTGATCAGACCAAGTTCTTCTCCCTGGGGTTGTGGTGTTCTGTTTGTCAAGAAGAAGGATGGTACGGACCGACTATGTGTCGACTACCGTCCGTTGAACAAGAAGACAATCAGGAACAAGTATCCACTTCCCAACATCAATGAGTTGTTTGAGCAATTGAAAGGTGCCAAGGTTTTCTCGAAGTTAGATCTCCGTATGGGCTATCATCAAATCCGCATTCGTGAAGAAAATATTCCAAAGACTGCTTTCAGGATGAGTTTTGACTCGTATGAGTACACCGTCATGTCTTTTGGTCTAGCAAATGCGCCTCCGACCTTCTCCAGAATGATGAACTACATATTCTCTCCTTTCAAGAATGAGTTCGTCTTGGTCTATTTGGATGATATCCTCGTGTTCTCGGAGACTGAAGAAGAGCATGCAGAGCATCTCAGGCTTGTGCTTGACAAGCTAAGAGAACATAGGTTCTATGCTAAGTTCTCGAAGTGTGAGTTTTGGCTCAATGAAGTGGTGTACCTTGGGCATGTCATCTCTGCCGAGGGCATTAAAGTGCACCCTGAGAAAGTGGAGGCAATTGTGAAGTGGGAGCCTCCTCAGAATGTCAAGCAGCTTCGTAGCTTCCTCCGCCTTGCAAGCTATTGCAGAAGATTCGTTGAGAACTTCTCTCAAATTGCTAAGCCTTTGTCCAACCTCCTTCAGAAAAATGTCAAGTTTCTGTGGTCTCCTGAGTGTGATGTGGCGTTCAATACACTCAAACAGAAGCTGACTTCTGCTCCAGTTCTTGTTCCTCCCGAGCAATTCAAGCCTTTCCAAGTATTTTGCGATGCTTCTCTCCAAGGTCTCGGTGGCGTTCTCATGCAAGATAAGAAAGTTGTGGCTTATACCTCCCGTCAGTTGAAGCCTGCTGAGAAGAACTACCCCACTCATGATCTTGAGCTGGCGGCAGTTGTGCATGCTCTAATGACGTGGAGACATCTGTTGTTGGGAAGACCAGTTGAGGTGTTCACTGACCACAAGAGCTTGAAGTATATCTTCACCCAACCCAATCTCAATCTTCGGCAGTCTCGTTGGGTGGAGATGATCGAGGACTTCAATCCAAGCATTGAATATACTCCTGGTAAAGCAAATGTCATTGCAGACGCGCTGGGCAGAAAGGCGTACTGCAACAGTCTTATCCTCAAGCCTCTTCAACCCGAGCTTTGTGAAGCATTCCGCAAGCTCAATCTCCAAATTGTTCCTCAAGGTTTTCTTGCCAATATTCAAGTCTCTCCGACTCTCGAGGATCAGGTTCACCAAGCTCAGCTTCTTGATGTTATGGTGAAGAAAGTGAAGAAAGGTGTGGCCAAGAGCATTCCAAAGTATAAGTGTTTCCGTGTTGATGACAAAGAAACCTTGTTCTTCGAGGACCATCTGGTGGTTCCGAAAGGTGATCTCAGGAAGGTTATCATGGATGAAGCGCATAATTCCCTCCTCTCAATTCATCCAGGCAGTTCCAAAATGTATCAAGACCTCAAGCAAACCTTCTGGTGGACTCGTATGAAACGCGAGATTGCTCAGTTCGTGAACGAGTGTGATGTTTGTCGCAGAGTGAAGGCGGAACATCAACGTCCAGCAGGCCTCCTTCAGCCTTTGCTTATCCCAGAGTGGAAATTCGATCATGTTGAAATGGATTTCGTCACTGGGTTTCCTAAGTCCAAAAGAGGGAATGATGCCATCTTTGTGGTCATCGACAAGCTCACCAAAGTTGCCCACTTCCTTCCGGTCAAAGAATCTATCTCGGCAGCTCAGCTAGCAGAGTTGTACACGTCAAGGATAGTTTCTTTGCACGGTGTTCCTAAGCTCATATCCACAGATCGTGGAAGCATCTTCACTTCCAAGTTTTGGGATTCCTTCCAGACTGCAATGGGGACCAATCTCCGTTTCAGCACAGCTTTCCATCCTCAGACTAGTGGTCAAGTTGAGAGAGTCAATCAAATCCTCGAAGACATGCTCAGAGCTTGTGTGATTTCTTTTGGCATGAAGTGGGAAGATTGTCTCCCGTTTGCTGAGTTTTCATACAACAATAGCTTCCAAGCAAGTTCCGGCAAAGCTCCTTTCGAGATTCTCTATGGCAGAAAGTGCCGCACCCCGCTCAATTGGTCTGAAACCGGTGAGCGTCAAATCCTTGGTAATGACATGATCACTGAAGCAGAAGAAATGTGCCGTGTCATTCGTGCAAATCTCAAAGCAGCTCAATCCCGCCAGAAGAGTTATTATGATAGCAAGCATCGTGACATGACCTTTCAGATCGATGACTTTGTCTATCTCAGAGTGTCTCCCATGAAGGGCACTCAACGCTTTGGCATCAAAGGAAAGCTTGCTCCACGCTTTGTGGGTCCTTTCAAGATTGTGGGCAGGAGGGGTGACCTTGCCTACCAACTCGAGCTTCCTCCCAATTTCGCAAATGTGCATGATGTGTTCCATGTCTCTCAGCTACGGAAGTGTTTCAAGACTCCCGAGCGCACCGTTGATCTCCAAGAAATTGATCTCCAAGAAGACCTATCCTATCATGAGCATCCAGTTGCTATCCTTGAAGAAACTGAGCGTAAGACTCGCAACAAGTCAATCAAATTTCTAAAGGTGAAGTGGTCACATCACTCTGACAAAGAAGCCACTTGGGAACGAGAGGACCATCTCCGTTCCGAATTTCCCGAATTCTTCCGTTCCTAGATCTCGGGACGAGATCCTCATGTAGTGGGGGAGAGTTGTAACAGCCCAAGAGCATCCCTTGCCTTATTTGTAATATATTCTCATGTGTGACCTTCCATGGATGTTTCAATGCCATCATATGAGTTCGAATATCAACTTTGCCTCTTGTCATTTCATGCATCATGGCATCATATTCATAACATCAAGTGCATCATATTCATTGCCATGTTTTAGCTGTGATTGTTGTGATGATGTGTGGTGTTGAGGTTGAGTGTGTGCTTGTGTCTTGGATGTGGTGGTGCTTAGTTTGAGTTCTTCTCCAATTTGTTCCATTAGCAACTATCCCCATTTCTCTCTTTTTCTAAATATTCCACATGTCAACATTTTACTTGCTGTTTTCCTATATTAAAAATGTTGCTACACTTCTAAATAATCTGTAATGAATGGTTGAGTAGCTGTGGTCAAAGTTGAGGGGTCTCCCTTTTGGGTTATTTGCAAACAGAGCCCAATTTGTCATTATGTGCATTAATTTCATTGCTCTAATAATTCCGAGGCCATTTTTTTAAAAAAGTGCATATTTAAATGAGTTCAAACTGTTGTTAGTTTTCTCAAAAGCTTTTCCATTCTTCCCTGGGTTTTGCTTTTATTTTGCTGTTTTAAAAAAAATAGGTAAACCCTTTTGTCAAGAGGGAGAGAGAGCCCCAGCGCAGATGGGCCTCCTGGCCTCCCCCGCAGGCCCATCACTGCAGCAGCGCTAGCCCAGCGCTCCCGCAGGCCCAGCCGAGCCCCTCACATTCGTCTTCATGTATGGCGTGCATCCAGCAGGTACACGTCGACCACCTCCGCGATTTGACGGCCGACGGCAATGCCCTGCTCCTTTATAAGTTGTCCCCCGTGCCCTCCTCCATGCCTTCCTTGTCGTCGATCGTTGCCCGTAGACCTCGTCGTTTGCTCGCCATCGCCGCGTTCTCCGTGCCCTTGCTCTCTGAACTTCTCTGTCAGAGAAGCTTCGGACCCAGCGTAGGGAAGGTTAGCCACGGGTAGCTCTCGCGCTCTCGGGCGTCTTGCGCGTTCGCCGTAGACCCCGCCTTAACCTCGCCGCGCGCCAGCCGCTCCGCTTCGCCTCTGCTTGCCACTGCCATGCGTGCCCGAGCCGAGCATGAGCTCGTGCTCGAGCTCCTCGCTGCCGCGCGCGTAGCCATTAGATGACCGCGGGAATGGATCCCCTAGGAACCCCGCAGCTCCCGCCGGTGGTCGCCATCGTCGGAGGTCACCGCTGGCGCCGCCGGCGCCGTCGCTTCCTTCTCTTTCGCAGGGAAGAGAAAGCCAGTGCCTTTCCTTGTATTTGTTGTGTAGCGAGCCCCTTCTGATCAGTAGCGTGTGTGTAGCCTAGTGGTTGACCGCTCGCTGGAGGACCAAGAGGTCAGGGGTTCGATCCCCCCTGCCCTTTTATTTTTGTGGCACTGTGCGTGTAGTGTGCGTGTGTGTATCTCTATGCACTGTGTGTGCGCGTGTGTGGTTCAGTTTGTGTGTATGTGTTGTGTGTGTTCTGTCCTGTGCGTGTGTGTGTGTCCTGTGTGAGTGAGGCCCTGGCAAGTGGGCCCTGGCCCCACTTGTCAGCCTCTCAGGAGGGGCCTGGTGAGTATGACTAGTGGGACCCCTCCCTTTTATTATTTGTTTGTTTTTCTTTGTCTTCTCTGTTTGTTTTTATCTGTTTTGGATACATGCCTAATCAGGCCAATGCCATTTTTGTTCATGTGCAAATAAGGTAGGGAATGACTTATAAGTGCTATGTGTTATTTTCGAATGCAATTGTGGGGTTTTTCTCTGTTGAAATATATGAGTATGATATATGATTTTGGGGTAGAATTTCCCAAGGAATCCAGTGGTGCAATTGGTTTTGTCATTTGAGCAAGTTGGCAAAATGTCATTTTTGTCCCAACATGCCATTTTGTCTTTTTCATAGGATTTAGTCTATGCAATATATGTGAAACTTGTCAACATGAACATGCTAGTGTTTTGTGGGTACTAGGCCCTGGTATTTTTGTTTGGCATGATAATCTTGTGGATAAGTGGGTTTCTTGCTGTTAACATTCTAAGATTATAACACTGGTTGCATGCCTCAGATTTTTGCGAAGTGTTGAATGCTGTTATTTTCTTGCCATGTTTAGAGGATGGTTCCCATGGATGTAGTGTTCCTTTGAGTTTGGGGCCTTAACATGTTTTGTTGTGCTCATCATCCTCTACCTAATTGTGCTAATAAATTGAGCATTAAGCCCTTGCATTATATTTAAAACCTGTTGTCAAGTTGCTATTCTGTTAACATGTGTCCAGTTTTGCCCTTGCTAATTTGTCCAAGTCTGAGAATCTGTTGTTATATTTATGCCATGTTTAGAGGATGATACCAAGTGATATGTTGTGTTATAGCTCATGCTCAGTGCTAGTGTTTTGTTGTAGATGTTTCCCTCTACCATCCTGTTAATTTTCATGCCATGAAATGCCCTCTAGCATATGTAAACAATGCTGTCAATATGCCATCTGGTTAACTCAGATTCCAGAAAACTGGAATTTTCACTAAGTCCCTGAAATCTGTTTCAACATGCCATCTTGTGAGCATATTTGCTATTGATCCATGCTTCCTTTAAAGTTTGTGTAGATGTATGATTTGTTAAGCATGCTGTATAGTTTATGTACATGCCTTGTTTTTGATTTAAAACCTGCTGTAGCTCTGGCTAGGTGTGTTACAAGATGCCATGTTGCTGTTTGTGGACAGATTGTGTGCTTGAATGTTTTGTGACTTGTGGGAGCTATACTCCATTGTTTTGCTTGATCTTTAGCTCCATTCTTGCTAGATTTTCATTTCCTATCCAGTGGCATCCTTGGAACACCAAGGTATAGCCCAGAGATTGCCCCGTGTTGTGTTTTGTCTCCGTTAACGTTCGTACCTTGCCGTGAGCGTACCGTGAGCTACGTTAGTCCGTTTGCAACGTTCTACATATGCTTTTGCATCGTTTTTGCATGAAGCATCCATATTTGCCATGATCATGCATGTCCAAATAAGTAATATTGAGGTTCTGTCCAGAATACTGAACAACTTAATAAATGCATGTGAAACATGACTAGCATAGGCTTGCCATGCTATATTTCTTAATATGACCATGCATCATCTTGTTTGTGCATTGCACCTCGCTGTTTGTTTATTTGGTGCTGTTCTCTTTGGGTAGGCGCGAGTGTCGAGCCTGAGTACGAGGATTCCGGAGAGTACAACTACGAGGACCCAGCTCTTTGTCCCTCTGAAGAACCAACAGGCAAGATGATCATACCCGGATCCCGGCACTATTTTTGCCGTGCTAGATGTCTCATTTTTTTTACCGTTATGTTACGTTACCTACCACTTATACTGTCAGCCTCCTAAACTGCCATGAAAACCTCTAACCCTTCCACTACCTAGCAAACCTTGATTGGCTATGTTACCGCTGCTCAGCCCTTATCTTATAGCGTTGCTAGTTGCAGGTGCAAGCTTTCCATGTGTCAACATGGATTTTGTTTATATCACTCTATTTACTGCTATTTAATTAATGCACATATATATCTGGCAACGGTGGAAGGCTTGGCCTTTTGCTCAGTGTTTTGTTCCGCTTTTGCCGCACTAGTTCCGAGTACCGGTGTTATATTCCATATTTTGCGCTCCTAACATGCTCGGGGTTGTTATGGGGACCCCCTTGACCATTCGTTTTAGATTAAAACTTGTCTGGCAAGACCCAACATTGGTACTACATTTGCTAAACAACTTAACAAAATTCCATAGGGCATAGCTACCCCGTGGATAATTAATCAACAACCTGGGCCAGTGCTCCTCATGAGTGTTTGTCCAAACTAGAGCACCGTGCGGGGCCAACCCGGGGCAACTCGGGAGATGTCTATCAGGCCACCGTACGCTTCGCTTATCTGTCGTGTCCTGAGAACGAGATACACAGCTCATATCGGGTTCGTCAACACGTCGGGCGGTCTTGCTGGACTTGTTTTACCTTTCTCGAATGTCTTGCGCGTGGAATTCTGGTTTTTCTTCGGGCTATCTCGAGGTTGCGGTTTTCCAGTGGAATTGCCTAGGAAGATCACGAGATTGATGGTCGAGGTTATTCCCGCGGCGTGTGGTTAGTTTGTGATGGATGAGTTGGAGCACCCCTGCAGGGTTTAATCTTTTCGGAAAGCCGTGCTCGCGGTTATGTGGCAACTTGGAAATTTGTTTAACACCCGGTTATAGTAAACTTGAAGTAAACTCAAATAAAATACACCAACTGTGTGTGTAACCGTGACCATCTCTGCTCGTGAACATGAACCGAGAGAGAACACGGTGGGGTTATGATTGACGTATGTAGGGGTTCAGGATCACTTAGTGATCATGCTAGTTCACGACCGTCATGCGTATGCCACCATATTTACATTCATGTACTCGTAAGTTAGCCACCAAATATATGCTTAGCGCTTGCTGCAGCCTCACCACTTAACCAATTCCTTACCTAATGGCTTACATAGTTTCGACACACGGGTTATGAGATTGCTGAGTCCCTGTGGCTCACAGATTACAACAATACAGGTGCAGGTGTTGATGAGAACGTGCCAGACAAGGTGAGTCAGCTCCAGTGGGAGTACGACGAGGAGAGTAGACGCATGTATGTTACTTATCCAGACAAGTAGGGAGCTTCATGGTGGTGATCCTGGGATAGCGAGACAGTTTTACATTGCTTCTTTTATCGTTTGTTTTCGTCCGTAGCCGGACCCTGCCTTTGGAATGATGTATGAATGACTTGTGTGAACTTGTAAGATATCTTGTGGCAAGTGTAAGCCAAACACATATACTCATCTCTTCCTACATGTATTGCAATGTTTACTGTACTTGCGAACAATGAGATGCGCTTCTATCCCCGTCGAGGCCTCAAGCCTTAATAGGGATAGGACCACATCTTGGGCGTGACAAAGTTGACAGTTGTCATATAATTGTTTTTCATCCGGTGTGCTGCAACTTGTCACGCCCAAGATGCGATCCTATCCTTATTTTGGCACGAGGGCCTCGACAGGGATAGAAGCGCATCTCGTCGTTTCGCAAGAATGGATATCATTACAAGTACATGTAAAGAAGAGATGAGTATATGGAATTGGCTTACACTCACCACAAGCTACATCAATATCACATCAATACAACAACATATTCAAATATCATACAGAAGAGCAGGGTCCGACTACGGACGAAAATAAATGATAAAATGACATCCATCCTTGCTATCCCAGGCTGCCGCCTGGAACCCGTCCTAGATCGATGAGGAAGAAGAAGAAGAACTCCAAATCAATAAAGCATCGCGCTCACGTCAAATCATCGCATTACCTGTACCTGCAACTATTGTTGTAGTAATCTGTGAGCCACGGGGAGTCAGCAATCTCATTTCCAAGGGTATCAAGACTATTAAAGCTTAATGGGTGAGGTATGGTTAAGTGGTGAGGCTGCAGCAAGCACTAAGCATTTATTTAAGTGGCTAACTTACGAGTACAAGAATAAAGGGGGATGATTGTCACATAAACGGACGTGATCTAGTAATGATCTCTAAGAGATCCTGAACACCTACTTACGTCAAACATAACCCCACCGTGTTCTCTCTCGGATCAGAAATTCACGAGAAGAGACAGTCACGGTTACGCACACGGTTGGTGTATTTTATTTGAGTTTACTTCAAGTTTGCTATGACCGGGTGTTAAACAAAGTTTCCAAGTTGCCACGTAACCGCGGTCACGGCTTGCCGAAAGATTTAACCCTGCAGGGGTGCTCCAACTCATCCATCACAAATTAACCACACGCAGCGGGAATAACCTCGACCACGAATCTCATGATCTTCCTAGGCAATTCCACTGGAAAACCGCAACCTCGAGACCGCCTGAAGTATTTTCGGAATTCCTCGCACAAGATGTTCGAGAAAGGTAAAACAAGTCCAGCAAGACCGCCCGGCGTGTCGACGAACCCGATAGGAGCCGCGTATCTCATTCTCAGGACACGACAGATAAGCGAAGCGTACGGTGGCCTGATAGACATCTCCCGAGTTGCCCCGGGTTAGCCCCGCACGGTGCTCTATTTTGGACCAACACTCATGAGGAGCATTGGCCCGGGTTGTTGATTAAAGATCCTCGGGTTAATTACTCCCTATGCAAGTTTATTAGTTATTAGGCAAATGTAGTACCAATGTTGGGCCTTGCCAGACAAGGTTTATCCTAAAACAAAAATCAAGGGGGTCCCCATAACAACCCCGAGCATGTTAGGAGCGCTCAATTATGGAACATAACACCGGTACACAAGTAACTAGGGCGGCAAGAGTGGAACAAAACACCGAGCAAAAGGCCAAGCCTTCCACCCTTTACCAAGTATATATCTACATTAAATTAAATAGCAATAATATTGTGATATATCAAAAGGATATCCATGTTGGCACATGGAAAAACTTGCACCTGCAACTAGCAACGCTATAAGAAGGGCCGAGCAAGCAGTAACATAGCCAAACAATGTTTGCTGGGTTGTGGAGGGGTTAGAGGCTTTTCATGGCAATTTGGGAGGCTAGACAACAAGTGGTAGGTAGCGAGACAGCGATAGAAACGAGACAACTAGCATGGAAATGATAGTAATGGTATCCAGGAAAATGATCATCTTGCCTGAGATCCCGCTTGGAAGAAGAACGAGTCCATGAAGAAGACGAGCCAACGTAGTCGAACGAATCCTCACGCTCCGAAGCGGTTTCGGAACTCTATCGAGAAGAAGCAAATCAGAAACAACAATCAACACACGAGAACACCACAACAAATGCATGACATGATGCGCAAACAAATATGATGCATGTCCGGTTTAAATATGCAAGGCATGGCAATCACAACAATCAAATACTACACATTAAGTGAAGCTCAATATGCAACGAGTTGCATATTGACGAAACTCCACATTTGAATACGTTGCATATTGAGCTTCACTTAATGTGTAGTATTTGATTGTTGTGATTGCCATGCCTTGCATATTTAAACCGGACATGCATCATATTTGTTTGCGCATCATGTCATGCATTTGTTGTGGTGTTCTCGTGTGTTGATTGTTGTTTCCGATTTGCTTCTTCTCGATAGAGTTCCGAAACCGCTTCAGAGCGTGAGGATTCGTTCGACTACGTTGGCTCGTCTTCTTCATGGACTCGTTCTTCTTCCAAGCGGGATCTCAGGCAAGATGATCATTTCCCTGGATACCATTACTATCATTGCCATGCTAGTTGTCTCGTTTCTATCGCTGTCTCGCTACCTACCACTTGTTGTCTAGCCTCCCAAATTGCCATGAAAAGCCTCTAACCCCTCCACAACCCAGCAAACATTGTTTGGCTATGTTACTGCTTGCTCGGCCCTTCTTATAGCGTTGCTAGTTGCAGGTGCAAGTTTTTCCATGTGCCAACATGGATATCCTTTTGATATATCACAATA
This sequence comes from Elymus sibiricus, assembly GCA_039707655.1. NCBI lineage: Eukaryota > Viridiplantae > Streptophyta > Magnoliopsida > Poales > Poaceae > Elymus > Elymus sibiricus. The sequence continues at coordinate 180,039,556 of CM077673.1, read as the reverse complement.
TTATTGCTATTTAATTTAATGCACATATATACTTGGTAAAGGGTGGAAGGCTTGGCCTTTTTCTCGGTATTTTGTTCCACTCTTGCCGCCCTAGTTACTTGTGTACCGGTGTTATGTTCCATAATTGAGCGCTCCTAACATGCTCGGGGTTGTTATGGGGACCCCCATGATTTTCGTTTTAGGATAAAACTTGTCTGGCAAGGCCCAACATTGGTACTACATTTGCCTAATAACTAATAAACTTGCATAGGGAGTAATTAACCCGAGGATCTTTAATCAACAACCCGGGCCAGTGCTCCTGATGAGTGTTGGTCCAAAATAGAGCACCGTGCGGGGCCAACCCGGGGCAACTCGGGAGATGTCTATCAGGCCACCGTACGCTTCGCTTATCCGTCGTGTCCTGAGAACGAGATACGCGGCTCCTAACGGGTTCGTCGACACGCCGGGCGGTCTTGCTGGACTTGTTTTACCTTTCTCGAACATCTTGTGCGAGGAATTCCGAAAATACTTCGGGCTATCTCGAGGTTGCGGTTTTCCAGTGGAATTGCCTAGGAAGATCATGAGATTCGTGGTCGAGGTTATTCCCGCTGCGTGTGGTTAATTTGTGATGGATGAGTTGGAGCACCCCTGCAGGGTTAAATCTTTCGGAAAGCCGTGCCCGCGGTTACGTGGCAACTTGGAAACTTTGTTTAACACCCGGTCATACCAAACTTGAAGTAAACTCAAATAAAATACACCAACCGTGTGCGTAACCGTGACTGTCTCTTCTCGTGAATTTCTGATCCGAGAGAGAACACGGTGGGGTTATGTTTGACGTAAGTAGGTGTTCAGGATCTCTTAGAGATCATTACTAGATCACGTCCGTTTATGTGACAATCATCCCCCTTTATTCTTGTACTCGTAAGTTAGCCACTTAAATAAATGCTTAGTGCTTGCTGCAGCCTTTCCACTTAACCATACCTCACCCATTAAGCTTTAACAGTCTTGATACCCTTGGAAATGAGATTGCTGAGTCCCCGTGGCTCACAGATTACTACAACAACACTTGCAGGTACAGGTAATGCGATGATTTGACGTGAGCGCGATGCTTGTTTGATTTGGAGTTCTTCTTCTTCTTCCTCATCGATCTAGGACGGGTTCCAGGCGGCAGCCTGGGATAGCAAGGATGGATGTCATTTTATCGTTTGTTTTCGTCCGTAGTCGGACCCTGCTCTTCTGTATGATATTTGGATATGTTGTTGTATTGATGTGATATTGATGTAGCTTGTGGCGAGTGTAAGCCAATTCCATATACTCATCTCTTCTTTACATGTACTTGTAATGATATCCATTCTTGCGAAACGACGAGATGCGCTTCTATCCCTGTCGAGGCCCTCGTGCCAAAATAAGGATAGGATCGCATCTTGGGCGTGACAAGTTGGTATCAGAGCCTGTACCGACCTAGGATACAGGCTTAGCATGAGAATAACCCGCTTAGCATGGAAGATACTGACCGCCCCCTGTCGCTCCATGAGCGGTCCAGGCACAGAAAACACATGCAAATTTACTTTGGAACGGCAGGGTAATACCGCATATAGGTAGATATGGTGGACTCATATGGCATAACTTGGTTTAAGGGTTTTGATGCATAAGCAGTATTCCCGCTTAGTACAGGCGAAGGCTAGCAAATAGATTGAGAAGCGGCCAGCTAGAGAGCAAAAAGGGTCATGAACATGCATTACATATAATCAACATTGAATACTAGCATGAGTAGGATATGGACACCATGAACATAAATATCATGAAGGCTATGTTGGTTTTGAATCAACTACATGCGTGAACATGTGCCAAGTCATGCCACTTGAAACATTCAGAGGAGGATACCATATCATCATACCGCATCACAACCATTTTAATGCATGCTGACACCCAAGATAAATCATTATACACTCCTAGCTACTTACGCATGGCATGAACAACTATAATCTCTAATGGTCATTGCAAACATGTTTGATCATAATTAGTTGAATCAAGGGATACTAGGTTAAACATATTTACAAAAACAAAAACAAGTTGATTTCATACCCGCCTTTCTCTGCCACAGTCAATTCATCAAATGTAGTCATTATTGCCTTTCATTTGCACGACCGAATGATAAGAAAATAACAATAGTGCAAGAGTGCCGTGGACTAAGCTGGAATCTGCAAACATTTTATTCAAGAGGAGAAGACAAAGTAATATGGGCTCTTCGTTAGATAAACAATAATGAAGATGATAGCCACTCAACAATTTCATTGTGGTCTTCTTCTAGGTACGACTCAAGTAAAAAGAAAAGAATTTCAGAGAAACACACTAAAATATTTTTCGAGTTTTTGGTTTTTCTTGAAGAAAGCAAATTAAATAGGAAAAACAAAAGCGAGAAAAACTATTTACACGGGAAAGCTCCCAACAAGTAAAAGAAGATGTGAGAAATCATTTTGGGTTTTCTTTTGATGCTACAATTAAACTAAGCTAGAAAGAAAAACTAAAAAGAAGTAAGAAATATTTTTAGATTTTCTCAAAGTTTTTCAAACACACAAGAAGAAAGCGAGAAAACAAATCTAGCATGGATATTACAATGGAAAAGTGTGAACACCGACAACTGGAATGAAATGTGTGAACATGAATGTAATGTCGGTGGAAATACGTACTCCCCCAAGCTTAGGCTTTTGGCCTAGCTTGGTAATCACCATCCGTATGAATAATAATCTGGGCGATGGCTCATTGAGACCCTCGGAGCAGACTCCGCGGCCCTCCTGGCAGCTTCAACCTCCGCGCTGTACGCATGGGCTTCGCTCTCAAGGACATAATATCTTCCCCTAGTGTGAAAATCAAAGAGAGCTGGAGCAGGCAAAGCAACAGGCACAATGATTTTTTAATTAAATCTCAAGTTATAGGTGTAGTTGGTGGCCGTACCCGTAAGGAACTTATGATACTTCATGGCATCAAAGTCTAAATACTGAGTGGGTAGGATCGGGTCATTAGGCCATGGTGAAACATTTAATCTCTCAGCTACACGGGAGGCATAGATTCCTCCATAAAAATTACCACTAGCAGCATTAAGCTGCAACCTCCGTGCAACAATTGCACCAAGATTATAATCCTTATTCCCAGTTATGGCAGTGTGTAAGAGACTCAAATCATGAGCACACAGCGTGCTACAATCTTGTTTGCCTACGATACATTTACCGTTAAAGAGTGCAAAATATTGTAATAATGGAAAATGGATGTTGTTCATTCTCACTTGTGTTACCCCCCTATCTTCACCAAAGCAAAGATTAACTAAAAATGATTCATATTCAGCTTTTGTTGGTTCACCGAGGGAACCCCAATATGGAAGTTTGCATGCTTCGCTAAACATTTCTAATGGCATGGTGGAGGAATGATCGTACAGGTTGAATGAAACTCTAGACTCACAAGAAAAATATTTAAATTTCTTTGTGAAGGTTTTCGTGAGTTCAAGGTATTGGGGGCACTTATCTGCGATGAAGGGAGCAAGCTCTGTATTTTGAATAAATTGGTCAAATTCCTCCTTAATACCTGCACCTTCCATGAACCTGTCACAAGGCCACAAGCATGATTTGGTGGCGGCATCTCGCATCGAGCTTTCGCTTGGTTCAACATAAGACCGTCGAATAGAGCTTCCACTTGATGAGGCTTCCGAGGATATCCTCCTCGAAGAAGTCCTAAAGAATTGCATTTTATTCCTATAAAAATTCTGTAAATTTTTAGTCCACAATATTTTTCTCAACAAAACTTTGTAAGATTGTTAGCAACTACTCCTAAGCATGAATAGAGGCTATATTGAGCATTCAAACTACTTAGAACTCTAAGAATTCAACATGCAAGCTCATCTACAGTAGCACCAAGAGTAGCTAATTACTCTAAAAATAACCCACTAAAACAAAAACTAATTGGAGCAATGGAGTAGTCTCATACCAAGTAGCTATCCCTCCAAACAGTTTTAGAAACGGAGCTTCGAGCAAAAAGATCGAAATCCGCGGGTTTGAGAGCAAGAACACGAGAATGGTGGCTGTGGTGATTTTTTTCTGGAGGTAGGGGATGATGTGGGCTAAAGAGATAAGTGAGGGGCCCCACATGGGGGCCACAACCCACCAGGGCGCGCCTAGGGGTGCTGGCGCACCCTGGTGTCTTGTGGGCACCAGGTGCACCCCCCTCTGGTATTATTTGCACCAAAAATTCATAAATATTCGGAAAAAAATCGTGTTAAATTTTTAGGGCATTATGAGAATTTTTTTTTTGAGTCATTTTTTTATTGCATGGAGAAAACAGAAAAACAGTATAATCATGGCATTTTATTTTAGTTGACTAGCTAAAACAAAAAATAAAAGGTGGGAGCAGAGAGTTGTGCTTACTAGATTCATCGACGCCATACCTCTAAAAAATGATCCATTAATAAGTTTGATCAAGTCTTATTAACAACCACTTCCGATTAGCAGAAAACCGAAGAACTTTCGTAAAACACTAAGTTACCTCAATGGGGATGTGCATATCCCCGACAATAAGTATATCATATTTATTTTTGGCAGTAGGAAGAGGTAATTGAAAACTTCCAATAGTGATGGTCGGAGATTCTTGAATAACATTTATACCATTCACTTGAAATTGTTTCTTCGGAAAGTGCACCGTATGTTCATTACCATTGATATGAAAAGTGACTTTGCTTTTATTGCAATCAATAACAGCCCCTGCGGTATTCAAAAAGGGTCTACCATGGATAATCGACATGTTGTCGTCCACGGGCATCTCAAGAATAACAAAGTCCGTTAAGATAGTAACATTTGCAACAACAACGGGCACATCTTCACAAATACCAATAGGTATGGCCGCTAATTTGTCAGCCATTTGGAATGATATCTCAGTAGGTGTGAGTTTATTCAAATAAAGTCTTTTATATAAGGAGAAAGGCATAACACTAACACCGGCTCCCAAATCACACAAAGCAGTTTTGACATAATTTCTTTTAATGGACAAAGGTATAGTTGGTATTCCAGGATCTCCGAGTTTTTTAGGTACTCCATCCTTAAAAGAATAATTAGCAAGCATGGTGGAGATTTCAGCTTCAGGTATCTTTCTTTTATTAGTGATGATGTCTTTCATATACTTTGCATAAGGGGCCATCTTCAAAATATCAGTTAAGCGGGTACGCAAAAAGACTGGCCGAATCATTTCAGCAAAGCGCTCAAATTCTTCATCATCCTTTTTCTTAGATGGCTTAGGTGGAAAGGGCATGGGTTTTTGAACCCATGGCTCTCTTTCTTTACCATGTTTCCTAGCAACAAAGTCTCTTTATCATACCGTTTATTTTTAGGTTTTGGGTTATCAAGATCAGGAGCAGGTTCTATTTCAACATCATTATCTAGTTCTTTATCATTACTAGGTTGAGCATCATTGTGAACATCATCATTTTCATTTTCATTATCACTAGGTAAATGTTCACTACCAGATTGAGTTTTAGCATCGGAAATAGAGACATCATTATTATCAGGAGGTTTTTGTGTCTTAGGTTCACTAGAGGAATGCAAAGTCCTATCATTTTTCTTTTTCTTTTTCTTCTTAGAAGGACTAGGTGCATCAGGATTAATTCTCTGAGAATCTTGTTCAATTCTTTTAGGATGATCTTCAGGATAAAGACGTTCTTGGGTCATTCTACCTCCTCTGGTTACTACTCTAGCAGCAAAATCATGCATATTATTATTCATTTCATCAAGCAATTCTTTTTGAGACTTAGCAACTTGTTCTAACTGAGTTTGAACCATAGAGGCATGCTTTCCTACACCTCTAACATCATTACTGATTCTAAATAGCAAATCACTCAAGCGAGCAATCATATCAGAATTATATTTCAATTGTTCCAGAACATGAGCATTGAAATGATCTTTCTTCATAATATAGTTGTCAAACTCATATAAGCATTGACTAGGAAGTTTATTATGAGGGATGTCACTTTCATTAAACTTTAATAAAGAATTTACCTCTACCACCTATGGAGGTGGTGGTGTGTCAAGGCCATGTATTTCTTCAATAGGTGGCAGATTCTTAACATCCTTAGCTTTAATACCTTTTTCCTTCATAGATTTCTTTTCCTCTTGCATATCTTCAGGACTGAGAAATACGATACCCCTCTTCTTCGGAGTGGGTTTAGGCGGTGGTTCACGAAGAGTCCAATCATCATAATTCTTTAATATGTTATTCAATAATTCCTCAGCTTGTTCAACAGTTCGTTCCCTGAAAACACAACCAGCACAACTATCTAGGAAGTCCCTAGAAGCATCGGTTAGTCCATTATAAAAGATATCAAGTATTTCATTTTTCTTGAGAGGATGATCAGGCAAAGCATTAAGTAAGCAATTGGAGAAGCCTCCCCCAAGCTTGTGGGAGACTCTTTTCTTCAATTTGCACAAAGTTTAATATTTCCTGTAAGGCAGCTTGTTTCTTATGAGAAGGATAATATTTTTCAAAGAAGTAGTAGATCATATCCTGGGGACTACGCACACAACCAGGAGCAAGAGTATTGCACCATGTCTTAGCATCACCCTTTAATGAGAACGGAAATAACTTAAGGATATAATAGTAGCGAATCTTCTCATCATGAGCAAAGAGTGTGGCTATATCATTCAGCTTAGTAAGGTGTGCCACTACAGTTTTAGTTTCATAGCCATGGAAAGGATCAGATACAACCAAAGTAATTAACTCTGGGTCGACGGAGAATTCATAATCCTTATCGGTAACAAAGTTAGGTGAAGTTGCAAACTTAGGATGATATTTCATTCTAGCATTCAAAGTCTTTTCCTTATACTTGCGCAACAATTTCTTAAGATCGTTTCTATCCTTGCAAGAAATAATTTCTCTAGTTATCTCCTCGTCCATAACATAACCTTCAGGTATCTTAGGCATTTCAAACATAGGAGAACTAGGACTAATAGGAGTTTCATAGTCATCATCAGTTTCATAAGCTTCATCAGTTTCAGCAATCTCAACAGTTTCAGTAGTTTCATTCCCTTTAGCTCTAGCAATTTGTTCATCAAGAAATTCTCCTAGTGGCACATTATCATCCAGCATGGTACTAGCATCATCAATAGCATAATTCATACTAGAGGTAGCGTCATCAATAACTTGCGACATATCACGATTACTAGAATGTGGTGGTGTTGCAAGCTTACTCATAACAGAAGGTGAATCAAGTGCAGAGCTAGATGGGAGTTCCTTACCTCCCCTCGTCTTAGAGGGAAAAATCTTAGTCTTTGGATCCTTCAGATTCTTCATAGTGATAAGTTTATATAAATCCCAAGTGACTCAACAAATATTGCTATGCTCCCCAGCAACGGCGCCAGAAAAAGGTCTTGATAACCCACAAGTATAGGGGATCACAACAGTTTTCGAGGGTAGAGTATTCAACCCAAATTTATAGATTCGACACAAGGGGACCCAAAGAATACTTGAGAGTATTAGCAGTTAAGTTGTCAATTCAACCACACCTGGAGATTAAATATCTACAGCAGAGTGATCAGTAGCACAGTAATATGATAGTTTGATAGCAGTAGCAATAGTAATAGTAGTGGTAACAGTAGTAGCAATAGTTTTGTAGCAGTTGGAATAGCAGCATCAGCAATAGTAACTTAGATAGAACAATAAGTGGAAAGCTCGTAGGCACTAGATCGGTAACTCATTGGAAGATATTCATCATGTAACAGTCATAACCTAGGGCGATACAGATCTAGCTCCAGTTCATCAATGGAATGTAGGCATGTATTTCGTAAAAAGTCATACGTGCTTATGGAAAAGAACTTGCATGACATCTTTTGTCCTACCCTCCCGTTCCAGCAGGGTCCATAAGGAAACTAAGGGATATTAAGGCCTCCTTTTAATAGAGAACCGGAACAAAGCATTAACACATGGTGAATACATGAACTCCTCAAACTACGGTCATCACCGCGAAGTATCCCAAATATTGTCACTATGGGGTTGACGCATCATAACACATAATAGGTGCATATGACTAGGCAAGATCGGATCAAGAACATAGATGTAGAGATGATAACATAAACGGTTCAGATCTAAAATCATGGCACTCAAGCCCTAGTGACAAGCATTAGGCATAGCAAAGTCATAGCAACATCAATCTCAGAACATAGTGGATACTAGGGATCAAGCCCTAACAAAACTAACTCGATTACATGATGAATCTCATCCAACTCCTCACCGACCAGCAAGCCTATGAAGGAATTACTCACTGCCGGTGGGGAGCATCATGGAATTGGTGATGGAGAAAGGTTGGTGATGACGAAGACCGAAGATTCCCCTCTGCGGAGCCCCAAACGGGCTCCAGATCTGGCCTCCCGATGAAGAACAGGAGGTGGCGGCGGCTCCGTATCGTAAAACGCGATGAAACTTTCTCTCTGATTTTTTTCTCCGAAAATAGGAATTTATAGTGGCGGAATTAGGGTCAGTGGGGCCATGAGGTGGGCACCCTGGTGGGTGCTGGCCACCCTCCCCCCCTCTTCGGTGGATTTTGGCTCCAATAATTCACATATATTCTGAAAAAATTCTCCAAAAAGTTTCATTCCATTCCGAGAACTTTTATTTCTGCACAAAAACAACACGATGGTAGTTTTGCTGAAAACAACGTCAGTCCGGGTTAGTTCGATTCAAATCATGCAAATTAGATTCCAAAACAAGGGCAAAAGGGTGAGGAAAAGTAGATACGTTGGAGACGTATCATCGACCGCCACCCAGGCGGGTCCGTTGCAACAGCCGTCCGCCCGGATCCATAAGCCCGAAGGCCTACTGCTTTCCATGACCCTTGCGAAGGGGTCAGGAAGCCACAGCCAGCTGCGGGGGTGACGGCACAGTGCGATGACAAACTCATGTGCCGCCTCCCCCGTGTGGGTCTCCACCCGGGGTGCGAGGAGAGGAGCGCCACCATGACCACCTCGGCTCGGCGTGCCAAACCTTCCACGGCCCCTGGATGTGGCCCCTCCACGGGAGCTCAAGTTGGCTCCCACGGTCACCAGGATGCGCGTCTGGCTCCGGGGGGGAAGCCCTCGAGACGGCGGCAGATCCCGGGCTCGCCCTCTACCTCTCACCATTTCAAAGGAGATCTCCTGGGAGAAGTGGTAGAGGGAGGAAGGCGAAGGAAGAAGGTGATGGTGGCCGGATGACTGGAGCAGGGAAGTGTGGATGGGCAACGTCCTCCGCGGTGCCCTCTTTATAGGGAAGGCGCGAGGGCTGGCTCTCCACTATTTTTTGAAATGACTACGCATTGGCGAGAGTACTCCTTGAAGCGATCGCCCTTCTTCCCCAATACCGCACCTCACATGTAACACGTGTCATAAGGGTGCGGTAAAAGAGGAGATAGAAGGAGACAGGTGGCCAAAGCATGCTGCATCCCTGCAAATCCCCCTATCAGGAGGGGGGATACACAGAGGCCGCCTCTCCCAGTCTAGCATTGCCGCGCCTTTCTAGGCGTGTCCCCATGGCGCCGTTCCAAGCCACCTCTCACACGTCCCGCATTCAATGGGCGTCACGGGAGGGGTGGTAAAACCATCATTGCAACCGCAGTCAAGATCGGGCTACATGCTTGCGCACTGCTTTGGGCCCACACCAACGACATTGTAGACTCCTATATGGCCCGGGCCTGGGGGATCCAGTCGGTGCACTAAAGATCGGGCCCTTTAGCGCCCTGACTTGTGCGCAGGCGGTAGCCTCCTCTGGCTCGGCAAGCCCTGCCGGGCAACACTCTATCCAGCCAAACACTACATGACAAGACTGAGCCATCGACAAGCCTTCTTGCCTGTGAAGTAGACCCGTTGCACGGCAAGGCTCCACTACCGTGCCACTACTCCACCTCATCGAGCCGGTCATCACCATCAATGAGGTGTCGAGTCGGCAGGTTGTTAGGTAGGCCTTGTCGAGGCACGTGGCAGCTCCAGAAAATTACAGCAGCTTTAATGACACCCGTTCGGACGACGTGTCAAGATAATAAGAGGTAGTTTGGCGAATGGCACAGAAGGAGAGGCAGCCCTTGCCGGGGAGCATCGCCAGCGCGACACCTCATGGCGCATTTAATGCGCCTGTCCTAGCCCGTCAGGGTTAGGTATTTCCCACTACCATAGCCACTCTTCACCCTGATGCAATTTACCATTTTAGCCACTATGGTAACCCCTTTCATCTATAAAACGAGGGCCATGGCTACCTTTAAAAAGGTTGAAACCCTGTTCAATTGCCTGCGTAGCAGCACCATCGAGCGTCTTGCCGGGGGATCGCGCTCCTTGTAACTCGAACATATACACTCAATCATAAGCACACATGACGTAGGGTTTTATGCTCCCGAGCGGCCCAGACCTGTCTAAACACCGATCGTGCTTGAGTTGGTGTTGCTCTTTTCTCACGTAGATCCCCACAGTAGAACCACAAAGGGGCATGATGGTCCCATAGATGGTCGTACCCCGACAGGACAATAGAAAGTGATGTTCATGTGCTTTAAGAATTTGCACATCCAAAAAAGTGCATGAAAACCTATGCTTCCCTCCGCGAAAGTCCTATCTTTTACTTTTATGAGTTTACCTTTCAAGTACTTACTTTCATGCAAGAGTGAAGTTCTTCTTCAGTCAAGTCTATTAACTCTTTAGTAGCATGATCATGTGTTGGGGAAGATCCAGATATATATATATATCCCGTTGGATCTAGATGATCATGAGTTATTATTGTTGACATTATCCTTGAGGTAAATAAGTTGGGTGGATAAAAACAATAAAGCCCCTATCTTTCTATGTGTCCAATGAAAACATTAGCTTTGAAAATATGCAATGAGTGTCAGCAATCATAGAAGAGTAAATGATAGTTGAGTATGCGAACTTGCTAAATTGAAAGCTCTTACATGCACTCTTCTCTGAAATATGATGAATTGTGATTCTCTCAATGACAAAGAACATAGTTTGTTGATTTTAATAAAGTTTATGCTTCATACTTCAATATTGTGGATAGATTGTGACTTGACTATGAGAAGTTATATGATGAAAAACTTGCAGCTATGTTAATATTCATGATCCTCTCATGTCTGTATTCTGTTTTTATCGACACCTCTCTCTCAAATTATGTTGTCATTATTCTCGAGTTCAGCTTTCGCTTGAGGAAAAGCGAGGTCTAAGCTTGGGGAGTTGATATGTCCATTTTGCATCATGATTTCCTACCAATATTTATAGTATTCTTGTCCATTATTCCAATTTATGATACAATTATTATGCCTTTTCTTTTTGAATTTACAAGGTACATCATAAAGAGGGAAATTACTAGGAACTAGAATTCTCGACCTGAAAACCAAGAAAAAGGGTGAAAATTCACTAGACTCCAAATGACCTGAAACTTTTTGTCAATTATTTCTGGAAAATATGAAGAATTATGGAGCATAGAACTGTCGGAGGGGGCAGCCTGTGGTCCACAAGCCAACAGGATGTGCCCACCCCCTAGGCGCGCCCTGTTAACTTGTGGGGCCCACGTGGCTCCCTCGACCCAAATTCCTGTCCTATAAGTTCACATCTGTGCAGAAAAAAATAGAGGACGAACTTTCGGGACGAAGCACCGCCGTCTCTAGGCGGATACTTGGGCAGAGGACCTTTTGCACACCGCCAGGGTGATTCTGTCGGGGAATCACTCTCCGGGAGGGGGAGATCGAAGCCATTGTCATAACCAACGCTCCCTCCTTCGTGGGAGAGCCAATCTTCATCAACTTCCTAGTTCATTTCTTGTACTCAATCTCTGTCTCAAAACCTCAGATTGGTACATGTGGGTTACTAGTAGTGTTGATTACATCTTGTAGTTGATGCTTGTTGGTTTACTTGGTGGAAGATAATATGTTGAGATCCTTATTCATCATTATTACACCTCTGATCTTGAACATGGTGATGATTTGTGGGTAGTTACTTTTGTTCCCGAGGGCATGGGAGATGTCTTGTTATAAGTAATCATGTGAAGTTGGTATTCGTTCAATGTTTTGATATGTATGTTGTTGCTTCCTTTAATGGTGTCATGTGAATGTCGACTACATGACACTTCACCTTCTAATGGGCCTAAGGGAAGGAATTGTGGAGTAATAAGTACATGATCTGTTGCTAGAGTGACAGAAGCTTAAACGCTAGTTTATGCGTTACTTCGTAAGGGGCTGATTTGGATCCATATGTTTCATGCTATGGTTATATTTATCTTAATTCTACTTTCGTGGTGGCGAATTCTTGTGAGAGGAGGTAATCATAAGTGGGTTGCTTGTTCAAGTGAGAAAAACACCTTCACACCGGTCCACCCACCTACCAAATTATCGAAGTAACGAACGCGAATCAACTAAACATGATGAACGTGACTAGACTGAAATTCCCATGTGCCCTTTGGAGCGATTTGCTTTATATAAGAGTTCTTTCAGGCCAGTCCTTTGCTATAAAAAGGATTGGGCTATCTTTCTGCACACTTGCTACTATTTTTACTTGTCACTTGTTACGAATTATCTTGCTACAAAACTATCTACCACGGTTACTCACAACACTTGTAGAGAATACCTTGCTCAAAACTGCTTATCATTTCCTTCTGCTCCTCATTGGGTTCAACACTCTTACTTATCGAAAGGACTACGATTGATCCCCTATACTTGTGGGTCATCAAAGTGATAGTTTTCAAGGAAAGAGTGGAGAGTAAAATAAATGATATAATTTTGTGGTTTTGTTTGTGGGTAATTAACCGGAGTGGAGGAGGTTAAACCAACTCACCATGGCATACAAGTCTCTGCCGAGTCTGATAGTATGCTGAATGGAAAATAATTGGTTGGTCATTGAAAAAAGGAAACCAAAAAACAAAACATATAAAAAAGAAGAAATAAAAATTCGTGCACGCGTTAAATGGGCGGCCAACGTTGATTATAGTTGATGTTGTGGTAAGATTTGATTTGATTTGGGTATGAGTAGTGGAAGGTAATGAAGTTTGGATTCAGTTGAGAATTTCTTAAGATTTGATTTGAATGAGTTAATGCATAATGTTGTTTTGGAAAGTGTCGAATTAATTGAGTTAATGCACGGGTCAAATGGGTCGGTCCAAATTGGATGCGCTTGAGCGAAAGGTCCCCTTTAAGGCGCTCCCGGGCGTAATATAGAGTTGATGAGAGGTGAGGCGAGACTACCAACTCCCCCTTTAGGAGTAGAGATTGTCTTTGGTTCTCATAGATATCTCCACCTATCACGTCATAGGTCACAAAGTTCCTAAACAAAATGAGTTATCTATGTAGGTCTTGAGATCATGTCGCCTGAGCCCTTAAATTGGACAACACGCATAGAGTTCACCACATTATAACCACATACTAGGTAGATCCTACTACTACGAATTCAAATGACGACATATAGCATAGGCAGAGATCAATATTACCACTCACCTATGTATCCCACACCCAGGGGTATTATTCACACAATATAAGAGGGGAATCAATCACAACAGAGATGGAAACCTTGACAACCTTATCGATAATATTGGGGCAATCCACAATGAGATGAAATAGTACTCAAGTAGTATTGATGTTAGATGAGATGGATTAGAGTTTACAAATCGCAATCCCTCTTACAATAGTGAAGGAGGTGATGATCATGATGGAGATGAAAGAACCAAAACTATGAAGATCTTCGTTAGTTCTTCAGATCCTCTCTTCTCCTGTTCTAGATGGTGTGGTGGTGGCTAGGGTTCTCTTCTCCTCCTGGTCCCTTCACGAAAATTGCTTGTATCACTGGTGCAGTGACATGCTATACAAATGGTTTTTAACCCCTATCTATGACATAGTTGTAAACCGTCGCCTTGCATGTGTGGGCGATAGGGGGGTCCATCCCACACGACACGGAAAACCCGTCGGCGATGGCGACCAACGAACGCAAACGATCTACCAAACGTAATCGTGTGCGGTGCCTAATAACATCACACACATTTCCCGAAAATTTTACGCGTGGGATCGTCTTTGGATCGGGCATGGTTCCTTGTTGGTTCACGTGTGGGATAAGGTGCTATCGCAAACGTTTGAGGAGATCCTACACACACGTACAAGTGATGCAAATCGTGTGCGATTTCTTGTGTATCACCAATGTTTCAGTTTATATCAAGTGTGCTTTTCCTGTAGATCACAGTCGGTTGCGCTATGAGTTGCATGTGCTTTTACTGTTGATCACAGGCGGTTGCGCTATGAGTTACGCATGATTTTCCTGTGGACCACAGGCGGTTGCGCTATGACTTGCGTGTGCTTTCCGTTTTGAATCGCAGACACATAGTTGCCTGAACCGTGTGCACTGAAAAAGCCAGCTTATTGTAAAATATCGCATTTGCATCACCCTCCAAATAGCAAATTCGCCACAATATGCAATCGACAAATAGTGTCCACATGAAGAACTTTCATCATAATTTGGTACAATATGCAATTGAATGAATAGTGTCCACTGGAAGAACATTCATCATAATTCGCGACAATATACAATTGACCAAATGCTAGCTAAATTCCAAATATGTAAGACGGAAATATGCAGTACATAATCATAGTGTACGAAATACGAAGACATGATCACATGGAAAACAATGCATCCATGCGTATATGTTTAGCCGATAACACTATATGAATGCGTACTTAATATCGGGGGATAGTAATCCTGAAATCTTCAACGTCTTTAGAGGGCTTGATACAGTGTTCCACAAAGAAGGTGCTGATAAATTTCCTAACAGACATCAATTAATCTGCGGCGAGCGGTTCAGAGGTCATCGGTCCGAAGATCAACGACAGGACTTTTAGATCAGAATGTGACATACATGTGGAGTAGAAGATAGTAATTAAGAAATAGACTTACTGGTTCTATTTTGTTAGCATCGGCACCACATTCAACATGTCTGCATAGGTTCATCATGTGTGCGCAAACGTAGTATCCACATAGGTTGGTCCCTTGTTGTTGTTGAGGACACTGCAATTTTTTGTACAGTACTAGTCATGTATTTGCCTTGTTAGGAACAACCTAAGCGGTGTAAGTTGTTTCTTTTTTTTCTTTGGAGAGAAATAGAAAGAGGTTTACTTAGAAACTTGAACTATGACTAGCATTTTTTGAAAATAACGGATTTAGTTGTCTTACCGGAGAAAGATCACGTGCAACAGAGGTAGTTGGGGGTCGAACCGTCTCCTTCCTAAAGTTATGTACCTTGACAATACACTGCAAATGAAGATGAATTTTCACATACAAACTTATTGAACCAGATATGAACACAACATATTAACATCAAAGAATTCAATACCTATCCATGAAATCCTGAAGATGACTTAGATATTGAGGCGCATTTGACTCTCTGAGAGAATCCAGGTAGTAAACTGAGTTGCGTTTTGGAACAATGACCACCAAGATCCAGTGACCTCTACAGTTTAAGAAAACCTTGAACTTACGAACTATGTCGAAAACTGAAAGACGATCAATGTATGCGTGGTATTATATTTAACTTACCCTTCATGATACGGCCACATGAAGAATTCTCCTATCTATAACTCCCACAAGATCATGGCGACATGCGAGATGGAAGCCTCGCATGTGTCATTTCTACTTAACAAAATGCCCTTTGCTAAATTAGGATCTATGAAATGCGCATGCACCCTTATCGATCTCTGCGACGTCAATCCCCTGAGAGGAATACAATACAGTTAGCTTTTTTTCATTTGCAGCCTTGTATGGAGAAGTTGATCAGAGTTTGTGAAGTACTTAAAACATCAAGCATTTGGCAAGAGTGGCAGCAAGCTTATCAAACTTGAAGAAGAGATGAAAGTCCTCGAATTCCACACTGATGGTACCTGCATCATGAGAGAAATGATGACGGTCGTAGTGAAATTCCACAATGTTATGATCTTCTCCTTTTGACATATGTCCATGCAATTTTTATGTAACTTGCGACAACTAGAACTGCACTCCTCAAAGTATTCACGAAAAGAAATGGCTGGCCATGCTTATACTTGTGTGATTCAAATGGGTCTACTTTCTGGCTAGAAAGTAGCTTTTCAACTTCTGCTTAAGACATTTCGTTAGAACCGATATTGCATGGGTCTTCATCGGCCATGCCATGGTTCTGCTTGAAGAGTCTTTGTAGTAGGATGCAATGGTACTCATCCCTCCTCTGTTTCTGTCATGTGTAATAACAAATTGCCAATTTTACTAGGAAGCTAAATATAAATGCAATAATCTTTGTAGTACAAGATGTACATTGGCAGTGTTTGAATGAAATCAAATTAATAGTGACAGGTATGTACATTTTGCTGTCAAACATTCCAATCCTTTAAAAACTATTGTCTTGCACCCTGCTTTTTTCACTAAGTCTGAGAATCTATTTATTTCAGATTGCCATGTTGTGTTGATGATAGTCATGTTTCTATGCATAATTAGACCTTGCTCGTGCTGAATGAAATGAAGTGCATCATGTGTACTACCTTACTGTAAATTTTCATTCAATGATAACTCATGTAGCTTATAGTTTTCTTGCTGTCAATATGCCTTCAGGTTAAAACTATGATAGTGTCCACATCCAGAATCAAATAGCACACAGGAAGTGTCTGAATCAGACCTAAAATAACAAATGATTTCTAACAATGAGAGTCAGGCTTACCTTCTTTGCACGTCCCAGAAACTTCTTCCCACTGTACTCAGATTCAAAAGCACATAACTTCACGGATGGAAATTGATGTTGACCATGAACAGGCAGGTCTTCAGCTACCCCTCTCCATTCCTTGGAAGTGATTGTCCTAGGGAGCTACAAGAAAAAGAAATGGCGCAAATCGGCTTGCCGCTTTAAAATCCCCAATTGCAAAACAAAACCCTAAGCCTAGTTGAGCCAAAGAGAAGAGAGACGAATACCTGGCTGGTGAGAGATTCATCGTCGTCGGAGATACCGCTACAGGGGTTACTCGAGAAGACCATGGCATGTCCGTGGCGGTCCGATGCTAGAAGGAGAGATGTGGGCGGCGGTGCGGGGGCGGGGTGTTGCAGGGGAAATGTGGCCCTTGGGGGGTGGCAGATATTTCGGCGGTCGGTGAAATTTTTCGCTCGTTGCAGGGAAACTTGGCGCACAAAGATTCATCAGACACGGTGTTTGTGGTTTTATCGTGTGCGATGATACATAACATACAAAATTTCTCCCCTCCCCACGTATTCCCTGGTTATAGTGCACATCCACGTCATTGCATAATTTAACATCAACTTCTAACTTGGGCATACAAATTAGCGGACACACATAGCTCACAGTTACTAAACCGAGCAAGTTCACTAAATAATCAAGCTCCTTGAACTAGACATAGCTCTTACAAAAGACCAGCTCTCTGAACAAAGTCTATTAGTAATACACAAAATTTTAACAAAGAGCCGACGAGCCGCCGCCCTTTCCTCACCGCTGTTCGATGAGATTTTGACGATTTGTCCGGGCGACATTCCGCCGGTGCTGGACTCCGTGTCCCCCAGGCTGACTTTGACCGCCGCGACATGCTCATCCTCGGCGTTCCCGTCGTCATCGCCGTCGCCCTCATCTTTGTAGTACTCATAGTAGTGGCGCCGCCATAGCTCGCGTTGGTACTCCACCACCAATTCCTTGATGGACAGGCGCTTCTCGACCTACTCCTGAGCCACGCGCAACTCATCCCAGCACTCGGCGCTCTCGGACGGCTCCCGCATCTCTAGCTCTCGCTCAGAGATCTCGTGCGGAAAGGGCTCCATGGCCTTTGCCGCCGCATCGTCGGCATGCATCTCGGCATCCACAACAGCCGCTTCTTCGGATGTGTGGTGCATGCTGGATTCCAGCGAAGCCTGGAGTATCTTGGCGTGGGTATTCTCGATGATATAGGCCTGGATAGCCTCCGCAGCACGGCACGCGCTCGAGCGCTCTTGGCGTTTGCAGCCGCCATCACAGTAGCTGCAGCTGCCGTCTCCGCAGCTACAGACGCCATTTCGGCCGCCGCAGAGGTCCTTTCGGTGGATGCGGATGCGCTTAAGGAGGATGCGGCTACGCTCTCGGCCGAGGCGGCCGCGTTCTTTGTAGAGGCAGGAGCGCTCGGGGCCGAGGGGGCGGTCGTATGCACCCTTATGAAGCGTTCCCCGGGCGTCATTCTTTGCTGAAAGGGTTTGTTGGGGAATGGGGATCGAGGGTGAACGGAATCCGAGCTAGACGAAGCCGATGAAGCTTCCCTCATAAGACATAAATAGATCCGTGAATTTTCATTGCAAACGGTTCCTATATGGTACCGTGTGTACGCTGTTCTCTTTTTCTATTGAATTGTAAAACCATTTTGGCGTACAGCGGTAACGGATATTGTTTTAATTGTAAGAAAAAGATCCTTACTGTCAAAATCCAATAAATGCATCCTAAAATTAGGAAATATTCGGGGTTCAATTGGCATTTTTATACATTAAGTTAGTTTCTACAAATTTTACGACCATAATTAAAAACTGTAACACATGAACATGCAAGATGAAGCAAAAACTGCTGGAAAAATCATATTTATGTACTACTTGCTTCCCTATATATGTCGCTTGCAATAAATTTTAAGGAGTTCCAAACATCTTGGGGTAACGGTTTGGACACACGTGCACGCATTGGGAATCTAGGTTTTAAAATTCAAAATATGAAAAAATGCTCTGAAGTACATGATAATAATCTGCATGATTTCCCGACATGGGGCCAAGATGTCGTGGTGCAAGTAACAGCTTGTTTGAGATAACCTTTGACACATGACTCTTAGAAAACGGAGCATGACACGAAGGGTCGTGTGGTTTATGTCAAGCTATTGGGACTGGGGGTACCCAGGCCCATCTACCTGTAGCCTTGGGCGCGACGCATGCCATGGGCCCAGCACGACCCATCATGGAGCTCCACGAGAGGTACGTTTGCGAGGGGCACGGCGGCGAGCCTCGCAAGGCCCTCCCCGGCCGCAAAGCCACATCTTAGGCGGCCCCGGAGGCCATAGCGGGACGCGCTAGCCAAGGGCGGCTCGACGAGTCCGCGCGGTCCTACATTTGATGCGGGGGGTACGTGCCACGCTAAGCAGTGCCAGAAGCCACGGAAGCGAGCGTGGAGGAGGGGGCTTTACCTTTTTGTTGCTAATGGATAAGGGCTAACCCGGTGGTTCCCAATGCAATCCACAAAGGTTTCCTGTTTGGTGCAAGAGGACAGAGGCTGGGGGCTCGCCAGAATGGAGGTCATCTTGAGCCCACCAGCGCGTCACGACAGGGGCCTTTTTTCAGGCGGGGACTGCTTTTGTCAGGATGGGGTGCGGTCCTGTCCCCTTTCAAAACAGGCCAATGTGGTAACCCTTCCCGCCGAGAGTTTTCGGGGAAGAGGAATGATGCCAGGTATAAAGGGAGAGGGAAACAATTGTAGAGGACACATTGTACTCATTCGCTACCACTACGCACTCCAGCCAAGCAGGAGTAGGGTTTTACACCGCGAGCTGGCTCGAACCTGGGTAGATCGTGTGTTCATCGTTGCTTCTCCCAAGCTCGAGCATCGCCGTAGGTTAGAGAGAGAAAGAGCGTGGTTGGAGAGCCGGTGCACCCTAGAGTTTGAACCTCTCAAGGGTCCCCGGAGCCTCGATTCCGACATTTGGCGTGCCAGGTAGGGGGCCACCGCTGTTCTCCAGCCCCGGCTTCATCAACCCTATGGCGGGCGCCCACTGTGCGCATGCTGAGCGCTGGGCGGCTCGTGTCGTCCAGCCCGCGGCCGCGGCAGACGCTGTCGCCCCGTCGGTGCCAAAGCTGCCGCTGTCGTCGACCCCGCGGCCTGCGGGTAGTGGGACCCTCTCACGGACCCCTCGGTGTAGAGGGATGGCACCGTCGGCACCGTCTCCTCCCCCCTCGCCCACGACGAGCGCATACACGTGCGGGCCGCGTTGCTCAAGTTGTGCGAGCTGCACCGCCTTCGCCCGGCAGGCGCCGAGCAAGACGCCTGGTCGGCAGGAATTGTCGGGTTCGTCGCAGCCGCGGAGAGGTATCAGATGCCCCCTCACTTGCCTCGCCCCCCGCCGCGTCGCGTTGGGGACGCGGGTCACGGGAAGCCTCGACTCCGACATGGCCCGCTCCCGCCGGACGGGGGCGCCGGAGTCGGTCAGGGGTTGCGCGCTGCTGCATGCATCCTCGGAGGGGCTCAGCCCCCCGCCGAAGCCCGACACCTCAAGCCCTCCATGCGCAAGCCGAGCGCCGCTCTCAAGGAGTGCGAGCCCACACCGCCACCAAGCTGGGCGCAGTGCAACATCATTTTTGATATGGCGGACCACCCCAGGTCCACTGTCGCCGCGGGCGCCCTCCCCATGCAATGCACCCCGACCATCAGTAACGTCACGGGCACGAAATCCATCATCGACGGGGGTGCTGAGCTCAATGTCATCTCCATCGCGACCTTCGAGGCACTCCAAGCGCCCTACGAGCTGCTGAGGCCCACCAGGCCCTTCTCTGGAGTATCCGACGGGGTCACAGCCCCCCTAGGGCAGTTACGCCTGCCGATCAGCTTTGGCACCCATAACAATTACCGCACCAAGCTCGTCGACTTCGACGTGGCGCCCATCGGCCTCCCATAAAACGCCATTCTGGGTTACTTGACGCTCGTCAAGTTCATGGCGGCCACCCATCCGGGCTACAACATCGTCAAGATGCCCGGCTGCGGTGGTGTTATCACCGTCGAGTGCGACAAGAGGGACGCAGTCGGCTCCCTCAAGATCGCGCGGAAGGCCACTGCGGCCACGCACTCAGCCGCTGGGAGTGAGGCGGACTCTCCAGAGGCGATGACGGAAAGAAAGAAGCTGTTGTTCTCTCAAGACAGAGCTGAAACAAAGAAAGTGTCGTTCGGCGGTCCCGACCCGAGCCACACCTTCACCATTGGTGCCGAGCTCTCCCCCGAGCACGAAAGTGAGCTTGTTGCATTCCTTCTGGCAAACGCCGATGTGTTCGCATGGAAGCCGACCGATCTGACCGGGGTCCCGAGGGAGGTGATCGAGCACCACCTGGAGGTGTGCCCCAATGTGCGCCCGGTCAAGCAGAAGGCACGTAGTCAGGCGCCGGAGAAGCAGCACTTCATCGTCCAGGAGGTATAGAAGCTACAGGAGGCAGGGGTCATCCCCGAGGTGCGGTACCCCGAGTGGCTCGCTAACCCGGTCATTGTCCCCAAAAAGGGCGGTAAGGAACAGATGTGTGTCGACTTTACAAGCCTCAATAAGGCTTGCCCTCAGGACCCCTTCCCGCTGCCGTGCATCGACCAGATCATGGACTCCACCGCCGGCTGCGACCTCCTGTGCTTCCTGGATGCCTTCTCAGGCTATCATCAGATCAAGATGGCGGCGAAAGACGTGGAGAAGACGGCGTTCACCTCCCCCTGTGGGATATTCTCCTACACCTGCATGCCCTTCGGTCTAAAGAGCACCGGGGCCACCTTCCAGAGGCTGATGTACATCACGTTGGGGCCCCAGCTGGGCAGGAACGTGGAGGCTTACATGGACGATATCGTGGTCAAATCGCGCAAGGCCAGGACGCTCATTGAAGACTTGGAAGAGACTTTCACCAACCTGTGCAAGGTCCGCTTGACGCTCAACCCCAACAAGTGCGTCTTCAGGGTCCCCTCGGGCAAGCTCCTCGGGTTCCTCATGTCTGACCGAGGGATCGAGGCCAACCCGGAAAAGGTCAAGGCCATCGAGCTGATGAGCCCCTTGCGAACGCTTAAGGAGATGCAAAAGCTAGCAGGATGCCTAGCCTTGCTGGGGCGTTTCATCTCTAAGTACGGTGAACGGGTGCTACCATTCTTCAAGCTCATGAAGAGGTATGGCCCGATCAAGTGGACCCCAGAAGCCGACGCCGCCTTCGCGGACCTCAAGAGGTACCTCACCAGCCCTCCCAACATGGTTGTGCCGCGCCCCCGAGAGCGTTTAATACTGTACTTGGCAGCCACCCCCCAGACGGCCAGTGCAGCCCTCGTGGTGGAACGGGAAGAGTGGGTCAGCCCTAAGTAGGGATCCATTCCTCATGTGAAGTCGTCGCACGGAGCAGCGCCCACTGAAGAGGCGCCACGTGGGACCGCCGCCCTTTAGCGGGCCGGGATGGCCTCAGGCTGCGAGTCTCACGGGGCTCTCGTCACCTCAGGAGGCGGGTCCTCGGAGACCCTCGCGGCCCTCGACGCAGTGGGCACGAGGGCTCCCGCGGTCGGCAGCACTGGGACCTCGGAGGACGTCACGGCCCCGCCCACTGCCGCACCTTCGCGAGGACGATGTCGACACTATGGTCACGCGCCACTTCTAGCGGCCCGTGTACTACATCAGCACGGTGCTGAGGGACGCACGTGAGCGCTACCCCATGCAGTAGAAGCTCCTCCTCGCGCTCCTCATCGCCTCCCGGAAGTTGCGCCACTACTTCCAAATCCACCCTATTAGGGTCGTTTCCGCCTACCCCCTGGGACAAATCCTGCATAGTACCAATGCCGCAGGGAGGGTCGCTGAGTGGAACATCCAGCTGCAAGCTTTCCAGCTGGAGTTTTGCACCACCAGGGTCATCAAGGGAGCGGCCCTGGCCGATTTCATGGTAGAATGGACAAGCCCGTGTGAGGAGGGGCCCCAAGGTGACGATGCCCCCGTGCCTGGGGATGAGGTGCCTGAAGAATGGATCCTACGCTTTGATGGCGCCTTGTCCCGACAAGGAGCGGGGGCCGGTGCCGTGCTCACCTCCCCCAACGGGAGACAACTTGTGGTACGCAGTCCAGCTGCGCTTTGGTCACGACAGGAAGGTCACCAACAACATCGCGGAATACGAGAGCCTCATCACTAGCCTCAAGTCCGCCTCCGCCCTCGGCATCAAGTGCCTCGTCATCAAGGGTGATTCCCAGCTCCTTGTCCACTTCTCTGGCAGGAAGTACAAACCCAAGGACGAGCACATAGCGGCCTACTTGGAAGAGGTACGAAAGCTCGAGAAGCGCTTCCTTGGTTTAGAATTGCAGCACATCCCGCGTAGCGCCAACCAGGAGGCCGACGACCTCGCCAAGCGAGAGTCGCACCTGGAGGACCAAAGCCCAGGTGTGTTCGAAGAGAGGCTCTTCAAGCCGTCAGCCGCACCGCCGGCCGCTAGCACTACCCAGCTTCATGAAGAGCCGCCCCCAGCGCCATCCACGGGTGCGCCGGTCTGCGACTTGCCCTCAGGAGACCGTTTACTGCTGGCACTAGAACCTGGGAAGGGCAGCTGGGTCGATGAATTCAAGGCCTACCTTCTCCGCGGTGACCTCCCAGCAGAAGACGCAGAGGCGGAGCGCGTGGCCCGGCAGGCCACTGCCCATTGCATGCGGGGCGGCGAGCTGTACCGCCGGTGGCCCAATGACGCCTCGGTGTGGTGCATATCGGAAGAGCAGGGGCACGAGCTGCTCGCCGGCATCTATGGGGCAGGGGGGGGGACTGAGGAGACCACTCCTCGTCGCGCACCCTCACCGGTAAGGCATTTCGCTATGGTTTTTACTGGCCCACCGCCCTTCACGACGCCGCCGAGCTGGTCCAGTCTTGCGAGGCCTGCCAGTTCCATGCCAAGAAGATCCACCAGCCCGCGCAAGGGCTTCAGACAATCCCGCTCTCTTGGCCCTTCGCGGTATGGGTGCTGGTCATCTTGGGCCCTTTCCCCCGCGCGGCCGGGGGATACCGATACCTCTACGTCGCCATCGTAAATTCAGCAAGTGGACGAAAGTCGAGCCCGTCCCCACCATCCCAGCTGGGTCAGCCGTCAAGTTCATCAAGAGCCTCGTGTGCTGGTTCAGCGTCCCCAACCGTATCATCATCAACAATGGCTCCCAGTTTACAAGCGACCTCTTCAAGTCATATTGCGCTAACCATGGTACGCAGATATGTTATGCTTCGATGGCCCACCCGTGAAGCAACGGCTAGGCCGAGCGGGCCAACACCGAGGTCCTGAAAGGCCTCAGGACAAGGAGCTTCAAGAAGAAGCTTGAGGCCTGAGGAAGGGGGTGGATGGATGAACTGCAGTCCGTGTTGTGGTCCATCGGCACCACGGTGACTAAGCCCACCGGCAAAACCCCCTTCTTCCTCGTCTACATGGCGGAGGCGGTCCTTCCCTCGAAGCTTAAGCATGGTTCCCCACGGGTCCTAGCATTTGACGAGGCGCGCCAGGATACCCCGCGGGAGGCCGATCTTTTGTTCCTCGAGGAGGCCCGCTGCCAGGCCGCCCTTAGGGCCGCAAAGTACCAGCAGGCCCTGCGGCGCTACCACAGCCGTGACATCCGTCCTTGTACCCTCTACGTCGAGGACCTCGTCCTGTGGCGCATCCTTTCTAGAGAAGGCCTCCACAAGCTCTTGCCCATGTGGGAGGTCCCCTTCAGGGTCACCCATGTCTCTAGGCCGGGCGCAGCCCGCTTGTAGACAGGGGAAGGTGTGCCCGTGCAAAACGCATGGAACATCCAACACCGCCGCAAATTCTACCCGTGACACTCTCACGTAAGCATGAGTGGAGCTGTATACGCCCCAGAGCCTCCTGATGCGCCACGCCCGGGCATCGGGAGGACTCCCGCCCACGCCCAAGTGGAAGCCCCATGCTCCGTGCTGGTGGAAATACTATCAAACCGCGACTATGCCCACGCCCAAGTGGAAGCCCCATGCTCCGCGCTGGTGGAAATACTGTCGAACCGCGACTATGCCCACACCCAAGTGGAAGCCCCATGCTCCACGCTGGTGGAAGTACTGTCGATCTACGACTATGCCCACGCCCAAGTGGAAGCCCCATGCTCCGCGCTGGGTGTGGAAACCATCATCCTACCCACTTAATGAACCAGTTTGTTACCCTTCGTAAGCAAGGTTCCAGTCCCCTTAAGTATTATGGTGCTTGGTTGAAACCCTTCTATAACGACTGCATGCTTGTTTCCCCTTCCTGTGCCTTGTGCGAGCGGGGCCTAAACAAGGTATCTTCACTCAAGCCGGACCCGAGCTGGTCCCGACTACTTTAAGCCGCCCGAAGTGGTGGGCTCTGGATCATGAGACCGGACCGGCCCTCGCGCGTGCCACCTCACCAGGACCCCCGAGGCCTGGTCCTGGGTGTTTGGTCTCCTCGCACGATGCGCACGAACGAGCCAACAAGAGGGCGCCGTTCCGAATGCAGGACCTCTGACCTCCCCAGTGCAAGACCCGTTCTGGAAACCCCGGGAATGCTTCCTGGGGAACACTGACATGGCATCACAAGCAATAAGGCCTCACGATAGCGGAGAACTTGGTGGAGTTCCCGTCCCGAGGTTTGCCCGGGGTGCCGCGGCCCAACGCCTAGGCCGCAGCTGGGTCAGACCGGGGGCTCGGTCTCAGCTACGCAGAAGCATTAAGGCAAGCATGGAAATGAGAACAAGCAAAGGGGAATCACTAAGGGTTGAAGCATCCTCAATCAGGAACATCATGAAACTTAAGGCGCGAAGGCCGCAATCCTCCTTACATGCCCCTGAGGGGCCAGCAGGGTTCACTACATAAGACAACACAAAATAAGAGGGGGCGCGCCCAAACAATACCGCCCCCAAAGCTCCTGCCCCGGCGCCGCCAAGTATTCAGTCGGAATCTTCCTCCTTGACGCGGGTGCACCCTCGGGAGTCGCTGTCAGATCCGTCGTCACCCCCGGCTCCCCCGAGTGAGGAGCTGCTGCTGTCGTCACTGGAAGAACCGCCGCTGCTGCTGCCCTCCATGCAGCAGTCCAAATGGTCGCCGAATGACCCGAAGATCTTCACGACGAGCGTGGCGGCCCCATCGAACTTGAAGTGGAGCACGTGCCCTTCCTTCAAGCCGCGCGCCAGTGCGAAAGACTTCCACCCCCGCTTCGAGAACATGAAGCTGAGGGAGTTGAATTCCGTCGCCACCCAAGAAGACCCGTTGGAGCAACCATCAGGTAGCAGCCACAGGCCAAGGGGTGCGCGCTCCGCCATCTCCCTCGCGAAGGAAACCGGGAAATGGAGCTAGGTGCGGGGGTGGTTGACTATCCACACGATGAACTCGTGGGGTGTATCGGCGGAGTGGCTCCACGGGCGGGGTGGCCGACTAGGGGGGATTCCTCCTGCCACGACCACGGTCGCCTCGACCCCATGCCCGCGGGCCAGGCCCCACCCCACCGCGGTGGCTTGAGCGGGATAATTCACCGGCTGGAGACGCTAGCGCCCTAGGCGCGGTGGCGAATGTTCGGGGGCGACCTCGCCCCCTCGCCGGCGTCGATGCCCTCGCCTCCTCTGCCGCGGCTTTCCCCTTTTCGGCAACAGAAAACCTCCTCAAAGGTGCCATCACTGCTACAATGACAAGAAAGGGCAAGGGGCGAGGGTGAAAAGTTGAGGTGGCAAACCTCCCCCTTTATTAGGCGTCCGGTGTACAGATGGCAACAACCCACCCGCCTCCGAGACGTGAGTGCGGTTCGAGGGATGCCATAATGACCCGGCGCGGCGCGCCGGTTCTTCGACAGACCGGGCAGTCACCAAGGCATCGTGGGAATAGGAGGAGTCCTGCGTCTGGCCGTGCGCCGTGTGTCGCACCCAACCTTCAGGCGGTTAGGGCCCACGTCGTCTCGCCCCTGTTTTGCGGGATCGCGCACGCCGCGGGCCTGGGGGCTACAGTCTGGCTACTGGGACTGGGGGTACCCAGCCCGTTTGCCTGTAGCCTTGGGCGTGACACATGCCAAAGGCCCAGCATGGCCCATCATGAAGCTCCATGAGCAGGACCCTCATGACGGACCAAACCTTGCGAGGGGCACGGCGGTGAGCCTCGCGAGGCCCTCCCCCGCCGCAAAACCACATCTTAGGCGGCCCCGGAGGCCTTAGCGGGACAGGCTAGCCAAGGGCGGCTCGGCGAGTCCGCGCGGTCCTGCATTCATGCGGGGGGTATGCGCCACGCTGAGCAGTGCCAGAAGCCACGGAAGCGAACGTGGACGAGGGGGCTTTACCTTTTCGGTGCTAAGGGAGAAGGGCCAACCCGGTGGTTCCCAAGGAAATCCACAAAGGTTTCCTATTTGGTGCAAGAAGACCGAGGTTGGCGGCTGAATTGAGGTCATCCCGAGCCCACCAGCGCGTCACGACAGGGGGCTTTTCGCAGGCTGAGACTGCTTTTGTCAGGAAGGGGCGCGGTCATGTCCCCTTTCAAAATGGCCAATGTGGTAACCCTTCCCGCCGAGATTTTTCAGGGAAGAGGGCCAAGGCCAGGTATAAAGGGAAAGGGAAACAACTGTAGAGGACACATTGTACTCATTCGCTACCACTACGCAATCCAGACAAGCAGGAGTAGGGTTTTACACCGCGAGGTTGCCCGAACCAGGGTAGATCATGTGTCCACCGTTACTTCCCCCAAGATCGAGCACGCCGAAGCATCGCCATAGGTTAGAGAGAGAAAGAGCATGGTTGGAGAGCCGGTGCACCCCAGAGTTTGAACCTCTCAAGGGTACCCGGAGCCCCGATTTTGACAGTTTCGAGAGGGAACAATAGCCTTGTTTGATCACGAACCGCTAGTCGTTGTCTCATTTGGTCTAGCTTTTTTCATCCCTACAATGCACGAATACGTTCGGCATCCTGAAATTTGGACATTTTCGGGGTTCAATGAGCATTTTTATACATGAAGTTAGTTTTTAGATATCTAATAGCCATAATTCAAAACTAAAACACATGGACATGTGCAAGATGAAGCAAAAACTGCAGGAAAAATCATATTTATGTACTATTGCTTCTGTTTATATGCCACGTGCAATAAATTTGAAGGAGTTCAAACATCTTGAGTAACGATTTGGACACAAGCATTGAAAATCTAGGTTTTTAAATTCAGAAAAAAAATGCGCTGAAGTAGATGAAAATCTGCATGAGTTCCCGCCATGGGGCCAAGATGTTGTGGTCAAAGTAACGGTTTGTTTGAGATAAGCTTTGACACATGCCTCTCATAAACCGGAGCATCACACACAGGCTCGTATAGTTCCGAGAGGGAACGTGGGGCATTGTGTGATGACGAACTGCCAATCAATGCCTCATTCGACCTATTTTTCTTTTCATCATTAAAATGTACGAATACGACCGTCATCCTAAAATTTGAAAAATTTCGGCGTTCCATTGGCATTTTTATACATTAAGTTAGTTTCAAGTAATTTAATGGCCATATAGTTCAAAACTAAAACACATGAACAAGCAAGATGAAGCAAAAAATCACTAGAAAATCATATTTATGTACTACTTGCTTCCATATATATGCCACGTGCAATAAAGTTGAAGGAGTTCCAAACATCTTGAGTGACGGTTTGGACACAAAAGCATTGAGAATCTAAGTTTTTAAAATATTTTTTTTTTAAAATGCGCCAAAGTACATGAAAATATGTATGATTTCCCGACATGGGGCCAAGATGTCGTGATCAAAGTAACGGCTTGTTCCAGATAAGCTTTGACACATGTCAAGCTTGCAATGGTTAACTGTTACCCGCGTCTGCATGGGTAATTAATGTATTAGGGCACGAGTGCCAGGTTGAATGCCCATCGGGAAGTTGATGGGTCAAATACCTTACCGAGCGTGCAGGACGGGGATGGGGATGGGATATCATTACCCGCCTTACCCATGAATTGAAGTACTTACATGTGAGCTCTGAAATTAGTAGACCCCATTTAATTTGTGGCCTCGATCACCCAAATTTACACACATCCCACCCCTTTGGCCCAAAATTCCCTAAGAAATCCCAAACCTAGCCACAACATATTGTTTATTGCGTTGAAATACTCTTTTTTCTACTAAAATACGCAAAGGTTTGTTCCTAAATGCATGTGTGGGTTTCCCCTCAGTGATAAAGAACCCGGTGGGGATGTAGATGGAAAACTTTTTATCCCCGTGCACGGGTACGTAGACGGGGAAGGGGATGGGAGGGCGGTGATGGGGGCGGAGATGGGACTCCAATACCCGGCTGAGTAATCCCCATCTTGAGACACATGCCTCTCACAAACCGGAGCATCACATGAAGTCGCGTGGTTCCGAGAGGGAACGTGGGGCCATGTGTGATGACGAACCGCCAATCGCTGTCTCATTCGACCTAGTTTTTTTCATCGTTACAATACACGAATACGACCGGCATCCTAATTTTTAAAAAAAATTGGCATTCTATTGGCATTTTTATACATTAAGTTAGTTTCTAGAAATTTAATGGCCATAGTTCAAAACTCAAACACATGAACATGCCAGATGAAGCAAAAACCGCTGGAAAATCATATTTATGTACTACTGGCTTACGTATATATGCCACGTGCAATAAATTTGAAGGAGTTCCAAACATCTTGAGTGACAGTTTGGACACAAAAGCATTGAGAATCTAGGTTTCTAAATCAAAAAAAATAAAAAAAGCTCCGAAGTACATAAAAATCTACATGATTTCCCGCCATGGGGCCAAGATGTCGTGGTTACTACTCTCGGACTTGCTTCCGTAACAAAAATGGCACGCATGCATTACATTTCGATGGAAAATGTAAATATTTGGCAAGACAAACGGGTGCCACACGATTGGCACTCTGTTTCGCGTTTTGAGTTTTGGAAGCCAATTTTCGTGGGCTAGTAATCTCACGCGGTCACATTGGGAACCGTCGGTGATGTTAAGTCACACACGGTTGTTGACTAGGAAATCATGTGCAATTGAATTCCGCCGACCGGCGCGTCCGTTAGAGTCTCCCCTCCCCCCCCCCGTTTTTCTGCTGGCGTCGATCAAGATTCCAGCCGCCTATAAATGCTGCCCCTCAAGACGTCATCCTGCCTGTATTATCTCGTCTCACTATCCCACCCCTCGCACAAAACTCTGCCATGGCACGGCTGGTCTGTGCAAAAGCAAAGGAGGAGGCGCCTCCCCGCAAGGACAGGGTGAAATGCAGTGACGAGGAGGACCCCTTCGCGCCCCCAAACGAGGTCGCACCAGACCCCCCAACTGAAGATTGGTTTTGGGGCCAGTACAATCTGGCTTTGTGGAAGGCGCTGCCGCCGGCTGAGAGAGCCAGGCATGTGGCATTCAAGAAGGAGCGGGCTCAGGAGCGCGTCAGGGACCTCACGGACTGGAATGCCCTTAGTGCCCCATCGGAAAAGGAGTTGAACCTTTGATGGCGGGCGCGTCGACGAGTGGTGGTGGTGTACGAAGACGGTCAATACCACGCAATGAAAGCAAGAGGCGCTAGGCGCCTCACCGCTGCGTGGGCGTGGGCCGATAAGCTCGAGCGTGCCACCGCCAAAGAGCTCTGGTGGGCGCCGAGTGAAATGTCCTGCATGGTCGCGCGCCTCCGCCAGCAAGAGGCTGATCGGCACGTCGAGCGCTGCGAGGCGGAGGAGGCGGCAAACTCCCTTCGCGTTGGGAAGCCACCGGACACCAGGGATCTGCCGGCGAGAGGTTGCCGCTTTACTGCTCCACGCTCAAGGAGGGGTTATTATTAGTTAAGTTTTTATTCATTGTACGTATTAGTTAAGTGGTATCATCACGTATATGTATATGTATCATTTCTGCAATGAGCTATTGAAAAAATAATATATATTATTAGTTTCACATTTCTATCTGTTTTCGTACTAATTTTCTGTCTCTAGACTTTAGTTGTTACACATATTGAAACATAAAAATTGAACATAAATCATTCACACATCAAAACATATCAATATTACGATTGTTGTCCAGACATTGGGTTCGACAAAATAAAACACGTCCATGACTACCACACTAGTAAGGAAGCTCTTGGCTCTGCCTGAACTCGGTCAGGCTTTCGTCCATGCGGTTTACATTCTCACGGTACAACTGGAGCGCGATCTCGAGCTCCAAATGGCTATTTCATCGGAGATAACCATCTTGAGGATGCGACGATCATTTTCTTCTACTGCTCGCCGCTGGACACCTGGGCCAAGGAGTCGCTGGAGCCTACCGACTAGCGTGTTGACAGCGAGGGGTCCACAGACAAGGCGAACGGTGTGACCCATGCGAACAGCATGGCAGGCGTTCGGTGCATGTACGGTGCGACCGAGCTCTGGTGCAAGTACCGCGCAGATGGCCGCTACCCATTCTTGACGAGAAATCGGGTTACTGACATGCCGTGGACACACCTGTAACGTCCTCATGTCGGGTCGGAGAGCAGGCAAGCGGGGATGGAACCGCTCTTGCTCTGCCGCGCGCCGCGCCTCTCGCTCTGCGCCACTCCATCGGTCTTGCTGTGCTGCGCGCTTTGCCCTCTCGGCGCGGACGTGCATGTTTTGCTCTACTGGGCACCACCGATGATCTTCTTGTGCGGCGCGCTGCAGCCTCTTGGCGGTGAGGCGGCTATGTTGCTCAGTGGCGTTGCCGCGCCCCGCGCCAAGAGTCTGCTCAACCCTTGTGATGACGCACAGCACAAAGTTGTCCACCGCGTGGCTGGGCACACCATCGGCCTCGACAGGGCATTTCTCCTGTATCGGATCGTTTTCGTCATCGTGGAGGTTCATGGAAGAGGCGGCGTGTCACGCCCAAGATGCGATCCTATCCTTATTTTGGCACGAGGGCCTTGACAGGGATAGAAGCGCATCTCGTTGTTTCGCAAGAATGGATATCATTACAAGTACATGTAAAGAAGAGATGAGTATATGGAATTGGCTTACAATCGCCACAAGCTACATCAATATCACATCAATACAACAACATATCCAAACATCATATAGAAGAGCAGGGTCCGACTACGGACGAAAACAAACGATAAAATTGTTGGGGAACGTTGCATGGGAAACAAAAAAAATTCCGATGCACACGCAAGATCTATCCATGGTCATGAGCATCTACGAGAGGGAGAGTGGATCTACATACCCTTGTAGATCGCTAAGCGGAAGCGTTAAGAAACGCGGTTGATGTAGTCGAACGTCTTCGCGATCCAAATCGCCGAGCGTCCCGCGATCCAATCACGATCCGTCTCGCGATCCAATCACGATCCAACCCGCGATCCCATCATGATCCGTCCCACGATCAAATCACGAACAGTCTCGCGATCCTAATCACGGTCCTTCCAATCTAGCGCCGAACGGACGGCACCTCCGCGTTCAGCACACGTACAGCTCGATGATGATCTCCGCCTTCTTGATCCAGCAAGAGGGAGCAGAGAGGTAGATGAGTTCTCTGGCAGCGCGACGGCGCGGCGGCGATGTTGGTGGAACTATTCCGGCAGGGCTTTGCCTAAGCACCGCCGAAATTAAACTAGAGGAGAAAATGATCTAGAGGAAGTAGAGGGAGCACGTGGCAATTAGGGTTAGCTCTCCCCTCTAAATCCTCTAGTATATATAGGAGGGAGGGAGGGGAGGAGGCAGCCTCAAACCCTCAAGGGTTGGCCGAAATTGGAGGTGGAGGAGTCCTACTCCAATCCTACTAGGAGTAGGATTCCTCCTCTCCACTTGGAAACCCTTTCCACCTTTCCACCTTTGGGTTTTTCCCACCCCTAGCCGCATGGGCCTTAGTGGGGGGTTCGGCAAGCCCACTAAGGGCTGTCTTGTCTCCTCCCACAGCCCATGAGGCCCTTTGGGTCGAGACACCCCTCCCGATGGTCCCCGGTAGCCCTCCCGGCACTCCCGGTACACTACCGAAATACCGGAAACTTTCCCGGTGACCAAAACGGGACTTCCTATATATCAATCTTTACCTC
The DNA here is from genome assembly GCA_039707655.1 of Elymus sibiricus. Lineage (NCBI taxonomy): Eukaryota > Viridiplantae > Streptophyta > Magnoliopsida > Poales > Poaceae > Elymus > Elymus sibiricus. The sequence continues at coordinate 180,006,874 of CM077673.1, read as the reverse complement.
CGGACCATTCCAGAGCTACTCGTGATGTCCGGGATCTCATCCGGGACTCCGAACAACCTTCGGTCACCACCATACATAAATCTATACTACCGAAACGTCACCGAACCTTAAGTGTGCAGACCCTGCGGGTTCGAGAACTATGTAGACATGACCGAGACACCTCTACGGTCAATAACCAATAGCGGGACCTGGATGCCCATATTGGTTCCTACATATTCGACGAAGATCTTTATCGGTTGAACCTCTATGTCAAGGATTCAGTTAATCCCGTATGCTGTTCCCTTTGTTCTTCGGTATGTTACTTGCCCGAGATTCGATCGTTGGTATCTCTATACCTAGTTCAATCTCGTTACCGGCAAGTCTCTTTACTCGTTCCATAATACAAGATCCCGTGGCTAACACTTTAGTCACATTGCTTGCAAGGCTTGTTGTGATGTTGTATTACCGAGTGGGCCCTGAGATACCTCTCCGTCACATGGAGTAACAAATCCCAGTCTCGACCCATGCCAGCTCAACAGACACCTTCGGAGATACCTGTAGAGCACCTTTATACTCACCCAGTTACGTTGCGACGTTTGATACACACAAGGTACTCCTCTGGTGTTAGTGAGCTGCATGATCTCATGGTCGTAGGAACAGATACTTGACATGCACAAAACAATAGCAATAAACTGACAAGATCATATGCTATGTTCATAGTTTGGGTCTTGTCCATCACATCATTCTCCTAATGATGTGATCCCGTTATCAAATGACATCTCATGTCTATGGCTAGGAAATCTTGACCATCTTTGATCAACGAGCTAGTTTACTAGATGCATACTAGGGACATAGTGTTGTCTATGTATCCACACATGTATCAGTGTTTACAATTAATACAATTATAGCATGGATAATAAACGATTTTCATGAACAAGGAAATATAATAATAACCATTATATTATTGCCTCTAGGGCATATTTCCAACAGTCTCCCACTTGCACTAGAGTCAATAATCTAGTTCACATCACCATGTGATTTACATTGTCATGAATCTAACACCCAATGAGTTCTGGGGTTCGATCATGCTTTGCATGTGAGAGAGGTCTTTAGTCAACATTCTGCAATATTCAGATCCGTGTGTTCTTTGCAAATCTATATGTCGTACTGCAGATGTTCCCACGCTCCACTTGGAGCTATTCCAAATGGCTGCTCCACTATACGTATCCGGATAGGTGTCAAAGCTTGCATCGACGTAACCCTTTACGACGAACTCTTTATCACCTCCATAATCGAGAAATATTTCCTTAGTCCTCTAGTTCTAAGGATAACTTTGACCGTTGTCCAGTGATCCACTCCTGAACCACTCTTGTAACCCTTGACAGACTCATGGCAAGGCACACACAGGTGCGGTACACAGCATGGCATACTTTATAGAGCCTATGGCTAAGGCATAGGGGACAACCTTCGTCCTTTCTCTTTCTTCTGCCGTGGTCGAGCTTTGAGTCTCACTCAACTCCACACCTTACAAATCAGGCAAGAACTCTTTCTTTGACTGATCCATTTTGAACTCTTTCAAAATCTTTTCAAGGTATGTACTCATTGAAAGTCTTATCAAACGTCTTGATCTATCTCTATAGATCCTGATGCCCAATATTTAAGTAGCTTCATTCCAGGTTTTCCTTTGAAAAACTCCTTTCAAACAACCCTTTATGCTTTCTAGAAATTCTACATCATTTCCGATCAACAATATGTCAACCACATATACTTATCAGAAATTCTATAGTGCTCCCACTCACTTTATTGTAAATACAAGTTTCTCATAAACTTTGTATAGACTCAAAAACTTTGATCACCTTATCAAAGCGTATATTCCAACTCCGAGATGCTTGCTCTAGTCCATAGAAGGATCGCTGGAGTTTGCATACATTTTAGCATCCTTAGGACTGACAAAACCTTCCGGTTGTATCACATACAACCTTTCCTCACGGATACCGTTAAGGAAACGATGTTTTGACATCCATCTGCCAGATTTCATAATCGAAAAATGCAGCAACTGCTAACATAATTCCAACAGACTTTAGCATCACTACGGGTGAGAAAGTCTCATCGTAGTCAACTCCTTGAACTTGTGAAAAACCCTTTGCCACAAGTCGAGCTTTATAAACAGTGACATTACCGTCCGCGTCTGTCTTTCTTTTAAAGATCCATTTGTTCTGAACGGCCTATCGCCCTTTAGGTAATACTTCCAAAGCCCATACTTTGTTTTCATACATGGATCCCATCTTGGATTTCTTGGCCTCTAACCATTTCTCGGAATCCGGGCCCATCATCGCTTCTCTATAGCTCGTAGGTTCATCGTTGTCCAACAACATGACCTCTAAGAAAGGGTTGCCGTACCACTCTAGAGCAGTACGCGTCCTTGTCGACCTACGAGGTTCGATAGCAACTTGATCCGAAGCTTCATGATCATCATCATTAACTTCCTCTTCAACTAACGTAGGCTCCACAGAAACAACTTTCTGCGATGCGCTATTCTCTGGTTGAAACAAAGGTTCAATAACCTCATCAAGTTCTATCTTCCTCCCACCCAATTCTTTCGACAGAAACTCTTTCTCGAGAAAGGACCCATTTTAGCAACAAACGCTTTGTGCTTGGATCTAAGATAGAAGGTTTACCCAACTGTTACGTTAGGGTATTCTATGAAGATGCATTTGTCCGCCTTGGGTTCGAGCTCATTTGGTGAAAACCCTTTTTCACATAAGTGTCGCAGCCCCAAACATTAAGAAATGATAGCTTAGGTTTTCGCCAAACCAAAATTCATACGGTGTCATCTCAACGGACTTAGATGGTGCCCATTTTAAAGTGAATGTAGTTGTCTCTAATGCATAACCCTAAAACGATAGTGGTAAATCGATAAGAGACATCATAGTCCGCACCATATCCAATAGAGCACGACTACGACGTTCGGACACACTATCACACCATGGCATTCCAGGTGGCGTGCGTTGTGAAACATTTTCCACATTGTCTTAAGTTGTATACCAAACTCGTAACTCAGATATTTACCTCTACGATCATATCGTAGACATTTCATCTTCTTGTCACGATGATCTCAAAGTTCACTCTGAATTTGTTTGAACTTTTCAAACGTTTCAGACTTGTGTTTCATTAAGTAAATATACCCATATCTACTCAAATCATAAGTGAAGGTAAGAAAATAACAATATCCACCGCATGCTACAATACTCACTGGACCGCATACATCAACATGTATCATTTCCAAAAAGTCACTTGCCCGCTCCATCATACCGAAAACGGGGTCTTAGTCATCTTGCCCATGAGGCATGGTCCGCATGTCTCAACCGATTCGAAATCGAATGAGTCCAAAAATCCATCAGCATGGAGTTTCTTCATGCGTTTTACACCAATATGACATTTAGCGGCAGTGCCACAAGTATGTGGTACTATCATTATTAACTTTGTATCTTTTGGCATCAATATTATGAACATGTGTATCACTACGATCAAGATTCAATAAACCATTCTCATTGGGTGCATGACCATTGAAGGTATTATTCATGTAAACAGAATAACCATTATTCTCTAACTTAAATGAACAACCGTATTGCAATAGACATGATCTAATCATGTTCATGCTCAATGCAAACACTAAATAACATTTATTTAGGTTCATTACTAATCCGAAGGTAGAGAGAGTGTGCGATGGTGATCACATCAACCTTGGAAACACTTCCAACACACATCGTCACCTCGCCCTTAGTTAGTCTCCGTTTATTCCGTAGCTTTTATTTCGAGTTACTAACATTTAGCAACCGAACCGGTATCCAATACCCAGGTGCTACTAGGAGCACTAGTAAGGTACACATCAATAACACGTATATCAAATATACTTCAGTCGACATTGCCAGCCTTCTTATCTACCATTTATCTAGGGTTATTCCGCTTCAGCGACTGTTCTCCTCATACTAGAAGCACTTAGTCTCGGGTTTGGGTTCAACCTTGGGTTTCTTCTCTGGAGCAGCAACTGGCTTGCCATCCATGAAGTTTCCCTCCTTGCCCTTGCCCTTCTCGAAACTAGTGGTTTCACTAACCATCAACACTTGATGCTCCTTCTTGATTTCTACCTTTGCGGTGTCAAACATCGCGAATAGCTCAGGGATCATTATTTCCATCCCTTGCATTTTATAGTTCATCATGAAGCTCTAGTAGCTTAGTGACAGTGACTAGGAGAACTATATCAATCACTATCTTATCTGGAAGATCAACTCCCACTCAATTCAAGCGATTGTAGTACCCAGACAATCTGAGCACATGCTCACCGATTGAGCTATTCTCCTTCATCTTGCAGGCAAAGAATCTTGTTGGAGGTCTCATACCTCTCAACACGGGCACGAGCCTGAGATCCCAATTTCAGCTCTTAGAAATCTCATATGTTCCGTGACGTTCAAAACGTTTTGGAGCCTCAATTCTAAGCCGTAATGCATGACGCACTGAACTATCAAGTAGTCATCAGAACGTGCCTGTCAGATGTTCACAACATCTACAGACGACGCTTGAGGGGGTGGCGCACCGAGCGGTGCATTAAGGACATAAGCCTTCTGTGCAGCAATGAGGACAATCCTCGGATCACGGACCCAGTCCGCATTATTGCTACCATCATCTTTCAACTCTATTTCTCTTGGAACATATAAAAAATTCAAGGGGGCTACAACGCGAGCTAGTAATCTACAACATAATTTGCAAAGACATTTTGACTATGTTCATGATAATGAGTTTAGTTAATCATATTACTTAAAAACTCCCACTCAAATGTCCCTCTGGTCATTCAAGTGTCACATGATCCAAATCCACCAACTCAAGTCCAATCATCACGTGAGTTGAGGTGGTTTCAATGGTGAACATCTTCATGTTGATCATATCTACTATATGACTCATGTTCGACCTTTCGGTCTCTTGTGTTCCGATGCCATGTTTGTACATGCTAGGCTCGTCAAGTTTAACCCGAGTGTTCCTCATGTGCAAAACTGGCTTGCACCCGTTGTATGCGAACGTAGAGTCTATCACACCCGATCATCACGTGGTGTCTCGAAACGACAAACTTTCGCAATGGTGCACACTCGGGGAGAACACAATTTTATCTTGAAATTTAAGTGAGGGATCACCTTATAATGCTACCGTCGTCCTAAGCAAAATAAGATGCATAAAAGGATTAACATCACATGCAAATCATAAGTGACATGATATGGCCATGAACTTGTGCTTTTTGATATCCATCTTCAAAGCACCGGCATGATCTCCATCGTCACCGGCATAACACCATGATCTCCATCATCATGATCTCCATCAACGTGTCGCCATGAGGTTGTCACGCCGACTGTTGCTTCCACGACTATTGCTAACTCATAGCGATAAAGTAAAGCAAAACAGCGAAAATAATTAAAGACAACCCTATGGCTCCTGCCGGTTGTCGTAGTCATCGACATGCAAGTCGTGATATTCTAGACAATACATGATCATCTCATACATCACATATATCTTATCATGTAATTGGCCATATCACATCACAACATACCCTGCAAAAACAAGTTAGACGTCCTCTAATTGTTGTATCTAGCAAGAACAATTCTTACCTACGCATAAACCACAACGGTGATACGCAAATTGCTATTCAACCTTCTCAAGGACCGCCTTTGTCGAATCCGATCCAACTAAAGTGGGAGAAACAGACACCCGCCAGCCATCTTTATGCAACGAAGTTACTTGTCAGTTGATGGAACCGGTCTCTCGTAAGCGTATGAGTAATGTTGGTCAAGGCCGCTTCATCCCACATAGCGCTAAGCATTTATTTGAGTGGCTAACTTACGAGTACAAGAATAAAGGGGGATGATTGTCGCATAAATGGACGTGAACTAGTACTGATCACTAAGTGATCCTGAACACCTACTTACGTCAATCATAACCCCATCGTGTTCTCTCTCGGATAAGGACTCTTGAGAAGAGACAGTCACGGTTACGCACACGGTTGGTGTATTTTATTTGAGTTTACTTCAAGTTTGCTATGACCGGGTGTTAAACAAAGTTTCCAAGTTTCCATGTAACCGCGGGCACGGCTTTCCGAAAGATTTAACCCTACAGGGGTGCTGCAACTCATCCATCACAAACTAACCACACGCAGCGGGAATAACCTCGACCACGAATCTCGTGATCTTCCTAGGCAATTCCACTGGAAAACCACAACCTCGAGATAGCCCAAAGTATCGGAATTCCTCGCACAAGACGTTCGAGAAAGGTAAAACAAATCCAGCAAGGCCGCCCGGCGTGTCGACGATCCCGATAGGAGCCGCGTATCTCGTTCTCAGGACACGACGAATAAACTAGTGTACAGTGGCCTGATAGACATCACCCGAGTTGCCCCGGGGTGGCCCCACACAGTGCTCTATTTTGGACCAACACTCATGAGGAGCACTCGATGTCGAACCCCAACCTCACATCATCATCTGCGGAAGATAATCCGAGGTAACCACTTGAATTCCCACCCAAGAACTCCCGAAATCTCGGTTATGCAATCGGGTACACGAATACACGGAGTTTTACATGATCACTCAACTCCTAGCAGTAATAGTACTCTCCAGTGTATCACATCCCTCAACACACAACCAAAGGTCTCGGAAACTCATCTACCTCAGATCCTCGTAATCGCAACGATACTACACATGGCAGTACCCCGGACGCCTCCCCAGTACTGGGTGACTCCAGCCTTATCTCGCCACGAAAAGTATTGAAGCAATTTCGAACATCCTCCGTCCTGAGATACTAAGGAAACTGAATGATAACGATGTGTCAAGAATCCCCTGGAGCTCAACTCCCCGGAAGAAATCAAGTCAGACAGGAGGAACCAAGACATAACTCTGTCACATCGGCATCATATAGTTTCCAAAATACCCGCGTGATCCTAAAAAAAAATTTGAGCGAGAAGAGGAGTAGAATGAAAATTCCTAAGTCGAATACCTCACCAGAGTATAGAAGAGGAGTAAAAGAATCCTACTCTCCGATATAACTAGACTCAAAATAGTTTTAACTATACTCGACTCGGCCAGGTTCGATCAAACAAGGGGGCTCCTAGGTCGGTACAGGCTCTGATACCAACTTGTCACGCCCAAGATGCGATCCTATCCTTATTTTGGCACGAGGGCCTCGACAGGGATAGAAGCGCATCTCGTTGTTTTACAAGAATGGATATCATTACAAGTACATGTAAAGAAGAGATGAGTATATGGAATTGGCTTACAATCGCCACAAGCTACATCAATATCACATCAATACAACAACATATCCAAACATCATACAGAAGAGCAGGGTCCGACTACGGACGAAAACAAACGATAAAATGACATCCATCCTTGCTATCCCAGGCTGCCGCCTGGAACCCATCCTAGATCGATGATGAAGAAGAAGAAGAACTCCAAATCAAAACAAGCATCACGTTCACGTCAAATCATCGCATTACCTGTACCTGCAACTGTTGTTGTAGTAATCTGTGAGCCACGGGAACTCAGCAATCTCATTTCCAAGGGTATCAAGACTATTAAAGCTTAATGGGTGAGGTATGGTTAAGTGGTGAGGCTGCAGCAAGCGCTAAGCATTTATTTGAGTGGCTAACTTACGAGTACAAGAATAAAGGGGGATGATTGTCGCATAAATGGACGTGAACTAGTACTGATCACTAAGTGATCCTGAACACCTACTTACGTCAATCATAACCCCATCGTGTTCTCTCTCGGATAAGGACTCTTGAGAAGAGACAGTCACGGTTACGCACACGGTTGGTGTATTTTATTTGAGTTTACTTCAAGTTTGCTATGACCGGGTGTTAAACAAAGTTTCCAAGTTTCCATGTAACCGCGGGCACGGCTTTCCGAAAGATTTAACCCTGCAGGGGTGCTCCAACTCATCCATCACAAACTAACCACACGCAGCGGGAATAACCTCGACCACGAATCTCGTGATCTTCCTAGGCAATTCCACTGGAAAACCTCAACCTCGAGATAGCCCAAAGTATCGGAATTCCTCGCACAAGACGTTCGAGAAAGGTAAAACAAATCCAGCAAGGCCGCCCGGCGTGTCGACGATCCCGATAGGAGCCGCGTATCTCGTTCTCAGGACACGACGGATAAGCTAGTGTACAGTGGCCTGATAGACATCACCCGAGTTGCCCCGGGGTGGCCCCACACAGTGCTCTATTTTGGACCAACACTCATGAGGAGCACTGGCCCGGGTTGTTTCATTAATTATCCGCGGGTGCCGGCGGGTCCCTATGCAATTTTAGTTGTTATTAGGCAAATGTAGTACCAATGTTGGGCCTTGCCAGACAAGTTTTATCCTAAAACAAAAATCAAGGGGGTCCCCATAACAACCCCGAGCATGTTAGGAGTGCTCAATTATGGAACATAACACCTGTACACAAGTAACTAGGGGCGGCAAGAGTGGAATAAAACACCGAGCAAAAGGCCAAGCCTTCCACCCTTTACCAAGTATATATGTGCATTAAATTAAATATCAATAATATTGTGATATATCAAAAGGATATCCATGTTGGCACCTGGAACAATTTGCCCTGCAACTAGCAACGCTAAAAGAAAGGCTGAGCAAGCAGTAACATAGCCAAACAATGGTTGCTGGGATATGGAGGGGTTAGAGGTTTTTCATGGCAATCTGGGAGGCTTGACATACAAGTGGTAGGTAGCGAGACAACGATAGAAACGAGACAACTAGCATGGGAATGATAGTAATGGTATCCAGGGAAATGATCATCTTGCCTGAGATCCCGCTTGGAGAAGAACGAATCCATGAAGAACACGAACCAACGTAGTCGAACGAATCCTCACACTCCGAACGCTTTCGGAACTCTATCGAGAAGAAGCAAATTGGAAACAATAATCAACACACGAGAACACCTCAACAAACGCATGACATGATGCGCAAACAAACATGATGCATGTTATGCATGACATGACAAAGCACAACAATCTATTCCTACACATTAAGTGAAGCTCAATATGCAACGAGTTGCATATTGACAAAACTCCACATTCGAATTATTTAGTTCACTCTCGTTAGGTACACAACAATATTAAATGTTATTACACATGGCAAGAGGTGAAGCATAATGAAACTACACTATCTAGGCATCTTAAATGAGGCCGGAGACAACTTATAGTGTTTCCAAAAGAACCTCATATACAAATTATGAATTCTGTCCAGATCTGTCCTAACACAAATTTATGTTTGTTAAACAGCAAAATAAAGTGGGCCATGTTATTCTACACATTTTTCTAGTCAAGTTACATATATAAAACATTTGAATCGGAGTTACGGTTAAGTAGTTATGATAAAAACCGTTTTAGCATGGCATTTACGCAAATTTAAACAAACAAGTTTAACATTTTAAACATGGATGAAAGTTGGATATTATTAAACTACACAAAATTCTGAGCATTTTTCATATATAATGCATGTCGATCCGATGCACGGTTGTTTATTTATGAGCAACATGAAAACATGGCATTTTTCCGAAAATATGTATGCACTAGAAAAATGCTAAAATCTGCATGTTTGAAAAAAAACATACATGGGCCCGAAGCATCACAGTGCAGCGGCCCAGGAACAGATGAAGCCCAAACGGACATGAGTGCCCGTTTGAGGATGACAAACGGGGCCAAGGTGTCAGGACTCAGCACCAAAATACCAACGCAAGCAAAAATTGAGGAGCCTGGGTCTCGAACCCAGGACCTCCTGGTTCTAACCGAGCAAGCCAACCAACTGGGCTGGTGTCGTGTGCGGTTGGTTCGAAACAGACAACGACACGAACGAAGAGAACCGGCGACTACGAACGGATGCAGTTTTTGAAAAATGACGGCAACGGAGTGCCGATGCAATGCGGATGATGCGAATGATGCGATGATGAATGCGACAACCAAACGAAACACATGATGACAGCGGAATAAAAGGGGAATCTTCTGGAGCGTCGGTCCTGGGCTTTTACAACTCTCTTCCACTTACAAGAGATCTCGACCCGAGATCTTAGGATGAGAAGGGGAAGAGAAAGAGAAAAAGCAGAGGTAAAACTTAGTTGCTTCTTTGACAAACGAGTGAAACCATAGAAACATGAAGGTTGGAAAGAGATGAAGAATGACATGAGGAACAAGCAAGAATTCAAAAGAAATTTGGGCAGCACTTCGGTAGAAAAGAGAAGACAACTTGATAAGATGGAAAGGTCTTGAAAAGAGGCACAACACTCCGGTTAAATGAGATAAGCAAGGGAAGAACATGATCTTTGACAAAACGATATGATGGATCGAAGAGAGAAACATTACAATGCCTCTGGAACAAAAGAATAGAAGCTAGATACATAGGAAGAAAAGAACGGAGAAGAAAATAACGAGTTCTACCACAATTGAATTTGAAAAGCATAGGTTGAACGGAGTTGTTGAAAATCAACAACGAAAGAAAAGACTTGTTATGGGCTTATCAAAAACATCTCAAAATAATGAGGTGACAACCGGCCACAAACAGAAACAATTGGTTTCATTGAGATCAACGAAGAGATGAAAACTTCTTTCACCAAGAGGATACATTGAGAGCTTGGATCATTGATAAACACCATGATAGCAACAATCTTTAGGAAGAGCTTTTGGTGAAATCCATACCAAGATAACTCCAACAAAGAAAAGATGGGTTTACATATCTCATTCTTGACAAATTCTCTTCCAGGCTCCTCATGAGTCAAGAATGCTATAGTTCCATCTCAAAAGATAAAGAAGAAAGAATTACACTTTGAAATGCAAGATAAGAATACTTGAGTACCTCCAACAAAATCTTGAAGAACACTTGAGAATGAAAGAAATCTTGATGAACCACCATGAAGAACCTCCGGACAGAACTCTGAAACGAAAGGATGATAGAAAGAATAGAAGGTTGCACAAGAACAAGATAGAAGCCTTGCAAAGATTTAGATGAAGCTTCGCGACGAGATACTTGAGAAAAACTTGGAACTCCGGAAAAGAAAAGATAAACAACTTAGAATTGAGAATTTGATAAGTTGAACAACTCCGGAGGAAGGATTGAAATCATCTCAAGGAAACAAGAATAAGAATTATGTTATGCTTATCCTTTATCAAGTTAAATTGATGACAAGCAACGGATTTGGCATACCACTTATTCTTCTTGAAAAAATTGAGGATAGATAAGAGCACAAACTTGAAGAAGTCTTCAACGAAACACCGGTAAGAATTGCAAACGAATGGAAATACATGAGAATGAAGAGATCAAGATTGCCTAATAGAAACTTGAACAAGGCACCGGAATAATTGAGATACGAACGAAGATACAACAATTAAGAAGAATTTGAGAAGAAAGCTGAAAACTAAGAATGAAGAAATCTTCTGAAATGATGGCCTTCGGAGGATCGAGAAATGAAAACAATTCTGAAATGATGCGGACAGATATGGAAAGAATTACTCATGACCGGGAAGAATTTGATAGGATAACACGAAGCTGAAACCATGAATCTTCAAGATAATGGAACAAGATTTAAGAGAAACACTCCTTTAGTCTTCAACTCTGAGAATGATGACAAGAAACACCACCAAGAATTACTGAGACACTCCGGAACAATGAATAAGGAAAGGTTAAGCCAACGATGAAATAATTTAGAATCGATCTTCAGGAAGGAATATGACTGATGAAATCCATTCTTACATCATATAGAAAAGAACTTGAGGACATCTCCGGGAAGATTAGAAGAGCCAGGGAAGATCCTGGGAAAAAACCTGTGGGTTATGAGCCCACTCAAAGAGATCACCGTTGAAGCGGTTGATTAGAAAGAGAGATTGCACCAGTACAATTGAAAACTTGATGAGGTGAGAACCTCGAAATATTTAAAGGATTGAATGAAAAGACGAGCTTCTGAGATATCTTCAACACTCCGGATAGAATATAGAGATGAATAAGCAGGAGAGGCTTGGATAAGAATTTTCCAACATGGGAGAGCATTGGATGAATGAAAATGATATTATGAGCACCGAAAACTTGAACTGAATCCACCGGACAAGAAAAGAAAGATGAAGTCTAAGAAATGATGAACTTAGCACTTGAGCATCTTCATAAAGAACCACCGGGTACATCACGGAAGAGAAGATAGCGGAAGCATCACATGAATAGAAAAGGCATTTGGAAGAGAATTTAATCATTGAAGAAAAGGGCAGGAGGGCGGGAAAAACAAAGACAACTTGGAACGGATGAAATGAACTCCAGAAGAATAAGAGGATAGATCTTGCAAAAATTGGAAGGGATTGAATCATCTTGAAGAGAAGCACACCGGTTGGAAAGAAATTGACATGACAACTTCGGTTGAACAAAGGATTAGCATTCCCATAAAAATATGAGAATACCATTTAGAAAAGATATGAATTCACCACTTGACATCGAAGCAACTCGAATTACCATATTCCAACAAAACAAAGAATCGGGCTTGAGAATTAAGCCGGAAACAAATATATGATAGAGATTTCACTCGATATTTTCGTGGTAAGGCTCACACGGGCTCGATCTTATAGTAGCCATCATGTACAAGGCAGTGCACACGACATATGAAGCATCCCCGAGTCGTAGCAAGCTACAAGGACTCTTTAAGACACAACGAGAACCGTTGTAAGAAAGACCGTCAACAAGCGAACCACTCGATGTCGAACCCCAACCTCACATCATCATCTGCGGAAGATAATCCTAGGTAACCACTTGAATTCCCACCCAAGAACTCCCGAAATCTCGGTTATGCAATCGGGTACACGGATACACGGAGTTTTACATGATCACTCAACTCCTAGCAGTAATACTACTCTCCAGTGTATCACATCCCTCAACACACAACCAAAGGTCTCGGAAACTCATCTACCTCAGATCCTCGTAATCGCAACGATACTACACATGGCAGTACCCCGAACGCCTCGCCAGTACTGGGTGACTCCAGCCTTATCTCGCCACTAAAAGTATTGAAGCAATTTCGAACATCCTGCGTCCTGAGATACTAAGGAAACTGAATGATAACGATGTGTCAAGAATCCCCTGGAGCTCAACTCCCCGGAAGAAATCAAGTCAGACAGGAGGCACCAAGACATAACTCCGTCACATCGGCATCATATAGTTTCCAAAATACCCGTGTGATCCTAAAAAAAAATTTGAGCGAGAAGAGGAGTAGAATGAAAATTCCTAAGTCGAATACCTCACCAGAGTATAGAAGAGGAGTAAAAGAATCCTACTCTCCGATATAACTAGACTCAAAAGAGTTTTAACTAGACTCGACTCGGCCAGGTTCGATCAAACAAGGGGGCTCCTAGGTCGGTACAGGCTCTGATACCAACTTGTCACGCCCAAGATGCGATCCTATCCGTATTTTGGCACGAGGGCCTCGACAGGGATAGAAGCGCATCTCGTTGTTTTACAAGAATGGATATCATTACAAGTACATGTAAAGAAGAGATGAGTATATGGAATTGGCTTACAATCGCCACAAGCTACATCAATATCACATCAATACAACAACATATCCAAACATCATACAGAAGAGCAGGGTCCGACTACGGACGAAAATAAACGATAAAATGACATCCATCCTTGCTATCCCAGGCTGCCGCCTGGAACCCATCCTAGATCGATGATGAAGAAGAAGAAGAACTCCAAATCAAAACAAGCATCACGTTCACGTCAAATCATCGCATTACCTGTACCTGCAACTATTGTTGTAGTAATCTGTGAGCCACGGGAACTCAGCAATCTCATTTCCAAGGGTATCAAGACTATTAAAGCTTAATGGGTGAGGTATGGTTAAGTGGTGAGGCTGCAGCAAGCGCTAAGCATTTATTTGAGTGGCTAACTTACGAGTACAAGAATAAAGGGGGATGATTGTCGCATAAATGGACGTGAACTAGTACTGATCACTAAGTGATCCTGAACACCTACTTACGTCAATCATAACCCCATCGTGTTCTCTCTCGGATAAGGACTCTTGAGAAGAGACAGTCACGGTTACGCACACGGTTGGTGTATTTTATTTGAGTTTACTTCAAGTTTGCTATGACCGGGTGTTAAACAAAGTTTCCAAGTTTCCATGTAACCGCGGGCACGGCTTTCCGAAAGATTTAACCCTGCAGGGGTGCTCCAACTCATCCATCACCAACTAACCACACGCAGCGGGAATAACCTCGACCACGAATCTCGTGATCTTCCTAGGCAATTCCACTGGAAAACCTCAACCTCGAGATAGCCCAAAGTATCGGAATTCCTCGCACAAGACGTTCGAGAAAGGTAAAACAAATCCAGCAAGGCCGCCCGGCGTGTCGACGATCCTGATAGGAGCCGCGTATCTCGTTCTCAGGACACGACGGATAAGCTAGTGTACAGTGGCCTGATAGACATCACCCGAGTTGCCCCGGGGTGGCCCCACACAGTGCTCTATTTTGGACCAACACTCATGAGGAGCACTGGCCCGGGTTGTTTCATTAATTATCCGCGGGTGCCGGCGGGTCCCTATGCAATTTTAGTTGTTATTAGGCAAATGTAGTACCAATGTTGGGCCTTGCCAGACAAGTTTTATCCTAAAACAAAAATCAAGGGGGTCCCCATAACAACCCCGAGCATGTTAGGAGTGCTCAATTATGGAACATAACACCTGTACACAAGTAACTAGGGGCGGCAAGAGTGGAATAAAACACCGAGCAAAAGGCCAAGCCTTCCACCCTTTACCAAGTATATATGTGCATTAAATTAAATGTCAATAATATTGTGATATATCAAAAGGATATCCATGTTGGCACCTGGAACAATTTGCCCTGCAACTAGCAACGCTAAAAGAAAGGCTGAGCAAGCAGTAACATAGCCAAACAATGGTTGCTGGGATATGGAGGGGTTAGAGGTTTTTCATGGCAATCTGGGAGGCTTGACATACAAGTGGTAGGTAGCGAGACAACGATAGAAACGAGACAACTAGCTTGGGAATGATAGTAATGGTATCTAGGGAAATGATCATCTTGCCTGAGATCCCGCTTGGAGAAGAACGAATCCATGAAGAACACGAACCAACGTAGTCGAACGAATCCTCACACTCCGAACGCTTTCGGAACTCTATCGAGAAGAAGCAAATTGGAAACAATAATCAACACACGAGAACACCTCAACAAACGCATGACATGATGCGCAAACAAACATGATGCATGTTATGCATGACATGACAAAGCACAACAATCTATTCCTACACATTAAGTGAAGCTCAATATGCAACGAGATGCATATTGACAAAACTCCACATTCGAATTATTTAGTTCACTCTCGTTAGGTACACAACAATATTAAATGTTATTACACATGGCAAGAGGTGAAGCATAATGAAACTACACTATCTAGGCATCTTAAATGAGGCCGGAGACAACTTATAGTGTTTCCAAAAGAACCTCATATACAAATTATGAATTCTCTCCAGATCTGTCCTAACACAAATTTATGTTTCCTAAACAGCAAAATAAAGTGGGCCATGTGATTCTACACATTTTTCTAGTCAAGTTACATATATAAAACATTTGAATCGGAGTTACGGTTAAGTAGTTATGATAAAAACCGTTTTAGCATGGCATTTACGCAAATTTAAAAAAACAACAAGTTTAACATTTTAAACATGGATGAAAGTTGGATATTATTAAACTACACAAAATTCTGAGCATTTTTCATATATAATGCATGTCGATCCGATGCACGGTTGTTTATTTATGAGCAACATGAAAACATGGCATTTTTCCGAAAATATGTATGCACTAGAAAAATGCTAAAATCTGCATGTTTGAAAAAAAACATACATGGGCCCGAAGCATCACAGTGCAGCGGCCCAGGAACAGATGAGGCCCTAACGGACATGAGTGCCCATTTGAGGATGACAAACGGGGCCAAGGTGTCAGGACTCAGCACCAAAATACCAACGCAAGCAAAAATTGAGGAGCCTGGGTCTCGAACCCAGGACCTCCTGGTTCTAACCGAGCAAGCCAACCAACTGGGCTGGTGTCGTGTGCGGTTGGTTCGAAACAGACAACGACACGAACGAAGAGAACCGGCGACTACGAACGGATGCAGTTTTTGAAAAATGACGGCAACGGAGTGCCGATGCAATGCGGATGATGCGAATGATGCGATGATGAATGCGACAACCAAACGAAACACATGATGACAGCGGAATAAAAGGGGAATCTTCTGGAGCGTCGGTCCTGGGCTGTTACAACTCTCTTCCACTTACAAGAGATCTCGACCCGAGATCTTAGGATGAGAAGGGGAAGAGAAAGAGAAAAAGCAGAGGTAAAACTTAGTTGCTTCTTTGACAAACGAGTGAAACCATAGAAACATGAAGGTTGGAAAGAGATGAAGAATGACATGAGGAACAAGCAAGAATTCAAAAGAAATTTGGGCAGCACTTCGGTAGAAAAGAGAAGACAACTTGATAAGATGGAAAGGTCTTGAAAAGAGGCACAACACTCCGGTTAAATGAGATAAGCAAGGGAAGAACATGATCTTTGACAAAACGATATGATGGATCGAAGAGAGAAACATTACAATGCCTCTGGAACAAAAGAATAGAAGCTAGATACATAGGAAGAAAAGAACGGAGAAGAAAATAACGAGTTCTACCACAATTGAATTTGAAAAGCATAGGTTGAACGGAGTTGTTGAAAATCAACAACGAAAGAAAAGACTTGTTATGGGCTTATGAAAAACATCTCAAAATAATGAGGTGACAACCGGCCACAAACAGAAACAATTGGTTTCATTGAGATCAACGAAGAGATGAAAACTTCTTTCACCAAGAGGATACATTGAGAGCTTGGATCATTGATAAACACCATGATAGCAACAATCTTTAGGAAGAGCTTTTGGTGAAATCCATACCAAGATAACTCCAACAAAGAAAAGATGGGTTTACATATCTCATTCTTGACAAATTCTCTTCCAGGCTCCTCATGAGTCAAGAATGCTATAGTTCCATCTCAAAAGATAAAGAAGAAAGAATTACACTTTGAAATGCAAGATAAGAATACTTGAGTACCTCCAACAAAATCTTGAAGAACACTTGAGAATGAAAGAAATCTTGATGAACCACCATGAAGAACCTCCAGACAGAACTCTGAAACGAAAGGATGATAGAAAGAATAGAAGGTTGCACAAGAACAAGATAGAAGCCTTGCAAAGATTTAGATGAAGCTTCGCGACGAGATACTTGAGAAAAACTTGGAACTCCGGAAAAGAAAAGATAAACAACTTAGAATTGAGAATTTGGTAAGTTGAACAACTCCGGAGGAAGGATTGAAATCATCTCAAGGAAACAAGAATAAGAATTATGTTATGCTTATCCTTTATCAAGTTAAATTGATGACAAGCAACGGATTTGGCATACCACTTATTCTTCTTGAAAAAATTGAGAATAGATAAGAGCACAAACTTGAAGAAGTCTTCAACGAAACACCGGTAAGAATTGCAAACGAATGGAAATACATGAGAACGAAGAGATCAAGATTGCCTAATAGAAACTTGAACAAGGCACCGGAATAATTGAGATACGAACGAAGATACAACAATTAAGAAGAATTTGAGAAGAAAGCTGAAAACTAAGAATGAAGAAATCTTCTGAAATGATGGCCTTCGGAGGATCGAGAAATGAAAACAATTCTGAAATGATGCGGACAGATATGGAAAGAATTACTCATGACCGGGAAGAATTTGATAGGATAACACGAAGCTGAAACCATGAATCTTCAAGATAATGGAACAAGATTTAAGAGAAACACTCCTTTAGTCTTCAACTCTGAGAATGATGATAAGAAACACCACCAAGAATTACTGAGACACTCCGGAACAATGAATAAGGAAAGGTTAAGCCAACGATGAAATAATTTAGAATCGATCTTCGGGAAGGAATATGACTGATGAAATCCATTCTTACATCATATAGAAAAGAACTTGAGGACATCTCCGGGAAGATTAGAAGAGCCAGGGAAGATCCTGGGAAAAAACCTGTGGGTTATGAGCCCACTCAAAGAGATCACCGTTGAAGCGGTTGATTAGAAAGAGAGATTGCACCAGTACAATTGAAAACTTGATGAGGTGAGAACCTCGAAATATTTAAAGGATTGAATGAAAAGACGAGCTTCTGAGATATCTTCAACACTCCGGATAGAATATAGAGATGAATAAGCAGGAGAGGCTTGGATAAGAATTTTCCAACATGGGAGAGCATTGGATGAATGAAAATGATATTATGAGCACCGAAAACTTGAACTGAATCCACCGGACAAGAAAAGAAAGATGAAGACTAAGAAATGATGAACTTAGCACTTGAGCATCTTCATAAAGAACCACCGGGTACATCACGGAAGAGAAGATAGTGGAAGCATCACATGAATAGAAAAGGCATTTGGAAGAGAATTTAATCATTGAAGAAAAGGGCAGGAGGGCGGGAAAAACAAAGACAACTTGGAACGGATGAAATGAACTCCAGAAGAATAAGAGGATAGATCTTGCAAAAATTGGAAGGGATTGAATCATCTTGAAGAGAAGCACACCGGTTGGAAAGAAATTGACATGACAACTTCGGTTGAACAAAGGATTAGCATTCCCATAAAAATATGAGAATACCATTTAGAAAAGATATGAATTCACCACTTGACATCGAAGCAACTCGAATTACCATATTCCAACAAAACAAAGAATCGGGCTTGAGAATTAAGCTGGAAACAAATATATGATAGAGATTTCACTCGATATTTTCGTGGTAAGGCTCACACGGGCTCGATCTTATAGTAGCCATCATGTACAAGGCAGTGCACACGACATACGAAGCATCCCCGAGTCGTAGCAAGCTACAAGGACTCTTTAAGACACAACGAGAACCGTTGTAAGAAAGACCGTCAACAAGCGAACCACTCGATGTCAAACCCCAACCTCACATCATCATCTGCGGAAGATAATCCTAGGTAACCACTTGAATTCCCACCCAAGAACTCCCGAAATCTCGGTTATGCAATCGGGTACACGGATACACGGAGTTTTACATGATCACTCAACTCCTAGCAGTAATACTACTCTCCAGTGTATCACATCCCTCAACACACAACCAAAGGTCTCGGAAACTCATCTACCTCAGATCCTCGTAATCGCAACGATACTACACATGGCAGTACCCCGAACGCCTCGCCAGTACTGGGTGACTCCAGCCTTATCTCGCCACTAAAAGTATTGAAGCAATTTCGAACATCCTCCGTCCTGAGATACTAAGGAAACTGAATGATAACGATGTGTCAAGAATCCCCTGGAGCTCAACTCCCCGGAAGAAATCAAGTCAGACAGGAGGCACCAAGACATAACTCCGTCACATCGGCATCATATAGTTTCCAAAATACCCGTGTGATCCTAAAAAGAAATTTGAGCGAGAAGAGGAGTAGAATGAAAATTCCTAAGTCGAATACCTCACCAGAGTATAGAAGAGGAGTAAAAGAATCCTACTCTCCGATATAACTAGACTCAAAATAGTTTTAACTAGACTCGACTCGGCCAGGTTCGATCAAACAAGGGGGCTCCTAGGTCGGTACAGGCTCTAATACCAACTTGTCACGCCCAAGATGCGATCCTATCCGTATTTTGGCACGAGGGCCTCGACAGGGATAGAAGCGCATCTCGTTGTTTTACAAGAATGGATATCATTACAAGTACATGTAAAGAAGAGATGAGTATATGGAATTGGCTTACAATCGCCACAAGCTACATCAATATCACATCAATACAACAACATATCCAAACATCATACAGAAGAGCAGGGTCCGACTACGGACGAAAATAAACGATAAAATGACATCCATCCTTGCTATCCCAGGCTGCCGCCTGGAACCCATCCTAGATCGATGATGAAGAAGAAGAAGAACTCCAAATCAAAACAAGCATCACGTTCACGTCAAATCATCGCATTACCTGTACCTGCAACTATTGTTGTAGTAATCTGTGAGCCACGGGAACTCAGCAATCTCATTTCCAAGGGTATCAAGACTATTAAAGCTTAATGGGTGAGGTATGGTTAAGTGGTGAGGCTGCAGCAAGCGCTAAGCATTTATTTGAGTGGCTAACTTACGAGTACAAGAATAAAGGGGGATGATTGTCGCATAAATGGACGTGAACTAGTACTGATCACTAAGTGATCCTGAACACCTACTTACGTCAATCATAACCCCATCGTGTTCTCTCTCGGATAAGGACTCTTGAGAAGAGACAGTCACGGTTACGCACACGGTTGGTGTATTTTATTTGAGTTTACTTCAAGTTTGCTATGACCGGGTGTTAAACAAAGTTTCCAAGTTTCCATGTAACCGCGGGCACGGCTTTCCGAAAGATTTAACCCTGCAGGGGTGCTCCAACTCATCCATCACCAACTAACCACACGCAGCGGGAATAACCTCGACCACGAATCTCGTGATCTTCCTAGGCAATTCCACTGGAAAACCTCAACCTCGAGATAGCCCAAAGTATCGGAATTCCTCGCACAAGACGTTCGAGAAAGGTAAAACAAATCCAGCAAGGCCGCCCGGCGTGTCGACGATCCTGATAGGAGCCGCGTATCTCGTTCTCAGGACACGACGGATAAGCTAGTGTACAGTGGCCTGATAGACATCACCCGAGTTGCCCCGGGGTGGCCCCACACAGTGCTCTATTTTGGACCAACACTCATGAGGAGCACTGGCCCGGGTTGTTTCATTAATTATCCGCGGGTGCCGGCGGGTCCCTATGCAATTTTAGTTGTTATTAGGCAAATGTAGTACCAATGTTGGGCCTTGCCAGACAAGTTTTATCCTAAAACAAAAATCAAGGGGGTCCCCATAACAACCCCGAGCATGTTAGGAGTGCTCAATTATGGAACATAACACCTGTACACAAGTAACTAGGGGCGGCAAGAGTGGAATAAAACACCGAGCAAAAGGCCAAGCCTTCCACCCTTTACCAAGTATATATGTGCATTAAATTAAATGTCAATAATATTGTGATATATCAAAAGGATATCCATGTTGGCACCTGGAACAATTTGCCCTGCAACTAGCAACGCTAAAAGAAAGGCTGAGCAAGCAGTAACATAGCCAAACAATGGTTGCTGGGATATGGAGGGGTTAGAGGTTTTTCATGGCAATCTGGGAGGCTTGACATACAAGTGGTAGGTAGCGAGACAACGATAGAAACGAGACAACTAGCTTGGGAATGATAGTAATGGTATCCAGGGAAATGATCATCTTGCCTGAGATCCCGCTTGGAGAAGAACGAATCCATGAAGAACACGAACCAACGTAGTCGAACGAATCCTCACACTCCGAACGCTTTCGGAACTCTATCGAGAAGAAGCAAATTGGAAACAATAATCAACACACGAGAACACCTCAACAAACGCATGACATGATGCGCAAACAAACATGATGCATGTTATGCATGACATGACAAAGCACAACAATCTATTCCTACACATTAAGTGAAGCTCAATATGCAACGAGATGCATATTGACAAAACTCCACATTCGAATTAATTAGTTCACTCTCGTTAGGTACACAACAATATTAAATGTTATTACACATGGCAAGAGGTGAAGCATAATGAAACTACACTATCTAGGCATCTTAAATGAGGCCGGAGACAACTTATAGTGTTTCCAAAAGAACCTCATATACAAATTATGAATTCTCTCCAGATCTGTCCTAACACAAATTTATGTTTCCTAAACAGCAAAATAAAGTGGGCCATGTGATTCTACACATTTTTCTAGTCAAGTTACATATATAAAACATTTGAATCGGAGTTACGGTTAAGTAGTTATGATAAAAACCGTTTTAGCATGGCATTTACGCAAATTTAAAAAAACAACAAGTTTAACATTTTAAACATGGATGAAAGTTGGATATTATTAAACTACACAAAATTCTGAGCATTTTTCATATATAATGCATGTCGATCCGATGCACGGTTGTTTATTTATGAGCAACATGAAAACATGGCATTTTTCCGAAAATATGTATGCACTAGAAAAATGCTAAAATCTGCATGTTTGAAAAAAAACATACATGGGCCCGAAGCATCACAGTGCAGCGGCCCAGGAACAGATGAGGCCCAAACGGACATGAGTGCCCGTTTGAGGATGACAAACGGGGCCAAGGTGTCAGGACTCAGCACCAAAATACCAACGCAAGCAAAAATTGAGGAGCCTGGGTCTCGAACCCAGGACCTCCTGGTTCTAACCGAGCAAGCCAACCAACTGGGCTGGTGTCGTGTGCGGTTGGTTCGAAACAGACAACGACACGAACGAAGAGAACCGGCGACTACGAACGGATGCAGTTTTTGAAAAATGACGGCAACGGAGTGCCGATGCAATGCGGATGATGCGAATGATGCGATGATGAATGCGACAACCAAACGAAACACATGATGACAGCGGAATAAAAGGGGAATCTTCTGGAGCGTCGGTCCTGGGCTGTTACAACTCTCTTCCACTTACAAGAGATCTCGACCCGAGATCTTAGGATGAGAAGGGGAAGAGAAAGAGAAAAAGCAGAGGTAAAACTTAGTTGCTTCTTTGACAAACGAGTGAAACCATAGAAACATGAAGGTTGGAAAGAGATGAAGAATGACATGAGGAACAAGCAAGAATTCAAAATAAATTTGGGCAGCACTTCGGTAGAAAAGAGAAGACAACTTGATAAGATGGAAAGGTCTTGAAAAGAGGCACAACACTCCGGTTAAATGAGATAAGCAAGGGAAGAACATGATCTTTGACAAAACGATATGATGGATCGAAGAGAGAAACATTACAATGCCTCTGGAACAAAAGAATAGAAGCTAGATACATAGGAAGAAAAGAACGGAGAAGAAAATAACGAGTTCTACCACAATTGAATTTGAAAAGCATAGGTTGAACGGAGTTGTTGAAAATCAACAACGAAAGAAAAGACCTGTTATGGGCTTATCAAAAACATCTCAAAATAATGAGGTGACAACCGGCCACAAACAGAAACAATTGGTTTCATTGAGATCAACGAAGAGATGAAAACTTCTTTCACCAAGAGGATACATTGAGAGCTTGGATCATTGATAAACACCATGATAGCAACAATCTTTAGGAAGAGCTTTTGGTGAAATCCATACCAAGATAACTCCAACAAAGAAAAGATGGGTTTACATATCTCATTCTTGACAAATTCTCTTCCAGGCTCCTCATGAGTCAAGAATGCTATAGTTCCATCTCAAAAGATAAAGAAGAAAGAATTACACTTTGAAATGCAAGATAAGAATACTTGAGTACCTCCAACAAAATCTTGAAGAACACTTGAGAATGAAAGAAATCTTGATGAACCACCATGAAGAACCTCCGGACAGAACTCTGAAACGAAAGGATGATAGAAAGAATAGAAGGTTGCACAAGAACAAGATAGAAGCCTTGCAAAGATTTAGATGAAGCTTCGCGACGAGATACTTGAGAAAAACTTGGAACTCCGGAAAAGAAAAGATAAACAACTTAGAATTGAGAATTTGGTAAGTTGAACAACTCCGGAGGAAGGATTGAAATCATCTCAAGGAAACAAGAATAAGAATTATGTTATGCTTATCCTTTATCAAGTTAAATTGATGACAAGCAACGGATTTGGCATACCACTTATTCTTCTTGAAAAAATTGAGAATAGATAAGAGCACAAACTTGAAGAAGTCTTCAACGAAACACCGGTAAGAATTGCAAACGAATGGAAATACATGAGAACGAAGAGATCAAGATTGCCTAATAGAAACTTGAACAAGGCACCGGAATAATTGAGATACGAACGAAGATACAACAATTAAGAAGAATTTGAGAAGAAAGCTGAAAACTAAGAATGAAGAAATCTTCTGAAATGATGGCCTTCGGAGGATCGAGAAATGAAAACAATTCTGAAATGATGCGGACAGATATGGAAAGAATTACTCATGACCGGGAAGAATTTGATAGGATAACATGAAGCTGAAACCATGAATCTTCAAGATAATGGAACAAGATTTAAGAGAAACACTCCTTTAGTCTTCAACTCTGAGAATGATGACAAGAAACACCACCAAGAATTACTGAGACACTCCGGAACAATGAATAAGGAAAGGTTAAGCCAACGATGAAATAATTTAGAATCGATCTTCGGGAAGGAATATGACTGATGAAATCCATTCTTACATCATATAGAAAAGAACTTGAGGACATCTCCGGGAAGATTAGAAGAGCCAGGGAAGATCCTGGGAAAAAACCTGTGGGTTATGAGCCCACTCAAAGAGATCACCGTTGAAGCGGT
Organism: Elymus sibiricus; assembly: GCA_039707655.1. NCBI lineage: Eukaryota > Viridiplantae > Streptophyta > Magnoliopsida > Poales > Poaceae > Elymus > Elymus sibiricus. The sequence continues at coordinate 179,982,451 of CM077673.1, read as the reverse complement.
TGATTAGAAAGAGAGATTGCACCAGTACAATTGAAAACTTGATGAGGTGAGAACCTCGAAATATTTAAAGGATTGAATGAAAAGACGAGCTTCTGAGATATCTTCAACACTCCGGATAGAATATAGAGATGAATAAGCAGGAGAGGCTTGGATAAGAATTTTCCAACATGGGAGAGCATTGGATGAATGAAAATGATATTATGAGCACCGAAAACTTGAACTGAATCCACCGGACAAGAAAAGAAAGATGAAGACTAAGAAATGATGAACTTAGCACTTGAGCATCTTCATAAAGAACCACCGGGTACATCACGGAAGAGAAGATAGTGGAAGCATCACATGAATAGAAAAGGCATTTGGAAGAGAATTTAATCATTGAAGAAAAGGGCAGGAGGGCGGGAAAAACAAAGACAACTTGGAACGGATGAAATGAACTCCAGAAGAATAAGAGGATAGATCTTGCAAAAATTGGAAGGGATTGAATCATCTTGAAGAGAAGCACACCGGTTGGAAAGAAATTGACATGAAAACTTCGGTTGAACAAAGGATTAGCATTCCCATAAAAATATGAGAATACCATTTAGAAAAGATATGAATTCACCACTTGACATCGAAGCAACTCGAATTACCATATTCCAACAAAACAAAGAATCGGGCTTGAGAATTAAGCCGGAAACAAATATATGATAGAGATTTCGCTCGATATTTTCGTGGTAAGGCTCACACGGGCTCGATCTTACAGTAGCCATCATGTACAAGGCAGTGCACACGACATACGAAGCATCCCCTAGTCGTAGCAAGCTACAAGGACTCTTTAAGACACAACGAGAACCGTTGTAAGAAAGACCGTCAACAAGCGAACCACTCGATGTCGAACCCCAACCTCACATCATCATCTGCGGAAGATAATCCTAGGTAACCACTTGAATTCCCACCCAAGAACTCCCGAAATCTCGGTTATACAATCGGGTACACGGATACACGGAGTTTTACATGATCACTCAACTCCTAGCAGTAATACTACTCTCCAGTGTATCACATCCCTCAACACACAACCAAAGGTCTCGGAAACTCATCTACCTCAGATCCTCGTAATCGCAACGATACTACACATGGCAGTACCCTGGACGCCTCCCCAGTACTGGGTGACTCCAGCCTTATCTCGCCACGAAAAGTATTGAAGCAATTTCGAACATCCTCCGTCCTGAGATACTAAGGAAACTGAATGATAACGATGTGTCAAGAATCCCCTGGAGCTCAACTCCTCGGAAGAAATCAAGTCAGACAGGAGGCACCAAGACATAACTCCTCACATCGGCATCATATAGTTTCCAAAATACCCGCGTGATCCTAAAAAAAAATTTGAGCGAGAAGAGGAGTAGAATGAAAATTCCTAAGTCGAATACCTCACCAGAGTATAGAAGAGGAGTAAAAGAATCCTACTCTCCGATATAACTAGACTCAAAATAGTTTTAACTAGACTCGACTCGGCCAGGTTCGATCAAACAAGGGGGCTCCTAGGTCGGTACAGGCTCTGATACCAACTTGTCACGCCCAAGATGCGATCCTATCCTTATTTTGGCACGAGGGCCTCGACAGGGATAGAAGCGCATCTCGTTGTTTTACAAGAATGGATATCATTACAAGTACATGTAAAGAAGAGATGAGTATATGGAATTGGCTTACAATCGCCACAAGCTACATCAATATCACATCAATACAACAACATATCCAAACATCATACAGAAGAGCAGGGTCCGACTACGGACGAAAACAAACGATAAAATGACATCCATCCTTGCTATCCCAGGCTGCCGCCTGGAACCAATCCTAGATCGATGATGAAGAAGAAGAAGAACTCCAAATCAAAACAAGCATCACGTTCACGTCAAATCATCGCATTACCTGTACCTGCAACTGTTGTTGTAGTAATCTGTGAGCCACGGGAACTCAGCAATCTCATTTCCAAGGGTATCAAGACTATTAAAGCTTAATGGGTGAGGTATGGTTAAGTGGTGAGGCTGCAGCAAGCGCTAAGCATTTATTTGAGTGGCTAACTTACGAGTACAAGAATAAAGGGGGATGATTGTCGCATAAATGGACGTGAACTAGTACTGATCACTAAGTGATCCTGAACACCTACTTACGTCAATCATAACCCCATCGTGTTCTCTCTCGGATAAGGACTCTTGAGAAGAGACAGTCACGGTTACGCACACGGTTGGTGTATTTTATTTGAGTTTACTTCAAGTTTGCTATGACCGGGTGTTAAACAAAGTTTCCAAGTTTCCATGTAACCGCGGGCATGGCTTTCCGAAAGATTTAACCCTGCAGGGGTGCTCCAACTCATCCATCACAAACTAACCACACGCAGCGGGAATAACCTCGACCACGAATCTCGTGATCTTCCTAGGCAATTCCATTGGAAAACCTCAACCTCGAGATAGCCCAAAGTATTGGAATTCCTCGCACAAAACGTTCGAGAAAGGTAAAACAAATCCAGCAAGGCCGCCCGGCGTGTCGACGATCCCGATAGGAGCCGCGTATCTCGTTCTCAGGACACGACGGATAAGCTAGTGTACAGTGGCCTGATAGACATCACCCGAGTTGCCCCGGGGTGGCCCCACACAGTGCTCTATTTTGGACCAACACTCATGAGGAGCACTGGCCCAGGTTGTTTCATTGATTATCCGCGGGTGCCGGCGGGTCCCTATGCAATTTTAGTTGTTATTAGGCAAATGTAGTACCAATGTTGGGCCTTGCCAGACAAGTTTTATCCTAAAACAAAAATCAAGGGGGTCCCCATAACAACCCCGAGCATGTTAGGAGTGCTCAATTATGGAACATAACACCTGTACACAAGTAACTAGGGGCGGCAAGAGTGGAATAAAACACCGAGCAAAAGGCCAAGCCTTCCACCCTTTACCAAGTATATATGTGCATTAAATTAAATATCAATAATATTGTGATATATCAAAAGGATATCCATGTTGGCACCTAGAACAATTTGCCCTGCAACTAGCAACGCTAAAAGAAAGGCTGAGCAAGCAGTAACATAGCCAAACAATGGTTGTTGGGATATGGAGGGGTTAGAGGTTTTTCATGGCAATCTGGGAGGCTTGACATACAAGTGGTAGGTAGCGAGACAACGATAGAAACGAGACAACTAGCATGGGAATGATAGTAATGGTATCCAGGGAAATGATCATCTTGCCTGAGATCCCGCTTGGAGAAGAACGAATCCATGAAGAACACGAACCAACGTAGTCGAACGAATCCTCACACTCCGAACGCTTTCGGAACTCTATCGAGAAGAAGCAAATTGGAAACAATAATCAACACACGAGAACACCTCAACAAACGCATGACATGATGCGCAAACAAACATGATGCATGTTATGCATGACATGACAAAGCACAACAATCTATTCCTACACATTAAGTGAAGCTCAATATGCAACGAGTTGCATATTGACAAAACTCCACATTCAAATTATTTAGTTCACTCTCGTTAGGTACACAACAATATTAAATGTTATTACACATGGCAAGAGGTGAAGCATAATGAAACTACACTATCTAGGCATCTTAAATGAGGTCGGAGACAACTTATAGTGTTTCCAAAAGAACCTCATATACAAATTATGAATTCTGTCCAGATCTGTCCTAACACAAATTTATGTTTGTTAAACAGCAAAATAAAGTGGGCCATGTGATTCTACACATTTTTCTAGTCAAGTTACATATATAAAACATTTGAATCGGAGTTACGGTTAAGTAGTTATGATAAAAACCGTTTTAGCATGGCATTTACGCAAATTTAAACAAACAACAAGTTTAACATTTTAAACATGGATGAAAGTTGGATATTATTAAACTACACAAAATTCTGAGCATTTTTCATATATAATGCATGTCGATCCGATGCACGGTTGTTTATTTATGAGCAACATGAAAACATGGCATTTTTCCGAAAATATGTATGCACTAGAAAAATGCTAAAATCTGCATGTTTGAAAAAAACATACATGGGCCCGAAGCATCACAGTGCTGCGGCCCAGGAACAGATGAGGCCCAAACGGACATGAGTGCCCGTTTGAGGATGACAAACGGGGCCAAGGTGTCAGGACTCAGGACCAAAATACCAACGCAAGCAAAAATTGAGGAGCCTGGGTCTCGAACCCAGGACCTCCTGGTTCTAACCGAGCAAGCCAACCAAATGGGCTGGTGTCGTGTGCGGTTGGTTCGAAACAGACAACGACACGAACGAAGAGAACCGGCGAGTACGAACGGATGCAGTTTTTGAAAAATGACGGCAACGGAGTGCCGATGCAATGCGGATGATGCGAATGATGCGATGAGGAATGCGACAACCAAACGAAACACAGGATGATAGCAGAATAAAAGGGGAATCTTCTGGAGCGTCGGTCCTGGGCTGTTACACGGCGCTTGGTCGGGTTGGCATGGTAGACGGGCTAGGCTGCACTAGGTGTGTATCCGCGCGTGTCGCGCGCCTGCTTTTATTCTCATTCGCTTCTGGCGGGAAACCGATGTGGAAGCTTGCACGGGAACATGCACGGTTGCACGCGGGAACATGGCCAAAAGGATCGCCTGTGCGGTGCCAAAGCGTGCGGTACTGGAATCCTTTGGCGAAAACGCGATAATTAGACGTGAGAGAGGAAGAAGGGGTGATGTGCTCGCAGATGGGTAATAATAATAAAACATCTGTGATATTAATACGAGCAAATGGCACTTCCCTACGTAGGGTCGGTAATGATTTCATAGATTGCTGACAATTAAAATACACTAACCGTGTGCCAACAACACACACGCCTTCTTATGCTAACCCGTTTGTGTTGTGCTGGATCAGCGCAAACAGTTTATCCGAGTGAACTGTATGCCGTACTTCACACACGTATGTACTTTTGATAACCGTTTCTGTTATCTTCGATAATCACAAACAGTTCATAAGAACAAACTGTCTGCCGTAGATCGTAGACGTAACTATTTTCTGAATCATATTTGATGGATCCACCATCGCACATAGTTCGTGTCATTAGCGACGGAGCTTGAACTATATCGTTTGCGATTCATGCATCGCACACAGTTTCGTCGAAGGGTCTCTGATTTCTCTGTCGTCTTTGGACCATCCTGCAGTAGTGTACAGATGAGGAGCAGCTATTGGCAGTCCATACGACCGCTCATGCGAGCGCTTGCGGCCGTATGGAACGTCGTCTTCTGCTCCGATGCGCCTGTTGGTTGTGCTCTCTTCAAGAAAGTTGCTCCATTTGGCTTGATTTCCAGCAATCCCCCTTGGCTTCATTCCATAAACAACCTACAAATCATGGGAAAAAGAAGATTTTCTTCTCTTTTGTTGGATTAGCATTAGAAATATCCAAAAAATAATGAAAATACGATGAAACCAAACAGAAATCACTATGAAAAACATCACAAATTCCCGAGCCATCATGGAGCAGCCGCCCGCATTAACCCCGATGCCCTGCCCCGCTGTCGACCTTGCCGGACTCCTCTTCCCTCACTGTAAGCAACGACGAATCCCCCTCGACCATTAGATCTGAGACGAGCGGCATAGATTAGAAGTTACTTATAAACGACGCGGTACGCGTTAGAGTTCGGCTACCCGCTCATTTTGTAATTTTGGTCGCTAGCTCACCCAATCACATGCTGCCACATGTACCCTAGCCGATCCGTAGATTTTTGTATTTTTATTTTCGTTTTAAAAAAAGATTTGATTCTGATTTTGGTTTAGCCACATCCATTATGTTTTAATCCAAATTGAGTGATTTCAATTGCATTAATTCCGCAAAAATATGTAGTTTCTGTAGGAACCAAAAGTTTTCATGTTTGAAGATATTAAATTTGAATTTGAAAAGATTTACTTTAAACACTAATTTACTTTGAACTTTCATTTAAAATAGGTTTCTAATTATTTATTTTTGCTACTAATTTATATTAGATTTGTTTATCCAAATAAAACAATAAAAATAATTTTTGATATATATTTTATTTCTGTTTAAATCAGATTCAATCAAAAACCTTTCATTCTTGTTTCCAATGAATTTTTTTTCTTTTATTAAAAAGTAATTGTTTTTGCCACTTTAATTTAATTGCAATGAAGTTTCTGTTAGTTAACATAAACAAAATTTATAATTTATTAAAATTCATATTTGAGTTAAATCTTGTTTTCTTCATAAGTTGAGTCTTATCATAGCTTTTGAAAATATTTCTTTTTGCTAATGAAAGATTTACTAAAATACTTTCAGTTAATATAAAAGTATTATATTTTATTTTCTATTAAAAATTATTTTGGTTAGAGAGGTATTTCTATTTTTATTTCTTAAAGTACTTGAGTTTTTCTTTAAATTTTATGAATATTTCCTTGGGAAGTTCTCTGGATTTTCTTTATATTTTCGTTATACTTTTACTTGTTGATCTACCTATTGATTGTAGTATGATTGCTTATCTATGTAATTGTTTGTTTCGTTAGGTCATTCGGAGTGCGAAGCTTGCTACTACGAGTCTTTAGTGTTTCACAAGATTAGCAAGGCAAGTAACTTTGATCATGTTTATGTTATAACCATGATTTTATTGCATTAGATCCAACTTTCCACCATGCATTCAAGTAGGTAATATTGAAATTTTTCTTGAGTAGCATCATGAGGTAGGAACCCACAACCTTGTTACTATGCCCTGGGAACGACAAATTTATTTTGATGCACACTCGAGAAGACGGGGATTGGTTGAGTGATGCATGGAAGTTGCGAGAGATAGGGATTTTGATCAAGACTACAATCTCAAGATTCAAGACCTCAAGACAATATTCAATACACCACTAGGTGGAATGGATGAAGGGTGCCTTGGAGAAACTAGAGGTGAACCTATGTGAGCTTGAGTAGGCCCGTTATTATGAGGAAACATGCACCCAGGCTCAAAGGGACGGATGGATACTTCAAGACCTGAAGCTTACCTGTGCAAGCACAAGTCAATATGGGTTGTGGCTTGGTTGATCTTTGAAGTGACTCTGACCGGACAGTGCTACGAGATGTAGAAGAATAGTAGGATTTGATGGGCACTGGTAGTGGTTAAGAGGAGCTCTCTGAAAGACCATGTTTCGGTCATCCAGTTCTTAAACACCAGGCAGTGCGAGGGGATAAACGGAGGGATCAATTCTTGCGGGGAAAGTGCGAAAAGCTCTGTAGAGTGTCAAACAAATCGATTAGCCGTGTCCCCGGTTACTGACAACTTGAGCCTCTAGAATTGGAACTATCTGGAACTCTCGGCACAATTACTATAAATTATTTGGATTTAATTGTAACTTTGGATTATGAGATCTTGGTTGGCAGAACCATCTCATTAATTATATCAACTTTGTAGTAATAATTTTGCTATTCCTTTGATGAAGGAAAAAAAATCAGTTTTTATGCCAAAACTTAAACTTAGAGCCACCAACAGCCATATTGCATATAGTGATGATAGTATTTTTATTATGTGCTCTCTGTGACATTGCCGACATATTCAATATGATGACCTACACATCTGCAACGTATCATCTTGCAGAGCTATTTTCCGACGAGGAGTAAAGTCTATGTTCTATGCTCTGTGATTGCCCTTGGAGTCGGATGGACGCAACTACCTTCGATGCTTCCTCTGGATTTTTTTGTTTTATTCTCTTGAGTTGGTCTTCAGCCAATTTATTTTTGTAATAAAGACTAAATATGACATTTTCTATGTAATAAACCATGTGATTGAACTTCGATATATACATTGATGTACTGTGTGTGCTAGCATGATCCAGGGATAGCACAAATACACAAAGACTTGAGTGTTTGAGGTCGGGTCACTATAGATATGGTCTCAGAGCACACGTTGACCATGAGACGTGACCACTAAGATTGGGAAACCATTAGGAAGAAAACTATTTTACTTTATGCTTTTAATTCTTGTATTCTCATTTGTTCATTTCTAACTCTTCTCCGACTTCAACATTTTAGAAGTTTGTCACCTACACCCAGTCACCATCACAGAGTTTTGCCAGCGAGACGAGACAATGTCCTTCCGAAAGCAGCTGGTACAAATCGTCAAGGAACTGAGGATATCTCTACCTACCATCACCGGGACTATCAACAAGATCATTCCTAAAGACCCACGCTAGAGGATTAAAGTTCACATTCGTGGAAGGACTATTTGGAAGATCACCGAGCCAATAGACTTCCAATTCGTCTCTCCCACCTGGCCCATCGGCAGGAACATTGTCGCTCACTGTGCACTTGGACGCATCTATGAAGAATACAATGACCAACTCTTTGCATCAGACCTTATCACGGTCTCCCGCAGAAGGCCAGATGGAGAGATTATTCACATCAGGAATGAGGACTCCATCATCTCCTTCGTCCAAGACCTGGAGGTGTAGATCAGGACCCTGGAGAGACATACGCGCCTGATACGTTTTTGTCGTATCTATAATTTTTGAATGTTTCGAGCCATTATTTTACAACTTTTGTATACTTTTGGTAATAATTTATATGATTTTCTTGGACTAACATATTGATCCAATGCCGAGTGCCATTTCCTGTTTGTGGTCTGTTTTTTGTTTCATAGCAAGTCCATATCAAACGAAGTCCGAACGCGATAAAATTTTACGAATATTTATTATATGTGTTTTTTGGGAACAAGAATCAACGCAAGACGATGTCCGAGGGCGCCACGAGCTCGCTAGGCGCATCGTGTGGGGTAGGGCGCGCCGGCCAAGCTCGTGGGCCCGTCAGAGGTCCTTTGAGGGTGTTCTTCGGCCGCAAGGAAGCTAATATCCGAATAAAAATCCCCTCAATATTTCAGCCCAATCGGAGTTATGGATCTCCGTATATTAAAGAAACGGTGAAACGCCAAAAAACAGGAATGTGAAACACAAGAAAACAGAGAGAAAGATCCAATCTCGGAGGGGCTCCTTCCCTTCAGGAGCCATGGCAGCCATGGACCATAGGGAAAACCCTCCTCCCATCTAGGGGGAAGCCAGGGAAGAATTACAAGGAGGGGGGACCTCTCCCCCTCTCTCTCGGTGGCACCATAACACCACCGGGGGAACCATCGTGACGACGATCTATGCTAACAACTTCGCCATCGACACCAGCAACTCTCTCCCTCTCCTTACAGTAGTGTAACCTCTCTCTCCCTGCTAGAATATCTACTCGAACATGGTTCTTAAGGCTATATATCATTAGCCAATGATATGTGGCTATCTGATACGTCTCCATCGTATCTACTTTTCCAAAGTCTTTTGCCCTTGTTTTGGACTCTAATTTGCATGATTTGAATGGAACTAACCCGGACTGACGCTGTTTTCAGCAGAATTGCCTTGGTGTTATTTTTGTGCAGAAATAAAAGTTCTCGGATTGACTTGAAAATTTACGGAGAATATTTTTGGAATTAATAAAAAATACTGGCGAAAGAATCAACCGGAGGGGGTCCACAACCTAGCCACAAGCCAGGGGGGCGCCCGCCCCTAGGGCGTGCCCCCTGTCTTGTGTGCCCCCTGGAGCTCCTCCGACCTCAACTCCAACTCTATATATTCCTATTCGTGGAGAAAAAATGCAGAGAGAAGAGTTCATCATGTTTTACGATACGGAGCCGCCGCCACCTCCTGTTCTTCCTCGGGAGGGCAGATCTGGAGTCTGATTTGGGCTCCGGAGAGGGGAAATCGACGCCGTCGTCATCACCAACCATCCTTCATCATCAATTTCATGATGCTCTCCGCCGTTCATGAGTAATTACATCGTAGGCTTGTTGGACAGTGATGGGTTGGATTAGATCCACCATGTAATCGAGTTAGTTTTGTTAGGGTTTGATCCCTAGTATCCACTATGTTCTTAGATTGATGTTGCTATGACTTTGCAACGCTTAATGCTTGTCACTAGGGCCCGAGTGCCATGATTTGAGATCTGAACCTATTATGTTTTCATGAATATATATGCGTTCTTGGTCCTATCTTTCAAGTTGTAGACACCTATTACGAGTTATGATCCGCATCCCCCAGGGTGACAATAACTGGGATTCTTTCCGGTGATTACCGTAGTTTGAGGAGTTCATGTATTCACTAAGTGCTAATGCTTTGGTCCGGTTCTCTATTAAAAGGAGGCCTTAATATCCCTTAGTTTCCATTAGGACCCCGCTGCCACGGGAGGGTTGGACAAAATATGTCATGCAAGTTCTTTTCCATAAGCACGTATGACTATATATGGAATACATGCCTACATTACATTGATGAATTGGAGCTAGTTCTGTGTCACCCTATGTTATAACCGTTGCATGATGAATGCCATCTGACATAATTATCCATCACTGATCCATTGCCTACGAGCTTTTCACATATTGATCTTTGCTAAGTTACTTTTCTATTGCTACTGTTACAATCACTACAAAACTGCTACTATCACTTTGCCATTGTACCGCTACTTCCATACTGCTTTGCTACTGAATACTTTGCTGCAGATACTAAGTCTTTCAGGTGTGGTTGAATTGACAACTCATCTGCTAATACTCAAGAATATTCTTTGGCTCCCCTTGTGTCGAATCAATAAATTTGGGTTGAATACTCTACCCTCGAAAACTGTTGCGATCCCCTATACTTGTGGGTTATCACTATCCTATGATGTTTGAGTAGATCTTTTTTGTCCTACGGGTTAATTGTGGTATGGTGTGATTGGTACGAGTTGTATGTTAATATGGTACTATCCTATGGTGCCATCCGTGTCGCGCAAGCGTGTGGGACTACCACTGTAGGGTTTTGCAATATGTTCATGAGTCGCGTATAGTGTTTAGCGACAGTGACAAAAGGTTATACCCGAGTAAGGGGGTTGTTGCATACGGGAGTAAAGGGGACTTGTTACTTAATGCAATGGTTGGGTTTTACCTTAATGATCTTTAATAGTTGCGGATGCTTGCTAGAGGTCCAATCATAAGTGCATTTGATCTAAGTACGGAAATTATGTTAGTGTATGCCTCTCCCTCATTGCATATGATACGTATCTATCATGTTATATTCTATTGCCTATGGACAATCTTTCTCTTGTGTTACAAAAAGCTCTCTACTAAAATATTAACTTCTATATACTCACAAAGTACTCCTAGTTTTATTCTCGCAAAGTACTCTTAGTTTTATTCTCCCAAACTACTTCTAATATTATTCTCGCCAAATACCCCTAGTTTTATTCTTGCAAAGTAGTTTATTTCTTCTATGTAATGTGAACATTGTAGCGTGTAGAGATGTATCGGTGGTTGATAGAACTTGAGAGAATATTAATTCTAGCTTTAGATCATTGTTGGTTTCGACACTCTTCCTTATAAAAAAAGGCTACAAACGATCCCCTATACATGGGGCTTATCAAGACTTTTTTCTAGTGTCGTTGCCGGGGAGCACTAGTGTGGGGTTTATATTCTCGTGTGTGCTTGTTTTCTTTATCACTATGTACTTTTTATTTTTTGTTCTAAGTTTTTTTATATATTCAGTTATGGATATGGAATATGAAACACACAAAAATAGGTGTACTTGCTACTCATGGAGATGGGGAACCTCCTAAAACCCTCGAAGCTGGTTATGTGGAAAAGACAAAATTCTACTTTGATAATCCTGATAAATCTCCATTCAACTTGATATTGTGAGATACTTTGGATCCCCGGGAATACTTTAGGGATTATCGCTTGTCTCAGAAAGGGAAACACTTATGTGATCAAATTAAAATGCTTCTAATACTCGAGAATATTCTTTGGCTCCCCTTGTGTCGAATCAACAAATTTGGGTTGAATACTCTACCCTCGAAAACTGTTGCGATCCCCTATACTTGTGGGTTATCAAGACCTTTTTCTGGCGCCGTTGCCGGGGAGCATAGCTCTATTCTCTGAGTCACATGGAATTTATATCTGTTGATCACTATGAAGAATTTGAAAGACGCTAAAACTAAGATCTACCCCTCAACTACGAGGACAGGTAAGGAACTGCCATCTAGCGCTGCACTTGATTCACCTTCTGTTATGAGTAAATTTGCGACACCACCACCTGCTATTGGTTCTGATGTGTCGCAAGTAATTGATGATGTCACTTCTGATATGCATGATGCTTATGATGATAGTTTGCTTGATACTACTGTGCCACTGGGTGAATTTCTTGATGAACAAATTGCTAGAGTCAATGCTGAAACTGATGATATTTCTGAATCTGATGAAATTATTGAAAGTGAACACTATGAGACACCTACTAGACCTAGCCCTCCTAGATATGAATTTCCTAATATACCTAAGGGTTATGTTATGGAAGGAGAGGTAGCTAGGGACTTTCTTGCTTGTAAAGATAGAGATGATCTTAAGAAATTACTATGCAAGTGGAAAGAAAAATCTTTGAATGCTAGAATGCAATATGATCCCACGTTTGCTACTTCACCTATCTTTGTTACTGATAAGGATTATGAATTCTCTGTCGATCCTGAGTTAATTACTTTGGTAGAATCTGATCCTTTCCATGGTTATGAATCTGAAACTGTTGTGGCACATCTTACTAAATTGAATGATATAGCCACCCTATTTACTCATGAGGAAAAAATTCGTTATTACTATATTCTTAAGTTGTTTCCTTTCTCATTAAAGGGTGATGCTAAGATATGGTTTAATTCTCTTGCTCCTGGTTGTGTGCGTAGTCCCCAGGATATGATATATTACTTCTCTAAAAAATATTTTCCTGCCCATAAGAAACAAGCTGCCTTGCAGGAAATATTTAACTTTGTGCAAATTGAAGAAGAGAGTCTCCCACAAGCTTGGGGGAGGCTTCTCTAGATACTTAATGCTTTGCCTGATCACCCTCTCAAGAAAAATGAAATACTTGATATCTTTTATAATGGACTAACCGATGCTTCTAGGGACCACCTAGATAGTTGTGCTGGTTGTGTTTTCAGGGAACGAACTGTTGAACAAGCTGAACTACTATTGAATAATATATTGAGCAATGATAATGATTGGTCTATTACCAAACCACCTCCAAAGCCAACTCCGAAGAAAAGAGGTATTCTATTTCTCAGTCCTGAAGATATGCAAGAGGCAAAAAAATCTATGAAAGAAAAAGGTATTAAAGCTGAAGATGTTAAGAATCTACCACCTATTGAGGAGATACATGGTCTTGATAACCCGACACAGGTAGTAGAGGTAAATTCTCTCCGTAGGTTTGATGAAGGTGATATTCCTTATAATAAGTCTGCTAGCCAATGCTTGGATGAGTTTGATAACTTTATTGTTAAGCAAGAAAATTTCAATGCTTATGTTAGTAGACAATTGAAACATAATGCTTACATGCTTGATCGCTTAGGTGATTATATGAGTAGAACTGTTAATGATCTTAAGCTTATCAGTAAACATGCTTCCATGGTAACTACTCAAGTAGAACAAGTACTTAAGGCTCAGAATGATTTGCTTAATGAGATGATTGGTAAGAACAATGATCAATCTGTTAGAGTTGTGACTAGAGGTGGTAGAATGACTCAGGAGCCTTTGTATCCTGAGGGCCATCCTAAGAGAATTGAGCAAGATTCTCAGAGAGTTAATACTGACGCACCTAGTCATTCTAGTAATAAGAGGAAAAAGAATGATGATAGGACTTTGCATGCTGCTAGTGAACCTGTTATTGATACTCATGAAAACCCAAATGATATTTCTATTTCTGATGTTGAGACACAATCTGGTAATGAACATGAGCCTAGTGATAATATTAATGATGATGTTCATGTTGATGCTCAACCTAGTAATGATAATGATGTGGAGATTGAACCTGCTGTTGATCTTCATAACCCACAACCTAAGAACAAAAGATATGATAAAAGAGACTTTGTTGCTAGGAAGCATGTTAGAGAAAGAGAACCATGGATTCAGAAACCCATGCCCTTTCCTCCTAAACCATCCAAGAAAAAGGATGATGAGGACTTTGAGCGCTTTGTTGAAATGCTTAGACCTGTCTTTCTGCGTATGCGCTTGACTGATATTCTGAAAATGTCTCCTTATGCTAAGTATATGAAAGATATTGTGACAAATAAAAGAAATATACCGAAAGTTGAGATTTCCACCATGCTTGCTAATTATACTTTTAAGGGTGGAATACCAAAGAAACTAGGAGATCCCGGAGTACCTACTATACCTTGCTCTATTAAAGGAAATTATGTTAAAACTGCCTTATGTGACCTTGGAGCTGGTGTTAGTGTTATGCCTTTCTCTTTGTATTGTAGACTTGATTTGAATAAGTTGACACCTACTGAAATCTCTTTGCAAATGGCTGATAAATCAACTGCTTTACCCATCGGTATTTGTGAGGATGTGCCTGTCGTAGTTGCAAATGTCACTATCCTAACGGACTTTGTTATTCTTGATATTCCCGAGGACGACAGTATGTTGATCATCCTTGGTAGACCCTTTTTGAACACTGCAGGGGCTGTTATTGATTGCAACAAGGGCAATGTCACTTTTCATGTTAATGGTAATGAGCATACGGTACACTTTCCGAAGAAACAACCTCAAGTTCATAGTATCAACTCCATTGAAAAAATTTCAACGATTATTATTGGACACTTTGAATTCCCTCTCCCTACTGTCAAAAATAAATATGATATACTTATTGTTGGGGACATGCATATCCCCATTGAGGTAACCTAGTGTTATTCGAAAATTCTCCAGCTCCGTGTCATTCGAAAAAAGTTTTTCAATAAAACTTGATCAACGTTATTGATGGATTCTTTTTCATGAGCATGAGATGGATGAATTTAGAAGGCACAACCTTCTGCACCCAACTTTTATTTTCTGTTCTTTAGTTTCAACTTAGTAAAAATGCTTTTATTTCTCTGTTTTCTGATTTATCCGTTCAATAGAAAAAATGACCTGAAAATAAAAGTTCTCAGAATTCCCTGAAAATTTAGTGTGACTTTTTCTGGAATATTTTAGAATTTTTGGCACTGAGAACACATCAGGGGGCTACACCAGTGGGCCACAAGCCTGCAGGGGGTGCCCACCCCCCTGGGCGTGCCCCCCGGGCTTGTGGGTCCCCCATGGGGCCCCCTCACTTATTCCAGCACCCATCCACTTCGTCTTCCTCCAGAAAAAATCCCACCATTGCTCAAACCCGTGTTCTAGCTCATCTTGCTACCATTTTCGATCTCCTTGCTCAAAGCTCCATTTGCAAAACTGTTTTAGGCGATTGTTCATCGGTATGTGACTCCTCCAATGGTCCAATTAGTTTTTGATCTAGTGCTTTAAATATTGCAAATTTTTGCTGCTGTGGTGACCTTGTTCTTGAGCTTGCATGTCAAATTTGTAGGGTACCAAGTAGTTTTGACGCATGATATAGCCTCTAGGCACTTGTGGGAGTAGTTGCTATAAGTTTTATTGAGTTTTGTTCACCCTTATTTTGGAGTCACTAAAAATTTCAGAAATTTTTCAGAGAAAGAAAAATGTTAAGGAGAATATCCCAAGGTGGCTCCTCGAGCAAGAAGACCCCGAGACTCGCGATACGTGAGCCCGACTTTGAACCACCGAGGGAAGCTCAAGTGCGGCCTTGTGAATGGCCGTCGGATCCTTTCATGGTCCATGCCGGATTCAAGGAAGAATTTTACGCGTACATATGAAATGCTGGCCTTGAAGATTTTGTTTCAGACCAATGCAAGCAATATTATCAACTCACTGATTCCTTCGTGTGGAGGTTTGAATTTTTATCCAGGCGTAATACGCATTCCGTTCTATTTAATCTTTATGATGAATCTTATACTATGGACCTAGAGGATTTTAACCATGCATGCAAAATTCCACAATGGGGCAGCCATAGTGATCCTCACAAAACTGAATATAATGACTTTCTTGCTAGCATCACGGTGGGAGAAACTAGAAACATTACACATGCTACCTTAGGGAGCATTCACTTTCCTGCCATACATTATTTTGCTCTCTTCATAGGTAGATGTATTAACGGTAAACATGCCCATAGCCACCTTTGCGTACCTGATCTTAGTATTCTTAAGAGTGCGGTCATGGGTGATAGACGATATAACTTGGGAGCTATTATTGCTAGGAGGCTACATAAAAATGCTAAGGATGGGGATTTCTTTGGTGGAATTTATGCCACCCGTGTAGCTAATTATCTTAGGGTACCCATAAGGGAAAATGATATTGAGTTACCACCTGCTTTTCTTGATTATGAGGCTATGGTGCGCTACCAGTTTCTTGAGAGAAACGAACAACCCCTCCTGTACCGACTAATTTTTGACAGACAGCGTGCTGTCCATGTTACCCTTCCTGCTCCTGCCTTCTTTAACTTTTAGGAAAAATGGAGATACTTTATAACCAGAGAGGAGGCAAACGAGTACGAGAGAGAGGCGGAAGCCATCCGCCTCTGCGCTGCAGCCGCTCAGGCAGTAGCTGCCGCAGCCCAGTTTAACCCCAACTATGACTTTGGATACTATCCGGGCCAGCCGTGGCCCTAGACCAACTTAGGCCAAAAGCCTAAGCTTGGGGGAGTACGTATTTCTCACCGACATTACATTCATGTTCACACATTCATTCCAGTTGTCGGTGTTCATACTTTTTCATTGTACCATCCATGGTAGTTTATTTCTTATTTTTGCTTTCTTCTTGTGTGTTTAATTAACCTTGAGAAAATCCAAAAAAATAGTTCTAGCTTTACCTTTTAGTTTGTTTTGCTGTAGCATTAAAAGAAAACCCAAAAAGATTTCTCGTTCTTCTTTTGCTTGTTGGGAGCTTTCCCGTGTAAATAGTTTCCCTTTCTTCTTTGGGTCGTAAGGAGAAGACCACGATGACATGTTGAGTGGCTCTCATATGCATTATTGTTTATCTATCAGAGAGCCCATATTACCCTGCCTTCTCCTTTGAGTTATTGCTTGTAGATTCCAGCTTAGTCCAATGCACATGCACTCTTATTATTATTCACACCGTTCGGTCATGCAAGTGAAAGGCAATAATGACAATATATGCTGAAGTGATTGAGATGGAGAAAAGCTGGTATGAACTCGACCTATTTTGTTTTTGTAAATATGATTAGCTCATCGTTCTGGATTCAGCTCGTTATGGATTGAACATGTTTGCAATGACAATTAGAGATTATAGTTATTCATGCCATGCTTAATTAGCTAAGAGTGTATAATGGTTTGTCTTGATTGCCATCATGCATTTTAAAATGGTTGTGATGTAGTATGATAGGATGGTATCCTCCTCTGAATGATTCAAGTGGCTTGACTTGGCACATGTTCACGCATGTGGTTGAAACAAAACCAACATAGCCTCCACGATGTTTATGTTCATGGTGATTTATATCCTACTCATGCTTGCATTCAATGTTGGTTAATCTCAAAGCATGTTTATGACTGTTGTCGCTCTCTAGTTGGTCGCTTCCCAGTCTTTTGCTAGCCTTCACTTGTACTAAGCGGGAATACTGCTTGTGCATCCATTTCCATAAATCCAAAGTTGTTCCATATGAGTCCACATTACCTACCTATATGCGGTATTTACCTGCCGTTCCAAGTAAATTTGCATGTGCCAAACTCTAAACTTTCAAATAATACCCTGTTTTGTATGCCCGAATCGCTCATGTAGTGACTAGGGGTTGTCAGTATCTTCCATGCTAGGTGGGTTATTCTCACGATATGTGTTTATTCACTATCATTCACGATAAAGTGGCTCGTATTCGGGATGCCCAGTTCCATGCTCAAAAATCAAATCAAAGTATAATGAAACAAAACTCCCCCAGGATTGTTGTTTGTATGGACGGTACCCGTGGATTCGGCCCGCCGTGGAGTGTGATCGATTGGTGGAGGGGGAGTAAAAACTCTACTATTCTGTTTGGGAACCGCCTATAATGTATCTAGCATGGAAGATATCGGGATCTCTTAGTTGTTATGTTGACAATGAAAGCATACCTCCCAAAATTATGATTCATCCCCGTTTTAAAAGCTCGAGCTCTGGCACCTCTGTAAATCAATGCTTCCCTTTGCGAAGGGCCTATCTATTTTATTTACTGTTGAGTCATCCTCCTCTTATAAAGAGCACCAGTTAGAGAGCACCTCCGTCATTTGTATGCTTTGTTATTAATTGATATTGAGTATGAGTGTGACTGGATCTCTTTTACCATGAATTACAATGTCTAGTCAGTCCTTGTTCTTCAGAGGTGCTCTGCATTTATGTTTTGCGGTCTCAGAAAGGGCTAGCGAGATACCATTATATCATATTGTATCATGATTGTTTTGATAAAATTGTTGTCATCCGAGACTTATTATTATTGCTCGCTAGTTGATTATGTCATTGATATGAGTAAATGTGAGACCTAAATGTTATTATGAATGTGGTTAGTTTATAATCTTTGCTGAAAACCTGAACATCATTTAGACATATTTACAACAGCAAGATCAAACAGAGTTTGTAAAAGTTTTTCTTTATGACTTTCAGTTTGTCAACTGAATTGCTTGAGGACAAGCAATGGGTTAAGCTTGGGGGAGTTGATACTTCTCCATCGTATCTACTTTTCCAAACTCTTTTGCCCTTGTTTTGGACTCTAATTTGCATGATTTGAATGGAACTAACCCGGACTGACGCTGTTTTCAGCAGAATTGCCTTGGTGTTATTTTTGTGCGGAAATAAAAGTTCTCGGATTGACCTGAAAATTTATGGAGAATATTTTTGGAATGAATAAAAAATACTAGCGAAAGAATCAACCGGAGGGGGTCCACCACCTGGCCACAAGCCAGGGGGCGCCCCCCCCCCTAGGGCGCGCCCCCTGTCTTGTGGGCCCCCTGGAGCTCCTCCAACCTCAACTCCAACTCTATATATTCCTATTCGTGGAGAAAAAAATCAGAGAGAAGTGTTCATCGCATTTTACGATACGAAGCCGCCGCCACCTCCTGTTCTTCCCCGGGAGGGCAGATCTGGAGTCTGATTTGGGCTCCGGAGAGGGGAAATCGACGCCGTCGTCATCACCAACCATCCTTCATCACCAATTTCATGATGCTCTCCGCCGTTGGTGAGTAATTCCATCGTAGGCTTGCTGGACAGTGATGGGTTGGATGAGATCCACCATGTAATCGAGTTAGTTTTGTTAGGGTTTGATCCCTAGTATCCACTATGTTCTGAGATTGATGTTGCTATGACTTTGCTATGCTTAATGCTTGTCACTAGGGCCCGAGTGCCATGATTTCAGATCTGAACCTATTACGTTTTCATGAATATATATGCGTTCTTGATCCTATCTTGCAAGTTGTAGACACCTATTACGAGTTATGATCCGCATCCCCCAGGGTGACAATAACTGGGATTCTTTTCGGTGATTACCGTAGTTTGAGGAGTTCATGTATTCACTAAGTGCTAATGCTTTGGTCCGGTTCTCTATTAAAAGGAGGCCTTAATATCCCTTAGTTTCCATTAGCACCCCGCTGCCATGGGAGGGTAGGACAAAAGATGTCATGCAAGTTCTTTTCCATAAGCACGTATGACTATATATGGAATACATGCCTACATTACATTGATGAATTGGATCTAGTTCTGTGTCACCCTATGTTATAACCGTTGCATGATGAATGCCATCCGACATAATTATCCATCACTGATCCATTGCCTACGAGCTTTTCACATATTGATCTTTGCTAAGTTACTTTTCCGTTGCTACTGTTACAATCACTACAAAACTGCTACTGTCACTTTGCCATTGTACCGCTACTTCCATACTGCTTTGCTACTGAATACTTTGCTGCAGATACTAAGTCTTTCAGGTGTGGTTGAATTGACAACTCGGCTGCTAATACTCAAGAATATTCTTTGGCTCCCCTTGTGTCGAATCAATAAATTTGGGTTCAATACTCTACCCTCAAAAACTGTTGCGATCCCCTATACTTGAGGGTTATCACTATCCTATGATGTTTGAGTAGATCTTTTTTGTCCGACGGGTTAATTGTGGTATGGTGTGATTGATACGAGTTGTATGTTAATATGGTACTATCCTATGGTGCCATCCGTGTCGCGCAAGCGTGTGGGACTACCACTGTAGGGTTTTGCAATGCGTTCATGATTCGCTTATAGTGTTTAGCGAAAGTGACAAAAGGTTATACCCGAGTAAGGGGGTTGTTGCATACGGGAGTAAAGGGGACTTGTTACTTAATGCAATGGTTGGGTTTTACCTTAATGATCTTTAATAGTTGCGGATGCTTGCTAGAGGTCCAATCATATGTGCATTTGATCTAAGTACGGAAATTATGTTAGTGTATGCCTCTCCCTCATTGCATATGATACGTATCTATCGTGTTATATTCTATTGCCTATGGACAATCTTTCTCTTGTGTTACAAAAAGCTCTCTACTAAAATATTAACTTTTATATACTCACAAACTACTCCTAGTTTTATTCTCGCAAAGTACTCTTAGTTTTATTCTCCCAAACTACTTCTACTTTTATTCTCGCCAAATACCCCTAGTTTTATTCTTGCAAAGTAGTTTATTTCTTCTATGTAAAGTGAACATTGTAGCGTGTAGAGTTGTATCGGTGGTTGATAGAACTTGAGAGAATATTAATTCTAGCTTTAGATCCTTGTTGGTTTCGTCACTCTTCCTTATAAAAAAAAGGCTACAAACGATCCCCTATACATGGGGCTTATCAAGACCTTTTTCTAGTGTCGTTGCCGGGGAGCACTAGTGTGGGGTTTATATTCTCGTGTGTGCTTGTTTTCTTTATCACTAAGTACTTTTTATTTTTGTTCTAAGTTTTTTTATATATTCAGTTATGGATATGGAATATGAAACACAAAAAAATAGGTGTACTTGATACTCATGGAGATGGGGAACCTCCTAAAACCCTCGAAGCTGGTTATGTGGAAAAGACAAAATATTAATTTGATAATCCTGATAAATCTCCATTCAACTTGATATTGTGAGATACTTTGGATCCTCGGGAATACTTTAGGGATTATCGCTTGTCTCAGAAAGGGAAACACTTATGTGATCAAATTAAAATGTTGCGTTGGTATGCTCGGAATTTGTGCTTAAGGTGTGATTATACTTGTTGCTCTAAGATGAAGGCATCTTATGCTAATGGTGTATATGAATAATATGACGTGGAACAAATAGAAGAATTTTTTTGCTTTTAAGGGTGCTTATTAAATTGAATCTTAGATTGAAAAGTGTGAAGATTGTGACGATGCTCTTTACATGTATGAAAAGTATGGTGTACTTAAATATTGCAATGAGAATTATGAATACAATGCCTCTAATGATAAACTTATTCAGAAAGTCTCCGTTGCCCTAGAAGGGTCTAATATTTTGCAGGCTCCTATGGAAGAAGAAATTGCTAAAACTGTGAGCTCATTAGATGAAAAGGACGAGGAGGAGAGCGAAGAACAAAACGAGGAAGAGCGGATTAGCTACCCATACACACCTTCTAATGATAGTTACTCTTGAACTCATACATTCTTTAATTTCCCTTCGTGCTTACCGAAGGATGAATACTATGATAATTGCTATGATCCCTTGGATTCGTTTGCAATATCCCTTTTTGATGAACTTGATGCTTGCTATGCTTGTGGCCATGATGCCAATATGAATTATGATTATGGAGATGAACTTACTATAGTTCCTTATGGTAAGCATGAAATTGTTACTATTTCACCCACACATGATAGTCTTATTTCTTTTTGAATTCTCCCACCTACACTATATCGGAGAAGTTTGCACTTATTTAGGATTATATTGATGGGTTGCGTTTTACCATTACACATGATGATTTTGATGGATATAATATGCATGTTCTTGCTGCTCCTAATTGCAATTATTATGAGAGAGGAACCAAATCTTCACCTCTCTATGTTTCCAAATCTGCAAGAAACTGTATATGCTATGCATTGGACTTTACTTTATGTGAATGAATTGTTCTTCTGTGACATGCCAATGCATAGGAAGAGAGTTAGACTTCATTGTTACATGCTATATGTTTCTTTCTGTTCACTACTAAATTAAAAATTATCGTTAATTAAAATTGGCTTAGATATACCCTGGATCTGGGTGGATCAATTACTTGAGCACTATATACCTAGCTTAATGGATTTAAAGAAAGCGCTGCTAGGGAGACAACCTGGAAGTTTTAGAGAGTCATTTTATTCTATTGTGTGCTTTTAAAACAATTAAAAACAAAAAAATAAAGTGGGGAACTTAAAACATTTTTGAAAAGAAAAGCGAAAGTGAGAAAGACAAGCACAGTTAAAGTGGGGGACGTCCTTGAACTGTCGTTCATGCCCATGGAAACTTTGTGAATCTTGATTACATCAACTTCTCAACAAAAATAATTATCCTCTTTACTAGTCCATTGTATTATAAAAATAATGTGCCAATATTTACCTTTAGGATGTTTAAATTGCTTGTTTGATGTGTGTTGTGCAAAAACAAAAACTTTTTCTAGAGCATTTGAGTTTTGATATTTTGGGACGTGAAACAATTATGAATTTTTTACAAAGTACTTTCATGCAAATTTTGTATACATACTAAATTTGCAGAATTTTCTGAGATAGAGAAGTATATGTTTCATGTGCATCTCTACAAACTATCCTATTTTTCACAGATTGTTATTATAGTTTCTTTATCTTCTTATGTTTGAAATCTTATTGATCCACATTGATTTGGGAGCCATAGCATTGTAATGCCATATAGTGGGTAATGTTGGATTATAATTATAAAATAATTTAATAGAAAGACATGATGGGATTTGATGTTATATGTACTAACCCTTCTAATAAAAGGTTTGTTAAGTGTTGTGTGGATGAAGTGCTCAAAGATCGAGGAGGTATCGATATGAGAAGAATAAGTTGAGGCAAGAGTTCAATCTTGGGGATGCCCAAAGAACCCAAAGTAAATATTCAAGGAGACTCAAGTGTCTAAGCTTGGGTATGCCCTGGAAGGCATCCCATCTTTCTTCCTCGACAATTACCGATATGTCTCGGTTTTTGTTTTGTTCACATGATATGCATAAATTCTTGGAGCATCTTGTGCCTTTTATCACTACTGGAATTCAGGAATTTGCCGTTTGCTGCATCTTTGCCGTCTGCCGGCTGATGGCAATGATAGTCTTTGCCGTCAGTTTGCAGAAAACGGACGGCAAAGTATGAGCTGATGGCGAAGGAACTCTTTGCCGTCAGTGCATACTTTGCCGTCGGCTGGCCGACGGCAAAATGCCGAAAAGCAGACGGCAAAGAGCACGAGGGGGGCCCGACTGGACCGCGGGTCAACTGGATGGGATGGATGTCATCCACAGCTCTTTGCCGTCAGCCTTCCACCTCTTTGCCGTCCTCTTCCAGACGGCAAAGAGGACGGCGACCGAACGGCTAACGGCCTGCCCCGGCCGCCACCCCACCCCCTCTCTCTCCCCTTCTCCCCATCCCTCACTCTCTCTCCCCTTCCTCCCCATCTCTCACTCTCTCTCTCGCCGCAAACCACCGCGGCGGCGCCGGAGCCAGCCCTCCCCACGGCGAGCCCTCCCTCCCCGCGTCCCTCCTCCACCATCGCCCCCTCCCCGCGGCCCTCCTCCACCACCGCCCCTCCCCGCCGCCCTCCTCCACCACCGCGGAGAGCCCCCCTCCCCGCGGCCCTCCACCACCACCGCGGCGAGCCTCCACCACCGCGGCGAGCCCCCACCACCACGGCCCTCCTCCACCACCCCGTGGCCCTCTGCCACCACCGCGCCCCCCCTCCCAGCGGCTAGCCCACAGCTGCGAGCACCCCATCCCCACGGCGAGCACCCCCCTATGGCCAGGCTCCACCACCACAGCGTCATCCCCGCGCCGGCCCTCCTCCTCTCGCCGGCCCTCCCCGCGCCGGCCCTCCTCCGGTGAGTTCATCTTTTTTTTTATTAATTTCATTGCATCTGTTAATTAGTTTAGGTTACTATTAGTTTAGGTTATTGTTAGTATTAATTAGGTTAGAATGTTAATTAGGTTACTGTTAGTTTAGGTTAATTAGGTAAGTGGGAAAAAGAATAAAAGAAGAATAAGTAGAAATGAAGAGGATAAAGGAAAAAAGGAAGAAGAGGAAGAAGAAGAAGAAGAAGAAGAAGAAAAGAGGAGGAGGAGAGGAGGAGGAGGAGGAGAAGAAGAAGAAGAAGAAGAGAAGAAAAAATAAGAAGAAGAAGTAGAAGAAGAAAAGAAAGAAAAAGGAAGAAGAAGAAAAGGAAGTACAGGAAAAAAAGTAGAAGAAAACGACACCCCAACACGACACCCCGACACAACATCCCGACACGTCACCCCGACACCCCCGACACGACACCCCGACACGACGCCCTGACACGACATCCCGACACCATGGCCCAACAACCCGACACCCCGGCCCGACACCCCGACACACGACCCCTCGGCCCGACACCCCGACACGACACCCCGGCGACGCCCCTCCGGTGAGCCCCCTGCATGACACCCCCGGCACGACACCCCGGCATGACACCCTAGGCGACGCCCCTCTGGCATTCCAGATGCCGACGGGGTCTTAGTTTTGTAAATTATGAGTTAGGTTATATATTTTCGGATTTTTTTATGAAAAACATAATATTTGTGTTGATCGGGTGGATTTCAATGTGCAGTTTGTTTCATCGCTGCGAGGGTCTGCTGTACGACGACCTCCCCGTGCGTTTGACGAGCTCCCCTGCGTTCGTGGGTGAGCACAAATGAAATCTCCCCCCCCCCCTTAATTTGCTCTGTTCCGGTCTTCGTGCCGTTGAAACTTGCTAGCTATAGGTGTCTTCAATCATCAGTATGCGTGACCAGTATGCGTCTCCCGTTCGAAAGGGCGGCATCTATAAATATGCATGTCTTTGCATATTTATAACCGCCATCCTGTTGAATTGTCCAACGTTATCCATGGACAGCCCGAGTATATGTAGATTGGGTTCGTTTTCCCATATGCTCTGCTCCGGATCCGATGCGGAATTTCGTCAGTGCCTCCATGTTGTTCTCCGGGTACACATCCTCTCTGCTTATTGCCGAGACGTGTATCAGGAGAACAGCGGGGAGGTGCTGCCGAAATTCTGCGTCGGATCCGGAGCAGAGCATGGGAAAACGAACCCAATCTACACATACTGGGGTGGGATTAGGACCTATCTTTACCTATTAGCATGTAGGTTGCATGGACGTAATAAAACTGACAAACTTGATTAACTGATGAATATATATGCTGAATTATATATATATATATATATTTCTTGTGTGTCCAGTAGCCAGGCAAGATGACTGATCGTGCATGGATGTACACCGGTCACACCAGTCAGAACGACATGACCAAAGAATGGTTTACAAATACCAAGGGGTTTGTGAGAGCCGCATTTGCAAATGGCCAGGAAAAAACATGGTGTCCCTGTCCCCGGTGCGACAACTTTAAAAGGCAGACAGAGGGTGAAATGGTTAAACACCTGTAGAAGTGGGGTTTCAGGCCTAATTATACGGTGTGGACTTTTCATTGTGAGTCTGCCCAATGTGCCAGAGCTGAGGTGGTTCGTCATCGCACCGACGAGCATGGTACCGGGATCGAAGACATGGTGCAAGACTTTGATGATGCTCGGGATTCAGACGATGAGATGGAGGAATCTGCAAAGGCATTCTATGAAATGTTGGAGTCTTCAAAACGTCCTCTCCACGAGCACACTGAGCTTTGTCAGCTGGATGCCATCGCGCAAGTAATGGCTCTGAAGGCTCAATTCAACCTGGGCAGAGAATGCTACGACGCGATGATGACAATATTTGGACGCTTTCTACCCAAAGGCCATGTACTGCCTCCAAACTTGTACCAGTCGGACAAAATTCTCCGTGTACTTAGGATGCCCTATGAGAAGATAGATGCCTGTGAGAGTGGATGTGCCTTATTTAGGATTGAGTATGCGGACTTGAACTATTGTCCCATTTGCAAGTCTTCCAGGTATGTTGTCGTAGACAACGGTATGGGTGAGAAGATGCAGACAAAAATTCTTGTTAACGTTCTTCGCTATATGCCAATCATACCAAGACTTCAACGTCTTTTCATGGTCGAAGAGACGGCCAGACAGATGACATGGCATAAATTGGGCAAAAGAACCGAACTAGATGCAGATGGGAAACAGATGTTGGTACACACTTTAGACGCTTTTGCGTGGAAGCACTTCGATGCATTACATAACGATAAAGCGGCAGATCCAAGGCATCCTCGAGTCGCCATCAGCACGGATGGATTCAATGTGTTTGGTATGACAGCAACCCAATACAGTTGTTGGCCTGTATTTGTCATTCCACTCAATCTCCCCCCCGGAGATATTATGAAAAGAAAGAACATTTTCCTGACGTTGATAATTCCAGGGCCCAACTATCCGGGGAAGAATATGAATGTGTACATGCAGCTGCTTAAGGATGAATTGCAACAAGCTTGGGATAATGGGATCAAGACATACGACGCCGCTACCAAAAAACCTTCAAAATGCATGTGTGGTACATGTACTCGACGCATTACTTGCCGGCGTATGCCCTATTCGTTGGTTGGTGTGTGCATGGAAGGTTCCCGTGCCCCAAATGCAAGGCAGCTCTTGAGTTCTGTTGGCTGCAGGCGGGTCGCAAGTATTCTTGCTTCGACATGCATAGACAGTTCCTGGATCTTTGCCATAAGTTCAGAAAAGACAAGAAGAATTTCATCAAAGGTAGAGTTGTCAAAAACTCTGCATCACCTGCGTTGACAGGCCAACAGATGTTGGATCAGTTAAACGCTCTCGAGCCGGATCCAAATCGTCCTGGGTATTTCAAAGGGTATAATACGGAACACGCATGGACTCACAAGTCATGCTTATGGGATCTGCCTTACTTCAAAGACCTCCTTTGCCCACACAACATCGACGTGATGCACACTGAAAAGAATATCACCGAGGCCATTTTTGGTACATTGTTCGGCATAGAGGGGAAGTCAAAGGATAATCCTAAGGCTAGAATCGATCAGGAGGCTCTATGTGACAGACCGTTACAAAACATGCGACAAGCGAAAGGAAAGCAAAACTGGATAAAGCCAAAGGCATGGTTCAATCTTGGAAGGCCGGCTATGAGAGAAATGATCTTGTGGGTGAAAATGCAGTTGATGTTCCCCGATGGTTATGCAGCGAATCTAAAGAGGGGAGCGAGTCTTGACAAACTAAAAATATTTGGTCTCAAGAGTCATGATTGGCACATATGGCTTGAGCGGGTAATGCCGGTGATGTTGCGTGGCTTTATCCCTGAGGATGAATGGCTAGTATTGACAGAGCTGAGCTATTTCTTCCGTTCTCTTTGTGCGAAAGAACTATCGCCTGGCGTGCTAGATGAAATGGAAGAGTTGGCGTCGGAGTTGATATGCAAGTTAGAGAATATCTTTCCACCGGGCTTCTTTAATCCAATGCAGCATTTGATTTTGCATCTCGCGACCGAGGCAAGATTGGGGGGGCCCGTGCAAAACCGTTGGTGCTTCGCAACTGAGAGGATGCAGAAGACGCTTCGAGCAAAATGTAAAAATAAACGTAGAATTGAAGCATCAATGGCCGAGGCCTTCATTACTGAGGAGGCGGCAAACTTCGTGACAGCACACTACGAAGCCAAAAATCGTCATTTGCATAATCCGAAGCCACGGTACAATGATGGCGACCCAAAAAAAAGTCGATCCAACCTCAGCCTATTCAAAGGGAAGCTCGCACCAGCCGGTGCTTCAAAAGCAAAAGCGTTGGATGTCGATGAATGGCAGACCATTTCATTGTATATCTTCAACAACCTAACAGAAGTGCGGCCGTACATCGAGTAAGTTGTCGGTACATTATTGTTTCGCAACATGTAATTCCTTAGAACTGCTCTTATTCCTGGATATTTGATATAGTCGATACGTCGCCAAATTCTCGGATGGAGTGGTCATCCAAAAGAATTCCGTCGAAGAGTATGAGCTCCTGGCGAAGCATGGAGGCGGCTATCCCGGTTTCATCTCTTGGTTCAAACAAACGGTAATTAATTACCATTAATGGACCATTTCATTTCTTCGTCTTATTTGCAGCTAATGCAACAATCCTTTCGTATTAAACTTGTAGGCTAATTCGGAGTCTATGGACACCGAGCTGAGACAAGTCGCTAATGGTTTTGACTATAAGGTCTGTTCATTTGACAGATACGACATCAACGGGTATCACATTCGTACCTTTGGCAAAGAGCTATCTATGCCCGACCTGAAGACTACAAATTGTTGTGTTTCTGCTATCGGCGAAGGAGGTACAGAGTACTATGGAAGAGTTGAAGCAATTTATGAACTTCTATTCTATGGTGAAAACCCACCGAACGTCGTAGTCTTCAAATGTCATTGGTTCCAGGCGAAGGAGACTAGAAGGACTCATGAACATATAGGGCTAGTCGAAATCAAACAAAGCACCCATTTAGATGTGCCTGATGTCTATATTACGGCTCAACAGGCGACCCAAGTTTTCTATCTACCGTGGGCCTGCCAAACTGATCCAAATCTGAAAGGTTGGGATGTTGTTTATGAAGTGCTGCCACATTTTAGACCACCTCCCCTCAATGAAGAGGATTATGAACCTCACATTAATCAAGACACATATGAAGGAGAATTCTTCCAAGAAACACGTATTTGCAAAAAAACGTTTCAAGAACCGCTCTACTTCACCCCGGAACATTGAAGTAGACAGCGACAATGAATCTGACTTAACCCCTGAGCCGGAACAGGAAGAGCCGGAACAAGAACAGGTTACTGATGCGGATGACCTGTCAATGCTTAACCGATTACATGAAGGAGGCCTTCCACACGTTGTTCCTGATAGTGATGATGATCATGCATTTATTGATGATAGTGATGATGATGATGCATTTATTGATCCCGGAGAATATATAGATGATCAAGATTATTATTAATTCATGTCAAGTAATCAACTTTTAGGTATATGATGATACACTTAAATTATATACATTTTATTATTCATGTCGGTATTCAATTTTATGTTGTACTAATTTCGTTTACTATTTGTCATGGCAGTTGTTGAAAGATGGTGGGAAAGGGTCGAGAGCACTCCGCGGCTCCTTCGTCGGAGGGTGGTGGGATGGGTACTTCCATTCCTGCCGACTCTCTCTGGAGAGCGTTGCTCTCTAGTCTGCATACACCGGTGACCGCTTCTTCGTCGACCCCCGTGAGAGGAGGTCGGGGGAAGAAGAGAGGTAGTAGAGGTGGGAGAGGAGGGAGAGGAGGCCGCGGCAAAGGTAGGGTGGCTGCTACGCTTCCTCGCCGCCACCCCTAGCTGATTCACCCGAGCACAGGACTGCTAGGGTGGACCTGTCTAAGGACGAGGCTACGCGGACTCCGGTCCACGAGCCTCGGGTCGACGAGCCTTCGACCTACATGACTCCTGTCCCAGAGGCTTCGTCCCACGAGACTCCGGAGCAGAGTAGGGATGAGGGCACGTCCCGGCAGACCCCATGGGATACCTGGCCGGAGGAGCCTAGTGGCCATGCTGATGGTGGCGGGGATCGTTTTTCTGATAGCGACGTGGAGCTGCCTGAGGGCGCCACCGTCTACCAACGTGGTATGACACGGCTCCCGCCCGTGCCGGCGACCCGCGAGCTGAGGTGGTTGATTAGGCCTGATGGGGAGAGGTAAGTGCATGTACTCTTTTTTAACCTTTTGCCTTCACGTTTTTTCAAATATCTAATGTGTTGGCTTTGTCATACTGTAGGGGTTGGCATCATCCCAAGGATGCCCGCAGGCCCAACAGCATCCTTGGTGTCCTTGTCAGGCAAAACTTTCCGGGGTTTGTCACGTTGCCCGGTGAGGGTCAGGTTCGAGAGTTGGGACTGACCTGGGAGCACTACTTGGCTGCACCGGCCCCGCCTGAGGAGAGGATCGACGGTGTTTTGTGCCACACGAGGGCGGAGATGGTGATCATGCATTTTTGGGTAATTTCTACTTTACACAATTAAAAATCAACAATAGCTAGTTATTGTACTAATAAGTGTTGTGTCATTTGATAGCAGACCTTCTACAGGTGTCAGGAGGGATACGAGGAGGCCGCGGCAAAGGTTATCGATCAGCAATGCAGGTGCCTACTGCAAAACTTTCGGCACGAGGCTCGGGTGCAGGCTGTTCGAGACTACTACGCCTCGCGGCATATTAGGAAGGAGAAGTCGACGTGCCGTGGAAAGAAGATGGAGAAGGAGCATTACATGAAGGTAATTACGTATTCTTAAGGCCTTGTACTTAGTTTCCTTCATTTGATTCCTACGCGTAGCGCTCACATATCTCTTTATTAACTTAGGTGCCCCCAAGTTGGTGTGCGGATATGATGGATTGTTGGGAGGCGTTGGTGGATGAGTGGTGCTCAGAACAATGGCTATCCGTCCACAACAATGCCAAGGACCGGCGTAACAAAATGGTTGGTGTGCCACACCATCAAGGGAGCGCCAACCTAAATCAGTTTGGTCTGAACTGGGTATGTGGTTAGCTTCATGATTCATGCAATTCATTCTTGATTCTAGCTTGAGCCCTTTACTAATACTTTGTTCCTCTCTCTCTCTTTTAGGCGCATCACAATAAAACGGAGGTGCCACAGATGTACGACTACTATGCGATGGCCCATACTACCTCGTACAAGAAGGTCAAGGCATTCTCTGAGTCTGACCTCGATGATCCCTTGAAGTTCAGCAACATCTCCTCCCACCACAAGCTCGTGAGGTACAGAGATGAGGGGAAGGCGAGGAAAGGGGAGGACTTTAACCCGAGCCAGGAGCCTATTGATCCAGAGCTGGTGATGATAGCTGGCGGCGGGAGGCCCCATGGCTCGATTGCCATTGGAGATGGCCTTATACGTTGTCCTAGCAACCTCCGGGAGATCAAGGCGTGCCAAACGAGCTCCTGTCCTGAGATAAGGCCTCATCCATGGCCAGTCGAGCTCGCCATCGAGGTTAGTTATACGGACTCAGATATCTTTCCTCATTACGTTGTGTGTGTGAACAAAGATGATTACAATGCTAACGAGGAGTTGTGTTGCAGGCTGCTATTCTAAAAGAGAGAGAGGCAACACAGGCGCTTATGGCGGCGAAGGAGAAGGAGATGGAGGAGAGGACGGCAAGGTTGTTGGAGGAGGAGAGGGCACGGTCCGATGCGTCTTATCGGGCCATCTACGAGCTCTTCGTGGTAATATTCTTCTTCATATTTGTCAAATCTTGCATATAATGTTCCTTTCATTAATAATGAATATCGTTGACTTGCGAAAAGCAAATGTGCAGACTATGTGCGAGAAGACCGGCCAGGCCGCTCCGTCGATGCCAGTCATTACCACGGCTGCAACGGTGAGTTTCATTTCAATGCAATGATCTTTTCAGTGTCATCATGCTAACGAGACATTGCAAATCATCTTTGGTGCAGCTTAACTCCGGAGTCGCATCACACGACCCTTCTCCAGGGCAGCCTTCTCCAGGTGAAACCGGTCCGAGCAACCGCGGTGCCCCTCCTCCGTGATGACGAGGACGGTAAGCCCCAAACTTAGCTCGTTTTTCATCTTCTTAGCACTTAGACAAACTTAGCACTTACACAAACTTAGCACTTAGACAAACTTAGCACTTAGACAAACTTAGCACTTAGACAAACTTAGCTCTTTCTGAAATA
The DNA here is from genome assembly GCA_039707655.1 of Elymus sibiricus. NCBI lineage: Eukaryota > Viridiplantae > Streptophyta > Magnoliopsida > Poales > Poaceae > Elymus > Elymus sibiricus. The sequence goes on along the minus strand of CM077673.1, from coordinate 179,950,757 downwards.
TTAGTGTTCTTCATCTTCTTCTTCTTATTCTAGTCTTCTTCATCTAACTTTCGCCCGAATGACACAAATAAGCAATAAGAAGAAGAAAACAAGAGGAGAAAGATAGAGAGAAGAAAACCGCTTCTTCATCTTCTTCTTCTTATTCTAGTCTTCTTCATCTAACTTTCGTATTTCCCATTTTGCAGATTAGAGTCACTTCACGGAAGCTTGCATTGATGGAGTGCTTGTGATTTTGTATCGATGAACAATGTTAAACTTGCTACATATGTGAAACTTGTTACTATTGTAATATGGTGAACAATGTGACATTTGTTTTGGTATGTTTGTTGGATACTTGTGCTTGTGCTTGTGCTTGTTGTTGGATGATCATCACTCGGGTTATTGTGAAATATATACATATATAGTATATTTTGCCTGTGAAAATTGGATATTAGAAAAAACAGAAAAAACTGGGGCAATATTGCCACTTTGCCGACGGCCACCGTCGGCATAGTTTCTTTGCCGTCCGGCACCGACGACAAAGGCGACACATGGCACGCACCTGTGCATCCTGGGAGTGCGCCTGATGCCATTTGGTACATTTGTCGTCCAGGGGCAGACGGCAAAGAAGCTATGCCGACGGCCACTGTCGGCATAGCAGTGGCACTATAGCAAAGGAGTGTGGCGGTAGGGCGTACGGCAAAGAAGATATGCCGACGGCCACCGTCGGCATAGTAGTGACCATCGGCAAAGGAGGGTGGCGGGCGGGCGGACGGCAAATAAGCTATGCCGACCGTGGCCATCGGCAAAGGATTGGCCGTCGGCAAAGGAGGGGAGGCAGACGGCATAGGGTGCGGACGGCAAAGGGGAGTGGCAGACGACAAAGGCTCCGTTAGCCACTAACGGGGCTAACTCAACTTTTGGTCGTCCAGTCGCTTTGCCGTCTGCTGCCTGGCGGCAAAAAGACTTTGCCGTCCGCTGTAGAAAGGCAGACGGCAAAGTACTCCTTTACCGGAGTTCTCAGTGCCGGAAATTTTGCCGTCAGCTGCCCGACGGCAAAGGCTTTGCCGTTGGTGGTCCTGCCCTTTGCCGTACACTATGGCAGACGGCAAATAACTTAATTCCAGTAGTGTATTTTTCTTTAATCGATGCACCATGCTGGTATGATATATTCCGTGGTTGATTTATAGAATGCTCTATGCAATTCACTTATATCTTTTGAGTATGGCTTTATAGAATGCTTTGTGTGCTTCACTTATATCTTTTGAAGTTTGGATGCTCGCTTCTCTACATTGTGAACACCGTTATTTGTAGAATGCTCTTTTGCTTCACTTATATTTATTAGAGTGCGGTCTTTTTTAGAAATAATTAAACTCTCATGCTTGACTTATATATATCTAGAGAGTTAACATGTATTGGTCATTCACATGGTTAGTCATAAAATCCAACATAAAACTTGTAGATCACTGAATATGATATGCTTGATTCATTATAATACTTTTTCGACATTAAGATAGTAATATGTGGGTGCACTATTGGATGATCATGGTTTAGTAGGAATATCGATGTTAAGGTTTGTGATCTCCAATTCATTAAAGTGTCAATTATGACATGACCAGGATTTTGGAGCACTTTTATTCCTTGTTGAAATCCTTGTGTTGTTCGAGTCAGGGGCATGCGATGGCTAACTCCTCCCAACCTCCTCCCTAGGGTCGTACTAGTAGTACTTTCCTTCGAGAGAGCTAATAAAACTATCACAATAAATATGTGAGTTCTTTATGACTAATGTGAGTACATGGATTATACACACTTCCACCTTTACACAATTTGCTAGCCTCTTCGGTACCGTGCACTGCCCTTTCTCACCTCAAGAGTTCGTGCAAATTTTGTGGATGGGTCCAAACCCCGTGATATGATACGCTCTATCACACATAAGCCTCCTTATATGTTCCTCAAAAGAGCCACCATACCTACCTATTATGGCATTTCCATAGCCATTCCTAGATACATTGCAATGCAACTTCCATCATCATCATATACATGTCTTGAGCATTCATTATCATATTGCTTTTCATGATTGTAAGATAGCTAGCATGATATTTCCATGGCTTGTCCATTTTTTGATATCTTTGCTTTGCTAGATCATTGCATATCCTGGTACACTACGAGAGGCATTCATATAGAGTCATCCTGTATAGTTTCTATCGAGTTGTAAGTAAATAAAAGTGTGATGATCATCATTATTAGAGCATTATCCCAGCAAGGAAAGTATGATGGAGACTATGATTGCCCCACCAGTCAGGATGAGACTCCAGACAAAAAATAAAAAAAGAGAAAAAGGGGGAGGCAAAAAGAGCCCACCATAAAAAATAGAAAAAGGGGAGGCAAAAGGAGCCCACCTAAAAAAAGAGAATGGAGATAAAAGAGAGAAGGGGCAATGTTACTATCCTTTTACCACACTTGTGCTTCAAATTAGCCCCATCTTCTTCATATAGAGAGTTTCCCGAGTTGTAATTTTTCATATACTAGTGGGAATTTTTCATTATAGAACTTGTCTTGTATATTACGATGACGGGCTTCCTCAAATTCCCGAGGTCTTGATGAGCAAGCAAGTTGGATGCACACCCACTTAGTTTGATTTGAGCTTTCATACACTTATAGCTCTAGTGCATCCGTTGCATGGCAATCCCTACTCCTCGCACTGATATCGATTGATGGGCATGTTCATAACCCGTTGGTCCGCCTAGTTGATGAGAGACTTTCTTCCTTTTTGACTTCCTTTCATCTCTAGCATCGCATTCTATTCCACCTGTAGTGCTATGTCCATGGCTCAAGGGTCATGTATTGAGTGTAGATGAAAATACTAAAGCGCGTGGAAAAGTATGAACCAAATACCTAACTTGACACCGGGTTGATCATGATTTGTGCTTGTGTTAGGAAGACGGAGTCATGCCATGCTTACATGATTAAATGTGTAGGGATAACGTTCTTTAGCATCGTTTATTTTGAAGGGCATGATTGTTTGTTAGTAAACCTGAGTGTGGATGTCTTTTTCTCAAATCATAAACTATTGACTTGAATCACTCTTATCTTAATATTCATGCCATGATTAGATATTTGTTCAAGATTATGTTAGGTATCGGTCCACATCAAAAACTATCTTTTTATCATTTACCTACTCGAGAACGAGCATAAATTAAGCTTGGGGATGCTGATACATCTCTGTCACATCTATAATTTTTTAATGTTTCATGCCATTATTTTATAACTTTTATATACTTTTGGCATCAATTTGCATGATTTGTTGGACTAACAAATATATCCAGTGCCCAGTGCAAGTTCTTGTATATTGCATGTTTTTTGTTTCGCGGAAAATCCATATCAAACGAAGTCCAAAAGCGATAACATTTTATGGAGATTTATTTTTGGATATATGTGATTTTAACAAAAAAGAATCAACACGAGACGATGTCCGAGGGCGCCACGGGCTTTCTAGGCGCACCCTGGGGCGTAGGGCGCGCCAGGCAAGCTCGTGGGCCCCTCGATGGCTGGTTGGGGTGTACTTCGGCCTCAAGGAAACTAATATCAAGGTAAAAATCCCCTCAAAATTTCATCTGAATCAAAGTTACGAATCTCCGTATATTTAAGAAATGATGAAACGCCAGAAAACACGAACGTGAAACGGAATTAAACAGAGAGAGAGATCAAATCTCGGAGGGGATCTTGCCCTCCGGGAGCCATTGCGGCCATGGATCAGAGGGTAAACCCTCCTCCCATCTAGGGGGGGCGAAGGAAGAAGAAGAAGGACGGGGGACCTCTCCCCCTCTCTCCCGGTAGCGCCGGAACGCCATCGAAGAACCATCGTGACGAAGGTCTACACCAACAACTCCGCCGTCGTCACCACCAACTATCTCCCTCTCCTTATAGCGGTGTAACCTATCTCTCCCCGCTCTAATCTCTACTTGAACATGGTGCTTAATGCTATATATTTTTACCCAATGATGTGTGGATGTCCTATGATGTTTGAGTAGATCCTTTTTGTCCTACGGTTTAATTGTGGTATGGTGTGATTGATATGAGTTGTATGTTAATATGGTGCTATCCTATGGTTCCCTCCGTGTCGTGCAAGCGTGTGGGACTACCACTGTAGGGTTTTGCAATATGTTCATGATTTGCTTATAGTGGATAGCGAGAGTGACAAAAGCTTATATCAGAGTAAGTGGGTTGTTGCGTACGGGAGTAAAGGGGACTTGTTACTTAATGTTATGGTTGGGTTTTACCTTAATTATGTTTAGTAGTTGCGGATGCTTGCTAGAGTTCCAATCATAAGTGCATGTAATCGAAGTATGGGAAGTATGTTAGCGTATGCCTCTCCCTCATTGCATATGATAAGTATCTATCATGTTATATTCAATTACCTATGGACAATCTTCCACTTGTGGTACAAAAAGCTCTCTACTGAACTATTAACTTTTATATTCTTGCAAAGTACCCCTAGTTTTATTCTTGCCAAGTACTCCTAGTTTTTTTCTCGCAAAGTACTCCTAGTTTTATTCTCGCTTAGTTTATTTTTTGTACTAGGTAAAGTGAACATTGTTGTGTGTAGAGTTGTATCAGTGGTTAATAGAACTTGAGAAAATATTAATTCTACCTTTAGATCCTCATTGGGTTCGACACTCTTACTTATCGAAAAAGGCTACAAATGATCCCCTATACTTGGGGGTTATCAGCGCCGAAGCACGTCGAAGGTCCAGCAGCTGATGATCCATGAACTAGAGCTCGAGGATGAACTAAAGGAAGCCCACTACAAACATGAGGATGAGGTCAATGTTCTTCAGGAAAAGCTCGAGGAATTGAAACTTCATCTTTCCAAAGCAGAAGAGAAGCTGGACCTGGGAGAAAACATCGAGAACGATGACATTAACGCCGCCTACATAAGCAATGATGAAGATTTGGAGGAAAGTTAAGATGGAGGAGACATAGTCATGAAGATATACTTCTCGGAAGACAATTAGATCAGACCACCATATTATGCTATCTTTCGTTTACCGATTAGGCCGTTGTTTTTTGCTTTGTCGTAAGACATGTATCATGTGTTTTGAACCTTGATGTTTTGTAATGAATGATATGTTTGGAGGGTTAATGTTTGTCATATGCATATGGGTAGTGTGATTTTTCTGACTAGGCCCTTGTTCTATTATAATTTCGCATCCACTCTAAACCTATCAGATGCCTCCAAGACGTGCCCCGTCACCCAATCGCTCAGGATCCAACTTTCCACAAGATCCTACCCAGTTGATCCAGACTCAGAACACCCAGGTGCAGATGTTGATCTAGAATCAAAACACCCAGATGCAGATGTTGATCGAGAACCACAACAACAACAACAATAACAACAACAACAGCAACAACAACAACAACAACAACAACAACAACAACAACAACAACAACAACAACAACAACAACAACAACAACAACAACAACAACAACAACAACAACAATGACAACGATGACGACGACGACAACGAGGAGGAAGACGGCGACGACGACGATGACGATGACGAGAACGATGACGAGGACGACGGTGACGATGATGACGACGACGACGATGATGACGAAGACGATGACGATGACGATGATGACGACGACGATGACAACAAGAACAACAATAACAAAAACAACAATAGCAACAACAACAACAACAACAACAACAACAGCAACAACACTTCCATCTCCAGTTGACAACCTTACCCATTTCCTAAGTCTCAACCCTCCGATGTTTTGTAGTAGCATGAAGCCTATTGTTGCAGATGATTGGCTTCGCAATATGGGAAGGAAGCTTGCCACTGTCGGATGCACTGATGCATAGAAGGTGCGCTTTGCCGCACATCAACTGGATGGACCAGCAACTTCTTGGTGGGAGAACTACACAGCCACATTCCCCATGGCTAATGTGACTTGGCATCAGTTTTAATTGGCATTCCACACCGCCCATGTCTTAGCTGGGGAAATGAGTATGAAGAAACGTGATTTCTGCAACTTACTCTAGGGTAACCGTTCTGTAGCTGAGTATGTGGAGGAATTCAACGATTTAGCCCGTTATGCTCCAGAAGACGTGGACACCGATGCAACCAAGTAAGATAAGTTTATTGAAGGACTTAATGATGAATTGGGAATTCAGTTGATGATACATCCATTTTGCATCATGATTTCCTACTGTTATTTATTATGTTTTGTTGAATAATAATGCTTTAGGGAGTGATTCTAATGCCTTTTCTCTCATAATATGCAAGGTTTACACAAAGAGGGAGAATACCGATAGCTGGAATTATGGACCTGAAAAAAGCACATCAGAGATACCTATTCTGCACATCTCCAATGGAGCTGAAACTTTACGGAGATTATTTTTGGAATTAATAAAAAATACTGGAGCAAAGAACTACCGGAGGGGGCCACCCTGGTGGGCACAAGACACCAGGGCACGCCCTGGTGGGTTTTGCCCTCCTCGGCCGACCTCCGGTGCCCATCTTCTGGTATATATTCACTTTTGAGCTAGAAAAAATCAGAGGAGGACTTTCGGGACGAAGCGCCGCCGCCTTGAGGCGGAACTTGGGCAAGAGCACTTTTGCCCTCTGGCGGAGCGATTCCGCCGGGGGAACTTCCCTCCCGGAGGGAGAAATCAAAACCATCGTCATCACCAACACCCCTCTCATCTTTGGGAGGCCAATCTTCATCAACATCTTCAACAGCACCATCTCCTCTCAAACCCTAGCTCATCTCTTGTGTTCAATCTTTGTACTGGAACCTTAGATTGGTACCTGTGGGTGACTAGTAGTGTTGATTACCTTGCGTAGTTGATTACTATATGGTTTATTTAGTGGAAGATTATATGTTCAGATCCATTATGCTATTCAATACCCCTCTGATCTTGAGCATGATTATTATTTGTGAGTAGTTACCTTTGTTCTTGAGGTCACGGGAGAAGTCATGTTGCAAGTAATCATGTGAATTTGATGTGTGTTGGATATTTTGATGATATGTATGTTGTGATTCCCTTAGTGGTGTCATGTGAACGTCGACTACATGACACTTCACCATTCATGGGCCTAAGGGAATGCATTGTGGAGTAGTTATTAGATGATGGGTTGCTAGAGTGACAGAAGCTTAAACCCTAGTTTATGCGCTACTTCGTAAGGGGCTGATTTGGATCCAAACGTTTAATGCTATGGTTAGATTTTATCTTAATACTTTTCTCGTAGTTGCGGATGCTTGCGAGGGGGTTAATAATAAGTGGGAGGTTGTTCAAGTAAGAACAGCACCCAAGCACCGGTCCACCCACATATCAAATTATCAAAGTGGCGAACACGAATCAAACCAACATGATAAAAGTGACTTGATGAAATTCCCGTGTACCCTCAAGAACACTTTGCCTATTACTAGAGACTATTCTGGCCTGTCCTTTGCCACAAAAGGATTGGGCTACCTTGCTTCACCTTATTTACCGTTACCATTACTTGCTCGTTACCAATTATCTTGCTATCAAACTATCTATTACCTACAATTTCAGTGCTTGCAGAAATTACCTTGCTGAAAACCGCTTGTCATTTCCTTCTGCTCCTCGTTGGGTTCGACACACTTACTTATCGAAAGGACTACGATTGATCCCCTATACTTGTGGGTCATCAGTTGACTGTTGCTAGCTTTGCCAATTACTAGGAGCTAGTAGACAAGGCTATCATTCTGGAGGGAAAGCAGCCCCACATTAAGAACTGCAAGAGGAAGTACTCACAAGACAAGTACAACTCTGGAGCTCATGAGAAGCCTTGCTCAGGTTTTGTGCCCGTGAAGTTCAGTGGTCATAACCACCATAACCATGGAGGACATGCTCACCATGGAGGAAACGGCAACAACCATGACAACCACAACAACCATAAGAATAACAACAGAGGAGATGGCAATCATCACCGTTCCACCCCTACACCGAACTATCTAAGCCACATCACATGTTTCAAGTGCAAGAAGACAGGACTTTATTCCACCGATTGTCCTGAGGCCAAGATCGAAATGGTAATGGAAACTCTGCAGCCAAGAAGCCCAACCCTTTTACCCGAGCTCACATGAACCACATTTATGTGGAGGAAGTTTATGATCAGCCAGAGACAGTGATTGGTAAGTTTTTGTTAATCACACCCAGTATTGGTTCTTTTTTATTCTGGTGCATTGCATTCATTCATATCAAGGGTAATTGTGGAAAAGTATGGGTTGCCCACTAGAACCCTTAGTAGACCATTTCAAGTTAGTTTCCCAGGGGCCAAGATGACGACGGGATTAGGTTGTCACCCGATAAACCTCAACATTGGAAATCATGAGTTTCCCACATATATACCTCATCTTATTGGAGTCACAGGGATTGGATGTAATGCTAGGCATGGATTGGTTGACCCAGTATGAAGGAAACATTGATTGCACCCGCAAGTAAATTTTGCTCATCACCTCGTATTAGAAGAGGATCAAGTATGTATCCAGGCATACACTGCGGAACGCACGGGTGAATTCCCTTACGGGGATTATCCAAGAGGAAGCCAGCAGTGCAAGATTTCCCCGATGTATTGCCAGAGGAGTCCAAGCATGCGACCATACCGAGAGATTGAGTTTTTGATTCAGATATTACCAGGCACATGACCAATATCCAAGAGACCCAATCGGATGCCCGCAAATGATTTGGAAGAAATCAAGAAGCAGATCAAGTAGTTATTGGATGAAGGATACATCCGCCCAAGTTCATCACCTTGGGGAGCCCCAGTTCTTTTGGTAGAAAAGAAGGATGGAACTTTGAGAATGGTGGTGGATTATCGTGCATTGAACAATGTGACAATAAAGAACAAGTACCCTTTGCCGATGATTAATGATTTGTTTGACGAGATAGTTGGAGCTAGTGTTTTCTCCAAGATCAATCTTCAATCAGAGTATCATTAGTTAAAGATTCGTGAGAAGGATATACCCAAGACAACTTTTACCACGAGGTATGGACTTTATGAGTATACCATCATGTCATTTGGTTTGACTAATGCCCCTGCATAATTCATGAGTCTGATGAACAAGGTATTTATGGAATATCTGGATAATTTTGTCATGGTATTAATCAATGATATATTGATTTACTCCAAGAACAAGGGAGAACACAAGGAACATTTGCGTTTAGTTCTGGAAAAGCTCTCGGAACATCAGTTATATGCCAAGTTCAACAAATGTGTGTTTTGGTTGAAAGAATTGGGATTTCTCGCACATATTATTTCAGGAGAAGGAATAGCAGTCAACCCTTCCAAGGTTGAAGAAGTCACTAAATGGAAAGCACCCACCTCAGTCAAGGAGATCCACAATTTTCTTGGACTTGCAAGATATTACCAGAGGTTTATTGAGAAGTTCTCCATGATTGCAAAGCCCAGACAGGGTTGTTGAAGGAAGAGACCAATTATAATTGGACTAAGGAATGTGAAGCCAGTTTCCAGGAGTTGAAGAAAGGTTTGGTTACAGCCCCAATGCTGATTTTGCCAAACATTCGTAAGGATTTTCAGGTGTATTGCGACGCTTCACGTCAAGGACTTGGAGCTGTGCTCATGCAATAAGGAAAAGTTGTAGCCTATACCTCCGGACAACTATGACCACATAAATTGAACTATGCCACACATGATTTGGAGTTAGCAGCTATAGTGCATGCACTCAAGACTTGGAGGCATTTCCTTATCATAATAGTTGTGAAATTTATAAGAATCATAAGAGTTTGAAGTAAATTTTCATGTAGAAGGAGTTGAACCTCAGCCAGAGGAGATGGTTAGAGTTAATCAAGGACTATGACATGAGATTGCATTATCACCCAAAAAGGCCAATGTTGTAGTAGATGCTTTGAGCCATAAGAGTTATGTAATCACTCTTATAGCAGGAGGATTACCACATGAGTTATGTGATGATCTCAGAGATCTCCGGATGGAGATAGTTCCGAGAGGTTTTGTAGCCACACTGGAGATTCAGTCCACCTTAACTAGAAAAATCATAGAAGTCCAGATGTTGGACAAGGAAATTGCTGAGATAAAGGAAAGGATGAGCCAAGGTAAAGCAAAAGGATCTCGTGAGGATGAGCACGGGACTTTATGGTTTGAGAAGCTTATTTATGTGCCCAATGATCCAGAGATCACAAAGTTAATTCTTTAGGAGGCCCATGATTCACCGTACTAGATACACCTAGGTAACACCAAGATGTATTTAGACTTGAAAGAAAGTTTCTGGTGGACAGGTATAAAGAAGGATATTGCTGAGTATGTAGCACTATGCGATGTTTTTCATAGAGTAAACACAGAACATCAGAAGCCAGCTGGGTTACTTCAACCTTTGTCGATACCCGAGTGGAAATGGGACAAACTTGGAATGGATTTTATCACAGGATTACCCAGGACCCGTTCAGGGTATGATTCTATCTGGGTAGTGGTTGATTGTTTGACCAAGGTAGCTCACTTCATCCCCGTGAAAACCACGTATACCAGTGCTAAGTTGGCCAAGATATATATGACTAGGGTCGTCTGTTTGCATGGAGTACCAAGCAGGATTGTATCCTATAGAGGAACATCGTTTACCTATAAATTTTGGAATCACTTGCATGAAACTTTGGGTACCAGACTAGAGTTCAGTACCAATTTTCATCCGAAGACTGATGGATAGACCGAAACAGTAAACCAGATTCTGGAGGACATGTTGAGAGCTTGTGCGCTAGATTATGGATCTAGCTGGGATGATAATTTACCTTATGCAAAGTTCTCATACAACAACAATTACCAGACCAGTTTGAAGATGGCCCCCTTTTGAAAGCCTATACGAAAAGAGATGCAGAACACCATTGATGTGGGATGTTGTTGGAGACCATAAGTTATTTGGTCCAGACCTAATCAGAGATTCTGAAGATAAGGTCAAGCTAATCTGTGACCAATTAAAGGTAGCTCAATCCAGACAGAAGAGTTATGCAGATAGTAAACGCAAGGAAGTAACGTACGAAGTGGGAGACCAAGCATATCTCTGTATTTCTCCACTTTGAGGAGTCAAGAGGTTTGGAGTTAAAGGGAAGTTAGCACCTAGATTTATGGAGCCCTATAGAATTCTGGAACATGGAGGGGAAGTTGCATACAAGTTGGAATTACCGGAAGGATTGTCAGGAGTTTATGTTGTGTTTCACGTTTCCCAGTTGAAGAAGTGTCATGTAGAGATAGCCGATATTCCTTGGAGAGACATAGTGCCACTTGAGTCCATACAGCTTGACAGTGATCTGACTTATGATGAGAAGCCCGTCACGGTTCTTGAGACTTCCAATAGAGTTACCCGCAGCAAGATCATCAAGTTTTGCAAGGTTCAGTGGAGTCAGCACACAGAGGAGGAAGCCACCTCGAAACAAGAAGAAGATCTCCAACGAGACCACACACACCTATTTTCTAGCAAACCCAAATCTCGAGGGCGAGATTCATCTTAAGGTGGGTAGGTGATACGGGGCCAAGCCCTTGGTGATGAATCTTTTCGCACTTGGAGGGGGAAAGGGAAAACACCAAGAGAAATCAAGAAACACTCAAGAAACTATCCGGTCACACATTCGCTAAGTCCATAAGAACACAAGAAGATACGGTGATTCAAGTTCAACATGGGATACAAGTAACGAGGTAGTCTTCCCACTCCGGAGAGGGGCCTTGATATCCCTGAGGATCTTCCCTACACGAGGGTCCTTGGCATCCACTTGGATCTTCTCACATAGAGGTCATCTCCATGGGAGGAGCAATGCTCATCTAACTAAGATCTAAACACATGCTAACCCTAATTTGTCCAAGGGGTGAGTGAAAGCACAAATGCTCACTTGGAGGATTTGATAATTCATGACAACATACATTGCATCTTGGACTAATAGTTTTACCTAGCTTATTTCAGATGAAGTCCACAAAGAGGATTTGCTGGAATGTGAGGAGAATCCCCAAGTAAAGAAGAAGCAGGAAAGGAATAGGATTGGCAAGGCAACAAGCTTCAAGACTCTACATTTTGCATTTTGTGAGAAATCACATTTGAGTCCATAGGAAAGCCAATACTATTAAAAGGGGATGATGTATCCATGATGATCTGGTTGCTCAAGTGCTTAGAGTTAGCCACCAAAAATACTCATGAATTCTCCCACAAAATACTCTGTCTAAACCCTACCACTCAAATTCGGTGCCACCAACTTTTCCATATCGGCCCTACCGAGTTTCACCCTAGACAGACCCTAAGCCAAACCGTAATGTCTTGGTGACACCAAGTCCAATTTCGGTGCAACCGAAACCAGTGACCAACTCTCTGGTATCCTATTTCTAAAATTTGGAATTTCTGATTCTTGCAAATCGGTTCCACCGAGTTTGGGTAACTACCTAGGTTAGCAAAATCGGACCCACCGAGATTTATATATCGGTCTCACCGAAACGCCAAAAGTTGCCACATTTTGCACTAGTCGGTGAAACCGAGTTTTTGATTCGGTTTCACCGAGTTGAGCAATAATGTTGCAACGGTTGGATATTTGGATATGCCTATATATACTCCTCCACCTACCTCTCATTCGAAGAGGAAGCACTCAGAACAAACCAACACTTGCCCCATCCATTTTCTGAGAGAGAACCACCCTCTCATGTGTTGAGATCAAGATCTTCCACTCCAACCATATGGATCTTGATTTCTAGCCTCCCCAAGTTGCTTTCCACCCAATCAACCTCTTCAACAAAGCTAAATCTGTGATAGAGTGATTGTGTGTCGAGGAGACTATCCTTTGAAGCACAAGTGCAAGGAGTTCATCATTGTTACAACATCTATTACCTTTTGGAGAGTCGTGTCTCCTAGATTGGTTAGGTGTCGCTTGGGAGCCTCCACCTTCGTGTGTGGAGTTGAACCAAGAAATTTGTACAGGCAAGTAGATCGCCTACTTCATGAAGATCTACCCCGAGTAAGGCTAGTCATTTGTGGACGTAAGCCGTGATGGAATAGACGAGATTGCTACTTTGTGGACCCTTATGGGTGGAGCCCTCAGTGGACTCTCGCGACCGCTATCCTCCGTGGGTTGAAGTCTCCATCAATGTGGACGTACAATAGCACCACCTCTTGGAACCACGGGAAAAATCTTCAAGTCCCTATTGGGTTTGATCTTCCTTTCTCTACTCTTACTTACATGTGCTTGTCTTTACTTTCCGCTGCTATACTCGTTGACTTGCATATGTAGGGTGTGCTAGACTTGATAGAATTTCTAAAATCTGCCAACCATTAAAACTAGGAAAAGGTTAGGTTTTAATTTGCCAAGTAGTATATTCACCCCCCTCTAGACGTCCCTTCTCGATCCCACAATTGGTATCAGAGCTTTGGTCACCATAGTTTTGGTTTTCTCACCATTGGAGGAAGATGGATGTGCTTAGTTTGGGGAGTCTTAGTTGTAAAGTGCCTATTCTCGATGGGGAGTAATATAGTTAATGGAAAGACAAGATGCTTGATCTATTCAATGAATTCCATTTGAGCAAGTATGTTAAGAACCATTATGTGCCTCCCATTGATCCCTTACATCCTTCTCACGAAGAAGAAATTGACATGCTTCGTAATCTTAGAACTGTTAATCTTATCATTAGAGGATTGCCAAGAATTTTGTGCGATCAAATGAGAAATTTTGAGTGTGCTTATACTTTGTGGAAAGATTTAGAGAAAATATATCCAAACTACTCTTTGAAAAATCTTGATGTCATTCTCCATAGAACTGTTGCATTTCACAAGATGAAGCCTAGTGATCCTAAATTTGATGATTATCTCTTCAAGCTTTGTCAGAGTACTAAAGAACGGGGCCCTTAGTACCCTGTCTTGTGCACCAGACGACCGCGGCCACCGGACTGGCAAGACCCTGCCGGGCTGGATCTGGGTGCCAAGCCCTTCGTACAAGGACTCGAGAGAACCGGCAAGCCTTCCTTGCCGGAGGGCTTGGGCGATAGCGCACCCGCCAAGGCCTCCGCTCGCCAAACCGTCGCTCCATGTAGCTGGGTTGATTGTCTACATCGGCCAGGTGTCGAGGGGACTGGCAGGTAGGTGAGGCTGGTCGGGGCGCGTGGCTGCTTCCCTGGATTACAGCAGAGCTTTAATGACACCCGTCCCACGGCGTGCCGAAAGAATAAGAGGTAACTGGGCGAACGACCCAGAAGGAGACGCAATCCTTGCCGGGAGACGTCGCCAGTGTGCCACCCTACGGCGCATTTAATGCGTCTGTCCTAATCCGTCAGAGTTAGGTATTTCCCACTAGCACAATTGCAATCGGTTTTGGGAGGTATATATACATTGTTGTATCTGTGTACAAACAATTTTAGCCACTGTGGTAACCCCTTAAGATATAAAAGGAGGTCCCTGGCTACCTTTCGAAGGGTCAACTCTCTGTTCATTTACACGCGTAGCGATGCTTCCGAAGCAGCCTTGCCGGGTTGCAACGCTCCTGTACTGTGAACTTGAATAAACCACACCACACAGGATGTAGGGTATTACGCTCTGGCGGCTCGAACCTGTCTAAACCCTCAAGCGTGCAGCGTCCGGTGATGCTCTTTGCGCCAGAGGATTCCCTCACCCGAACCATGAAAGGGGCCTTGCCGGCCCCATAGATCATCGTACCCCGACATCTTTGGCGCGCCAGGTTGGGGCGCTCCCTTGCGTGAACCTTCGTCGACTCCTGCGTGTCGTCGTCGACAGCTTCTTCGACGCCCGTTCCTCCCAAGAAGGCTAAGGGCCCGGCGATGGCCGCCCCATCCACGTCCAAGCTACCCTCACAGGTGGTGGCCGGCGATGCAGATTGGGGCGGCCCTCACAATCGCCACACTGGCGAATGCAGCAACAACACTGCACGGAGCTCCGCGAGCCCCGACAAGGACCATGTTATCATGGAGACGCATAATGCGCCTGCATTGACCGGGGCCGGCACAACAGACGCAGTGGCCACCTCAGTAGCATCGGCGGTGAAAGGACCCCCACCACAGCATTCTCAAGACCATTGCGACCAACGCCCCTAAGGTGGCGACCCTGGGCGGCGCGCGGACAAGACCCCTGCACGTCCATCTCAGGACACGCAGGGCCGAGCTCGACAACAGCCTCCCGGAGGGAATACGCATCGCGCGACGGCTCGGGGAGACGCTCCTCCTAGCGCCGCTAGGAGTAAGAGCGCCACCCACGCCTCGCACCGCTCCATGCCCAAAACTGCGGAGGAAGCTCTGGCGCAGGCCTAGCTATTGCTGAACTTTCTGCCTGCGCCGGAGAAAATTGAAGACTGGAGAGCTACGATCCAGAGCCTGCTGAGCTTCGCAAACCATGACAGGCCGGAGGGAGCGGGCCCGTCAGCCACTCGCCAAGCGGCTCTAGGGGCTCCCACCACTGGACGCGACGTTGGCGGGGCGCACACGGTGCAGTCTCCCCCTCAGCAGCAACGTACCCGCTGGACCGACATGCAAGACGAGGTATCATACGCCTCGATGGACCCACAGATGAACAAGGACCAACGTTAGGTCTTGAAGGACAGGCGCAAGGAAAACGACCGCACCACCATTGAGAGGCAGCATCAAACGCGCCAGCAATCCGATGGACGCGCGGATCCAACCGTTGACGTGCCCATGCCGCGGGCACCCGGCAGCCTGCTGATAACCCACAAGTATAGGGGATCGCAACAGTTTTCGAGGGTAGAGGATTCAACCCAAATTTATAGATTCGACACAAGGGGAGCCAAAGAATTGATAGTATTAGCAGTTGAGTTGTCGATTCAACCACACCTGGAGATTAAATATCTGCAGCAAGGTGATCAGTAGCACAGTAATATGATAGTTTGATAGCAGTAGCAACAGTAATAGTAGCGGTAACAGTAGTAGCAATAGTTCTGTAGCAGTTGGAAAAGTAGCAGCATCAATAGTAAGTCAGCAAGAACAATAAGTGGAAAGCTCGTAGGGACTGGAATGGTGAACTCGTTGGATGATATTCATCATATAACAGTCATAACCTTGGGCGATACAGAACTAGCTCTAGTTCATCAATGTAAAAGAACTTGCGTGACATCTTTTGTCCTACGTGCTTATGGAAAAGAACTTGCATGACATCTGTAATGTAGTCATGTATTCCGTAAATAGTCATACGTGCTTATGGAAAAGAACTTGCATGACATCTTTTGTCCTACCCTCCCGTGGCAGCGGGGTCCATAAGGAAACTAAGGGATATTAAGGCCTCCTTTTAATAGAGAACCAGAACTAAGCATTAACACACGACGAATACATGAACTCCTCAAACTACGGTCATCACCGCGAAGTGTCCCAAATATTGTCACTATGGGGTTGACGGATCATAACACATAATAGGTGCGTATGACTAGGCAAGATCGGATCAAGAACATAGATATAAAGATGATAACATAAACAGTTCAGATCTGAAATCATGGCACTCGGGCCCTAGTGACAAGCATTAGGCATAGCAAAGTCATAGCAACATCAATCTCAGAACATAGTGGATACAAGGGATAAAGCCCTCACAAAACTAACTCGATTGCATGATGAATCTCATCCAACTCCTCACCGACCAGCAAGCCTACAAAGGAATTACTCACTGCCGGTGGGGAGTATCATGGAATTGGCGATGGAGAAGGGTTGGTGATGACGAAGACCAAAGATTCCCCTCTCCGGAGCCCCAAACGGGCTCCAGATCTGGCCTCCCGATGAAGAACAGGAGGTGGCGGCGGCTCCGTATCGTAAAATGCGATGAAACTTTCTCTCTGATTTTTTTCTCCAAAAATAGGAATTTGTAGTGGCGAAATTAGGGTCAGTGGGGCCACGAGGTGGGCACAACCCACCAGGGCGCACCCAGGGGGGCTGGCGCGCCCTGGTGGGTGATGCTCACTCTGGCCCCCCTCTTCGGTGGATTTTGTCTCCAATAATTCTTACATATTCTGAAATAATTCTCCAAAAAGTTTCGTTCCATTCTGAGAATTTTTATTTCTGCACAAAAACAACACCATGGTAGTTCTGCTGAAAACAGCGTTAGTCCGGGTTAGTTCCATTCAAATCATGCAAATTAGAGTCCAAAACAAGGGCAAAAGAGTGAGGAAAAGTAGATACGTTGGAGACGTATCAACTCCCCAAAGCTTAACCCTTTGGTTTTCCTCAAGCAATTTAGTTGACAAACTGAAAGTGATAAAGAAAAACTTTTATGAACTCTTTTGTTCTTGTTTACATATATATGCTTAAGTAACACCCAGGTTTTCAGCAAAGATTATGACTAACCATGCCAACAATAACTCTTAGAAATTATATTAACTCATAAAAATAACATAAGCAACTAGCAATCAATAATAAGATATCTCAAGCGCCAACACTTTGTCAAAACAATCATGATACAATATGACAATAGTGGTATCTCGCTAGCCCTTTCTGAGACCGCAAAACATAAATGCAGAGCACCTCCAAAGTTCAAGCAGCGACTAAACATTGTAATTCATGGTAGAAAAGATCCAGTCATGCTACACCCAACATCAACTATACACAATGAATGAGGATGACAATAGTGCTCTCAGGTCTGGCGCTTATTTGAGAAAGTGATGACTCAACATAATAGTAAATAGATAGTCCCTTCGCAGAGGAAAGCATGGATTTGCAGCGGTACCAGAGCTCAAAGTTTAAAACTGAGATAGATATAATTTTGGGAGGTACACCCTTCCTGTCAACGTCACGACCAAGAGTTATCAATATCTTCCATGCTAAACAAATTAGCGGCGGTTCCCAAGCGGTAAATGTAAAGGTTTACTCCCCCTCCACCAACAATCACACTCCACGGCTAGCCGCATCCATGGGTATCGTCCAAACCAACAACATTCCTGGGGGAGTTTTGTTTAATTATTTTTGATTTTTGATTTCGAGACTGGGAATCCCTATTACCGCCCCTCTCGTGTAAGGACAAGTGAATAAACACTCATCATGAGAATAACCCGCTTAGCATGTAAGATACTGCCGCCCCCTGTCACTCCATGAGCGGTCGAGGCACACAAAACAGATGTTCATTTGAAGTTTTAGAGATGGCACATGCAAATTTACTTTGCAATGGCAGGGTAATACCGCATATAGGTAGATATAGTGCACTCATCTAGCATAACTTGGTTTAAGGGTTTTGATGCACAAGAAGTATTCCCGCTTAGTACAAGCGAAGGCAAGCAAATAGATTGAGAAGTGGCTAGCTAGAGAGCAAAAACGGTCATGAACACGCATTACATATAATTAACATTGAATACTAGCATGAGTAGGATATGGACACAATGAACATATATATCATGAAGGCTATGTTGGTTTCGATTCAACTACATGTGTGAACATGTGCCAAGTCAAGCCGCTTGAAACATTCAGAGGAGGATACCATATCATCATACCGCAGCACAACCATTTTAATGCATGTTGAGACCCAAGATAAATCACTATCCACTCCTAGCTACTTAAGCATGGCATGAACAACTATAATCTCTAATGGTCATTACAAGCATCTTTGATCATAATATGTCGAATCAAGGATACTAGGTTAAACATATTTACAAAAAGAAAAACAAGTTGGGTTCATACCCGCTATTCTCTGCCACCGTCAATTCATCAAATGTCGTCATTATTGCCTTTCACTTGCGCGACCGAATGATAAGAAGATAATAATAGTGCAAGAGTGTCGTGGACTAAGCTGGAATCTGCAACATTTTATTCAAGAGGAGAAGACAAAGTAATATGGGCTCTTTGTTAGATAAACAATAACGCATATGAGAGCCACTCAACATTTCATTGTGGTCTTCTCCTTGGTACGAATCAAATAAAAGGAAAATAATTTCAGAGAAATACACTGAAATATTTTTGGAGTTCTTGTTTTTTTTCTTGAAGAAAGAAAATTAAAGAGGAAAAACAAAAACTAGAAAAACTATTTACACGGGAGAGCTCCCAACAAGTAAAAGAAGAAGCGAGAAATCTTTTTGGATTTTCTTTTGATGCTACAATTAAACTATGCTAGAAAGAAAACTTAAAAAGAAGTAGGAAATATTTTTGGATTTTCTCAAAGATTTTCAAACACACAAGAAGAAAGCGAGAAAACAAATCTAGCATGGATATTACAATGAAAAAGTGTGAACTCCGACAGCTGAATGGAATGTGTGAACATGAATGTGAATGTCGGTGGAAATACGTACTCCCCCAAGCTTAGGCTTTTGGCCTAGCTTCGTAATCACCATCCGTATGAATAATAATCTGGGCGATGGCTCACCGAGGCCCTCGGACGAAACTCCGCGGCCCTCTTGGCAGCGTCAACCTCCGCATTGTACGCATGGGCTTCGCTCTCAAGGACATAATATCTTCCCCTAGTGTGAAAATCAAAGAGAGCAGGAGCAGGCAATGCAACAGGCACAACATTTTTTTTATTAAATCTCAACTTATAGGTGTAGTTAGTGGCCGTACCCGTAAGGAACTTATGACGCTTCATGGCATCAAAGTCTAAATACTGAGTAGGTAAGATGGGGTCAACAGGCACAACAGGGGAGGCATAGATTCCTCCATAAAATTACCATTAGCAGCATTGAGCTGCAGTCTCCGTGCAACAATTGCACCAAGATTATAATACTTATTCCCAGTTATGGCAGTGTGTAAGAGACTCAAATCATGAGCACACAGTGTGCTACAATCTTGTTTGCCTACGATACATTTACCGTTAAAGAGCGCAAAATATTGTATCGATGGGAAATGGATGCCGTTACTTCTCCCTTGTGTTACCCCCCTATCTTCACCAAAGCAAAGATTAACTAAAAATGACTCGTATTCAGATTTTGTTGGTTCGTTAAGGGAACCCCAATATGGAAGTTTGCATGCTTCACTGAACATTTCTATCGACATGGTGAAGGAACGGTCATATAGGTTGAATGAAATTCTAGACTCACGAGAAAAATATTTAAATTTCTTCGTGAAGGTTTTCATGAGTTCGAGGTGTTGGGGGCACTTATCTGCGATGAATGGAGCAAGCTCTGTATTGTGGATAAATTGGTCAAATTCCTCCTTAATACCTGCACCTTCCATGAACTCGTCGCACGACCACAAGCATGATTTGGTGGCGGCATCTCGCATCGAGCTTTCGCTTGGTTCAACATAAGACTATCGAACTGAGCTTCCACTTGATGAGGCTTCCGAGGATATCCTCCTCGAAGAACTCCTAAAGAATTGCGTTTTTTTTCCAAGTAGCAATCCCTCCAAACAGTTTCAGAAACGGAGCTTCGAGCTAAGAAATCAAAATCCGCGAGTTTGAGAGCAAGAACACGGGAATCGTAGCTGTGGTGATTTTTTTCTGGAGGTAGGGGATGATGTGGGCTAAAGATAAAAGTGAGGGGGCCCACGTGTGGGCCACAACCCACCAGGGTGCGCCTGGGGGTGCTGGCGCGCCCTACTGTCTTGTGGGCACCAGGTGCACCCCCTCTGGTATTATTTG
This sequence comes from Elymus sibiricus, assembly GCA_039707655.1. Classification (NCBI taxonomy): domain Eukaryota; kingdom Viridiplantae; phylum Streptophyta; class Magnoliopsida; order Poales; family Poaceae; genus Elymus; species Elymus sibiricus. The sequence goes on along the minus strand of CM077673.1, from coordinate 179,930,246 downwards.
CACCAAAAAATTCATAAATATTCGGAAAAAAATCCTATTAAATTTTCAGGGCATTCTGAGAATTTTTTTTTGGGTCATCTTTTTATTGCACGAAGAAAACAGAAAACAGGATAATCATGGCATTTTATTTTATTTGACTAACTAAAACAGAAAATAAAATGTGGGAGCAGAGAGTTGTGTTTACTAGATTCATCAACTTCATTCCTCTCAAAAATGATTCATTAATAAGGTTGATCATGTCTTACTAACAACCACTTCCGATTAGCATGAAACCGAAGACCTTTCATAAAACACTAAGTTACCTCAATGGGGATGTGCATATCCCCAACAATAAGTATATCATATTTCTTTTTAGCAGTAGGTAGAGGTAATTGAAAACTTCCAATAGTGATGGTCGGAGATTCTTCAATAACATTTATACCATTCACTTGGAATTGTTTCTTCGGAAAGTGCACCGTCTGCTCATTACCATTGATATGAAAAGTGACTTTGCTTTTATTGCAATCAATAACAGCCCCTGCACTATTCCGAAAGGGTCTACCAAGGATAATCAGCAAGTTGTCGTCCTCGGGCATCTCAAGAATAACAAAGTCCGTTAAGATAGTAACATTTGCAACAACAACGGGCACATCCTCACAAATACTGATAGGTATGACAGTTGATTTGTCAGCCATTTGCAATGATATCTCAGTAGGTGTGAGTTTATTCAAGTCAATTATTTTATATAAGGAGAAAGGCATAACACTAACGCCAACTCCGAAATCACACAAAGCAGTTTTGACATAGTTTCTTTTAATGGAGCAAGGTATAGTTGGTGTTCCAGGATCTCCAAGTTTTTTAGGCACTCCATCTTTAAAAGAATAATTAGCAAGCATGGTGGAGATTTCAGCTTCCGGTATCTTTCTTTTATTTGTGATGATTTCTTTCATATACTTGGCATAAGGGGCCATCTTCAAAATATCAGTTAAGCGGGTACGCAAAAAGACTGGCCTAATCATTTCAGCAAAGCACTCAAATTCTTGATCATCCTTTTTCTTAGATGGCTTAGGTGGAAATGGCATGGGTTTTTAAACCCATGGCTCTCTTTATTTACCATGTTTCCTAGCCACAAAGTCTCTTTTATCATAACATTTATTTTTAGGTTGTGGCTTATCAAGATCAGTAGCAGGCTCTATTTCAACATCATTATCTGGTTCTTTATCATTATTAGGTTGAGCATCTTCTTGAACATCAGCATTATCATTTTCATTATCACTAGGTTAATGGTCATTACCAGACTGAGTTTCAACATCAGAAATAGAGACATCATTATTATTAGGAGGTTTTTGTGTCTCAGGTTCACTAGAGGTATGCAAGGTCCTATCATTTTTCTTTTTCTTTTTCTTTCTAGAAGGACTAGGTGCATTAGTATTAATTCTCTGAGAGTCTTGTTCAATTCTTTTGGGATGACCCTCAGGATAAAGTTGTTCTTGGGTCATTCTACCTCCTCTAGTTACTACTCTAGCAGCAAAATCATGCATATTATTATTCATTTCATCAAGCAATTCTTTTTAAGATTTAGCAACTTGTTCTAACTGAGTCTGAACCATAGAGGCATGCTTTACTACACCTCTAACATCATTACTGATTCTAAATAGCAAGTCACTCAAGCGAGCAATCATATCAGAGTTATATTTCAATTGTTTCAGAACATGAGCATTGAAATGATCTTGCTTCATAATATAGTTGTCAAACTCATATAAGCATTGACTAGGATGTTTATTGTGAGGGATGTCACTTTCATTAAACTTTAATAAAGAATTTACCTCTACCACCTGTGGAGGTGGTGGTGTGTCGAGGCCATGTATTTCTTCAATAGGTGGCAAATTCTTAACATCCTCAGCTTTAATACCTTTTTCCTTCATAGATTTCTTTACCTCTTGCATATCTTCAGGACTGATAAATAAGATACCCCTCTTCTTCGGAGTGGGTTTAGGCGGTGGTTCAGGAAGAGTCCAATCATCATAATTCTTCAATATATTATTCAATATTTCCTCAGCTTGTTCAACAGTTTGCTCCCTGAAAACACAACCAGCACAGCTATCTAGGAAGTCCCTAGAAGCATCTGTTAGTCCATTATAAAAGATATAAAGTATTTCATTTTTCTTAAGAGGATGATCAGGCAAAGCATTAAGCAACTGCAGAAGCCTCCCGCAAGCTTGTGGGAGACTCTCAGAGAAGTAGTAAATCATTTTTGCACAAAGTTAAATATTTCCTGTAAGGCAGCTTGTTTCTTATGAGCAGGAAAATATTTTTCAGAGAAGTAGTAAATCATATCCTGGGGGCTACGGACACAACCAGGAGCAAGAGTATTGTACCATGTCTTAGCATCACCCTTTAATGAGAACGGAAATAACTTAAGGATGTAATAGTAGCGAATCTTCTCATCATGCGCAAAGATGGTGGCTATATCATTCAACTTAGTGTGGGGACCCCGACTCATAAGTCGTGATCACCGAATGCACGTGTACAGTGATCCCAGAGATCAATGCTCACTGAACACACAGAAGCTGAATAACAAGAGTCTTATATCCTTACATACCGTCTTACACAAATAGGGGCCAGCTAGGCCAAGTCTTACATGGATAGGGCCGCAAGGGCCAAACACTTAAACATAACAAGTAGCGGAAATCTTGATCGGAAGTGTGAACCCATGACATCAGCCTTAAACCTACAGGCATTCTGACTGGGAAGCGTCCTAGTTCGCATGTTCGTCACCAACGAACTCTTTGCCATATTCCTGCTCTTCCATGCCTGGCCAATTAAATAACCAGTGGCAAGCAAATGAGTACTTTGAATGTACTCGCAAGCAACCAAGTTGTGGAACAAGGTATAACAATGCATGATATAGCACTAAGTAGGTAAGTTTTGCAGAAAGCTGATTTTAAGTGCAATGATATGATCAAGTAACCTTGAGTAAGCATGCATCAACTGTTGACAGGTATACATGTGAACAAGTCTCAGTTATCATCATAAGCAGAGGTTGAACATCTCATGTTCATCATCATGCCAAGTCATCAGACTTAGCTCAAGTATCACCTTAGTCGGCAACACACACACACACCAGTTTGTGAAAACATCTGGACGTAGTTTAAGCAGCACCACCCAACTGTCCTTGACCGTGGACACAGCTATTCGAATAGTTTTACACTCTGCAGAGGTTGCCCACTTTACCAAGAAGACTCGGGAAACTTCCGTGTCAAGCCACGACTCGCGGTATTGTCCATACCCGATGTAAGTACCCGAACATTGCCTTTCCCCTGACGATACTAAACAAAGAGTCCACTCAATTGGTAACCAGCCCACATGATGTACATCACAAGTATCATCCATGCAGGGACCAACGGTGTGCCCGGTGCCTGTGAAGACAGCGCATGATCGTGCTTACCGGCATGACCCCGTATCGAGAGTGACCACGTCACTCCCGCCACTAGTAATGCGGGCTCTATGCTAGTATCCATCAAAGTAATCAACAAAGCCCCGTCCCATAAGGGGTATCATGGTTGTGCATGAAAGGTTGGGACGGTCGACAAATCTTAAATCTAATCCGTTTTCGAAAACACACACACTCACTTGCTCTGATACACCACTTCTTTATCAAGTGGTAACCTAGCTCATCATCATCTCCCTCGGGCATTAGTGGCACCCGACGGGGTTTTCGAAAAAGTCTTTGTAACCATTTTGTTTCCATCACCATGCATATTCCCATCCCACTTGCATAGCACTACTAGCAACCTAACTACTCCCACCCACACAACCCTCATAAGAATGGTAGGGTCATGCACGATGCAAGTATCAATGGTAAAGTGTTGGAGGCATCCCACCGAAGGGGGAACACCATATCCTCATGATCAATTCACCGAAACGGAAAGTGCTATATGACATGCATGAAAAAGTTTCTTAACATGGTCAAAGGGCTGCTTGCCTGGCTCAACAAAGTCTTCGGGGTCTTCAAAGTCTTCATGTCCAATCCCTTCGTCAACAACGCAATCTATCGTCGCGGAATAAACGGGCAAAAATAAGCATCACACAAAAAAAGAGCACAATCTTTACTTCTAAAATCTTACCCTACTCTGATAAATACTACAAGCTATTCTAAAAATGTTTGTCTAAGGTTTTGTTGTGAAAAACATTTTGAAAACTATTTAAACAAAGGCTAAAAATATTAAAAACTAGATTTTAATTAAAATCACTATGTAAAACATTTACACAAAAATGCACAAGTGGCACTGTTAAATTCTACAAATTATTCTAAGATTTATGGTGGAAAACTATTGGCCATTGGATTTTTATTTTTGGCCTAAGGAATTTTGGAAAAACTAACAGAAAAGGAAAAAGAAAAAGGGCAGTGTGCCTTGGGCCAGATCTGGCCGCAACTGGGCCAGCCCAGAGCAAATCAGCCCCAGGCGAACCGATGCGCCCGCGCTCGCCAGGTTCAAACCTGACGGGCGGGGCCCGGGTGCCAGTGAGAGAGGGAGAGAGAGGCGGGCGAGACAGAGGCCGACAGGTGGGGGCCACCTGTCAGGTTCGTCTCCCTCCTCTGGACAGAGGGGGGCGGGGCTCACCGGCGGCGGTGCGGGGCACGGCGACGGTGGGTGAGTGCGGGAATGGGCTCGAGGTTGAGTCGCCGATCTCCTGGAGGTCGAAGGAGCGGCGGGGGTGGCCGGAGTTGCCGGCGATGAGAAGGCCGCGGCGGAGGGCTTCGGGAGAAGATCGCCAGGGCCATCCCGTGCTGCAAAACACGGGGAGGAGGGGGCGAAGACACAGGGCACCGAGGGGAGACCAACGGGACGAAAATGAGGGCCGGGGAGGCTCTATACCCGAAGATCGCCGGCGACCCGATGTGGCGAGGCTCCGGTCGATCCCGAGCATCTGGCCCTCGAAATGGAAGGGGAGAGGCGCATGGGCACGATTGAGGAGTGGGGGAAGGGACCAGAGGGGAGAGAGGGACGCGGGGAGGCCCTTTTATAGGGGAACCGGGGGAGCCGCGGTCCACCGAGCGCTCCTGCGCCGACGAGCTCGTGGCCGAGGCTAGAGGCCACGGGAGGGGGAGAGGGCATGTCTGGGGTGCTCATGGGGTAGGTCTAGGCTAGGGGGGCGATAGAGAGATAAGGGGAGGCGCGCGCGTGCGAGACAGTGGTTGGCCGAACCGGGCGGCGCCGGGCGCGCGTGCGGGAGACCGTTGGAGGAGGAGAGAGGAGGGGGCCGACACGGTGGCGTGACGCGGACGTCGAGGCCGACCAGCAGGCGAGAAGGGAGAGCCCGAGGCTGTCGGGGGCATTGGAATGGGGCGGCTACAGTGCGGGAGCGCACTGTAGCGCGCTCTAGAGCGCCATTACTGCATGCCAGGGCATGCCATTGCTTCCAGGGCGCGGCCAAGCTTGTCTACAAGCTTGTGGGGGTACTGGAGATGCCCCTTGGATGCTCTGGAGCTAGGGAGAAAAGAAATGGAGTGGGGGAGAGGATAGAGATGCTCCTGCCATTGCTGTCCATGAGGTAAAAATGGGGTTTTACCCCACTTAACCATGGAGCTGAGGCTTGAAATGTTTACTGGAGGTGAAGTGCAATGCTGGCAAGCTGTGGTAAAAATTAGATGTGAAGGAGAATAGCAGAAGGGGGTCAAACAAGGGTTTTACCATTAGGGCAAAAAGTGTTTGATGAAGGTTTAGGCAAGCAAATGGGGTTTGCTTGACTTGAGACTTGGCAGGGTCAAAGGGTGGTTAGAAATAGGGTTAATCACCAATTTGAGCTTGATTGAAGAAGGTTCACAATGTAACTTTGTGAAACCCTAGAAATCAACAGAATTAGATTTCTATAGATCTAGGCATGCATGTCACTTCCCACAAATCCACCACTTGGGGTGGTGTCATTATTTGGGGTTTAGCACATGCCCACAAAGTTTGGGGTCAAGGGAAGAAACTTCACAATGTAAAGTGGTTCAAATTTGGCTCTGGACAAGAATGGTTTTGGAATATTTTGATGAAGCAAATCAATTGGGATTGAGATGAAACTTTGCAAGATCATCACATATGACAATTGTGACTTGCTGGAATTTTCTTGGAATTTATTGAGAATATTTCCTATAGAAATATTTCAAAAGCTTGATTTATACAGAAAGGGTTTTGAGGGGTTTTGCCCATTATTTTGAACATGACCATGTGTTGAAACTCATATATATGGAAAATATATGTCCACTGAGTTTCCGTGAATTTTCTCAAATATTTTTAAATCATTTAAATAATTTTTCCCTATAAAAGATCATTTCTGGCCTTAAGAAAAAGCCTTTAAATAAAATAGTAAAATAATCTTTAAAATTAATATTTGGTGGTTTTGGAAAGTCATATATATAGTAGGTTTCAAATAAAGCCTTTGGGTGAAAAGGATCCACCCAATTTGAGGACTTGCAGTGCAAACCTCAACTCAGGTTTTTTTTTTGAAAACCTAATTTGAATAAATCCTTTTTGGCCAAAATAATATTTGATAAAAATAGTTTTGGGTACTATTCACATGGCATGATCATTGGGCAAGAAGTTTGTGTCAAGGAAGATGAATATGGAGAGGAGTAGAACCTAAGAGTGCCATACACAACAACCAAACAAGCAATAATTCAAACAAGCACAATCACTGAAAAAGTTTTAATTGGTTCCAAATTTTGTAAATCCAATCATAGCAAAGTGATACAAACACAGGGTGTGATAGACCTACCCCCCTTACAAGAATCTTGTCCCCAAGATTCCTAGGCTAAGAGCTAAAAAGATAAGGGAACTCGGATCTAAGGTAGTCTTCACGCTCCCAGGTTGCTTCAGCTTCAGTGTGGTTGCTCCATTGGATCTTGAAGTACTTGATGGTGCAGCTTCGGGTACAACGCTCCACTTTATCCAAAATGCGAACTGGCCTCTCACGATAAGTAAGGTCTGGTTGAAGGTCGATGGCTTGATGGTCGATGTCCTTGTAGAGGTCGGGGCAGTTGGGAACTTGAACACACTTCCGGAGCTGTGACACGTGGAACACGTTGTGTACATCTGATAGCTCGGAAGGTAACTCCAGTTGATAGGCGACTTCTCCACGCCTTGCGGTGATCTTGAAGGGGCCGATGTATCTTGGTGCAAGCTTTCCTTTGACGTGGAAACGCTTGGTTCCTTTAAGAGGTGTGACTCGGAGATTGACATGATCTCCATTGTTGAAGCTCACTTCTCGGCGGTGAGAGTCGGCGTAGCTCTTCTGTCTTGTCTTGGCGGTCTCGAGGTGCTCTCGGACAAGTTGAACTTGCTCTTCTGCTTCGCGGAGAATGTCTGGTCCAAAGACTAGTCCTTCTCCGGTTTCCGACCAGTTGAGGGGAGTACGGCACTTGCGTCCATACAACACCTCAAATGGTGCCATCTGAAGACTTGACTGATAGCTGTTGTTGTAGGAGAACTCAGCAAACAGAAGGCAATCTTCCCACTTGGCTCCATATGCTAAAACACATGCACGGAGCATATCTTCGTGTATCTGATTTACTCGTTATGTTTGCCCACCGGTCTGGGGGTGAAAAGCAGTGTTGAAGGAGAGCTTGGTTCCCATAGCTTCTTGAAACTTCTTCCAGAATCTTGAGGTGAACTGGGTCCCTCGGTCTGACACAATCTCCTTTGGAACTCCATGAAGACTCACGATGTGGTTGATGTAGAGGTTTGCCAGCTGGCTTCCATCATAGGTGGTCTTGACGGGAATGAAGTGGGCTACCTTGGTCAGGTGATCGACAATGACCCAGATGGAATCATGTCCTTTGCTTGACCTAGGTAATCCGGTGATGAAGTCCTTCCTGATTTGGTCCCACTTCCATTCAGGCACTTTGAGAGGTTGCAATAGTCCAGCGGGTCTTTGATGCTCAGCTTTGACTCTCTGGCATATGTCACACTTGGCAACAAAGGTGCCTATCTCCCGTTTCATACCATGCCACCAGAATCTTGCCTTGAGGTCTTGGTACATCTTGGTTCCTCCAGGATGGATGGAATACATAGTGTCATGAGCTTCTTGCAAGATCAAGTTCTTGAGCTCTTCTTTGTTGGGTACGCAGATGCGCTTCCCAAATCATACGACTCCTTGCTCATCCACTGAGAATCCTGGGGCCTTTCCTGCCTTGATCTTCCTCTTGATGCCTTCGATGCTCTCGTGTCCCTTCTGGGCTTCCTTAATATCAGCCATCAAGGTAGGCCTTGCTTCGAGGTGGGCTAGGAATCCAAGTGCAACTAGTTCCAAACTGAAGCTTTCAAGTTCTTCATACAGGGCGGGTAGCCTTTCCTTAATCATAGCATTCAAGGAAGAAGCCTTTCTACTTAAGGCATCAGCTACCACGTTAGCCTTTCTGGGGTGGTATTGAACACTGAGGTCATAATCCTTGATCAACTCCAACCATCTTCGCTGCCTCATGTTCAATTCCCTTTGGGTGAAAATATACTTCAAACTCTTATGGTCTGTGTATATCTCACATCGCTTCCCTAGAAGGTAATGTCGCCATGTCTTCAAGGCATGAACTACGGCTGCCAACTCAAGGTCGTGAGTAGCGTAGTTCTCTTCGTGAGGACGTAGCTGTCTGGATAGATATGCTACGACTCTACCTTCTTGCATCAGAACACCTCCAAGCCCGGTTCTCGATGCATCACAATATATCACAAACTCTTTGTGAATATCGGGGATGGCCAAAACTGGGGCTGTTGTCAATCTCTTCTTGAGCTCTTGGAAGCTTTCCTCGCACTTCGGCGTCCATTCGAACTTCTTGTCCTTCTTCAAAAGCTGAGTCATGGGTCGGGCAATGCTCGAAAATCCTTCGACGAACTTGCGGTAATATCCCGCGAGTCCGAGGAAGCTTCTCACTTCCTTCACATTGGTTGGGGATTGCCATTCAGTCACGGCTTCAATCTTGGCAGGATCCACTGACAATCCCTCTGCAGTCAACACATGACCCAAGAATCCAACTTCATGCAGCCAGAATTCACACTTGCTGAATTTGGCATAAAGCTGGTGCTCTCGAAGCTTGTCTAGGACCAACCTCAAGTGTTGCTCATGCTCTTCTTCAGACTTGGAGAAGACGAGTATGTCATCAATGAAGACCACAACAAACTTGTCCAAGTACTCCATGAAGACTTTGTTCATGAGGTACATGAAGTAGGCAGGGGCATTGGTTAACCCAAATGACATGACCGTGTACTCATACAGGCCATACCGGGTTACAAATGCCATCTTCGGAATGTCTTGGGGCCTGATCTTCAACTGGTAGTACCCTGACCTGAGGTCGATCTTGGAAAACACCTTCGCTCCATTCAGTTGATCGAACAGGTCTTCAATCTTAGGGAGTGGGTACTTGTTCTTTATTGTGACTTCATTGAGAGAACGGTAATCGACATAGAGTCGGATAGTTCCGTCCCTCTTTGACACAAACAGAACAGGTGATCCCCAAGGAGAGGCACTAGGGCGAATGAATCATTTTCTGAGCTGCTCTGCCAGTTGCTTCTTCAATTCCGCCAACTCTTCGGATCCCATTCTATAGGGCTTCTTATAGATGGGTCCTGCTCCGGGTATTAGCTCAATGATGAACTGAATGTCACGGTCAGGAGGCATTTCGAGCAGCTCATCAGGAAATACATCCGGGTATTCACATACTACTGGCACTTGATCCAACTAAATTCCCGACAGACAATTAACCTGAGGGGCTTGAGTGGAGGCACAGCTGGGGACATACTTGACTTCCACTCCTTGGCTATTGGTTATGGTGACGGTCCTCTTGGCATAGTCCAAGTAGCCTCGGTTCTTGATTAGCCAGTCCATGCCTAGGATCACATCCAAGCCTTCCGACTTCAGGATGATAAGGTCTGCTAGGAAGTCTACCCCGTTGATGTTAATCTCAACTCCTTTACAACCTATCCCAGACTTCATAACTGATCCCGGGTTTGAATCAACGTTCGACTACCCAGGGGTGTAGGTTTCATACCACTCTCTAGTGCAAACTTTTGAGTGACAAAAGAATGCGAAGCTCCACAATCAAACAGTACTGTTGCTAGGGTTGAGTTAACGAGGAACGTACCCAGTATGACGTCCGGGTCTTCTTGGGCTTCCTCAGCGGTGACGTGATTCACACGACCTTTGCCATTGTTGGGCTGGTTGTGGGGAGCAGGGTTCCTTGGTGGTGCTCCACGGCCTTGACCTTGGTTCGGCGCATTGGGGCGCGGTGCATCTGGCTTCTTGTTGGGACACAGCCTAGAGATGTGTCCTGGCTGACCACATCCAAAGCAAGTGACTTGTCCAGGGTTGTTGTTGTAGTTCCTGCCGCCGTTATTGTTATTGGGGTTGTTGTAAGCTGGCTGGGATTGGCGTACTGCTGAGGCTGGTAGCTCGGACGAGGTGCAGGAGGTTTATCCTGCTGCGGCTCATAGGTTGGCTTGGTTGGGGCTGGCTGCCAGGGGCGAGGCTTCTGGTTGCTGGAACTACCCTTGCTAATCATCTTGCGCTTGCGAGTGTCGTCTATGGCACGACGCTTGTCTTCCAGCATGAGGGCCTTGTTCACCAGGTCGAAGAAGGTCCGACAGTCGCAGACTATGAGCTGATACTGCAGGGTCTGCTGAAGTCCTTCCATGAAGCGTTCCATCTTAGCAGCCTCCGTGTTGACATCTTCAGGTGCATACCTTGACAGCAGGTTGAACTTCTGCATATACTCCTTGACAGAGCCACTTCCTTGCTTCAGCGTTCGGAATTCTCTCTTCTTGATAGCCATGATCCCAGCAGGAATGTGGGCGGTGCGGAATCCTTCCTTGAAGTTATCCCAGGTGATCACACGATCGCCTTGCATGACCTTGAATCCATCCAACCAAGCTCTGGCGGTACCTCCGAGGTAGTGAGAGGCATACAACACCTTCCCCCGATCCTCATTGCAATTGACCAGTGCAAGGAGGTCCTCGATGGTGCGGATCCAGTCATCGGCATCCAGTGGTTCAGCAGTCTCGGTGAAGGTTGGGGGCGAATTCCTCATGAACTCAGACAGAGTGGAACGGCCATTGCCGTTCCTACCTTGCTGCTGGTTGTTCACAAGGACTTGGGCCATCTGCTGGATAGCAGCAGTGTTGGCTTGGCATTCCTCCCGGAGAACTTGGAGAAACTGAGCTATGGTCATGTTCCCCGGTGGTGGTGGTGGCGGGGGAATGTCGCCTTGTGGCTGCTCCTGGTGTCCTCCAACCTGAGCAGTTCCACCAGCTCCCTGTTGCTGGCTGGAGTTGCCGTCTTCAGGGTTGGTGAAGAGGCTGTTGCGGGTTGCAGTCACCATCCTATTTGGAGCAGCCAAGTCAAATAACTGGGATAGACGAGAAGAAAGGCAATAATGGAGAAAGCGCGGCTAAGGGGGTTGGTATAGTGCAAGTGTGGTAAAACGAAGGTCGAAAGACCGATACACATATTAAGATAAGATAGACGATGGAGTCGCTTACATGTTGCCTAAAGCAAAAGCGCGACTTGCATCGGAACGCAAACAACAAAAGCAAACAACAAGCACACATGGTTTCATATGAACTATTACACGGACTCGACTTCGCATGAGGGGTACATGACTGATCCTACCCTAGGGTTTCTCGGACTCAGTAGTCGTGTCTTGCTTCTTGTTTCCGGGAAAAGGATGCTCAGTCCTCACGTTCTAGGTCCTCCTGTGGTGCCAGTGGGTAGGCCACGGTTGGCTGCCTGTTGGAACACCACTTAATAATATGCCCGTATTCGCCACACCTGTGGCATGTGACGGGAGCAAAGAGGTCGTCACCCTCCTTGTGTTATGGCGTTGGTGAGACGACGATGGTCCTTCATGTGGTGGATATGGAAATCTGTTCCTACGCCTTCCGCGAGGGGCTCGGTTGCAGGCTTCCTGAAGTTCCTCGATTTGTTGCTTCTGGTTGGTGATGTAGACTTGCAGAGCAGCGATATGATGTTCTTGCTCGACCACCTTTTTCTTCTCGAGGCAGTGGAGGTGTAGGAGTGCCTTGCGTGTAGCTGTCTTGACTGCGAGTGCCATGGTCCCCATCTGTGGTCCTTCAAAGAACCAACTAGTTGGGGAGTCGTTTGCCTTCACGACCACATCCATAAGGTACTCCTTCGTGACGGCATCGACCCAGTGCTCGTGGTAGAGGAAAACGGGTGGTTGGCGAAACTGGCACTTCTCCAGGCTATCCTCAAGGAGTAGGGGAAAGCCGGATGTCAGGAAGGCTTCAGGTATGACGGCCATCTACAAAGGTTTGAAGGGAGGAGAGTCAGTAGAGTGCTGTGTGAAGAATAGAAGAGGTTATAAGTGCAGAAACTCCTAAGTACAGGTGCTAGGTGTAGTTTTGAAAACGGTTTCATCCTAAGTAACGTCCATGCTAACTAAGGGCTTCCTACAGTCAGGATGGCTCTGATACCAGCTCTGTGGGGACCCCGAGTCATAAGTCGTGATCACCGAATGCACGTGTACAGTGATCCCAGAGATCAATGCTCACTGAACACACAGAAGCTGAATAACAAGAGTCTTATATCCTTACATACCATCTTACACAAATATGGGCCAGCTAGGCCAACTCTTACACGGATAGGGCCGCAAGGGCCAAACACTTAAATATAACAAGCAGTGGAAATCTTGATCGGAAGCGTGAACCCATGCCATCAGCCTTAAACCTACAGGCATTCTGACTGGGAAGCGTCCTAGTTCGCATGTTCGTCACCAACGAACTCTTCGCCATATTCCTGCTCTTCCATGCCTGGCCAATTAAATAACAAGTGGCAAGCCAATGAGTACTTTGAATGTACTCGCAAGCAACCCAAGTTGTGGAACAAGGTATAACAATGCATGATGTAGCACTAAGTAGGTAAGTTTTGCAGAAAGCTGATTTTAAGTGCAATGATATGATCAAGTAACCTTGAGTAAGCATGCGTCAACTATTGACAGGTATACATGTGGACAAGTCTCGGTTATCATCATAAGCAGGGGTTGAACATCTCATGTTCATCATCATGCCAAGTCATCGGACTTAGCTCAAGTATCACCTTAGTCGGCAACACACACACACACCAGTTTGTGAAAACATCTGGACGTAGTTTAAGCAGCACCACCCAACTGTCCTTGACCGTGGACACGGCTATTCGAATAGTTTTACACTCTGCAGAGGTTGCACACTTTACCCACAAAACTCGGGAAACTTCCGTGTCAAGCCACGACTCGCGGTATTGTCCATACCCGAGGTAAGTACCCGAACATTGCCTTTCCCCTGACGATACTAAACAAAGAGTCCACTCGATTGGTAACCAGCCCACATGATGTACATCACAAGTATCATCCATGAAGGGACCAACGGTGTGCCCGGTGCCTGTGAAGACAGCGCATGATCGTCCTTACCGGCACGACCCCGTATCGAGAGTGACCACGTCACTCCCGCCACATGTAATGCGGGCTCTATGCTAGTACCCGTCAAAGTAATCAACAAAGCCCGTCCCATAAGGGGTATCATAGTTGTGCATGTAAGGTTGGGACGGTCGACAAATCTTAAATCTAATCCCTTTTCGAAAACACACACACTCACTTGCTCCGGTACACCACTTCTTTATCAAGTGGTTACCTAGCTCATCATCATCTCCCTCGGGCATTAGTGGCACCCGACGGGGGTTTCAAAAAAGTCTTTGAAACCATTTTGGTTCCATCACCATGCATATTCCCATCCCACTTGCGTAGCACTACTAGCAACCTAACTACTCCCACCCGCACAACCCTCATTAGAATGGTAGGGTCATGCACGATGCAAGTATCAATGGTAAAGTGTCAGAGGCATCCTACCGAAGGGGGAACACCATATCCTCATGATCAATTCACCGAAGCGGAAAGTGCTATATGACATGCATGAAAAAGTTTCTTAACATGGTCAAAGGGCTTCTTGCCTGGCTCAACAAAGTCTTCGGGGTCTTCAAAGTCTTTATGTCCAATCCCTTCGTCAACAACGCAATCTATCGTCGCGGAATAAACGGGCAAAAATAAGCATCACACAAAAACATAGCACAATCTTTACTTCTAAAATGTTACCCTACTCTGATAAATACTACAAGCTATTCTAAAAATGTTTGTCTAGGGTTTTGTTGTGAAAAACATTTTGAAAACTATTTAAACAGTGGCTAAAATATTAAAAACTAGATTTTAATTAAAATCACTATGTAAAACATTTACACAAAAATGCACAAGTGGCACTGTTAAATTCTACAGATTATTCTAAGATTTATGGTGGAAAAATATTGGCCATTGGATTTTTATTTTTGGCCTAAGGAATTTTGGAAAAACTAACAGAAAAGGAAAAAGAAAAAGGGCACTGTGCCCTGGGCCAGATCTGGCCGCAACTGGGCCGGCCGAGAGCAAATCAGCCCCAGGCGAACCGGTGCGCCCGCGCTCGCCAGGTTTAAACCTAACGGGCGGGGCCCGGGTGCCAGTGAGAGAGGGAGAGAGAGGCGGGCGAGACAGAGGCCGACAGGTGGGGGCCACCTGTCGGGTTCGTCTCCCTCCTCTAGACAGAGGGGGGCGGGGCTCACCGGCGGCGGTGCGGGGCACAGCGACGGTGGGTGAGTGCGGGAATGGGATCGGGGTTGAGTCACCGATCTCCTGGAGGTCGAAGGAGCGGCGAGGGTGGCCGGAGTTGCCGGCGACGAGAAGGCCGTGGCGGAGGGCTTCGGGAGAAGATCGCCGGGGCCGTCCCGTGCTGCAAAACACGGCGAGGAGGGGGGGAAAGACTCAGGGCATCGAGGGGAGACCAACGGGACGAAAATGAGGGCCGGGGAGGCTCTATACCCGGAGATCGCCGGCGACCCAACGCGGCGAGGCTCCGGTCGATCCCGAGCGTCTGGCCCTCGAAATGGATGGGGAGAGGCGTAGGGGCACAATTGAGGAGTGGGGGTAGGGACCAGAGGGGAGAGAGGGAGGCGGGGAGGCCCTTTTATAGGGGAGCTGCGGTCCACCGAGCACTCCTGCGCCGGCGAGCACGTGGCTGAGGCTAGAGGCCACGGGAGGGGGAGAAGGCGTGTCTGGGGTGCTCGTGGGGTAGGTCTAGGCCAGGGGGAGCGATAGTGAGAGAAGGGGAGGCACGCGCGTGCGAGGCCAGTGGTTGGCCGAACCGGGCGGCGCCGGGCGCGCGTGCGTGAGACCGTTGGAGGAGGAGAGAGGAGGGGGCCGACATGGTGGCATGACGCGGACGTCGAGGCCGACCAGCAGGCGAGAGGGGGGAGACCGAGGCTGTCGGGGGCATTGGAATGGGGGCGGCTACAGTGCGGGAGCACACTGTAGCATGCTCTGGAGCGGCATTACTGCATGCCAGGGCATGCCATTGCTTCCAGGGCGCGGCCAAGCTTGTCTACTAGCTTGTGGGGGTACTGGAGATGCCCCTTGGATGCTCTGGAGCTAGGGAGAAAAGAAATGGAGTGGGGGAGAGGGTAGAGATGCTCCTGCCATTGCTGTCCAGGGGGTAAAAATGGGGTTTTACCCCACTTAACCATGGAGCTGAGGCTTGAAATTTTTACTGGAGGTGAAGTGCAATGCTGGCAAGCTTTGGTAAAAATTAGAAGTGAAGGAGAATAGCAGAAGGGGGTCAAACAAGGATTTTACCATTAGGGCAAAAAGTGTTTGATGAAGGTTTAGGCAAGCAAATGGTGTTTGCTTGAGTTGAGACTTGGCAGGGTCAAAGGGTGGTTAGAAATAGGGTGAATCACCAAGTTTGAGCTTGATTGAAGATGGTTCACAATGTAACTTTGTGAAACCCTAGAAATCAACAGAATCAGATTTCTGTAGATCTAGGCATGCATGTCACTTCCCACAAATCCACCACTTGGGGTGGTGTCATTATTTGGGGTTTAGCACATGCCCACAAAGTTTGGGGGTCAAGGGAATAAACTTCACAATGTAAAGTTGTTCAAATTTGGCTCTGGACAGGAATGGTTTTGGAATATTTTGATGAATCAAATCAACTGGGATTGAGATGAAACTTTGCAAGATCATCACATATGACAATTGTGACTTGCTGGAATTTTCTTGGAATTTATTGAGAATATTTCCTATAGAAATATTTCAAAAGCTTGATTTAAGCAGAAAGGGTTTTGAGGGGTTTTGCCCATTATTTTGAACATGACCATGTGTTGAAACTCATATATATGGAAAATATATGTCCACTGAGTTTCCCTAAAAAAATTCAAATATTTTTAAAGCATTTAAATAATTTTTCCCTATAAAAGACCATTTATGGCCTTAAGAAAAAGCCTTTAAATAAAATAGTAAAATAATCTTTAAAAATAATATTTGGTGGTTTTGGGAAGTCATATATATAGTAGGTTTCAAATAAAGCCTTTGGGGAAAAAGGATCCACCCAATTTGAGGACTTGCAGTGCAAACCTCAACTCAGGGTTTTTTTTTGAAAACCTAATTTGAATAAATCCTTTTTGGCCAAAATAATATTTGATAAAAATAGTTTTGGGTACTATTCACATGGCATGATCATTGGGCAAGAAGTTTGGGTCAAGGAAGATGAATATGGAGAGGAGTAGAACCTAAGAGTGCCATACACAACAACCAAACAAGCAATAATTCAAACAAGCACAATCACTGAAAATTTTTTAATTGCTTCCAAATTTTGTAAATCCAATCATAGCAAAGTGATACAAACACAGGGTGTGACACTTAGTAAGGTGTGCCACTACGGTTTCAGTTTCATAGCCATGGAAAGGATCAGATTCAACTAAAGTAATTAACTCTGGGTTGACAGAGAATTCATAATCCTTATCGGTAACAAAGATAGGTGAAGTACCAAACTTAGGATCACATTTCATTCTAGCATTCAGTGTCTTTTCCTTATACTTGCGTAGAAATTTCTTAAGATCGTTTCTATCCATGCAAGAAAGAATTTCTCTAGTTACCTCTTCATCCATAACATAACCTTCATGTATCTTAGGAATTTCAAACTTAGGAGAGCTAGGACTAGTAGGTGTTTCATAGTCAACATCAGTTTCATAAGCTTCATCAGTTTCAGTAATCTCATCAATTTCAGTAGTTTCATTCTCTTTAGCTCTGTCAATTTGTTCATCAAGAAATTCTCCTAGTGGCACATTATCATCAAGCATGGTACTAGCATCATCAATAGCATAATTCATAGCAGAGGTAGCATCATCAATAACTTCCGACATATCAGGATTACTAGCATGTGGTGGTGTTGCAAGCTTACTCATAACAGAAGGTGAATCAAGTGTAGAGCTAGATGGCAGTTCCTTACCTCCCCTCGTCTTAGAGGCAAAAATCTTAGTCTTTGGATCCTTCAGATTCTTCATAGTGATAAATTGATATAAATCCCAAGTGACTCAAAAAATATAGCTATGCTCCCCAGCAACGGCGCCAGAACAAGGTCTTGATAACCCACAAGTATAGGCGATCGCAATAGTTTTCGAGGGTAGAGTATTCAACCCAAATTTATAGATTCGAGACAAGGGGAGCCAAAGAATACTTGAGAGTATTAGCAGTTGAGTTGTCAATTCAACCACACCTGGAGATTAAATATTTGCAACAAGGTGATCAGTAGCACAGTAATATGATAGTTTGATAGCAGTAGCAACAGTAACAGTAGCGGTAACAGTAGTAGCAATAGTTTTGTAGCAGTTCAAACAGTAGCAGCAGCAATAGTAACTCAGCAAGAACAATAAGTGGAAATCACGTAGGCACTGGATCGGTGAACTCGTTGGATGATATTCATCATTTAATAGTCATAACCTAGGGCAATACAAAACTAGCTCCAGTTCATCAATGTAATGTAGGCATGTATTCCGTAAATAGTCAAACGTGCTTATGGAAAAGAACTTGCATGACATCTTTTGTCCTACCCTCCCGTGGCAGCGGGGTCCATAAGGAAACTAAGGGATATTAACACACGGTGAATACATGAACTCCTGAAACTACGGTCATCACCGCGAAGTATCACAAATATTGTCACTTTGGGGTCGACGGATCATAACACGTAATAGGTGCATATGACTAGGCAAGATTGGATCAAGAACATAGATATAAAGATGATAACATAAACGGTTCAGATCTAAAATCATGGCAATCAGGCCCTAGTGACAAGCATTAGGCATAGCAAAGTCATAGCAATATCAATCTCAGAACATAGTGGATACTAGGGATCAAGCCCTAACAAAACTAACTCGATTACATGATGAATCTCATCCAACTCCTCACCGACCAGCAAGCCTACGAAGGAATTACTCACTCCCGGTGGGGAGCATCATGGAATTGGCGATGGAGAAGGGTTGGTGATGACGAAGACCAAAGATTCCCCTCTTCGGAGCCCCAAATGGGCTCCAGATCTGGCCTCCCAATGAAGAACAGGAGGTGGCGGCGGCTCCGTATAGTAAAACGCGATGAAACTTTCTCTTTGATTTTTCTCTCTGAAAATAGGAATATATAGTGGCGGAATTAGGGTCAGTGGGGCCAGGAGGTGGGCACAACCCACCAGGGCGCGCCCAGGGGGCCTGGCCTGCCCTGGTGGCTACTGCTCACCCTGGCCCCCCTCTTCGGTGGATTTTGGCTCCAATAATTCTTATATATTCTGAAATAATTCTCCAAAAAGTTTCGTTCCATTCCGAGAACTTTTATTTCTGCACAAAAAACAACACCATGGTAGTTCTGCTGAAAACAGCGTTAGTCCTGGTTAGTTCCATTCAAATCATGCAAATTAGAGTCCAAAACAAGGGCAAAAGAGTGAGGAAAAGTAGATACGTTGGGGACGTATCACCTGCCTTACGAGGTAGGCTGCCCGATGTTCACCCCCGAGCTAGGGCATGTCCGCTGGCCCTCCAACAGACCCTTCAAGCCTGAGTTACCCGACAAGTACGTTGGCAAGATCAGCCCTTCCGAGTTCCTCGGCATCTACACCATCGCCGTATAGGATACCAGGGGATGTGACGAGAAAATCTTAGCCAACTACTTTCCGTTGGCGCTCAAGCCCAATGTGAGGATTTAGTTGATGAACTTGCCAGAGGGGTCCATTTCCTCTTGGGCGGACTTGTGCAACCAGTTCGTTGGCACGTACCATGGAGGCGACAAGCTTCCAGGGCAGCCCAGTGATTTGCACATGCTCCCCCAAAGAGAAGGTGAAACCCTCCGCAAGTACATCCAGAGGTTCAGCCGCATGCATGTAAAAACCCGAGATCGATGCTCCAGAAGATTCCCCTTTTATTCCGCTGTCATCGTGTGATTCGTCTGGTTGTCGCATTCATCATCGCATCATTCGCATCATCCGCATTGCATGGGCACTCCGTTGCCATCGTTTTGAGAACTTGCATCCGTTATTAGTTGCCGGTTCTCTCCGTCCTCGTTGATGACCGTTTCGAGACCAACCACGCACGCACGCGCCCGAGGCATCGATTTAATGTTGTTTTTATAAGTGCGTATAAAATATTCTCGGATTGGGTCGAAAGTTGGCGAGGGGTCTTTTTATATTGTAGGTAGACAGCCTACCAAATTTCGTCGCAATCGGAGGTCGTTTGATACCCGAACGATCGACAGTAGCGGCACCGTCATCGGTTTATTTATGAGACGTTTTGGTGTTTTAAAACTCGTGTCACGGGCCGCAACATTCCCTCTCATCCCCATCTAGCCCCTCTACACAGCCCACTAGCCCACCTAACCAGCCCCTCCGATCGGAGCCGTCGGATCGAGATCCGAAGGTCCGAAAATGCCCTAAAACCCCTTTCCTAACCCCCTGACTATAAATAGACAGCGAACCGTGCTATTTTGGGACAAAACCCTAGCATCTAGGCTCCCCTAACCTCGAGCCGCCGCCACCTCGCCTCGATATCCACGCCGGATCTACCCACCACCGCCACTTGGCGCTCCCTGGCCAATTAGCGCCGCCGCGACCCGCCTCCCAGCCAACAGGGGATCGCCACATCACCCTACAGCCTCCCCTCCATCCGCAGGCCCGCCAGGACCCAGATCGGCCCCTAGGAAGCCCATCTGGACCAACCCCGAGCTCCTGCGCCGCTCCTTCCATGGCCGCCGAGCCCCTCGTGCACAGCTCGTCCTCGAGCTCACCCTGCAGCCCCCATGGCGCCTAGCCCCGTGCCGGCCGACGACCCCACCACCTCGCCGGTCTAGCAGATGAGCACCGTGCCACCCTTTCCCCTCTTCCCTCCGGTCTCTCCCTCGCTCATCTCTCTACCTCTCTCTCTCCTGCAGGCCCGAAGTCTCCATGGCAGCCCGAAGTGGCAGCTTTGCCCGTCGCCGGTGACAGTCGTCGTCGCCGTTCAGAAGCCGGGAATGGGACCCCATCGCCCAGATCTACTCGTCCCCGTCCTCCATGAGCGCCATTTTCCCTCCTCGTCGGAGATCGAGCGAGCCGCCACCATGGACTCCTGTTAGTTAGGAGAGGACGAACGCAGGAGGCCTCCCGCATCGTGCGTTGACCGCACGCACTGCGTGCCACGTCCCAAGGCCCAGCCCCATCGTCCGCGGGCCCAGCCTCCTCCCGCACGCGTAGCCAAGGCCTAGCGCCTCCAACTCCGGCCCAGCCCACCGAAGTGAAAACCCCGGCCACCCACGCCTATGCTTCGCCTTGGGTGATTTTTACTATATTGCGCTCAGTCCAGACCCGAGACAGATTCCAGTTTCGGCCCGTTGTTGTTTTTATTAGTGTTTGTGAATTTCTCTATTTAACGAGGACAATTTTAATTACAGTAAAAGCCATGTTTTTTGCATTGCTCATAAATGAATAACCGTGCATCGGATTAACATGTTTTATATATGAAAAATTTGTAGAATTTCGTGTAGATTCACAATATCCAACTTTCGCACATGTCTAAAATGTTTAACTTGCTGTTTGAGTTTAATTTCCATAAATAACTTGCTAAAACGGTTTATGTCCTAATCTCGCATAATTGTTGTGTCATTGTTTCTTTAATAAAAACCCACATATTATATATGATTTTGGGGTAGAAAAATCCATAGATTTTATTTGTGTAATTAGTTTTATCAGTTGAGCAATTTTGTGTGCATGTTATTTTTCTATGATGCCCCTTTGTTTATTTTGTGTGAATTAATCCATGCATGATATGAAATAATTCTAAACATGAGATATGCCCTAGGCCATGTGTGCTAGGCCCTGGTAATTTTGGTTGCTATAGGAATGCATGTTTAGGTGTTATTTTCTTGTTGCCAACATGCCATAAAAATATTGCTGTTTTGAGGGTCCAAAATAATTCGAAGTCTGAAAATATGTTATTTTGTTGCTATCTTGCCATGTGTTTTGCTATTGATCTATGGCTCCTTTGGTGTTACCACAATGGGATGTATTGTAAAGCATGTTATGCTCTACCATATTGTACCAATAGTTTACATGAATAGGTTTAGATTCATAATTAATTCTGCTGTCCAACATGTCAATCTGTTAAAAACTGCTGCACATGTCTAGTCTAATTTTCACCAAGTCTGAGAATCTGGTTATTTCAGAATGCCATGTTGTGTTGATGTTTGCCATGAATATGTGCATAATTTGATGTTGCCATAATGGGATGAATTGTAGTGCATCATGTCCTCTACCATGCTGTTAAGTTTCATGCCAATATATGACCTGTAGCATATAGTTTTTCTGCTGCCATTATGCCTTCGTGATAAAACTGCTCTGTAAAAACTGTGATTTTCACTAAGTCCTAATATGTTATATTTTATTGCCGTCTTGTGAGCTTATTCCCTAGTGATCCATGCTTCTACTCAATTCGCCATGAAGATATGAATTGTTGTGCATCATGTAGGCTACAGCACCATGTCTTGTATGTGCATTGTAGAATCTTGTAGCATATTGTTTTCATGTGTGCAAAATGCCATGTCACTTATTTGGGCAGATTATGTCTATAACTTGTGTTGCTTGCTAGTGTTGAGCTGTTACTCCGTTTTGAACATGTTCCACATGATACTTGACTAGAATTTCATGTAGTTTCATAATATTTTGTTGCATCCATGATTTATCATGTTTGTGGTGGTTGTTTGCATGCATTTTGCATTCATGACATATGCATCTTATGTTGGTCATATCTTCTGGACCATACCTCTGTTTCATATGATCCCTATATTTATATCGACTAGAATGATGTGTAGAATCATGCGGTGCACTTTATTTTGCTGTTTAATAAATATAAAACATGATTAGTTCACATCTGGACCAATTTCGAAATTAACACATGGGGTCATTTCGGAAATACTATATGTTGTTTCCGACCTCATTTAATATGACTAGATGTCTAGTTTACTTATGCTTCACCTCTTGCCATGTTTAACAACATTGAATATTGTTGAGTAGCTAAAAGAGATCGAACATAAGAATTGAACGTGGAGTTTCATCGATATGCAACTCGTTCCATATCGAGCTTCACTTAATGTGTAGAAATTGGTTGTTGTGCTTTGCCATGTCTTGTATAACTAAACCGGACTTGCATCATGTTGGTTGCGCATCATGTCATTCATATGTTGTGCTGTTTATCATGTGTTTATTGTTGTTTCCAGATTGCTTCTTCCCGATAGAGTTCCAAAAGCGTTCGGAGTGTGAGGATTCGTTCAACTACGTTGGTTCATCTTCTTCATGGACTCGATCTTCTTCCGAGCGGGATCTCAGGCAAGACGACCATTTCCCTGGATACCATTACTATCATTGGCATGCTAGATGTCTCGTTTCTATCGCTTGTCTCGCTACCTACCACTTGTTTGTCAAGCCTCCCTAAGTGCCATTATAAGCCTCTAACCCCCTCCACATCCTAGCAAACCATTGTTTGGCTATGTTACCGCTTTCTCAGCCCTTCTTAGAGCGCTGCTAGTTGCAGGTGAAATTGTTTTCATGTGCCAACATGGATATCCTTTTGATATATCATAATATTATTGCTATTTAATTTAATGCACATATGTACTTGGTAAAAGGTGGAAGGCTTGGCCTTTTTCTCGCTGTCTTGTTCCACTTTTGCCGCCCAGTTACTCGTGTACCGGTGATATGTTCATATTGAGCGCTCCTAACATGCTCGGAGTTGTTATGGGGACCCCCTTGATTTTTGTTTTGGGATAAAACACTTCTGGCAAGGCCCAACATTGGTACTACATTTGCCTAATAACTAATAAAATGCATAGGGACCTGCCGGCACCCGCCGATAATTAATCAACAACCCGGGCCAGTGCTCCTCATGAGTGTTTGTCCAAAATAGAGCACTGTGCGGGGCCAACCCGGGGCAACTCGGGAGATTTCTATCAGGCCACTGTACGCATCGCTCATCTGCCGTGCCCTGAGAACGAGATACGCGGCTCCTATCGGGATTATCGGCACGTCGGGCGGTCTTGCTGGATTTGTTTTACCTTTCTCGAACGTCTTGTGCGCGGTATTTCGAGGCCACTTCGGGCTATCTAGAGGTTGAGATTTTCCATCGGAATTCCGCAAGATACTACGGGTTCTCCCGCGGTTGAGGAGTTCCAACGCAGCTTGTGGTTAGTTTGTGATGGATGAGTTGGAGCACCCCTGCAGGGTTAAATCTTTCATGAGAGCGGTGCACACGGTTAGGTGGCAACTTGGAAATTTGTTTAACATCCGGTCATAAAAAACTTGAAGTAAACTCTAATAAAATACACCAACCGTGTGCGTAACCGTGAGCGTCTCTTCTTGTGAGGCCTGCTCCAAAAGAGAACACGGTGGGGTTATGTTTGACCGTAAGTAGGTGTTCAGGATCACTTAGTGATCATTACTAGTTCACGACCGTTTATGCGACGATCATCCCCCCAATTGTTGTACTCGTCAGTTAGCCACTCAAGTAAATGCTTAGTGCTTGCGGCAGCCTCACCACTTAACCATACCTTACCCATTAAGCTTTGCTACTCTTGATACCCTTGGAAATGAGATTGCAACAAATGAAAAGACTATGATGAACACTGAAACCTTGAATTGAATCCACCAGAGAAGAAAACAAGAACAAAGAATGATGACATGGAAACTCCTGAGAATCTTCACAACGAATCGCCGGATACAATATGGAAGACAAGATAGCGGAAGGATCACATGAAAAGAAGATACTTGGATGACAATTTAATCATTGAAGAAAAAGGGCGGGAGGGTGGGGAAAACAAGGACAACTTGGGATGGATGAAATGAACTCCGGGAAAAGGAAAGATGAGGATAGATCTTGCACATATTGGAAAGGATTGATTTATCTTGAAGAGAAGCACAGAAGCACACTGGTTAGAAGAATTCATGAGAACTCCGGTTGAACAAAAGGATTATCACTCCCTTAGAAATATGAGAACAATGCCTAGGAAAGATATGAAATCACCACTTGACATCAAAGCGACTCGAATTACCATACTCTAACAAAACCAAAGGATGATGCTTTTGAATTAAGACGGAAACAAATACATAACCCATTTGCATTTGTTGGAAGGATAATCCTAGGTAACTACTTGAATTCCCACCTAAGAACTTCCGAAATCTTTTTGGTTATGCAATCTGGTCCAACGGATACACGGATCAATTACTGAATAAAACACTCAACTCCTAGCAATAATACTACCCACCAGTGTATCACATCCGTCAACACATAACCAGAGAAACCTCGGAAACTCATCTACCTTAGACCCTCATAATCACAAGATACTAACCATGGCAGTACATGTGATCCCGCTCCCCAGTACTGGGTGCTGCCACACTCTTCGCACCACAAATAGTATTGAAGCAATTTCGAACATTCACGTCCTGAGGTACTAAGGAAACTGAACGATAGCGATGTGTCAAGAATCCCCTGGAGCTCAACTCCCCGGGTCTAATCCATACGTACGGGAGGCACCAAGAATAGAGTTCCGGTCACATCGACATCATAGATGTTCCAAAAGACATGCGTGATCCGAAAAAAATTGAGTGAGAAGAGGAGTAGAATTAAAATTCCTACGCCAGAATTCCTCACCAGAGGATAGAAGAGGAGTAAAAGAATCCTACTCTCCGATATATAACTAGACTCAAAATAGTTTTTCACTAGACTTGACTCGGCCAAGTTCAATCAATACGGGGGGCTCCTAGGTCAGTACTGCTCTGATACCAACTTGTAATGCCCAAGATGCGTTCCTATCCTCATTCTGGCTCGAGGGCCTCGACAGGGATAGAAGCGCATCTCGTCATTTCGCAAGAATGGATATCATAACAAGTAGATGCAAAGAAGAGATGAGTATATGGAATTGGCTCACACTCGCTAGAAGCTAAATCAAGATCACATCAATACAACAACATATACAATCATCATACAGAAGAGCAGGGTCCGACTATGGACGAAATAAAACGATAAAATGACATCCATCCTTGCTATCCCAGGCTGTCGGCCTGGAACCCATCCTATGATCGATGAACAAGAAGAAGAACTCCAAATCAAACAAGCATCGCTCTCACGTCAAAGCATTGCATTACCTGTACCTGCAACTGTTGTTGTAGTAATCTGTGAGCCACAAGGACTCAGCAATCTCATTTCCAAGGGTATCAAGACTAGCAAAGCTTAATGGGTAAGGTATGGTTAAGTGGTGAGGTTGCAGCAAACACTAAGCATTTAATTGAGTGGCTAACTTACGAGTACAAGAATAGGGGGGATGATTGTCGCATAAACAGACGTGAACTAGTAATGATCACTAAGTTATCCTGAACACCTAGTTACAGCCGAACATAACCCCACCGTGTTCTCTTTCGGAGCAGGCCTCACGAGAAGAGACGGTCACAGTTATGCACACGGTTGGTGTATTTTATTAGAGTTTACTTCAAGTTTTCTATCACCGGATGTTAAACAAATTTCCAAGTTGCCACATAAACGCGGGCACGACTCTCATGAAAGATTTAACCCTGCAGGGGTGCTCTAACTCATCCATCACAAACTAACCACAAGCTGCGTTGGAACTCCTCAACCACGGGAGAACCCATAGTATCTTGCGGAATTCCGATGGAAAATCTCAACCTCGAGATATCCCGAAGTATCCTCGAAATCCCACGCACAAGACGTTCGAGAAAGGTAAAACAAATCCAGCAAGACCGCCCGACGTGCCGACAATCCCAATAGGAGCCGCGTATCTCATTCTCAGGGCACGACAGATGAGCGATGCGTACAGTGGCCTGATAGAAATCTCCCGAGTTGCCCCGGGTTGGCCCCACACAGTGCTCTATTTTGGTCCAACACTCATGAGGAGCACAGGCCCGGGTTGTTGATTAATTATCCGCGGGTGCCGGCGGGTCCCTATGCATTTTATTAGTTTTTAGGCTAATGTAGTACCAATGTTGGGCCTTGCCAGAAGAGTTTTATCCCAAAACGAAAATCTAGGGGGTCCCCATAACAACCCCGAGCATGTTAGGAGCGCTCAATATGGAACATAACACCGGTACACAAGTAACTAGGGCAGCAAAAGTGGAACAAAACACCGAGCAAAAGGCCAAGCCTTCCACCTTTTACCAAGTATATATGTGCAATAAATTAAATAGCAATAATATTGTGATATATCAAAAGGATATCCATGTTGGCACATGAAAACAATTACACCTGCAACTGGCAACGCTATAAGAAGGGTTGAGCAAGCGGTAACTTAGCCAAACAATGGTTTGCTGGGATGTGGAGGGGGTTAGAGGCTTATCATGGCACTTTGGGAGGCTTGACAAACAAGTGGTAGGTAGCAAGACAAGCGATAGAAACGAGACATCTAGCATGGCAATGATAGTAATGGTATCCAGGGAAATGGTCATCTTGCCTGAGATCCCACTCGGAAGAAGATCGATTCCATGAAGAAGACGAACCAAAGTAGTCGAATGAATCCTCACACTCCGAACGCTTTCGGAACTCTATCGAGAAGAAGCAATCTAGAAATAACAATCAACACATGATAAACACCACAACATATGAATGACATGATGTGCAACCAACATGATGCAAGTCCGGTTTAGTTATGCAAGACATGGCAAAGCACAACAACCAATTTCTACACATTAAGTGAAGCTCGATATGCAACGAGTTGCATATCGACAAAACTCCATGTTCAATTCTTATGTTCGATCTCGTTTAGCTACTCAACAATATTCAATGTTGTTAAACATGGCAAAGAGGTGAAGCATAAGTAAACTAGACATCTAGGCATATTAAATGAGGTCGGAAACAACATATAGTATTTCCGAAACGACCCCATGTGTTAATTTCGAAATTGGTCCAGATCTGAACTAAACATGTTTTATATTTGTTAAACAGTAAAACAAAGTGCACCGCGTGATTCTACACGTCATTCTTGTCGATATACATATAGGGATCATATGAAACAGAGGTACGGTCTAGAAGATATGACCAACACAAGATGCATATGTCATGAATGCAAAATGCATGCAAACAACCACCACAAACATGTTAAATCATGGATGTAACAAGATATTATGAAACTACATGAAATTCTAGTCAAGTATCATGTGGAACTTGTTCAAAACGGAGTAACGGTTCAACACTAGCAAGCAACACAAGTTATAGACATAATCTACCCAAAACAGACGTGGCATTTTGCGCACATGAAAACAATAAGCTACAAGATTCTACAATGCACAGATAAGACATGGGGCTATAGCCTACATGATGCACAACAATTCATATCATCACAGCGAATTGAGTAGAAGCATGGATCACTAGGGAATAAGCTCACAAGACGACAATAAAATATAACAGATTAGGACTTAGTGAAAATCACAGTTTTAACAGAGCAGTTTTATCATGAAGGCATATTGGCAGCAGTAAAACTATATGCTATAGGTCATATATTGGCATGAAACTTAACAACATGGTAGAGGACATGATGCACTACAATTCATCCCATTATGGCAACATCAAATTATGCACATATTCATGGCAAACATCAACACAACATGGCATTCTGAAATAACTAGATTCTCAGACTTGGTGAAAATTAGACTAGACATGTGCAGCAGTTTTTAACAGATTGACATGTTGGACAGCAGAATTAATTATGATGCTAAACCTATTCATGCAAACTATTGGCACAATTTGATAGAGCATAACATGCTTTACAATACATCCCATTGTGGGAACACCAAAGGAGCCATAGATCAATAGCAAAACACATGGCAAGATAGCAACAAAATAACACAGTTTTTAGACTTCGAATTATTTTGGACCCTCAAAACAGCAATATTTTTATGGCATATTGGCAACAAGAAAATAACACCTAAACATGGATTCCTATAGCAACCAAAATTACCAGGGCCTAGCACACATGGCCAAGGGCATATCTCATGTTCAGAATTATTTCATATCATGCATGGATTAATTCACACAAAATAAACAAAAGGGCATCATAGCAAAATAACATGCACACAAAATTGCTCAACTGACAAAACTAATTACACTGATAAAATCTATGGATTTTTCTATCCCAAACTCATGTATAAGATGTGGGTTTTTATTAAAGAAACAATGACACAACAATTATGTGAGATTAGGACATAAACTTTTTTAGCAAGTTATTTTTGCAAATTAAATGCAAACAGCAAGTTAAACATTTTAAACATGTTCGAAAGTTGGTTATTGTGAATCTACACGAAATTCTACACATTTTTAATATATAAAATATTTTAATCCGATGCACGGTTATTTATTTACGAGGAATGCTAAAAACATGGCTTTTACTGTAACTAAAAATGTCCTGGTTAAATAGAGAAATTCGCAGACACTAAAAAAACAACTACGACCCGAAACTGGAATCTGTCTCTGTTCTGGAGTGAGCGCAACATAGTAAAAATCACCCAGGGCGAAGCATAGTCGTGGCTGGCTGGGGTTCTCAGTTCGGTGGCCTGGGCCGGAGTTGGAGGCGCTGGGCCTTGGTTGCGCGTGCGAGAGGAGGTTGGGCCCGCGGACGATGGGGCTGGGCCTTGGGACGTGGGACGCAGTGCGTGCGGTTAATGCACGATGCGGGAGGCCTCCTGCGTTCGTCCTCTCGTAACACCATGGCAGCGGCTCGCTCGATCTCCGACGAGGAGGGCAAATGGCGCTCATGGTGGATGGGGACGAGTAGATCTGGGCGAGGGGGTCCCATTCCCCGCTTCTGAATGGCGACGGCGACTGTCACCGGCGACTGGCAAAGCTGCCACCTCGGGCTGCTATGGAGACTTCAGGCCTGGAGGAGAGAGAGAGAGGTAGAGAGATGAGCGAGGGAGAGATTGTAGGGAGGAGGGAAAGGGTGGCGCAGTGCTCATCTGTTGGACGGCGAGGTGGTGGGGTCGTCGGCCGGCACAGGGCTCGGCGCCATGGGGGCTGCGGGGTGAGCTCGAGGACGAGCTGCACGCGAGGGGCTCGGTGGCCATGGAAGGAGCAGCGCAGGAGCTCGGGGTCGGGTCCAGATGGGCTTCCCAAGGCCCGATCTGGGTCCTGGCGGGCCTGCGGGTGGAGGGGAGGCTGTAGGGTGACATGGCGAGCCTGTTGGCTGGGAGGCGGGTCGCGGTGGCGCTGGTTGGCCAGGGAGCGCCAAGTGGCGGTGGTGGGTAGATCCGGCGTGGATTTCGAGGCGAGGTGGCTGTGGCTCGAGGTTAGGGGAGCCTAGATGCTAGGGTTTTGTCCCAAAATAGCAGGGTTGGCTGTCTATTTATAGGCAGGGGGTTAGGAGAGGGGCTTTAGGGCATTTTCGGACCTTCGGATCTCGATCCGACGGCTCCGATCGGAGGGGCTGGTTAGGTGGGCTAGTGGGCTGTGTAGATGGGCTAGGTGGGGATGAGAGAGAATGTTGCGGCCCGTGACACGAGTTATAAAACACCAAAACCTCTGATAAATAAACCGATGATGGTGCCGCTATGGTCGACCGTTCGGGTATCAAACGACCTCCGATTGCGACGAAATTTCGCAGGCGGTCTAACTACAATATAACAAGACCGCTCGCCAACTTTCGACCCAATCCGAGAATATTTTATATCCACTTTTAAAAACAACATTTCATCGATGCCGCGGGCGCATGCGTGTGTGGTTGGTCTCGAAACGGTCATCAACGAGGACGGAGAGAATCGGCCGCTAATAACGGATGCAAGTTCTCAAAATGATGGCAACGGAGTGCCCATGCAATGCGGATGATGCGATGATGAATGCGACAACCAGACAAATCACATGATGACAGCGGAATAAAAGGGGAATCTTGTGGAGCGTTGATCTCGGGTTGTTACAGTGCAGCACAACATCCCTGACATCCACCAAGCCACTGTGATTGCCGCGTTCCACACGAATGTGTGCAACCAGCGAATGCGTGAGGAGATGAGCATCAACAAAGTGCGGGATGTCACCGAGCTATACACCCTGACCGACAAGTGCGCACGGGCTGAAGAGGGAAGAAGGCTCCCTAGAGAGGATGCCGGTGCGGAGGTCGACTTGGATGACGACGAAGATGCACCGGCCTCCAAGAAAAAGGGGCAGAAGGGCAACAGGAAGCGCAAAGGAAAGCGGTAATGGCTGTCGACAGGAACGACAACTCCGACTCCGGCAGGAAGGCCAAGTCCGAGGGGTCCGGCAAGAGTGTTGCCACGTGATCCGGAGACGACGAGGACGCAGCAGGAGAGAAGACCGGCAGGCCGTACTATAAGATCCACCTCACCAAGAGCCACGATATCACCAACTGGCGCCAAGTAGAGCAGCTTGCCAAGAAGCAGAAGCAACATTACGAAAGGCGGGACAAGGAGAAAGGCCAAGATGGTGCAGGTGGTTCCGGCAACAAAAGTAGTGGTAGCCGTGGTGGCCGCCACGGCAAGGCCAAGCAGCGCAAGGAGAAACCTGCTAGAGGCCGAGACAAGAAGTATGATGACGAAGACGATGATGACGATGGAGATGAAGAAGAATCTGAAGGCCAGGAATTCCAGAAGCCTGTCGATGCCATGTGCGTTGACGGAGGCGCATCTTTGCACTCCTCTCACTGGCAGCTCAAGCAGTGGGCCCGTGAGATCAACGTGGCAGAACCGGCAGCAAAGGCGAGGATACCACTCAAGTGGTCCAACACTCCCATCATCTTCGACGCTGAGGACAACCCTGACCGCATCACTGCCGTCGGGTGTGTGCCGTTGTTGGTTTCGCCAACAATATGCAACCTCAAGGTCACGAAGATGTTGGTCGACAGTGGGGCCTGATTGAACTTGATCTCGCCTGACGTGATCAAGCGGCTGCAGATTCCCGACATGGATCTTAAGCCAATTAGGTCCTTTCAAGGGGTCAACCCGGGAAGAGCTCAGCCCAAGGGGAAGATCACTCTGCCAGTCACGTTCGTCAGCGAGCTCAACTTCAGGACAGAGAGGGTAGTCTTCGACATCGCAAGAATGTCGTTGTCGTCCAATGGGATTCTGGGCCAACTAATCAGTAGCACAGTAATATGATAGTTTGATAGCAGTAGCAACAGTAACAGTAGTGGTAACAGTAGTAGCAATAGTTTTGTAGCAGTTGGAAAAGTAGCAGCAGCAATAGTAACTCAGCAAGAACAATAAGTGGAAAGCTCGTAGGCACTGGATCGGTGAACTCGTTGGATGATATTCATCATATAACAGTCATAACCTAGGGCGATACAGAACTAGCTCCAGTTCATCAATGTAATGTAGGCATGTATTCCGTAAATAGTCATACGTGCTTATGGAAAAGAACTTGCATGACATATTTTGTCCTACCCTCCCATGGCAGCGGGGTCCATAAGGAAACTAAGGGATGTTAAGGCCTCCTTTTAATAGAGAACCGGAACAAAGCATTAACACACGGTGAATACATGAACTCCTCAAACTACGGTCATCACCGCGAAGTATCCCAAATATTGTCACTATGGGGTTGACGCATCAAAACACATAATAGGTGCATATGACTAGGCAAGATCGGATCAAGAACATAGATGTAGAGATGATAACATAAAAGGTTCAGATCTAAAATCATGGCACTCGAGCCCTAGTGACAAGCATTAGGCATAGCAAAGTCATAGCAACATCAATCTCAGAACATAGTGGATACTAGGGATCAAGCCCTAACAAAACTAACTCCATTACCTGATGAATCTCATCCAACTCCTCACCGACCAGCAAGCCTACGAAGGAATTACTCACTCCCGGTGGGGAGCATCATGGAATTGGCGATGGAGAAGGTTGGTGATGACGAAGACCGAAGATTCCCCTTTCCGGAGCCCCAAACGGGCTCCAGATCTGGCCTCCCTATGAAGAACAGGAGGTGGTGGCGGCTCCATATAATAAAACATGATGAAACTTTCTCTCTAATTTTTTTCTTCGAAAATAGGAATTTATAGTGGCGGAATTAGGGTCAGTGGGGCCCCGAGGTGGGCACAACCCACCAGGGCACGCCCAGGGGGCCTGCGCGCCCTGGTGGGTGCTGCTCACCCTGGCCCCCCTCTTCGGTGCATTTTGGCTCCAATAATTCTTATATATTCTTAAATAATTCTCCAAAAAGTTTTGTTCCATTCTGAGAACTGTTATTTCTGCACAAAAACAACACCATGGTAGTTCTGCTGAAAACAACGTTTGTCCGGGTTAGTTCCATTCAAATCATGCAAATTAGAGTCCAAAACAAGGGCAAAAGAGTGAGAAAAAGTAGATATGTTGGAGACGTATCAACTCCCCCAAGCTTAAACATTTTCTTGTCCTCAAGCAATTCAGTTGACAAACTGAAAGTGATAAAGAAAAACTTTTATGAACTCTTTTGTTCTTGTTTACATGTATATGCTTAAGTAACACCCAGATTTTCAGCGAAGATTATGACTAACCATGCCAACAATAACTCTTAGAAATTATATTAACTCATAACAATAACATAAGCAACTAGCGAGCAATAATAAGATCCAGTCATGCTGCACCCAACATCAATTATACACAATGCATGAGGATGACAATAGTGCTCTCAGGTCTGGCGCTTATTTGAGAAAGTGATGACTCAACATAAAAGTAAATAGATAGTCCCTTCGCAGAGGGAAGCATGGATTTGCAGCGGTGCCAGAGCTCAAAGTTTAAAATAGAGATAGATATAATTTTGGAAGGTACACCCTTCCTGTCAACATCACGACCAAGAGTTATCAATATATTCCATGCTAAACAAATTAGCGGCGGTTCCCAAGCGGTAAAAGTAAAGGTTTACTCTCCCTCCACCAACAATCACACTCCACGACTAGCCGCATCCATGGGTACCGTCTAAACCAACAACATTCCTGGGGGAGTTTTGTTTAATTATTTTTGATTTTTGATTTCGGGACTGGGAATCCCTATTACCGCCCCTCTCGTGTAAGGACAAGTGAATAAACACTCATCATGAGAATAACCCGCTTAGCATGGAAGATACTGACCGCCCCTGTCGCTCCATGAGCGGTCCAGGCACACAAAACAGATGTTCATTTGAATTTTTAGAGATGGCACATGCAAATTTACTTTGGAACGGCAGGGTAATACCGCATATAGGTAGATATAGTGGACTCATCTCGCATAACTTGGTTTAAGGGTTTTGATGCACAAGCAGTATTCCCGCTTAGTACAGGCGAAGGCTAGCAAATAGATTGAGAAGCAGCCAGCTAGAGAGCGAAAACGGTCATGAACATGCATTACATATAATCAACATTGAATTCTATCATAGTAGGATATGGACACCATGAACATAAATATCATGAAGGCTATGTTGGTTTTGATTCAACTACATGCGTGAACATGTGCCAAGTCAAGCCGCTTGTAACATTCAGAGGAGGATACCATATCATCATACCGCATCACAACCATTTTAATGCATGTTGACACCCAAGATAAATCATTATCCACTCCTAGCTACTTAAGCATGGCATGAACAACTATTATCTCTAATGGTCATTGCAAGCATGTTTGATCATAATATGCCGAATCAAGGAAACTAGGTTAAACATATTTACAAAAACAAAAACAAGTTGAGTTCATACCCGCTTTTCTCAACCACAGTCAATTCATCAAATGTCGTCATTATTGCCTTTCACGTGCACGACGGAATGATAAGAAGATAATAATAGTGCAAGAGTGTCGTGGACTAAGATGGAATATTTTTGGAGTTTTTGGTTTTTTTCTTGAAGAGGGCAAATTAAAGAGGAAAAACAAAAACGAGAAAAACTATTTACACGGGAGAGCTCCCAACAGGTAAAAGAAGAAGCGAGAAATCTTTTTGGCTTTTCTTATGATGCTACAATTAAATTAAGCTAGAAAGAAAACTTAAAAAGAAGTAGGAAATATTTTTGGATTTTCTCAAAGTTTTTCAAACACACAAGAAGAAAGCGAGAAAACAAATCTAGCATGGATATTACAATGAAAAAGTGTGAACACCGACAACTGAATGAAATGTGTGAACATGAATGTAATGTCGGTGGAAATACGTACTCCCCCAAGCTTAGGCTTTTAGCCTAGCTTGGTAATCACCATCCATATGAATAATAATCTGGGGGATGGCTCACCGAGGCCCTCAGAGCAAATTCCACGGCCCTCTTGGCAGCTTCAACCTCCGCATTGTACACACGGGCTTCGCTCTCAAGAACATAATATCTTCCCCTAGTGTGAAAATCAAAGAGAGCAGGAGCAGGCAATGCAATAGGCACAACGTTTTTTTTATTAAATCTCAAGTTATAGGTGTAGTTAGTGGCCGTACCCGTAAGGAACTTATGACGCTTCATGGCATCAATGTCTAAATACTGAGTAGGTAAGATGGGGTCATGAGGCCATGGTGAGACATTTAACCTCTCCGCTACACATGAGGCATAGATTCCTCCATAAAAATTACCATTAGCAGCATTGAGCTACAGTCGCCGTGCAACAATTGCACCAAGATTATAATACTTATTCCCAGTTATGGCTGTGTGTAAGAGTCTCAAATCGTGAGCACACATTGTGCTACAATCTTGTTTGCCTATGATACATTTACCGTTAAAGAGCGCAAAATATTGTATCGATGGGAAATGGATGCTGTTAATTCTCCCTTATGTTACCCCCCTATCTTAACCAAAGCAAAGATTACCTAAAAATGTCTCGTATTCAGATTTTTTGGTTCGTCGAGGGAACCCCAATATGGAAGTTTGCATGCTTCACTGAACATTTCTGACAGCATGGTGAAGGAACGGCCATACAGGTTGAATGAAACTCTAGACTCACGAGAAAAATATTTAAATTTCTTTGTGAAGGTTTTCGTGAGTTCGAGGTGTTGGGGGCACTTATCTACGATGAATGGAGCAAGCTCTGTATTGTGGATAAATTGGTCAAATTCCTCCTTAATACCTGCACCTTCCATGAACTCGTCGCACGACCACAAGCATGA
Organism: Elymus sibiricus; assembly: GCA_039707655.1. Lineage (NCBI taxonomy): Eukaryota > Viridiplantae > Streptophyta > Magnoliopsida > Poales > Poaceae > Elymus > Elymus sibiricus. The sequence goes on along the minus strand of CM077673.1, from coordinate 179,894,852 downwards.
TTTGGTGGCGGCATCTCGCATCGAGCTCTCTCTTGGTTCAACATAAGAATGTCGAACCGAGCTTCCACTTGATGAGGCTTTTGAGGATCTCCTCCTCGAAGAACTCCTAAAGAATTGCATTTTTATTCCTATAAAAATTCTGAAAAAATTTAGTCCACAAAAATTTTGTCAACAAAACTTTGTAAGATTGTTAGCAACTACTCCTAAGCATGCATAGAGGCCATATTGAGCATTCAAACTACTTAGAACTATAAGAATTCAACATGCAAGCTCATCTACAGCAGCACCAAGAGTAGCTAATTACTCTAAAAAGAACCGACTAAATCAAAAACTAATTGGAGCATTGGAGGAGTCACATACCAAGTAGCAATCCCTCCAAACAGTTTCAGAAACGGAGCTTCGAGCTAAGAGATCGAAATCCGCGGGTTTGAGAGCAAGAACACGGGAATGGTGGTTGTGGTGAATTTTTTCTGGAGGTAGGGGATGATGTGGGCTAAAGAGATAAGTGAGGGGGCCCACATGAGGGCCACAACCCACCAGGGCGCGCCTGGGGGTTCTAGCGCTCCCTGGTGTCTTGTGGGCACCAGGTGCACCCCCCTCTGGTATTATTTGCACCAAAAATTCATAAATATTCGGAAAAAAAATCGTGTTAAATTTTTAGGGCATTCTGAGAATTTTTATTTTTGGGGCATTTTTTATTGCACGAAGAAAACAGAAAACATGATAATCATGGCATTTTATTTTATTTGACTAACTAAAACAGTAAATAAAAGGTGGGAGCAGAGAGTTGTACTTACTAGATTCATCGACTTCATACCTCTCAAAAATGATTCATTAATAAGGTTGATCAAGTCTTATTAACAACCACTTCGGATTAGTATGAAACCGAAGAACTTTCGTAAAACACTAAGTTACCTCAATGGGGATGTGCATATCCCCAACAATAGGTAGAGGTAATTGAAAACTTCCAATAGTGATGGTTGGAGATTCTTCAATAACATTTATACGATTCACTTGGAATTGTTTCTTCGGAAAGTGCACCGTGCGCTCATTACCATTGATATGAAAAGTGACTTTGCTTTTATTCAATCAATAACAGCCCCTGCAGTATTCAGAAAGGGTCTATCAAGGATAATCGACATGTTGTCGTCCTCGGGCATCTCAAGAATAACAAAGTCTGTTAAGATAGTAACATTGGCAACAACAACGGGCACATCCTCACAAATACTGATAGGTATGGGAGTTGATTTGTCAGCCATTTGCAATGATATCTCGGTAGGTGTGAGTTTATTCAAATCAAGTATTTTATATAAGGAGAAAGGCATAACACTAACACCAGCTCCCAAATCACACAAAGCAGTTTTGACATAGTTTCTTTTAATGGAGCAAGGTATAGTTGGTATTCCAGGATCTCCAAGTTTTTTAGGTACTCCATCTTTAAAAGTATAATTAGCACGCATGGTGGATATTTCAGCTTCCGATATCTTTCTTTTATTTGTGATGATGTCTTTCATATACTTGGCATAAGGGGGCATCTTAAAAATATCAGTTAAGCGGGTACGTAAAAAGACTAGCCTAATCATTTCAGCAAAGCGCTCAAATTCTTCATCATCCTTTTTCTTTGATAGCTTAGGTGGAAATGGCATGGGTTTTTGAACTCATGGTTCTCTTTCTTTACCATGTTTCCTAGCCACAAAGTCTCTTCTATCATAACGTTTATTTTTAGGTTGAGGGTTATCAAGATCGTCAGCAGGCTCTATTTCAACATCATTGTCTGGTTCTTTATCGTTATTAGGTTGAGCATCTTCATGAACATCATCATTATAATTTTCATTATCACTAAGTGAATGTTCATTACCAGACTGAGTTTCAGTATCAGAAATAGAGACATAATTATTATCAAGAGGTTTTTGTGTCTCAGGTTCACTAGAGGTATGCAAAGTCCTATCATTTTTCTTTTTCTTTTTCTTTCTAGAAGGACTAGGTGCATCAGTATTAATTCTATGAGAGTCTTGTTCAATTCTTTTTGGATGACCCTCAGGATAAAGTGGTTCTTGGGTCATTCTACCTCCTCTAGTTACTACTCTAGCAGCAAAATCATGCATATTATTATTCATTTCATCAAGCAATTCTTTTTGAGATTTAGCAACTTGTTCTAACTGAGTTTGAACAATAGAGGCATGCTTTCCTACACCTCTAACATCATTACTGATTCTAAATAGCAAGACACTCAAGCGAGCAATCATATCAGAGTTATATTTCAATTGTTTCAGAACATGAGCATTGAAATGATCTTGCTTCATAATATAGTTGTCAAACTCATATAAGCATTGACTAGGATGTTTATTGCGAGGGATGTCACTTTCATTAAACTTTAATAAAGAATTTACCTCTACCACCTGTAGAGGTGGTGGTGTGTCGAGGCCATGTATTTCTTCGATAGGTGGCAAATTCTTAACATCCTCAGCTTTAATACCTCTTTCCTTCATAGATTTCTTTGCCTCTTGCATATCTTCAGGACTGAGAAATAAGATACCCCTCTTCTTCGGAGTGGGTTTAGGCGGTGGTTCATGAAGAGTGCAATCATCATAATTCTTCAATATGTTATTCAATAATTCCTCAGCTTGTTCAACAGTTCGCTCCCTGAAAACACAACCAGCACAACTATCTAGGAAGTCCCTAGAAGCATCGATCAGTCCATTATAAAAGATATCAAGTATTTCATTTTTATTAAGAGGATGATCAGGCAAAGCATTAAGCAACTGGAGAAGCCTCCCCCAAGCTTGTGGGAGACTCTCTTCTTCAATTTGCACAAAGTTAAATATTTCCTGTAAGGCAGCTTGTTTCTTATGGGCAGGAAAATATTTTTCATAGAAGTAGTAAATCATATCCTGGGGGCTACGCACACAACCAGGAGTAAAAGTGTTGTACCATGTCTTAGCATCAACCTTTAATGAGAATGGAAATAACTTAAGGATATAATAGTAGCGAATCTTCTCATCATGAGCAAAGAGGGTGGCTATATCATTTAGCTTAGTAAGGTGTGCCACTACGATTCCAGTTTAAAATCCATGGAAAGGATCAGATTCAACCCAAGTAATTAACTCTGGGTCGACAGAGAACTCATAATCCTTATCGGTAACAAAGACAGGTGAAGTAGCAAATTTAGGATCACATTTCATTCTAGCATTCAAAGTCTTTTCCTTATACTTGCGTAGCAATTTCTTAAGATCGTTTCTATCCTTGCAAGAAACAATTTCTCTAGTTACCTCTTCGTCCATAACATAACCTTCAGGTATCTTAGGCATTTCAAACTTAGGACAGCTAGGACTAGTAGGTGTTTCATAGTCATCATCAGTTTCATAAGCTTCATCAGTTTCAGCAATCTCATCAATTTCAGTAGTTTCATTCTCTTTAGCTCTAGCAATTTGTTCATCAAGAAATTCTCCTAGTGGCACATTATCATCAAGCATGGTACTAGCATTATCAATATCATAATTCATAGCAGAGGTAGCATCATCAATAACTTGCGACATATCAGGATTACTAGCATGTGTTGGTGTTGCAAGCTTACTCATAACAGAAGGTGAATCAAGTGCAGAGCTAGATGGCAGTTCCTTACCTCCCCTCGTCTTAGAGGGAAATATCTTAGTCTTTGGATCCTTCAGATTCTTCATAGTGATCAATTGATATAAATTCCAAGTGACTCAACAAATATAGCTATGCTCCCCAGCAACGGCGCCAGAAAAAGGTCTTGATAACCCACAAGTATAGGGGATCGCAACAGTTTTCGAGGGTAGAGTATTCAACCCAAATTTATAGAATCAACACAAGGGGAGCCAAAGAATACTTGAGAGTATCAGCGGTTGAGTTGTCAATTCAACCACACCTGGAGATTAAATATCTGCAGCAAGTTCATCAGTAGCACAGTAATATGTTAGTTTGATAGCAGTAGCAATAGTAACAGTAGTGGTAACAGTAGTAGCAATAGTTTTGTAGCAGTTGAAACAGTAGCAGCAGCTATAGTAACTCAGCGAGAACAATAAGTGGAAAGCTCGTACGCACTGGATCGGTGAACTCGTTGGATGATATTCATCATATAGCAGTCATAACCTAGGGCGATACAGAACTAGCTCCAGTTCATCAATGTAATGTAGGCATGTATTCCGTAAATAGTCATACGTGCTTATGGAAAAGAACTTGCATGACATCTTTTGTCCTACCCTCCCATGGCAGTGGGGTCCATAAGGAAACTAAGGGGTATTAAGGCCTCCTTTTAATAGAGAACCGGAACAAAGCATTAACACACGGTGAATACATGAACTCCTCAAACTACGGTCATCACTGCGAAGTATCCCAAATATTGTCACTATGGGGTTGACGGATCATAACACGTAATAGGTGCATATGACTAGGTAAGATCGGATCAAGAACATAGATATAAAGATGATAACATAAACGGTTCAGATCTGAAATCTTGGCACTCGGGCCATGTGACAAGCATTAGGCATAGCATAGTCATAGCAACATCAATCTCAGAACATAGTGGATACTAGGGATCAAGCCCTAACAAAACTAACTCGATTACATGATGAATCTCATCCAACTCCTCAACGACCAGCAAGCCTACGAAGGAATTACTCACTCCCGGTGGGGAGCATCATGGAATTGGCGATGGAGAAGGGTTGGTGATGACGAAGACCGAAGATTCCCCTCTCTAGAGCCCCAAACGGGCTCCAGATCTGACCTCCCGATCGTAAAACAGGGGGTGGCGGCGGCTCCATATCGTAAAACACGATGAAACTTTCTCTTTGATTTTTTTCTCCGAAAATAGGAATTTATAGTGGCGGAATTAGGGTCAGTGGAGCCACGAGGTGGGCACAACCCACCAGGGCGCGCCCTGGTGGGTGCTGCTCACCCTGGCCCCCCTCTTCGGTGGATTTTGGTTCCAATAATTCTTATATATTCTTAAATAATTCTCCAAAAAGTTTCATTCCATTCCGAGAACTTTTATTTATGCACAAAAACAACACCATGGTAGTTCTGCTGAAAACAGCGTTTGTCCGGGTTAGTTCCATTCAAACCATGCAAATTAGAGTCCAAAACAAGGGCAAAGGAGTGAGGAAAAGTAGATACGTTGGAGACGTATTACCGACTGGCACTGGCGAAGTTCATGGCGGCAACACACCACGCCTACAACACTCTCAACATGCCAGGACCAATAAGCGTCATGAACGTCCGCACTGACAACAAGGATTCAGTCCTCTGCGTCGATAAGCTCTTCCGGGAGGCAGTGGCAGCATCTGCTGACGAGGTACTCGCTCCTGCTGACAAAGCTCCTGGGAGGGAGAACAAGAACAAGAGCTCTGGCGAATCTCGTAAGGACTCCAGGAAGCGCGCCAAGAGGTGTAGCACGCCTGTCGAGGACTTACCAGAGACCTCTGCCGCTGGGAGCAACAAGAACAAGACCGCCAAGCCCTTGCCGGGTGGAAAAGGTCACTAGGAACGGCGAAAGCCGACTAGAGGTCAGAAGCGACACCCAATGCGAGGCACGCATAAGTACTGGGCGCTTTCGTACGTTCCACCCACAAGGTGCGGTTGCCAGTCCACCCGGCAACCCCTTTTGTGCAAGCTTCGCCGCCAAAGCGTGTAACCCTTTGTACAGAGCTAGGCGATGATCCTTTGCGTAGTCAGTAAAAGCCAAGTGCTCTACAACTCTTGGTCGAAGCACATATTTCGTTATGTATTTTATGTAAGATATTGCGATCACTCCTTTCTTGCATAAGGCAGTTGTTGAACCACCTAGGTTCCTGGCCGACTCTATTTTCTCTTCTTTCTTTTTCAAAAAAGGAGAAGGCCCCCCACGTGCGAGTCTTCCCGGGAGGAGTAACGGAATGGACACCAGCAAGCATGTTCAATGATGATCCCCTTGCGGCAAGGAATGCGACGAGAAAAAGAGCTAAGTCGCAAGAAACTTTTCGAAAAAATAAGGCTTTATCCTTGAACAAGGTTGACACTTGTGTTAGAAAACTTGCACGCGAAGGACCCTTGTTGAAATTGTTTGTGCACTTGGTTGTTTCGAGTCCGCTCAGCATCCTAAGTAGCCGCGGAAAGGACGATTAGGAGGCCTTGTCGGCAGCGGCCTCGCCGACAAGCTGCCAAGGACCCGTTCCTTCGGGCGCTCGTGGTACAGATGCGCGCACCAACAGGCATTTCCAGCAAGCGTAGGGATAAACGGAAACACACAAGTCCAACTACATTGAAAGGAGAAAGTCATTCATCACAGCAGATAAAGTGCATTACAAAAAGCAAAACCACGATGATAATTTGAAGACCATTGTTTTGGATAACGCGCATCGCAAGAAAGGAAGCTTAATTGCCCAAAGTTACAGAGCCAGCTCTGTCAAAGATAGGGGCGACGAGATCGTCGAGCTCGCTAGTGTCGAAGTCCTTCGGCAGCTTGGAGAAGGCCTTGCGCAGGTCGACGCCGGGGTTATGGTAGGTGATCTTCACAAGAACCTTGTGGAGGGCCCTGCGACACAGCTCGCAGCATCCTTGGAGGAATTCGTCGGCCCACTCCACTTCGTACTTTGCCAGGATGTCGATGAGCTTCCCGAAGAAGATGGATAGCCTCACGCTCGCCACCTCTCTGGTGTCGTTGGAAAAGGCGCACTCCTCCAACCCCATATTTGCGAGCTGGGCAGAGAGCCTGCTGGCGATGTCGACAAGATGCTTCGTCCACAACCCAACGCTCTCCTGGAGTTGATTGGAGCTGTGCGCGGTGGAGGCGAGCAAGTCTTTATCCTTCTTTAGTTCTTCAAGCAAACTGCACTCCTTGCGATGGGCGGCCTCGAGACAGTCCTCCTGGGAACTCACCCTCAGGCGAAGATCGGCATTGGTGGTCGCGGCAGCCTCCAACTCCTTGGCCTTGCCAGCGAGCTCCACCTACAGATCTGCCAGGGCCTGAGTCCCCTTCTGGATGCCATCCTTCATTTCCAAGATCTCCTAGCCGGAAGCAGCAAGGTCCGTTTCTAGCCACTTCACTTTGTCCTCTGATACTCGTGATCTGCGTTGGGTTTTCCATGAAGAGGAACGGGTAATCGCAGCACAAAGTGGGTAAGTATTTCCCTCAGTTATGAAACCAAGGTTTATCAAACAAATAGGAATACCAATCCTCAACCGTCTTTAGTGGCTGCACACAAAAGAACAAACAACTTGCACCCAACGCCGGCAAGAGGGTCGTCAATCCCCTTGATCTCGTTATTTGCAAGCAAGTGGGTTGTGTAGATAATTGTAGATGATAGTAAAGTGCAAAATAAAATAAAAGGTAATAAATAACAGCAAGGTAATGATAGTGTTTGTGAATATATAAGTGAATAGACCCGGGGCCATAGAGTTCTCTAGTGGCATCTCTTATAAGCAAAGCATACGGTGGGTAAACAAATTACTGTTTGACAATTGATAGAAAAGCGAATAATTACGCGATGTTCACGACAATGATCACGTGTATATAGGCATCACATCCATAAGAAAATAGGCCGACTCTTGCCTGCACCTACTACTATTACTCCACTTCAAGAGTGCTTCTATACTTGCCTCTCTACGTATTAAGTTCATGACAAACGGAGTAATGCTTGGAGAATGATGACATGATGTAGACAAAGAATACTCAACTAATATGAATAAACCCGATCGTTTTATCCTTAGTAGCAACAACACAAAGACGCAACTTATCCCCTTCTGTCACTGGGATATAGAAAATCATCAGTTGAACCTACTATAATGCACCACTCCCACCGAAGAAATATCAATCTAGTTGGCCAAACTATCTCAATAGATCGGAGAGCATTATGAAGCTATGATGATCATGCAAATAAGAGTCATAGTAATTAGGTTTGACTCAAATACTTTTCATGAATAATCTGAACATAAAGTCACAATTCATCGGATCCCAACAAACACACCATACAAAGGGATTAGATCGGATAGATCAAGGCAAAGATGTGATGAACATTGTATTGAATATCAAGAGAGAGAGAGAAAGATTGCCATCTAGGTACTACCTACGGACCCATAGGTCTGTGGTGAACTAATCACACATCATGGTGAGGGCAGCTAGGTTGATGAAGAGGCCCTCCGTGATCGATCTCCCCTCCGGCAGGGTGCCGGAACGGAGGTGTAGATGGCCTCCCGTTTGAACAGAGACTTGCGGCGGCGGAATAAGTGTTCGGGAGCGCTTCTGGTGTTTCTAGGGTATTTGTGAATTTATAGGCCAGAGAACGACGTCAAGAGGCGCTCCAAGGGCCCACCACATATCTGGACACGCCCCCCCTTGGGGGCGTGGCTGGATATGTGGTGGGGCCCTGTTGCCTCTCCTGGCCCTCCTCCAAAGCTTCTAGGTCTTGTATTGGTCCAGAAAAAATCACCAAAGAGTTTCGTGGCAATTGGACTCCGTTTAGTATTGTAACTCCGAAAAAGCAAAAACACGCAGAAAACCGGAACTGGCACTGGGCACTGGGTCAATATGTTAGTGCTCAAAAATATTATAAATTGGTAAATAAATACCCAAAAAGTATCCTAGAATGATAATATGTCAGCATGGAACAATAAAAAATTATAGATACATTGGAGACGTATCATTCTCCAGCTCGACCTTGATAGACTAAGCGGCTTCACCGATGTTGACATCCTCTTGGAGCTTGCTGGCATGCTCAGCAGCTTGCCGCTTGATGGCCTCCTTGTGCTTCGCCTCCAGCTCCTGGACATGTTTATCCAGTCCTACATCGAGCTTCTCGGCAAGAGTTCTTTCTCGAGCGGCAAGATTTTCCTCATGAGAATCGAGCAAGATCTTGTGCGAGTTCATTTCTACGTCCTGCTTGGCGATGCTCTTGTCGGCCTCCCTCCAGACCTGATCCGCCACAGCCTTCTGGTTGATGAAGTCGGCTTCGACTTTGGAAAGATTGGCCCGCTGATTGTTAAGGTCCATGTGGCTCTCAGTGAACACGACCTGCGTCTCAGCAAGAAGCGCACAGAACCTGTCCTCTGCCGCGGCCAAGAGGGCTTCCCGACGGTCCAGCCTCTCCGAGCGGCCGACATAAAACGCCTACAGCTGCCGGAAGTCCCTGCCCATGGAGGACAGGATGGCATGCTCCCTGGCTTCGTCGCGCCCACCAAGGGGGTCGATTGCTGCCCATCCTCTGGGAGTGACGACCTCTCCATCGGCGGTTGCCCCTTCGGTAAAGGCACTAAGGATTGTGTCCCCAAGAAAGCTGGCGAACTACAGATCGCTGATCCTCGAGTACCGGCTCGGAGGTGGCTCCGTTGCCGACGACGGACCGGCGGCAAACCTGCTGGCGTGGCCCAACGGGAAGGACGGGTTTGTCCCCGATGTTCCTGGGGCAGAAGCTTCCACGGCGTGTGTTGTCGCCTGCAGGGATGGTTCCTCAAGAACCTGCTTGTCGGGATCCCTGGGGGCACGACAGGTGGCCTCCTCCTCCCCGGTCGCAATCCGGGTCGCCTCCTTCGCCGCCTCCTTGGCGATGCCCTTGACGTTGACATTGGCGTCAGCCTCCCCTGACAGGGGAATTTGTGCAACACCGGGTGAAAAGAAAAACTGAACTGAGAAGAAGTTCAAGAAGACAAAAAAAGAGGAAGAAGAAAGTAAAATAAAGGATCTTCAGCGGTTAGGACTTGCTCGTGGGTTCTTGTTGCCAGGAGACGTCACCTCCCTTAGTGGCATCCATCACAGCACCATGGTCGCCAACGTCACCGCTTGGCGGCGCGCCCTCGGCGTCAGCATGCTCGCCGGAAGGGTCCCCTGTTGAAACACTCCCCTCTAGGGTCAACAGCGCGTGAGCTGCCTCTGAGCGCCCCATCTCCGCCTGCAGGGGAACCGAGCTGGTAACGCTGGCGTCCGCCGCCAGGCCCGTCGTCAGATACATGGGCGAACGTCCTGCTGGAGGCTCGCTGGGGAACTGAGGTCAACGACCTCAAGCTCCGGCGAAGCAGCCCGCTCCGGTTAGACGCTTGTCACGCCCTCTGCAGCGGAAGCGATATTTGCCCTCCTGGCCCGGCGTTGCGCCAGGGTCATTCTTTTTTGCGAAACCAACAACAGCGGCGAAGTTCAGCGAAGGAGAAACAAAGGCCAAGATGAAGATGTGTGTTGGCTCCCTCGGGCGTCTCCCGATGTGTGTTGGCTCCCTCGGGCATCTCCCGATGCCCTTCTCCGGCCTATAAATTCTCTAAAGGCAGTCCCGAAACCCTTTTTCCGCCGCTGCAAGTCTCTGTTCCATCGCGAGGCCATCTGGAGCTCCGTTCCGGCACCCTGCCAGAGGGGGGATCGATCATGGAGGGCCTCTTCATCAACCTTGCTGCCCTCATGATGATGTGTGAGTAGTTCACCACAGACCTACGGGTCCACAGATAGTACCTAGATGGCATCTCTCCATCTCTTGATCATCGCATCTTCGCTTTGATTTATTCGATGTAATCCTATTGAGCGGTGTGTTTGTTGGGATCCGATGAATTGTGGCTTTATGTTCAGATTATTCAAGAAAATTATTTGAGTCACCTCTGAATATTTAGATTCTTATTTGCATGATCATTATAGCTTGGTAATTCTCTCCGATCTATTGATTTGCTTTGGCCAAGTAGATTGATTTATCTTCCGTGGGAGAGGTGCATTGTGGTAGGTTCAACCTGACAAGTTTCTATATCCCAGTGACAAAGTAGGGGACAAGATGCGTCTTTGTGTTGTTGTTACTAAGGATAACACGATGGGGTTTATTCATATTGCTTGACTTTACTTTGCCTACATCATGTCATCGTTCTCCATGCATTACTCTGTTTGTCATGAACTTAATACGTAGAGAGGCAAGCATAGAAGCGCTCTTGAAGTGGACTAATAGTAATAGGTGCAGGCAGGAGTCGGCCTATTTGTTTATGGACGTGATGCCTATATATGCATGATCATTGCCGTGAAAATCGCATAACTATCCTCTTTTCTATCAATTGCCCAACAGTAATTTGTTACCCACCGTATGCTGCCTACATGAGAGATGCCGCTAGGGAAAACTATGGACCCCAGGTCTATTCTCTTATAAATTTACAAATTCTACTATTACCTTGCTGCCTTTATTTACTTTTTATTTTATTTTGCAATTTACAATTATCTACAATTATCTACACAACTCATTTGCTTGCAAATAACGAGATCAAGGGGATTGACAACCCTCTTACCCGCATTGGGTGCAAGTTGTTTGCTCTTTTGTGTGCGGCCGCTGAAGACGGTTGAGAATTGATATTCCTATTGGTTCGATAAACCTTGGTTTCATAACTAAGGGAAATACTTACCCACTTTGTGCTGCAATTACCCGTTCCTCTTCATGGAAAACCCAACGCAGATCACAAGTATCAGTCGTCCTCCTCCCCTAAGCTAAAGGTGGACAAATTCCATGTCCCCTTTCGGCGAACGGAGGGGGCCGGGTGCGGCGTAGGCGCCCCGGAGCGTGTCGCTGGCGCGGCGGAGCTGGAAGACCCAACCTCTTGGACAGGAGCGCTTGCCATGCGCTTCCCAACGGCGTGCCTCCTCCCCCGTGGCGGGGCAATGTTGGCAGTAGGGTCCTCCTCCTCCTCTTCGTCCTCGACCTCTAGAGGAGGAGTGCGATGGACCGGCTCCCCTGTACCAGCCCTGCGGAGCACACATGTTCTCTTGGGAACGTTGCAGACCGGGGGCTCTTCGAGGACCAGCTCGGCGACGGCTTCAGTGCTGCCCCCGACCCCTGTGCCTTTGGCGCCGACGAACTCCTTCGGCTGTCCCTGCGCTGGTGGTCTCTTGCTGAATCCCTCCTTGCGGCCAGTCTCTTCCTCCTTTTCTTCCCCGAACACGGCGGCACCTGAGCTGCTGTCGCTGATGTCGAGGCTAGCTTGCACAACTCGCCGGCCGATGTGGGCAATCTCCTCTTCGGTGGTGGCGCAGACCATTGGCCCCTCGTCCCTGACGCGCACCTCCACCAGGGTGTCGAACCATGCCTGTACCGACTCCTTTGCCAACACCTGCCACGTGGAATCCACCCCATGCGTGTTGCATGTCGGCATCATCGCCAAGATAGCACTCTTGCGGGAGTTGTTGCAGAGCGGAATGACGGACGGCGGAAGTACGAACTTGCCCTCCAGGCGGAAGAGCTAGTGGCGGAGGACGGTAAGCTGCAGGAAGGTTAGGTCCCCGTCAAGCCCGGGGCCTATCCGCATGACGTTGGCGGGGCCAACATAGTCCTGGGCGAAACGCTTCCGCTCCTGGAGGGGAGCGATGCGCCTGAGGAGAAAATCGGAGCCCACCATCTCTATGGTGAGCCCGGCAGCCCTCAACCGGAGCATGCGGGTGAGGGTGATCTCCAGCTTCTTGTCGTTAGGGGCAACAACACGCCACACGTTGTCACGGACTGGCTTGGAGTCCCGGACTTCGCAAAAGGCTGGGGGCTCCTTGTCGATGATGTAGCACCATTTTGCTCGCCATTCTTCCCATTTATTGTGCAAATTACCAGGAGGGTACACCTCCTTGTGAGAAGCACGAGGGATCCAAGTGACACTACCAGAGATGGCCCCCTCGCCCTCTATACGTGGGAAGAAGAAATGGCGGAAGAGAGACACGCTGGGTTCTATTCCTATGAATTTATCGCACAAATGTGCAAAAACGGACAGAGTGGTCACCGCATTAGGTGTAAAATAAAGCACGCAAAAATCGTAGGTCAACATCTATGAAGAAGGCAGAAAAGGGGGGAACCATCCCGTAATAAAAGTATGCCGCGAAGAACGGATACCTATCATTGCCGGGCCGGGTGTCGCTGGGGAGCACCACCGGCGCTCGCCTTGGTCCCCCTACCCCACATCGCAGAATACCTCAAGACGAGGTCGCTCCCCGTCAGTATGGAGGGGGAGAAGAGAGCGCACTTCCTCCGCATCGCCGCCAAAGCCTCTTTCGCCTCAGCATCCGACGCCTTCTTGGCCTTCTTCCCCGGGCCCGGTGGGCGGAGGTAAGTCCATGCTTGGGCGCCATGGAGAGCCGGCGGTGTGCAGAGGTGGAAACAGAGGAATGACAGACGAGGCTCCGTGCTACAGGGAAGAGAAGAATATGCGGCAGAACAAGGGAGAGCGATTGGAATGAGCAGCGCCCTTGTGGAATCCCTTTTATTAGCCATGGGGAAGACACAGGAGGCATGGGAGGCGCCTCTTCCATTCCAACGCGGCGCGGGCTTTCAGGCGCGACCCCTCGAGGCAACCACCTCGCTCCACTATTCCGTCGACCCACAATCACTGCACGTCGCGGGCGAGAGGGCAAATCAAGTATAACCGCAGGTAATTGCGGTCGCATGTATCTGTGCACTGTTTTTTGGGCATAGCCCAACAACGTCATGCACGCAAGTGTGGCCCAGGCCGGAGGGATCCTGTCGGTGTACTAAAGAACTGGGCCCTTAGTACCCTGACTTGTGCACCAGACGACCGCGGCCCCCGGATCGACAGGACCCTGTTGGGTTGGATCTGGGCGCCAAGCCCTTCGTACAAGGACTCGTGCGAACCAGCATGCCTTCCTTGCCGGGGGGCTCGGGCGATAGCGCACCCGCCAAGGCCTTCGCCCGCCAAGCCATCGCTCCACGTAGCTGGGCTGATTGTCTAAATCGACCAGGTGTCGAGCGGGTAGGCGGGTAGGTGAGGCTGGTCAGGGCGCGTGGCTGGTTCCCTGGATTACAGCAGAGCTTTAATGACACCCGTCCCATGGCATGGCGAAAGAATAAGAGGTAGCTGGGGGAACGGCACAGAAGGAGAGGCAATCCTTGCTGGGAGACGTCGCCAGCGTGCCACCTCATGACGCATTTAATGTGTCTGTCCTAATCTGTCAGACCATTTTAGCCACTGTGGTAACCCCTGGAGATATAAAAGGAGTTCCCTGGCTACCTTCAGAAGGGTCGACTCACTGTTCATTTACATGCGTAGCGACGCTCCCGAAGCATCCTTGCCGAGTTGTGTCGGATTTCGGTCTCCACCAAAACCCTAGGAAGTTCGAACTCAGGGGCATGTGCGAAGATCTCCAACAGCTTCACCCCCCCCCAAAGCTCACAGCACGGTAACCCCACCCGATGGCGAGGAAGAAGATAGCACACGAGAATTTACCCAGGTTCGGGCCGCTGCGAAGCGTAAAACCCTACTCCTACTTTTGGTGGATTGCCTCACGAGGAGGTTTGTGGATGAACTAGTACAGTGGTGAGTTGCCTCGCGAGTGCGTTCGGGTGGCCTTCCCCCTACAAAGCAGCCTAGCCTCTATTTATAGCGGCTCGGGTCCTCTCCCCCTATCGCAATGGCGGGAAGGGATCCCACAACGGCCAAATTTGAAGGGGGGCAAGGAGTAAATCTTATCCTGACGAAAGGTGGTCTCCGCCTACAAAGTAACCGCTGGTGGTGCAGAGGTGGGCTCGGCGATGACGTCCGTCCTACGGAGCTCGGGGTCTTGGTCTTGTTGCACCGGAATGGAAACCTTTGGGGGGCGCTTTGGGAACCTCTGTGCGCTCCTGCCTCCTTTGCACGAAAGATGAAACTGTCTCCTCTGGCGCGCTGGTGCCCGCCTAGCCCGCCTTGCGTCATCCTTGGCCTCCCGAGGTTGAGCATTGCATAGAGATCTCCGCCGCTCGGGAGGGGGCCTGCGTAGGCCTATTCCCCAGCGGGTCTTGGCGCTGTTTCCCTCGCGAGCTCGGGGCTCTCACGAGGGCCTTGTGCTGAGTGAGACCGCGCTGGGCCGTACTTGGCTGTCGAAGTGGGCCACGCCCTGGGCCGCAGGCAGGCAAGTCCGGGTACCCCCGTTCCCAGGACGCCGACAGTAGCCCCCAGGCCCGAGGCGCGCTCGAGCTAGTTTCTGGGTGAAGCCATGGAAGATGGCCCGAAGCGCCGTGGGCCCCAACCGCCTGCAGGCCCAACCTGACGTGTGGCGCATAATGAGACGTGGGCGTCTCAGCTCCCCGAAGACGTCGAGAACCGTCCTGAGTCAAGCTGACGCGAAGCCTGCGCGCCTCTCCGCCCATCATTGCTCTTCCATGAATGCAACTTTCTCCTTGTGTCCTACCCCCCCTTTCAGGTCACGCGGATGTGACCCGACGGAAGCAGGTGAAGCGACGTGAGGAAGAGTAGGACGCCGATCGAGTCTAGCACGCGTCGCTCGAGGAGTGCATGGCGCCTCCACTCCCCACGATGCCCCATGGGCAGCGGTTGCGCCTATAAACCCGCCCCGCTCGGGGGGTCTTGCCATCCTGACGCGCCCTCTTGCTTCCCATCCTTCCAAGTTATCTTCCTTGTCCTCTTCTTTCCCTTTGCTCTTCAATGGTGTCCGGGGGGAGTGCAGCGGGCGCGGGAAGACGCACGGGGTCTCCGGCTCCACCGTCGGCCTCTGGAGGCAGCGGTGGGGGGCCTTCGAGGCCGGCTCACGCCCGCCGGCGCTGGGCCATGGTCGACGAGTAAGCGTTCCGTCTTCCCCCCTTCTCTTACGTTCGCGTCCGACACGCCGGACCTGATTACCCCCTTCTCCCAGGGTGCCCGCGCCCAAGAGGCGCAGGCTGGACGAGCTCCAGGAGGAAGCGGTCGTGCTGAGGGCCCAGCTGGCAGACGCCGAGGCCGCCCTCCAGGCCGCGCTCAAGGGTGAGGCGGAGGCCTAGGCGGAGCTGGCGTCCCTCTAGACCCAGATCAAGGGGGCGGCTGACGCCATGCTGGCCGCCCAGGACGAGGCGGCGCACGCGAAGATGCTAGAGGTGCAGCGCGCCAAGCAGTACCTGGAGATCACCCACCGCGTGGTTGGTGTGGTGAGCCGGTTCGTCGGGGAAGCTCCCGCGCTATCGTGCGCCCACGGCGACGGAGGCTACCTCAACTTCTTCGGCAAGGTGGTGGAGGCGCAGGAGACCGGCTTCTCCCGAGTGGACGAGGACAACGTGTCCAGCGCGCGTGACCTCCTGGACATCGCGCTGACACGCATCTTCTCCAACCTGCGTTGCCACGTCCCGGAGCTTGACCTCCCCCACGTCATGGAGCCGGTGCCCGAGGAGCTCCAGAGGCCACTCAGGGATGAGGTGCGCCCACACGTGGAGTCCCTGGTGGAGCGGCTCGTCCAAACGCCCTCCTCCGACGAGAGTGACGACTCTGGCGCCGTGGCGGGCGACGGCCCGGGTGGCGACAGCGGCTCCTCTGCCTAGGCTTCCCCTGTTTTCTTTCTCTGGTTCCTGTCATGTCAATAAACACTCGGCCCCTGATGGCGTTAAACTTTTGTGTTTTACCTTCGTCTTCCTCCTTCTTCCTTTAAATCGCCGGTTGCTTGCTTTGTGTGACGCAACTTCGTCTCTTGCGCGGAGCTTTGTGTCATCGTCGATGCGGTCCGCCCCCGCCCCTCCTTTGGGGGGTCCACGGGGGTGTCGCATCATGCCCGGCGATGGTGGCCTGCTGGGACCTCGCGAGGCGCGCCCTCCTGAGGAGGAGCGTGCCGCCCCCAAGGCTGGGATCTCAGCGTTGTCGCTTCATGAGGCCGGACTCCTCCCCTTGCGCCGTCCTCCCTTGTTCCCGGGACCACGAGGATCCTGATGGAAGCACGTAGTGAACCGTAGCGCCTGCATCCTCACGTTAGCGCTCACACCTCCTACCCTGCATTCGGGCTATCATCTGATCAGAAAGCTTTTGCTCTGTTCGGTGGGTGTTCTTAGCTTATCGGGTCGTGGCGAGCTCGTGCGTCGTGAGGTGCAGCTGGAACGTCCAGGGAGCTTCAAGGATCCCACCAGGGAGGGCTTCTTCCTTGTGTGCAGGATGGTTTGGGAGCCCTTTCGGCAATCTGGGTCGGCGGGGCCCAATCCCGAGCAGGCCTCGACCGCCGTTGGGGCATCCGGATCACCAGGACGAGACCAAAGGGGCGTGGCCTCGGCCACCGTTGGGGCGTCCGGATTACCAGGACGAGACCAAGGGGCGTGGAGCTACATGATCGGTGAGGTTCCTGAGGAGCGTTGCTCGGGAACCCCCTTTGACGCTCAAGCGGCGCTCTGCGTCGGCGGAGCCCAATCCCGCGCATACCTCAACCGCCGTTGGGGCGTCCGGATCACCAGGACGAGACCAAGGGGCGAGGGGCTACGTGACCAGTGTGGCTCCTGAGGCGCGTTGCTCAGGAGTCCCCCTTGACGCTCGAGCGGCTCCCATACCCTTCCGCCGGTTGCTGCTCCGGGAAGCGCCTGAGCCTCTCGAGGCTCCGTGCTGTCATGCTGGGCCGTGGCCGGAGCCCCCGAGCGGGAGTCGACCGTTAAGAGATGTATGCTTTCGAGGCAACAGGTCCTTGCCGGCCTGCTCTGAGGCGCCACGGGGGGGGGGGGCAAAGTCCGCGGGCCTTGGCAAGGTACCAATTTAGAGAAAAGAGACTCCAAGTCCAGAAAAAGGAATTGCGAAGAGATAAAAAGTCCCGCCCATTTTCAAATAGAGTTACGAAATATTCAAATTTCACTTCAAAGAGTGGCAATCCGAACACAAAAAAGAAGCAAGCAATAGCCGCGTCTGGCACCTAGGCTAGTCTTCGGCTTCGTCTTCCCCCAGCGCAGAGCGTAGGGCATCCACGTTGCGTGGGCATAGTCATTGGAGGACAGTATTGTCCGCCAGCGCGGAGCATGGGGCTTCCACTTGGGCGTGGGATGGAACCCCTCCGCGTCCTCGGAGGGCTCCGGGCGTATACAGCCCACTCATTATTACGTGAGAGTGTCACGGCCAAAGATAGTTGGGCAAGCCCCCAAGCGCATGGCCCAGGTGATCCCAACTCGGTTAAGAGCCATCCCGCGCATTTCTGTGCGGTTGTGCGCCCCTACAGCCAAAACCTGAGTGCATTGTTCCCCGCGTAGCTGCGGGATTGTGCTCCCGCGGCCCAAACATGAGCACAATGCACCCAGCACAGCCATAGAGGTGTTGTGTCGGTGATGCCGCCTCGTGAGGCGTCGGGGCGCCGGCCAGAACCTGGCTTGAGGGCCTCGCGAGGCCCTGCCTCCCGAGGGCCGCACCGGTGCCCCCGTTGCCGCAGGTGGCCCGCGCTACTTGTATCCTGCTGATCCCCCAGGCGGTCGCTCTTGTGGTGTAACACCCCTGGTTTCAGCTACAGTGATGCTTGTGTTTAAGCTACAGTAACCATGAGGATTAAGCTGATGCTTTTGCTAAACCATGATTGATCACGATGAATCGTATCCCATTTCAATCCCTAATGACTTTCAATATTCTTTTAAAAAGTGGTTTAAATAGTTTTCAAACATGAAAACTAAAATCATGTTTGGGTTACAAGTATTCTTCTAGTATTTATAAAATTGGAACCAACATTTTACCAATTATTTTAGTGCCTCAAAACAATTATAACAGAGGCCAAAACATTTAAATAAATGCCCTTTGAATTATGTAAATTTCCAAACTTTTCAAAATGTCCCCAAACTTTTTGTCGCTCTGCCTAATATTGCAATACTAATATTTGACCAAGTGGCTTATTTCGCAAAAGTCATATTGGTTGTGGTTTTAAAACAACAGAAAAATAAAAAAGGGGAAAGGCCTAACAAGCTATTGTGTGGTTGGGCTCTATGTACCTACAGTGGGAGGCCCAGCCCACCACCCGCCACCTCTCCTTCCACCTCTGCTACTGTGGATGCAGAGGGCGTGGAGGCCATCCGCCATGGCCACCGGCCACGCGCCAGCCATCCCGCGGCCCTCCCTAGAGGTTAAGAACACTGCCCTACACTCCCACGGAAACCCTAGCCCCCAATCTTTCCCATCCCTCGCCCCTGTTCCTCTCCCACACACACGCCCGAGCTTCGTCCGCCATGGCCGATGTCGTCGCCGGGGCCACCGTCATCCCCGCGCCCCGTCGAGGTGTTCAACCGCTTCGCCGTGACCTTCTTCGTCATCCACGCCTTCGAGCTCGAGCCGGAGAGCTCCACATCGAGCAGATCGAGCTCGTCTTCAACCTCCCATCGCCACCGTTTGTCGCCAAAATCATCGCATCCTGGTTGTCCCCGGATTCCTCGAGCTCGCCTTTGGCATCGCGGTGAGCCCTTGTGTCCGTTCCCCTGCTTTTCCCCTCGATTCCAACGTTGTTGGAGTCGTCGTATGTCCGCTCCCGAGCTCCTGGTCATCGTTGTTCTGCTGCTGCTACCCGCGTGTGGCTTCGCCCGCCGCTACCGCTGTTGTCCCCGTGTTGCTGCTGTTCCATGGCCACGCGCCCGCGATGCGCTCGCCCTCGCGTGCGCCCGCCGCGATTTAGCCCCGCCGCCCACAGCCGTGCCTGCCCACGCTCGCGCGCCTGCTCGCTGCTACTGCTGTTTGCCACTACTGCGCCTGCGTTGCTGCTGCCGTTGTTCTGCCGCTGCTTGCACCTCCTGCTGCTGCCCGCTGTCGCGCCTTGGCCGCGCCCGGCTGCACCCCCTGCGTGCGCCCGCCGGCGCGTGGCCGCGCACCCGCTCGCTACTGCTCGCCCCTGCTGTGCTGCTCTGCTTGCTGCTATAGTGCGTTATTGCTGCCGTGCCGGCTGCTGTTGTTGCTGAAGCCGCTTGCCGTTGATGTCGTCGCGCCGGTCTCCACCGCTGCTGCCTAGCGCCACTACTGCTGCTACTCTGCCGCTGCTGCTGCTTCTGCATCGCTGCCGCTACTGCTTTGCTCTGCTAGCTACTGCTCGTGCCCCGCCGTTGCCTGCTGCTTACTGCTGCTGCTACTACTGCGTGCTTCCGCTGATGTGCTCGCTACTGCATGCTGCTGTCGTTGCTGGCCGTGGCCGCCGTGCCCGTGCGTGCATGCGTGCCAAACACACCAATGGCTGGTTTGGGCCATCGCTGGTGGGGCTAGACCATGTTTAGACTAGATGATAAATAGAGATTAGATTAGTCTATGTACACATGACATATGGGTCCCCTGCAGATTAGACTAAATAACCAAAAGTAATTTAGCTATTGTCTATGACAGCTGGGTCCCATTGGGCCTTTGACCAATCAAACATGGACCAGTCAATGCTGACTGGCCAGTTTACCAAGTCAACTGTTCCCACATTCCATACACTGGTTGGGTACAATTCTGGGTATCCATGGCCATTTTCCCTTTTAAATTCGAATTAATAATAATGCAGTAATTTCAGAAAATCTTTAAAAACTTTGGGAAATCATAAGAAAATAAACCGTAGCTCGGATGAAAAAGTTTTATACATGAAAGTTGATCAGAAAAATCCCACGAATCCGAATACGCAGTCCGTTCGTTTGTCGCGTGCTCCTATCATAACGAACATGGAACTTTTGCATCGAATTCATCTGTCCGGTAAAAGCCAGAGACCCGGGAAATATCGTCAGATATTCTCCCGCTCCGTCTGCGAAGTGTAGTACCGCGTTAGCTCATGCCTAGCTCTGCATTTATCTTGTCATGTATTGTGATGCTTCTGTCTGCCTTATATTTATCGTTTTCTCCCCCTCTTCTTACCGGTAGACCTCGAGACTGACGCTGTTGCCGGGTACGACTACGCCGCTGACGATCAGGCCTTTGCAGCAGAGCAGCAAGGCAAGCAAACCCTGCTTGAGCATTCCGATATCGCCCAATTCTTTCCCTCTCGTTCTTGCATTAGATTTTGCTATTGTGTTAGCTAGCTCCAACTCTGATGCATAGCCTATTTTTGATAAACTGCTACTGTACCTGCTTTCATATCACCTGCTTAGTATATGATGGATAGTGATCCCCTGTGACCCCATACCCCTAGTTGCCCCTGCTTCTTCATCGACGACTCGAGGGTGAATCCTCTCTAGTCACCTTGACGGTTACATTGAGTGGGATCCATCGAGGGTGATTCCTTGGTTTTCCCCTTGGTGTTATAGACACACGGTTACATTTACTTTACTGTTGATACATGATGAGGTCAGGATGACCGGAGGATACATGATGAGGTCAGGATGACCGGAGGGTGTTGGTGTAATACGACGGGGCGTGGCCGGGCATTCTTGGCCCTTGCCACAAGACCCCGAGACGGGGCGACGGGACCACATATCGTGTATCGCGCTCGTCACCGCAATTATTAAAATGCTAATGGTTTGGGTATTTGATCTGAGTTGGTCATTTGACCTTTTCGGACTAACCCTCACGTGGGAGAAGTTATGGGTACTTGGCGTTGTTGTATCAGCCGAAGCTCTTCGGACGTCAGCAATGGAGCGGTGCGTGCCCGGGTGGCCCGCGTAAAGCACCGTCTTGTATTAAGAGGTGCCAGGACTAACACCAGCCGCGTACGCATCGTGCATGAGTGCAATGGGTGAGTGGGCCCATGACCCCTGCGCGCTTAGGATTTAGACCGACGGGCTAGCCTCTCTGTTGAGCCTAGGTAGGGCGACGACGTGTTGATCTTCGAGGCCGGGCATGACCCAGAAAAGTGTGCCCGGCCAAAGGTGATCAAGCGTGATGAAAAACGTGGTGCACCCCTGCAGGGATGAAATTAACTATTCGAATAGCCGTGTCCACGGTAACAGGACGACTTGGAGTTGTACCTCGATCTACTACAACTAAAATTGTGACTTAAAATTGAAATGAATGTTGGCCCCGAGATTGCTTTCTCGCAGGGAGTCGAGGAAGGATCTCTGGGCGTGGATACTTAATATAAATTTGCTACAATAATATTGCTATATATGAGATACCAGTCTACTCTCTTCTAATGCTGCAAGATGCTGAAGATGTTAGTCTTCGATAGGACTAGGCCTTCCCCCCTCATTCTTGCTTTATGCAGTCAATCCAAATATAATCCCTTTTCCCTTGATAATGATGCATACTTAGCATAGTTCTGTTGTCAGTCTTGCGAGTACTTTGGATGAGTACTCACCGCTGCTTTGCATTCTCTTTACCCCTCTATACGATTACCTCGTTCAGATGACGGAGCCCAGGAGATGGAGTATGCCGAAGACGACTACTACACCACTGCCGGAGCTTACTACTACGTGGAGGCTGCCCCCGACCAGCAGTAGGATAGGAGGTTCCCAGGCAGGAGACCTCGCCTCGTTCGATCCGTTGTTATGTTTGTGCTAGCCTTCTTAAGGCAAAACTTGTTTAACTTATGTTTGTACTCAGATATTATTTGCTTCCACTGACTCGTGCTTGTCGAGCTTTGTATTCGAGCCCTCGAGGCCCCTCGCTTGTAATATGAAGCTGTATGACTTTAATTTGTGTCTAGTGTTGAGTTGTGATATCGATCAGTGAGTCTCTAATCTTGGTCGTACGCATTGCGTGTATGATTAGCGTCCGGTCGAAATTGGGGGCGTCACATGTGACCCGGGGGGCCTTGGCTGCGCGTCGCTTGCTCGCGAGGGCGGCGGCTGCGCCGCGCCCCCTTGTATCACGGGACGCCCCCCTCCCCCGCTCGCATCAACCTGGCCTGGTATTCCCTCAATGGAAGCCCCCAGGCCCAGCTTGGGGAGGACGTCCGGGACATCTCCCTACTCCAGGAGGGTGCTGGCACTCGCGGGGGGCACTTGATCCATTACGCCATCCGCAGGTGTGACGTAGCTCGGAACATAGGCCTTTGTATAAAGGCCTTGGCCCCCTCCTGAACAGTTCCCGCGCGCACCAAGGGCAGCCTCCCTGGGTGGCAAAGTGACACCGTCCTGGGCGCGCGGGCCACAGACCCTCCTGCGACAAGCCTCCGCCCGAAGTTGCTTACCTCTGGCGCTGCCGTGGGGTTGGCCGCGCGTGTCTTGACATGGGTTGCCTCCCTGGTTATCCATCGTGCCTCCGTTACAGTTACCTGCCTGCTCGGAAGCCTGAGCAGCCTATTCCTTGCGCCGGTTGGCACGCTCCCACCGGGATGACCCAGGCTGTTGATGATCCACCGGGGTATGAGTGCGCGCGTCGAGGCGCGCGCGGAGCGCCCCATCACCTTCTTCAAAGGCACCACTGACGGGGCCGGGCGGCGCTCCGAAGCCGGTCACCGGGATCCGGAGGAGAAGAAGAACGGCGTGCGGCGGGCCCTGCCCGGGTTTGCCCGGGAGCGAAGCGGGCACGTCGTCCACAGATGAGGCGACAGGCACGGCGAACGAGCCCCCGACGCCTAGCGCCGGTGGTCACGAAGAGGGGTGAAGAACCCAGGCCCTCCTCGCGACGGTGACCAACTCGGTGATGTGGTCGGCCCAGGCGTCGAAGCCCCTATGCGTCGGGCGGTGGCGAAGCATCTCACTCGCCATCAGCAATGCATCATGCGTGTTGAGGTCTCCCACGTGGGTACAGTGTGGTGTTGGTCCCGTGGGCGCCGCTCGTCCGCCATGCGCCTGGCCGGCACGAGCAGCGATGGTGGTGGAAACGACGCTGGTGTCCTGGTAACGACCGACCAGCACCGCACCGCCGGGGCGTGGGTCTTGGACGGCAGCGGCGAGGTTGGTGAAGGCGGATCCGCCGGGGCCGAAGGGAGCTTGTTGGGCATCGGCCATCGACACGACGGGTGAAGAAGAAGCGAAGCTTGCTGAAGGCTCCGACACGCCCCCTACCTGGCGCACCAAATGTCGGATTTCGGGCTCCACAAAAACCCTAGGAAGTTCGAACTCAGGGGCGTGTGCAAAGATCTCCAACAGCTTCACCCCCCCCAAAGCTCACAGCACGGTAACCCCGACCGATGGCGAGGAAGAAGATAGCATACGAGAATTTACCCAGGTTCGGGCCGCTGCGAAGCGTAAAACCCTACTCCTGCTTTTGGTGGATTGCCTCATGACGAGGTTTGTGGATGAACTAGTACAGTGGTGAGTTGTCTCGCGAGTGCGTTCGGGTGGCCTTCCCCTTACAGAGCAGGCTAGCCTCTATTTATAGCGGCCCGGGTCCTCTCCCCCTATCGCAATGGCGGGAAGGGATCCCACAATGGCCAAATTTGAAGGGGGACAAGGAGTACATCTTATCCTGACGAAAGGTGGTCTCCGCCTGCAAAGTAACATGTGGTGGTGCAGAGGTGGGCTCGGCGATGACGTCCGTCCTGCGGAGCTCGGGATCTTGGTCTTGTTGCACCAGAATGGAAACCTTTGGGGGCGCTTTGGGAACCTGCGTGCGCTCCTGTCTCCTTTGCACGAAAGAGGAAACTGTCTCCTCTGGCGCGCTGGTGCCGGCCTGGCCCGCCTTGCGTCATCCTTGGCCTCCCGAGGTCGAGCATTGCATAAAGATCTCCGCCGCTTGGGAGTGGGCCTGGGGAGGCCTATTCCCCCGTGGGTCTTGGCGCTGTTTCCCTTGCGAGCTCGGGGCTCTCGCGAGGGCCTTGTGCCGAGCGAGACCGCGCTGGGCCGTACTTGGCTGTCGAAGTGGGCCACACCCTGGGCCGCAGGCAGGCAAGTCTGGGTACCCCCGTTCCGAGGACGCTGACAAGTTGCGACGCTCGTGTACTATGAACCTGAATAAACCACACCACACAGGACGTAGGGTATTACGCTCCAGCGGCCAGAACCTGTTTAAACCCTCGAGCGTGCAGCGTCCGGTGATGCTCTTTGTGCCAGAGGATTCCCTCACCCGAACCACGAAAGGGACCTTGCCGGCCCCATAGATCGTTGTACCCCGACAAGCTTAGAGTCGTCATGTGTGCTAAAGGAGATGTCATAACTATCAACAAGATCATTGTTGAAGCCATTCGTAATCATAATCTTGAACATTGTCATGATCAAAATTCTAATGAATCTCTTGATTTTTGTGAAGAGGATATTCCACTCGGTGATGAAAATGCGGAACATGGCTTCTATGATCAAGATGAGATGTTTGACATTGAATATGAGAAGATTATGAAGAATCTAAGTCTCATGGCGAACTTGAAAGACTACATGTCCGGAGGAAAAGAGTGGATTCTTGATAGTGGATGCACCGATCACATGGCCGGAGATAGAGACATGTTTCAAGAGAGCACACCAAACCATAGACCATAGAGGTATGTGAATTTTGGAGACAACTCCAAGGGTAAGGTACTCGGTCTTGGTAAGGTGGCCATATCTCATGATAGTTCCATTCAAAATGTCATGCTTATTGAATCCCTTGGCTACAATCTTCTTTTCGTATCTAGACTAGCCGACTTCGGTTTCAATGTGCTATTTACTAAAGTCGATTGCCAAGTGCTTCGTCAAGATAATCATAGCATGGTCTTTACCGACTTCCATAGAGGTGACCTATACATTATTGATTTCACTAAGAGATCCAAACCTCGTACTTGTCTTATTGCTAAATCTTCCAAAGGTTGGCTTTGGCATAGAAGGCTAGGACATGTTGGTATGCGTAATCTAGACAAGCTTATCAAATGTGATCATATACTTGGTGTTAAAGATGTTATCTTTGGCAAAGATAGACTTTGCAGTGCTTGTCAAGCAGGAGAACAAGTGGGTGGAAGTCATCCCATAAAA
This sequence comes from Elymus sibiricus, assembly GCA_039707655.1. Lineage (NCBI taxonomy): Eukaryota > Viridiplantae > Streptophyta > Magnoliopsida > Poales > Poaceae > Elymus > Elymus sibiricus. The sequence continues at coordinate 179,869,452 of CM077673.1, read as the reverse complement.
AACAACATTACCACTAGGAGACCACTCGAGTTGCTTCGTATGGATCTTTTTGGTCCCAATGCTTACAAGAGCCTCGGTGGAAATTCCTTTGGTCTAGTTATAGTTGATGATTTTTCTAGATTTACGTGGGTATTCTTTCTTGATGACAAGTTGCAGGTGCATTATATCTTTAAGAACTTCGCTCGCAAGGCCCAAAATCAGTTTAAAGTGAAGATCAAGAAAGTTCCGAGCGACAACATATCGGAGTTCAAGAACACCAATGTGGATACCTTTTTTTATGAAGAAGAGTTTTCACATGAGTTCTCGTCTACGTACACACCTCAACAAAATGTAGTTGTTGAGAGGAAGAACAGGACTCTCATGGAGATGGCTAGACTGATGCTCGACGAATACAAGATGCCAAGACACTTTTGGGCGGAAGCCATGGAAACAACTTGTCATGCTACTAACTGACTCTACCTACAAAAGCTTCTCGGTAAAACGACATACGAGCTGCTCACCGGTAACAAACCCCAAGTTGGATACTTTCGGGGATTCGGCTCAAAGTGCTACATTTTCGATAAGCATCGTCGTTCTAAATTTTCTCCTAAATCTCATGAGTTTTCTACTCAGTTACGGATCAAACTCTCACACTTACCGTGTCTATAACAACTTCACTCGAAAATTTGAAGACGCGGTAGATGTGAAGTTTGATGAATATAATGGTTCGCAAGTCGAACAATTGTCAAATGATGTAGGAGATAAGGAACCTTCGAAAGCCATTCAAGATTTGACCATCGGCAAGATACGTCCCATGGAGATGGAGGAAAGCACTTCATCAACACAGGTGGAAGCCCCTACCTCACGACAAGGCGAACCACAAAATGACATGGAGGCATCCGCAAGCAGTACACGACAAGATGAAGTGGAGGAAGAAGTACATCATGATGATCCACCTCAACCTCCTTCACCACCACCTCAGGGAACGACACCTTCAACAACAACAAAGAGGAACATGATGATGAGGAAGCTCCACCATCCAACAAGCAAAAGCTACCACGAGTTCGAGCAAGAGTGAACAAGAATCATCCCTTAGAGCAAATATTGGGCGACATACAAACCGGGAGAATCACTCTCTCTAAAACTCGTTTAGCTAACTTTTGTGAGTATTACTCATTTATCTCTAGTATTGAGTCTATGAAGGTAGAAGAAGAACTTGAAGACCCGAATTGGGTGATTTCCATGCACGAAGAGCTAGACAACTTTGAGAGGAATGAAGTGTGGACATTAGTGTAGAAGCCCAAGGATGAGCAAAACATCATTGAAACAAAATGGGTGTTTCGGAACAAGCAAGATGAAGATGGCCAAGTGGTACGCAACAAGGCACGTCTTGTAGCTCAAGGTTACACTCAAGTCGAAGGTCTGGACTACGGTGAGACTTATGCCCCCATTGCTAGACTTGAAGCCATTCGTATATTTCTTGCTTATGCCAATCACCATGATATTACACTTTACCAAATGGATATCAAAAGTGCTTTTCTAAATGCTGAAATTGAGGAGGAAGTTTATGTTAAGCAACCTCCTGGCTTTGTGAACCCTAAGAAACCTAATCATGTTTATAAACTTCGTAAAGCTCTCTATGGTCTTAAACAAGCCCCACGAGCTTGGTATAAATGCTTAACAAAGTTTCTTATCGAAAAGTGTCGGCGTTTTGGGATCGGGGGTACCCAGACCTTCCTGCCTGTGGCCCAACGCGTGGCCCACCACGATGGCTCTGTATGGCCTGGCGACAAACCCTTCAAGACAAGACCGTCGTGAGGGCCCCCACCTCGCGAGGAGGACAACGCCAAGACCTCCAAGGGAGAGGCCTCCCCAGGCTGCCTCCCGAGGACCAGGGATTCCTATCCAGGTACCCAGCCTCAGGAGGTTACAATGACGTGAGCCATGACGACCAAGGCAGGCAGGTGCCAGCGGGTGCAGTAGAGACAGTTTCCTCTTTCGTGCTAAGGAAGCCAGGACAGACGCGGGTTCCCAAGGAAGCCCCCCCAAAGGTTTCCACTCCGGTGCAATGAGACCAAGACCACGGGCTCGGCAGGGCAGATGTCATCGCTGATCCCACCTCTGCGTCATGCCAGGAGCTTTGCAGGCGAAGACCACCTTTAGTCAGAATAAGCTGTACCTCCTGTCCCCTTTCAAATTTGGCAGTTGTGGGATCCCTTCCCGCCAGTGCGATAAGGGAAGAGGACCAAGGCCCTCTATAAATAGGGACTAGCCACCACCGTAGAGGAGATCAGATCCACCCTCTCCCAAGAGCCCTCGCGAGGTCGCTCAACCACTGTACTAGTTCATCCACAAACCTCCTCGTGAGGTCAATCCATCAAAAGCAGGAGTAGGGTTTTACACCGCAAGGTGGCCCGAACCTGGGTAAATCGCGTGTCCCTGTTCTTTTCCCTGGGCATAAGCTGTGGGGTGGTCGCTGTAGTGTAGCTGCGAAGTGAAGTAGAATCGAAGGGCGAGCGCACCCCTGTGTTCGAACCATTCTTGGGTCTGCGGAGCCCTGAATCCGACAAAAAGGGTTTTGAAATTGGTAAAATTGACGCAACCTTATTCACAAAAAGAGTTAACTATGATTTATTTGTGTGCCAAATTTATGTGGATGATATTATCTTTGGATCTATTAACCCACATTTTAGTGATAAATTTGGAAGGTTGATGCCCGAGAAATATGAGATGTCTATGATGTGTGACCTGAAATTTTTCCTTGGTTTGCAAATTAAGCGAACGAGAGAAGGAACATTTATCTCTCAAAGCAAGTATACGAAGGACTTGATCAAGAAGTTCAACATGCAAGAGTGTAAAGGTATGAAAACTCCTATGCCTACTAGTGGACATGTTGACCTCACCAAGGAGGACAAACCGGTTGATCAAAAGGTTTACCGATCAATGATCGGTTCATTGCTATATCTATGTGCCTCCCCCGATATCATGCTTAGTGTGTGCATGTGCACTCGATATCAAGCTGCTCCTAAAGAGTGTCATCTGAAGGCCGTGAAAAGAATTGTGAGATACTTGATACATACACCAAACTTTGGCATTTGGTATCCCAAGGGATCTTCTTTTAACCTTGTTGGCTATTCCGATTCGGACTATGCCAGAGATAAGTTTGATAGGAAATCCACCTCGGGTACTTATAAATTTCTTTGGAGATCTCTTGTGTCTTGGTCATCCAAGAAACAAAACTCGGTATCTCTATCTACCGCCGAAGCGGAATACATTGCCGTCGGATCATGTTGTGCGCAATTACTATGGATGACTCAAACGCTTAAGGAGTATGGAATATATGTGAGACATGTTCCATTGTTGTGTGACAATGAGGTTGCTATTAAGATTGCTCATAATCCCATGCAACCTTCTCGAACTAAACATATTCAAGTTCATCATCATTTCATTCGTGATCATGTTGCTAAAGGGGACATTAATCTCAGACATGTTCCCACCAACAAGCAATTGGTCGATATCTTACTAAGACACTTGATGAGAAAGTGTTTTGTCACTTCAGGAGTGAGTTGAACATCATTGATGCTTCAAACTTTATCTAGACTCACTCGGATGCATGCAAGGGCATGAGCTTACTTGACTATCCCTCGTTACTATTGATATGACTCTATCTTATACCTTGGAAATCTATGCTCCCTTGTATTGCATCTAACCTTTTGTAGGTACTTGGATGAACTATATTCCACAAGATTGCCAACAAAAACTATCAAAAGCAATCTTGTCTTGGCAAAGTATCAACAATCCTACTTTGTGATGGAGGAAGAAGACAACACAAACTATATCCTTGACATACATATGATGAAAACCTTACTCTTGTCATTTGTATATATCTTGTTCTTCCTTGCATGACTAACCCTTGTAGGAGGACCTATCTAGAATGAAAAGAAGGATTGCCCCAAGCTCCAACTCTCGGGCATCCACAACAAGTCCACCTACACGCCATGTCATCTACATCACTCAAAGGTATGTACTCATATTCTAGAAGAAGCTTTACTCCAAGTCATGAGTCAAAACAATTCTAAGTCATATGAAAACATCAAAATGCTTAAAATAAAAATGGTAACCCCATTTTGAGCTTAATGATGAGTATGACCTATGATCAAGTATTCTTACTTGCCTCCCAAGTCAATATACTCTAATATAGGTGACCTAGTCGCCGACCATCATCTAGAGGAAGTTTCTTCTTTGGTTCATCTTTCACTTGCATGCTTTCTTAGAACCATACAATCTTTATCTAATTGAAAACTCATTGAAAATATTCTTGAAAATTCATTGCAAATCCTCTTGAAAATTAATTGCAAATCTTCTTGAAAATTCATTGCAAATATTATTTAAAATTCATTGCAAATATTCTTGAAAATTCATTGCAAATCTTCTTGAAAATTCAGTGCAAATCGTTTTAAATCTATTGAGACCTTCTGAAAATCATTTTCGTCAACAAATGGTGAATAATACATTTGCCAAGTTTCTGTTTGCATTTCGGACCCTTCAACCGGGAAAATCGGTTTCACCGATAAAGCAGATATACCGCCAAGAGCTTCTTCGGTACCACCGATACGAACCTCTTCGGCTGTACCAATTTTACCGAGAGCCCTAAAATTTCCTTATTGGTTCTACTCATATACTTTGCCTTGGAGTCACCAACTTTTTTCCATTACCTGTATTCTTTGCCACTTTTTGTTAACATTATTAGTCAATGATCTCAATGACCCTTACTCTCAATGAACCCTTACCCTCTGACCCATTTTGGAAATTAATGCCAAAGGGGGAGAAATATCAAAGCTTATGCTTGTTCAAGGGGGAGAAATATGAAAGCTTATGCCCAAAGAGGAAATACCTATCAAGGGGGAGAAATATCTTGCTCACTCAAAGGGGAGAAGCTCTACATTAAGGGGGAGAGGAAAGACCAAATCAAGACTATCATTATAGGAGAGAGAAAATGTGATTTATATTTGATTGCCTAAAAGTGTTAGACTTGTCTTACCCTACCTACTCCCAATATCTACAATCTAAGATTTAGGGGGAGAGGAAGACTTACAAATTCAAACTTAGGGGAGAAGTTCTAAATGTTCTTGGAGACATATCAATTTTAAGAAATACCATTTCCTATATGTCTTCCATATCTTGGTACATTTGAATTCTTTTGCAATTGGATGAGAAGAATATTCTTGTGTTTTTTCTAACAATGTCTTCTAAAGTGTGTTCTCACTGTTAAAATGCTCAAGAACTTCAAGGTAAGTATATGCATTATATCCTTGGTCAATATGATCTCTTGTTTCTTGCACATATTGTTTGGAAGAGTGAGTCTTGAACATGGAGACACCTCATTCACATATGTTTGATGCATATAGCCAAGGTTCACGTGACTTATCATGTCCCTTCTATCATGTGTGTGTTCATGCATTCCAAAGCAACTATCCTCTAAAAGGGACTGCACACATTTAGGGGGAGCTTTTCTTAGTCATGTGTTTCTTAAAGCTTTCACATATCTGTGCATATCTCAATTTGAAGCTTTGATTGTATGTTGTCATCAATTACCAAAAAGGGGGAGATTAAAAGCACAAATGCTCCCTTGGAGGTTTTGATAATTCATGACAACATACATTATCTCTTAGAATAATACTTTTACCTAGCTTATTTCAGATAAAGTCCACAGAGAGGATTGGCTTGAATGTGAGGAGAATCCCCAAGGAAAGAAGAAAAAGGAAAGGAATAGGATTTGCAAGGCAACAAGCTTAAAGAGTCTACATTTTGCATTTTGTGAGAAATCACATTGGAGTCCATAGGAAAGCCTATACTATTAAAAGGAGATGAGGTATCCATGATGATCTGGTTGCTCAAGTGCTTAGAGTTAGCCACCAAAAATACTCATGAATTCTCCCACAAAATACTCCGTCTAAACTTTAACCTCTCAAATTCGGAGCCACCAACTTTTCCATATCGGCCCTACCGAGTTTCATCCTAGACGGACCCTAAGCCAAACACTAATGTCTTGCTGACACCAAGTCCCATTTCGGTGCAACCGAAACCAGTGACCAATTCTCTGGTATCCTATTTCTAAAAATCGGAATTTCCGATTGTTGCAAATCGGTTCCAACGAGTTTGGGTAACTGCCTAGGTCAGCCAAATCGGACCCACCGAGATTTATATATCGGTCTCACCGAAACACCAAAAGTTGCCACATTTTGCACTAGTCGGTGCAACCGAGTTTTTGCTTCAGCTTCACCGAGTTGGGCAATAATGTTGTAACGGCTGGATTTTTGGAGATGCCTATATATACCCATCCACCTACCTATCATTCAAAGAGGAAGCACTCAGAACAAACTAACACTTGCCCCATCCATTTTCTGAGAGAGAACCACCTTCTCATGTGTTGAGATCAAGATCTTCAACTCCAACAATATGAATCTTGATTTCTAGCCTCCCCAAGTTGCTTTCCACCCAATAAACATCTACTACCAAGCCAAATATGTGAGAGAGTGATTGTGTGTTGAGGAGACTATCTTTTGAAGCACAAGAGCAAGGAGTTCATCATTCTTACCGCATCTATTACCTTTTGGAGATTGGTGTCTCCTAGATTGGTTAGTTGTCGCTTGGAAGCCTCCGTCTTCGTGTGTGGAGTTGAACTAAGAAGTTTCTACGGGCAAGGAGGTCACCTATTTCATGAAGATCTACCCCGAGTGAGGCTAGTCCTTCATGGACGTAAGCCGTGATGGAATAGACGAGGTTGCTACTTCGTGGACCCTTATGGGTGGAGCCCTCCGTGGACTCTCGCGACCGCTACCCTCCGTGGGTTGAAGTCTCCATCAACATGAACGTACGATTGCACCATCTATTGGAACCATGGGAAAAATCTTCGAGTCCCTATTGCGTTTGATCTTCCTTTCTCTACTCTTACTTACATGTGCTTGTCTTTACTTTCTACTGCTATACTCGTTGACTTGCATGTGTAGGGTGTGCTAGACTTGATAGCATTGCTAAAATCTGCCAACCATTAAAACTGGGAAAAGGTTAGGTTTATTTTGCCAAGTAATCTATTCACCGGCCCTCTAGACATCCCTTCTCGATCCCACAGTGGGGTACTTATAGTCTAGGGTGAGAGAGAGGGGTACATGGGCCAAAGCCCGAGTGGCTATGCGCAGACAGGTTCCCAATGCCCGAAAGTTACCGGTCGTCCGGTGGCTTGCCGACGACCAGACATCCAAAGTGGGCCGGACTTCTGAAGATTTGGATCGAATATGGGGACGCCCGATTTCCGGAGGGCGTCAGACGTTTGGAGGCACGGTCGTCCAGAGGGCTTCGGTCTTCTATAGATTCGGTGCTGGACAAGAGGCACCGGATTTCCGGAGAGGCGCGGACGATCGGTCGCTACGAGGTGTTGGTCGTCCGGTCTTTGTCGGTCGTCCGACCGCTGTAGAGTTTGGCTGGGTCTTCAGGCTGGCTGATCTCCAAGTGGCTAGATGTCCGATAAGAACTGGTCATTTGGTGGCTGTGGCATGTCGGTAGTTCCTCTTTGATCTTCCCGCGCTTGGCATCCTCGCCGTCTTGGACGTCCTTCGAAGTCATCCTATGGTCTTCCTTAGAGTACCTGAGTATACAAAGCATTCTTGCTTGACGTAACGACCATGTCTCGAGTGGGTCAAACGGTGGTTCGGTAAGGAGAGGTGCCACCTCGGTTTCGATGGTGTGTGTGCTAACTGTAGTCATTGGTCCACTTGGGGCTTGAGGTGATGTAGGTGACTCCATGGGGATGACCGTATGATGCTCCACATCATCTCCCCCCTTTGGGAAAGATCCATGCTTAGATCGAAATACTCATCACCATGGTAGGGAGATAGGTCCTTGACGTTACAGATTTAGCTCACATTGTACTTGTCACATGGAAGATCGACCTTGTATGCGTTGTCCTTGTAGCGTGCCAACACCTTGAATGGTCTGTTGGCTCAAGGAAGTAACTTGGACTTGCGCTCGGTGGCGAATCTATCATTGCGATGGTGTATCCACACAAGATCACCGGTGTTGAACACCATAAGGTGCTTGTTGATGTTGCCCTTGGTGGTGACTTGTTTCACTTGTTGTTCGATCGTCCTCCTTGTTTATTCATGCATCTTCTTGATGTAGCTTGCCCTTGCGCTTGCGTCCATGTGCGCTCGTTCTTGGAGTGTTAGCGGTAGTATGTCCAATGGGGACAAAGGTTTGAAGTTGTATACCACATCGAAGGGAGACTTTCCAGTGGTGGAGAGGCGCGCGCAATTGTAGGTGTACTCGGCGATGGGTAGGCACTCTTCCCATTCCTTGATGTTCATCTTGATCAACACGTGGAGTAGCATACACAACGTCCGGTTGGTGACCTCCATTTGGCCATACGTTTGTGGATGGTAAGCTAAAGAGAATAGTAGCTTGATTCCAAGCTTGGCACATAGCGTTTTCCAGAAGTAGCTTAGGAACATGACATCACGGTCCGACACAATGGTCTTGGGGACTCCATGTAGTGTTAAGATCTCCCTACAAAAGAGATTTGCAACATGTGAAGCATCGTCGATCTTGTGACATGGTTGGAAATGTGCCATTTTGGAAAAACAGTACACAACAACAAATACGGAATCATGGCCATTCTTAGGTCTTGGCAAACCAAGCTTAAAGTCCATGCTCATATCTTCCCAAGGTGCAAAAGGTATTGGAAGTGGCATGTATAGACCATGGGATTGAGATTTTGACTTAGCTTTGCGACATGTAGAGCAACGGTTGGTGAAGCGTGCCACATCACGAAACATCTTTGGCCAAAAGTACTTTAGGGAGAGCATGGCAAATGTCTTGTCGCATTCGAAGGGACTCATGAGGCCTCCACCATGAGTCTCTTGCAAAAGCAACAAACGAAGAGAAGACTCGGGTATGCAAAGTTTGTTAGCACGCATAATATATCCATCTTTCATGTAATATTTCTCCCAACAATTGATAGCTTGACAGTTGGCATAAGGAGTAGCAAATGAAACATCATGCTCATACAAGTCTTTGATATGCTCAAAACCAATGACATTCAATTCAAGTTGAGTGACTAATTTGCGTGACTGAGAATCCGCAACAACATTCTCTTTACCCTTAATGTACTTGATGACACAAGGAAAAGTCTCAATGAATTCCCACCATTTGGCATGACGTCGATTCAATTTTGTTTGACCTTTAAGGTACTTAAGCGTTTTATGATCGATATGAATAAATAATTCACGAGGTCGAAGATAATGCTTCCAAACATGCAAAACTCTCCCTAAAGCATATAATTCTTTATCATATATGGGGTAGTTAAGTTGTGCACCGATTTTTTTTCACTAAAGTACGCAATTGGATGCTTCTCTTGCAGTAACACACCTCCTATGCCATTACCACTAGCGTCACAATGAACTTCAAAAGTTTTGTCAAAGTTGGGTAATGCGAGCAAAGGTGCATGTGTAAGCAAATTTTTAAGCTCATGGAAAGCGCTGTCTTGGGATGGTCCCCAAACAAAAGGAGCATTCTTCTTACTCAAAGAGCTGCAATGGTGCTAAAATCCTTAACAAATCGACGATAAAAGCCGACTAAGCCAAGGAAACTACACACTTGTTGCAAATTCATCGGTAGGGGCCAAGTTTTAATTGCATCAATTTAGACTCATCAACTTGAACACCCTTAGAGGAGACAACAAATCCAAGGAAAACAAGCTTGTCAGCACCGAAAGTGCATTTGTCCATATTTGCATAAAGTTGCTCTGTTCGAAGGATGTCCAAACTTCCCTGACATGTGACACATGCTATTCTAGATATTTGCTAAACACAAGAATATCATCAAAGTAGACAACAACACTATAACCAATGAGATGTCGAAGGACATAATGCATCACATGCATGAATTTACTAGGTGCTTGAGATAGATCCATAGGCATAACCAACCATTCATAAAGGCTAAATTTGGTTTTGAAAGCCGTTTTCCATTCATCACCTTCTTGCATGCGTATTTGGTAGTAGCCACTTTTAAGGTTAATTTTAGAGAAAATTGTGGCACCACTTAGTTCATTTAGCATGTCATCAAGGCATGGAATTGGGTGGCGATACCTAATGTTGATGTCATTAATGGGACGGCAATCGGAACACATGTGCATACTACCATCTTTCTTAGGCACGAGAATAACCAGAACCGCATATACGCTTAAGCTCTCGAGTACATACTCGTTTTGGAGGAGTTTGTGCACTTGCCTTTGTATTTCTTTTGTTTCCTCGGGGTTGACATTGTATGGAGCTTGTTCGGTAGAGGTGCGCCGGGTATGAGGTCGATGCGGGTCTTTGATTTCGCTAAGTGGAGGTAGTCCCGAAGGTTGCTCATCGGGAAAAACATACTCGAACTCCTGCAATAAATGAGATAAAACCAAAGGTAGATGTTGTGAAGTATTAGTTCTCACGACCTCATCTTTGCACACAAGTACAAACTGAATCACACTTGTTGGGCTCTCACTCACATCCCTTAAGTCTCATTTGGTGGCTAGCAATACTTGGTTTTTCATGTCCCTCATCATGGAGTCACTCAAATTTGGCTTGTGGCGCTTACTCTCTTTTAGATCGCTCTCTTACTTTTATCTCCATGATGGGTTGAAGCTTGCTTGTCGGCGGTGACTTGACTTGGTGACATTGTTCGAATCACGTATTTCTTGCCCTTCATCTTGAAGTTATAGTGATTGGTCCAGCCGTTGTGGATGACGCTGCGGTCGTATTGCCAAGGTCTACCAAGAAGTAGGTGGCACACGGACATGGGAACCACATCATACTCCAACATGTCTTCATATGCACCAATCTTGAAGGAGACTTGAATGGTGTAGTCGACTTGGAGGGTGCCGGAGTCACTTAGCCATTGAACCTTGTAGGGGTGTGGATACTTCTTAATTTTTTTTTCTTGGAATAAAGTTCTTCACTTGCCCAATTGTGGCAACTTCCGCCGTTGATGATAACCCTGACGGATCTCCCTTGGAATCCCGCTTTGGTGTGGAAGAGATGGGAACGTTGGTCTTCGTCTTGTTTTTGTTGAAGTGTCAAAACTTTGGAAACAACTAGAGCGGGGCTCGGATCGTTGTCGCAAAAGATTTGTGCATCTTCACCTTCATTCACATGGCGGTGCATGACCACGTGCTCTAGTGCTTCCATCTCGTCGTCACTCATGGAATCATAAGTGCCGTCATCATGAAGAATCATAGTGCGTCTTGTTGGGCACTCGAAAGTCTTGTGGCCTCGGCCCTTGCAAATGAAGCATTGAATCGAACTTGACTTGGCGGACGCATCCGTTGGAGTTGTAGAGGATGAAGCTCTTGGCTTGTAGTTGCTTGTAGGAGGGCGACTTGACGAAGTTGTCTTGTCCTTGTAACTAGACAAAGTTGTTGGAGTTCTTGTAGTCAAAGGCGTCGAAGTTGGAGAAGCTTGGGCACTTGAGCCGTAGGTCTTGGAAGAAAACTTGGAGTACTCATAGTCATCTTACACATGGAGTTTTGCCTTTGATGCTTGATGTACTAGCTCGAGAAGGTTGGAGCATGGTTTAAAGTCCGCGATCTTCTTGATTTGGTAGTTGAGCCCATTCAAGAAACACGCCATTGTTTGCTCATCATCTCCCTTGACATTGGCTCGGATCATGGCCATTTCCATTTCTTGATAGTATTCTTCAACCGACTTCATGCCTTGCTTGAGGAGTTGTAGTTTCTCGAAGAGATCATGAATGTAGTGAGTACGCACAAAATGAGCTCTCATGAGGTCTTTCATTTGATTCCAAGTCGTGATAGGAGGTTCGCCTTGTTCTCTTCTCTGCTCGATCACTTGCTCCCACCAAATGAGAACACAATCTTGGAACTTGAGTGAAGCCATGGCGATATTCTTTTCTTCATCATAGCTGTGGAGATGGAAGATCTTGTCAACCTTAAGTGCCCATGAGAGATAGTCTTCAGGATCATTGCTTCCGGAGAACTTAGGCATGGTGAACTTGAGCTTGTGGAAGCATTGTTCATCATTGGGGTGGTGATGGTGATGCCCTTGTCTTCAAGGTAGCGCAACATTGTCGTTATTGTGTTGGCGATGCTCTTGCCTTGGTTCTTCATCTTCGTCAGGCTCGTCATAATGAACTTGAGGGTGTTGACGGGGTACACGCACTCGGTTTCTCCTTTCTTGGAGCTCCTCTTGCCAAGCGTCTTCTTCTTGTCATTCACGTCGGAGTGCTTCTTGTTCTTTGCGTGCCTGGCGGTTGCGTTCTTCCAAGGTGCAGGTTGCATAATAGAAGGCACGTTGTGCTTGAAGCGTTTGTTCTTGATGGCAACATTCTTCTCCTTTGAGGCTTTGTAGTTCTTGCTCTTGTTCTTGTTGACGACGTCGTTCGCGCTCTCGTAGGCGATCTTGTAACCCATTTCCATGGAATGGATTGTCTGAAGCTTGATGATGGTGACCATGAGGTGAACTTGCACCGGAGCAGTCGTCTCGAAGATGAGAACATGCTCGAGGACAACTTGCGTCGGAAGAAGAATCCGATGATTGGCGACTTGAGTGGCGCTGCCTTGACGATGAAGATTTTGATGGAGTGCGGTTGACCATCAAGGCACGGATTTTATCCATTTGGCTTGATAGCTTGGTGTCGAGGTAGTCCCGCGTATGCTCCTTTGATTGGCAGAAGTCAGTGGCAAGTTGCTCGATGCGATCGTTCAAGACATCTTGCGATTGGCGCAAGGACTTTTGTGCGCCGAAGAAATGCATCCTTGTGACGTAGTTGTTCTTGTCGTTGTCGTGCTCCTCAAATGTCGGGTTGGGTGTGCTTTACCTATACATAGCACTCAAGGGAGATGTGAGTGGAAAGCGATAAGAACAATACCAAATTTACCGTTCTGTATGTTGAAAATGATTCAAAGATCACTCAATGTGTAACATGAAAGTAGTTGAATTGATGCCGGAGTTCGTCACTCTCACACCTACACAAATTAGGCTTATCGAGTAGCTTGGTTAGGGTAGTGGCACAAAATTCAAGCAATTCATGAGTCAAGATTCAATAATGCTGAAAAAGATTCACAAATTCGCATGTGAGACAAATAGATCAATAGAAATGATTGTAGACGGAAACACACACACGCATAGATAATTGGGGTCGTGCAACCAAGGAATGAGCACAAAATGTGGTATCCACGGAAAAAGCTCGTGTTCCACAACACTAGAGAGACGCTAGCACGATTGCTCAAATGGACGCGATACGAAATTGTGCACAACCTATTAAAAATGTGTCATCTTTCTATCCCGACTATGCTATGCATGCATGAAGGACGATGATATTCGCTCAAGTGATCTAAGATGATTAACTATGATATGTAATTTGGTGATGCTATTGCTTTTGCTCTTGCTCGTTTCTTAAAAGCTTGCTTCTCCTTTAATTTGGTAATGATATTTTGTATGGTCACTATGCGGAACGTGCACAGGAAGATAGCAATTATGTATATGCTGGGACAATTTGTAACACAAGAGATGATACTATGATTGATGCACGCAATTGAATCTATGCGGAGTATGTATCACTAAGGTGCACAAGTAGCATAGCCCAACAATACTCAATGGCTAGTCTTGATAGACAAGTAATGCAAATAGGCTAGGGGTAACAATGCCATGGCAAGGGAGTATATAACAGTGTCATCGCAGTTACCGTCCTTGCTTACGGTGAGGTGTGAACGATGAGTTGGTCGGCGACGATGTCGGGCGATGATGAGCGGCGGTGACGATGACGAACCTCTCCTAAGTAGCTGAAACACCTTAGGAAATGGAGAACCACAAGATCAAATAATATAATGGCAAAACATTTGCGAAAATGTGGTGGTTGCTGTGGAAGGAAATGGTGAAAAAGTGGTCAAAATTGGGAAAAATGAAGTCGAACGAAACAGGTTTTACCGGATGTCCTGAAACTGTCGGACGACTGGAAAGGACCGGAGCTCCGAAAATGGTCGGACGAACGATGGCTGGCGATTTCTCGGGATTGACCGCGTGCCAAAGGATGAACTCGGTTTCTTTTGGCAAAATTGGGGATGAATTCATGGATGGAAATGAGGGGGGTGAGGGGGGTAAAGCTATATCCACCTGAAACACTTCGAATTCACGGATCAAAATCAACAAAATCTCATCAAAACAACAAATCACAAAAAAGGATGGTATGGCTATTTTTGTGGGCATTTTAGAAATTAGGCCAAACAAACAAAAATTGGCTAGCAAATCGGGGATGAGACTCCAAGATGTGAATCAACATGGCTCTTGATACCAAGATGATACGGGGCAAAGCCCTCGGTGACGAATCTTTTCACACTTGGAGGGGAAAAGGGAGAAAACCAAGAGAAATCAAGAAAACCTCAAGACAATCTCCGGTCACACATCCGCTAAATCCATAAGAACACAAGATGATACGGTGATTCAAGTTCAACATGGGATACAAGTAACGAGGTAGTCTTCCCACTCCGGAGAGGAGCCTTGATATCCCGAAGGATCTTCCCTACACGAGGGGCCTTGGCATCCACTTGGATCTTCTCACATAGAGGTCATTTCTATGGGAGGAGGAACTAGAAGGAGATATGCTCAACTAAATAAGAGCTAAACATATGCTAACCCTAATTCGTCTATGGGATGAGGTACTTATAGTCTAGGGAGAGAGAGGGGTACATGGGCCAAGGCCCGAGTGCCTGTGCGCAGACATGTTCTAGACGTTCTGAAGTTACCGGTCATCCGATGCCTCGCGAAGGACCATACATCTGGAGTGGGCCGTACTTCCGAAGATTTGTCTCGGTGTGGGGACGTCGGATTTCCAGAGGGCATCGAAGGCTCGGAGGCACGGTCATCCGGAGGGCTTTGGTCTTGTGTAGATTCGGTGCTGGATAGGAGGCACCCGATTTCCGGAGAGGCACGGATGACTGGTCGCTGGGAGGTGTCGGTCGTCTAGCCGCTGTAGAGTTCGGCTGGGTCTTCAGGCTAGCTGATCTCCAGGGGGCCGGACGTCCGATAAGGATTGGTCGTTCGGTGGTTGTAGCGTGTCGATAGCTCCTCTTTGATCTTCCCACGCTTGGAGTCCTCGCCGTATTGGGCGTCCTTTGATGTCATCCTATCGTCTTCCTCCGAGTACTTGTGTATACAAAGCTTTCCCGCTAGAGGTAGCAACCATGTCTCGAGTGGGTCAAACGGTGGTTCGGAAAGGAAAGATGTCACCTAGGTTTCGATGGCGCATCCACGATCTCTAGTCATTGGTCCACTAGGGGATTGAGGTGACGTAGGTGAGTCCATGGGAATGACCATAGGATGCTCCACATCAGTAGGTTTGTAACATCCCAAAATTTCATTTTGGAATGTTTACTTTATTAGCTATGCATACATGCATATTGATTGATTTGAGTGATATTTGAAAGTCCTTTTAAAGTTTTCTGAAATCTTACTCCCATTTGAGTTGATTGGATTTTTCATTTCAAATTTTTCTGAAAATTATTCAAATGAGAGAAGGAATATCACCCTTCATTTTGGAGACCAAATTTGAACGGTACTTCAACAAGAAAACAGAAAGATTTGGAAAATATTTGAAAATCAAATTCAAATCCAATTTCAACTTATTGCAAAAATAAAATTTAAGTATTTTATTTGTCTCTGAAAAATAGTTCATAATTTTCTTTGGAAAATTCTAAGAATTTTTCAATATTATATTGTAACAACCCTAGAACTTGCTTGTAAATTGTTTCATCGGCATCCATGCATCATGTTTAAATTCAAATGAATTTGAAATGGGGATGATCAAACCCTAGCATGAATATAATTCAAATAGGTTCGACCTACAATATTTTTCAATAAATCGAGAATGGCCTTAAAAAATGTTCATCATTTTTTATAAATATTGGAAACAACATACCACAGTTGATGCACATTTAACAAAGTCATTAGGCATTTTAAAGTTACCTAAAAATGTTTCGGATATGGCATTGAAATTGTTATAAATATTTTAACAGCTCCAAAAATTCTGAAACTTGATGTGGGGCTTGTACCTATTATATTGTATCTCCATATAAATTTTCAGGAATTTGCAAATTTTTAGCATTTTTACTAAACCAAAACACAGATTAATTAAATAGAAAACAAAATAGGAAAACCAGAGAGAGAAACTTACCTGGCACTGACCTAGCGGCCCAGCAACTGGCCCGGCCCACCTCCTTGATGCCAGTTGTCTCCTAGCTCTCGCAAGGTGGAAGAGCGCGTGGCCAGAGTGTGCAAGCACGCTTCCTCGCCACCTCCTGGTTCCCGGAGTCCCCGCCCTGGTAAATAACGTCGCCGCAGCCATCCGGATCTGTCCCACCTCTCTCCCCCGCCTCATTTCCCTCTCCCTCATCTCTGTGCGCTCTCCCGAACATAGCCGGAGCACTTCCACGTGTGCCACCATAGCCACTGGCCATCGTTGAGCTAGTCGCCTTGCCCATTAGCACCGAAGACTAGCGTAGATTCTCCAAGCCAGAGGAATCAAGGCCGAGCGCCCGGGATCGACGCCATCGTCCCTTCTTCAACCTTCAGCCCGCGAGATCGCCGACAGCCCCACGCTCACCTCATCGCTTCCCCGAGCTCGCTAACCACCTCGACGTTATCATTGTGAGCCACTGAGCCTTTCCCCCTAACCCTGTCGTCGATTTCTTCCTCTAGCGACCGATTCCAGCAACCTTGAAAGCTCTCCGTCGCAGTTCATGAAGCTGACGTGTGTAGAGCACCTGCACACCACGTGCGAGCACATAACTAAGCTCCTGGAGCTCCTAGGAGTCCAACTAACCCATTTTCCCAGCCTCTAGCGCTCCATAGTCTCGTCCCGCTCGAACCCGTAGCTCCGGCCGGCGCACAGCTCATGCCCGGCCATGATTCCGACGAAACCATGACCTACCATGTGGCCCATCAGATGCGCATGAGCAAGGGCTCCTCCGTGGTGCTGATACGTGTCCGTCGTATCTATAATTTTTGATTGTTTCATTCCAATATTCTACAACTTTCATATACGTTTGGCAACATTTTATATTATTTTTGGGACTAACTTACTAATCTAGTGCCCAGTGCCAGTTCTGTTTTGTGTGTGTTTTTTGTTTCAGAGAAAATCCATATGAAAAAGTTCAAACGCGATAAAAATTTACGGAGATTTGTTTCGGAATATATGTGGATTTTGGGAAGAAGAATCCACGCAACACGGTGCCCGAGGTGCCCGAAAGCCAACAGGGCGCAACCTGGGGGGTGGCCACACCCTGATGGCTTGTGGCCACCCCATAAGTCCGTTGGGGCCCTTCTTTCGTTGCAAGAAAGATAATTTCCAGTGGAAAATCCCCTCCAAATTTCAGGCCGATTGGAGTTACGGATCTCCGGATATATATGAAACGGTGGAGGGCCAGAAAACAGACGCGAAAATAGAAGAAAAACAAAGAGAGAGAGAGAGAGAGAGAGAGAGAGAGAGAGAGATACAATCTCGGAGGGGCTCTTGCCCTCTGGGAGCCATGGCGGCCAAGGACTAGAGGGGAAACTCTCCTCCCATCTAGGGGGAGACCAAGAGGAAGAAGAAGAAGGAGGGGGGGATCTCTCCCCCTCTCTCCCGGTGGCGCCGGAACGCCGCCGGGGCAACAATCATGACGGCGATCTACACCAACAACTTCGTCGTTGTCACCATCAACTCTCCCCCCTCTATGCAGCGGTGTAAAACCTATTTTCCCAGCTGTAATCTCTACTTAAACAAGGTGCTTAATGCTATATATTATTATCCAATGATGTGTGGCTATCCTATGATGTTTGAGTAGATTTTTTTTCCTATGGGTTGATTGATGATCTTGATTGGTTTGAGTTGTATGTTTTATTTTGGTGCTATCCTATGGTGCCTTATGTGCCACGCACACGTGGAGGATTCCCGTTGTATGGTGTTGCAATACGTTCATGACTCACTTATAGTGGGTGGCTAGAGTGACAGAAGCTTACACCCGAGTAAGGGGGTTGTTGTGTATGGGAGTAAAGGGGACTTGAGGTGTTAATGCTATGGTTGGGTTTACCTTAATGATCTCTAGTAGTTGTGAATGCTTGCTAGAGGTCCAATCATAAGTTCATATGATCCAAGTACGGAAAGTATGTTAGCGTATGCCTCTCCCTCATATAAAACTGCAATAATGATTACCGGTCTAGTTATCGATTTTCTAGGGACAAATATTTCTCTTGTGCTAAAAAAATCTTCCTACTAAACAACTATCTTAATTAATCTTTATCTAAAAATCCCCTACATTTGTAGGCTATCAAGACCTTTTTCGGGTGCCGTTGCCGGGGAGCAATAGCGTAGAGGTTGATATTCTCGTGTGTGCTTGTTTGCTTTATCACTAAGTAATTTTATTTTCTATTCTAAGTTGTTTTCTACATTTAGTTATGGGTCGGAAACGTAAAATACCAAAAAATTAGTTGTACTTGCTAACCCAGTGGTTGAGGAACCACCCAAAATCTACCATATTGCTGAAGCATTTTACTTGGATCATCTTCGATCCCTTTGTGCTAGCGCTGAAAACCCAAATAGCTTAGTTGAGGGAAAATCATTAGGTGAGCATGCTCATTTTGTGCGATACTGTTTATCTCAAAAAGGGAAACTCTTATGGCATCAAATTAATTGTTTGTGTTGCTATAATTGGAATTTATGCAAAATACAAGATTTTACTTGTTGTTCTGAAGATCCTAAAAAACACCTTCCCTTCCAATGTGAGTTTAATGAAAAAGAAATATTATCTTCTTATGCCAAGGATATCTACATTTATTATGATATTGAACAAATTGAAGAATATGTTGCTTTGAAGGGTGCTTATGAAATTGCTTCTCTGATTGAAAAGTATGATGCTATTCTTTACAAATCTGGAAATTTTGCCATACTTAAATATTGCTATGAAAACTATGCTTCTAATGCTTATGTTAAAGAATTTATTGAAAGAATGTCTGCTGCCTTGGAAGAGATTAATATTTTGTAGGAATCTATGGAAGAAGAAATTGCTGAAACTGTGAGCTCATTAGAAGAAAAAGATGAGGAGGAGAGCGAAGAACAAAAGGAGGAAGAGCGGATTGATCACCCGTGTCCACCTTCTAAGGAGAGTAACTCGTCAACTGATACATTGTTTCATTTCCCTTCGTTTTTACCGGAGGATGAATGCTATTGCTATGATCCCTTGGATTCATTTGAAATATCCCTTTTTGATGAACTTGATGCTTTCTACGCTTGTGGCCATGATGCCAATATGAATTATGCTTATGGAGATGAACTTGAAATTGTTGCTATTGCACCCACACATGATGATTTTGATGAATATAATATGCATGTGCTTGCTGCTCCTACTTGCAATAATTATGAGAGAGGAACCAAATCTTCACCTCTGTATGTTTCCAATACGATAAAATTGCAAGAAACTACTTATGCTATGTATTGGCCTTTACTTGATGTGTATGAATTGTTTTTTATGACAGGCCAATACATAGGAAGAGAGTTAGACTTCGTTGTCACATGATATATATAACTTTGTGCTCACTACTTAATTACAAATCATTGTTAATTAAAATTGGCTTTGATATACCTTGAGATCTTGGTGGATCAATTACTTGAGCACTATATGCCTAGCTTAATGGGTTTAAAGAAAGCACTACCAGGGAGACAACCTAGAAATTTTAGAGAGTCATTTTATTCTGATGTGTGCTTTTAAAATAAATAAAAACAAAAAAATAAAGTGGGTAACCTAAAGCTTTTTCAAAAGGAAAGGTGAAAGTGAGAAACATGAGCACCGCTGAAGTGGGGGACGTCCTTGAACTTTTCTTCATGCCCATGGAAACTTTGTGAATCTTGATTACAAAAACTTTTTGATGTGGAGCATCCCCTCTCGTCATCCCCATGGACCCAACACCAACAACTTAAGCTCTAAATGATCCCATGACAAGAGCCTGTTGTCGGTGTCAAAACCGGCGGATCTCGGGTAGGGGGTCCCGAACTGTGAATCTAGGATCGATGGGTAACAGGGGACGAAGGAGACGATGTTTACCTAGGTTCGGGCCCTCGTGAGGAGGTAAAACCCTACGGCCTGCTTGATCGTATTGATGAGTATGATGATTACAGAGCCGATCTACCTCGAGATCAAATGAGCAAAACCCTAGATGAGTTGACTTGTCCCTCTACGAACTAAGCCCCCTGGTTTATATAGACACCAGGGGTACCTAGGGTTACACATGGTCTGTTTCTATCCAGGCATAGATATGCCCATTCTTAATTGGAGGACAAACCAAGTCTTTAGAACCTTCCCCTCTAAGCATGGGGTCATTCGGTAGTCCGGCCTTCCCACAGATCCCACAGGGCGGCCCACTGGGCTGATCCACAGAAGATAAGTCAGCGGCCCGAGGACCCCTTAATCCCGGACTCCCTTAGTAGCCCCCGAACTAGCCTCCAATGCCAGTCTTCATAACATTTAGCTGCTCCGCTTGTCCAGAGTGTCCAGTTTGCGGGGCGAGTTCCTTTCTCCCCTTCATGCTCGGTCACCCTTAGCTCGGCCACCGATGACACCCTGCTTTCTGAACATACCTTGCATAGCCTCGAAGGCCAAACGCCTGAGTATGAATAGTGCCCTTCCTGACAACTTTCCTGACAAAAGGCTAAGACAGGCCGCGGCCACTTAACCAGTTACAAAAACTCGATTCGCGGTTCGAGGCCGTCCTTCTATTGGCACGTCTAATCGACGTGAAGATAGTGCCCCATTTTTTACGGGATATGATCAATAACTTGGGTTATCACACGCGCGCATAATGGAGCAGTTGCTTTGGGAAACGGCGCAGCTTGTGGCGGAGTAAGAGGACGCTTGGTATTACGGCCTTCCATAAAAGGGAGAAAAACATCCCCAAAGCCTTTCCACGCTCCCCAGATTCGCTCTCTCAAGCCTTCCTCGCTCCAAGCGCACAGATCTAGTCTTCTTCCAGCCCCCTCCAAGACACCCATCCCCCTTCCCCAAGAACGGCCATGGCTAGCTCAGGCTCGCAAGGCAAGTGGGAGGTGTCGTGCGTCACCATGGACGACATCTAGGAGCTGAAGCGCACCGGCTACCTTCCAGACGATGTAGTTCACCGCGCCCCCGAAGTGGGTCAAGTAGTACCTACGCCAAAGCCCGGGGAGCGGGTGGTGTTCATACCCCACTTTATCTCGGGACTGAGCTTCCCGCTGCACCCCTTTGTAATGGGCTTGATGTTCTTTTACGTGTTAGACTTCCATGATCTCCCCCCAAACTCCATCATGCACATATCTGCTTTCATTGTCGTCAGTGAGGCCATTCTGTGAGTCCAGCTGCATTTCGGCTTATGGCTGAAGGTCTTCAACGTCAAGCCAAAGACAGTAAGCAGCTAGCACACGGATTGTGGAGGGGAGGTGATCAGCAAGCTCCCGCGGGTTCAATGGCTGGAGGGCTCCTTCATCGACACCGTCAAGGCCTGGCAAAAGGACTGGTTCTACATCAGTGAACTACGTGCCGCAGGCTGGGCGGCCCCTCCCGAATTCAGATCTGGACCCCCCGCAAGGCTGACCTCGTGGATCAAGAAGGGCATGGACTGAGGGCCGGCCACAGAAGTGAAAGCGCTGCAGGATCGCATCGCGCAGATGCTAGAAGCGAACCGCAGACTAACCAACGTGATCCAGGTCATGCTCCGCCGCCGTCTCCTCCCTTGCCACCTCCGGGCTATGCCAATGTGGGCCTATAAGTCCGACGACCCTCCCACCATGCGCAAGCTTTACCGCACCACTTGGGAGAAGCTGTGGAAGGCATTGTTCAAGCCTCAGGAGGAATGGCCGGCCAAGGAGGAAGTCACCGGCCTGGACGCCGAAAACCCCTCGCTCAAGGTAAAGTTTTTTACTTTTATCTTCGGGATCGATCTCTTAGCAAGGATTTTAACTTCTTCCTATTTGTGTCCATAGAGCTGGATGGCCAAGGCAATGCGGATGAATGGTCCTGCCCCGCTGCCTGAAGCCCCCAGATCGGCCCTACTGAAGGCGATGTTGGTCGTGGCATCGTATTCGGCATAAGAGAAGAAGGAGAAGAAGAAGAAGGGCGAGAAGAAGGAGGCCCGAGAAAGCTTCGACCAAGAGGCTCTCCGGACGCTAGGTTTGGGGAGACCCAGGACTCCTCCGCTCACGAGGAGGAGCAGACGGATGAAGGGGGAAATCGATTCCCCCCAGACACGGAAGAGGGCGGCATCCACGGATGTCGAGGAGGACCCCCCTCCCCCCTCCCCAAAGAGACCCTGCAGGGCCAAAGTGGTCCTGCCCGATGTCATCCTGGATTCTGACGAGGAATCCAAGGCCTTCGAGAGGATCCCTCGGAGGATCCCGAGGGTCAAGCCCCCGGTCCAAAGGTACCGAATCCGAATACTTCACATTATACTTATATGAAGTTTCTATTACTGACCGAACAGACGTCTTTTACAGCCCGACTCGTGATCTCCCAACCGAGCAAGTTTCCAAGGGAGATCCCCCGCCAGCCGAGCTGGCGGAGAGTGGAACCGCGCCCCGCACCTGTCTCCCTCGGGCCGTTGAAGAAGCCCTGGAGGTGATGTCCCGTCGGACCCCTCCCAGGCCGAACACTAGGGGTGAGGAGGTCATTACCGAGGCTCATACCTCGGTGACCGAAGACCAGGAGGTCGAGCCCCTCCTAGTGAGCAAAGAGGGAGGCGAGGACTGATCGAAGCTCCCTCCGAAGACGGCTCCGGAGACCTCCCAGCCTCCGATGTCGATGACTCTGCCTTCTCAGGAAGAGGGAGCAGAAATGCCACCACCTGTGCCGCCCGTGACGGGGCCGGCCGCAACCGGGTGGCCAGCCATGATGGAGGAGGCCTTACGTAGCTCCTCCCTCGTCGAAGATCACCGCACCCTTATAGGTGCAGTTCTCCAAGGCATTCAGTCCGTTGACAGCGGAATGAAGGATGCCTTCGGCGGTCTCTTGGAGGACTTCAGGGTAAGCCATGTAACGCTCTTTTCTCTAAGATAAATTTATTTGTGAGGTTTATGTATTCCGTACAGTTATAGCAGCCCCTGAGCCGTGGGTGAGTTTGAAAAACTTACCCGGGGATCAAAGAACCTAAGGTCTCGAGCAAAACAATCTGAGTCCCGTGAAAATTGATTCGTTCCAGAGATGAACTGGCGAAAAGGGTCTAGGACCAACAGCTCAGAGGTGTGTCTTTCACAAGTTTGCTTTGCAGGCCTCGTCTTCGGTGGCAGCTGTCAATGACGTGGAATTAGGCGAGCTGAACCGGAAGCTCAAGAGCTCCGACGAGGAGCTCGATCGCATGAACAAACGGTTTGAAGAAATGCAGAGTAAGTTGGAATTCTATCGCGAAGACCCCTTATCATCCTAATTGATTGAGGTTTTGGGGTTTTCATTTCCTGAAATATGGCTTCCCATTGTATTTGCAGTCGTAACTTCCGAGGACGAGAACCTCAAGGCTGAGCTGGAGAGGGTCAAGCAAGAGGCCGCCGATCATAGGATGGCGGCCGAACAAGCGGCTGCCGAATTGAGATCCCTGAAGGCTACCAGCGACAAGCACGAAGCTCGGGTGGCCGAGGTGCAGCAAGAGCTCCAAGATGCAAGCACTAAGTGCGAGGCTCTAGAGCAGAAGACCAAGGACCAAGCGGCCGAGCTGTCTACGCTGTCCTCCGAACTTAAATCGGAGCGTCTAGATAGGCGGTCTTTTGAAGAAGAACTTCGCCAAGTCGGGATGATCACGGATGGTAAGCCATATTTACTGCAATGTGCCTTTTGGTGGTAATAGGTTTGCTCGTCTTACACGGCTGTGGCGTTCCTCACGCGCCTTTACAGATCTGCTGAGGAGTGCGGTGGATGCGGCCAAGCACTTTGCGACTCGGGACGGGGATGCGGAACGGAGACTGTTCTGGGTGCAATTTCAGACCCCCGAGCCCCGTCCCCTTCTTAGTTATCAAATTAAGAAGCTGATGGAGCTGCATAGAATGGCGGAGCCGTCCTTAAAGGACCTCTGCATTCGGTTGTGGACTGCTGAGCCACTACCGAGTAGTTATTTCAGCCTGGTGCAGAAGCTTTGCGACGCCTCCTCCCGCATTGAGGTCATGAAGCGCTATGTATGCATTGAGGGAGCCGGATGGCCTTTGTGAGGACCATGATGCACTGGCCAGGGATGAAGCCGCTCGAGATGGCTACTGCGCCCCCGCCGACTGGGAAGGAGCATAGTCGCCCCAAGCTATACTTCAGCGCTGCGATGGAGGGTGCTCGGTCGGTAGAGACCCAATTCCCCAAGGATGTAATGTTCGAATGAACATATTATTGTATGTCCGATGAACACTTCGTTTTATAATGCGTATGCACGGTTTATCATGCTTTTGATATTTGGATTAATTTTACTCTTGTGTGGCCATTTTGAAACTGAAAGTTGCCAGTCGTCGGCTTTAGCCTCTATGTAATTATTACAAGAGGTGTTCCGTCCTCCGCAATTTTATCCTTAGCTGAATTATCGGAACCCAGAGGCAGTGGTGCGAGACGGGGGAACGAGGCAATCAGACTATGTGGCTTTAGTGCTTTCACTTAGCTGGAGGAGCTTGACTGTGGGGGCTGGTGACTAGCCCCTAGTGTTTTGTGATATTCGGGTGTACCGAGGTGAAAACGTATGACATGGAATAACCTCCATAGATTTTTAGTTTGACACTTGTGCTCGGATTGCAGACCAGTTCTTGCTTATTATGACAGTCGATTTTTGGCTTTCTCCACTGAGGTACTTGACCAGGCGAGTTGGAAATACATTCGCAGTGGTTCTCCCTTTACCCTTTTAGCCAAACGGGCGGAATGTAAGTGGGTAAGCACAGGAGCCGGGCAAGCCAACCTTTGACCTAAGACATAATTCAGAACCAATTCATATAACGCAAGATCCGAGACGCCGGACATATAAAGGATAATGCCGGGACGATACTTGGGGCGAGTTTTGTAGTCGAGCCCCCGGTCTATTAGCCGATTGCATCTAGCATTTACCGAACAATTTTGTTTCCGGAGGTGGGGAGTGGGAAAACACTTTATAAAGCGCCATAAGTAGACCGTAAATGATGATCTTTATATATGATGAATTTTTACAATTCATGCTGCGGACACAACTGTTACAGGTATTTTATTTAGAAACAAATTTCTACAAAGGGAAGGTTTACTCGGGGTCCTTGATAGGTGGCTTGATGTCCTTGACGTGTCCCGATGCGCCTCCGCTCCTTTTCCCTTGGGGGGTTGTGTGCTCCTTTAAAGGCAGTTTCTATCGGCGAATGGACCTTTGAGAGGGGTACATATAGAATCGCTTTGACATGCGTGAGCTTGATGTCTGCCAGGTCCTGGATGCTGCCTGCTGTGTTGAGAGTAGTTCGGTCGAGCCGACCACTCGGTTTTGATAGTGTGTCCCCCATAGATGCCCATGGTATTTCAAGCGCGAAATTGTGCCTTCTGGGTATGTAGCTAACGGGTAGCGGGGCCTTGCTGTGGGGGGCGTATCCCTATTTGTGGTGAGCAGGGGATTGCTTCGACAGATCGGGTCGCGCTCGAGCCCGCTTGTTCGCCTGTCGCAGCTTGTCGTCTGGTTGGGGCCTTGGTGCCTCGATGCCGGACTGGAATTTGGCTGCTAAAACCGCTGTGTGTTCCTCAGTCCGGAGTGAGCGTTCCGTATTGCCGTTGACGGTGATGATCCCCTTGGGTCCAGGCATCTTGAGCTTCAGGTATGCATAGTGGGGGAACGACGTTAAAGCGAGCGACCGATGTACAACCGAGTAGTGCATGATAGCCGCTGTGGAAAGGCACAATATCAAAGATCAAGTCTTCGCTGCGAAAGTTGTCGGGCAAACCGAACACTACTTCCAGTGTCACGGTACCTGAGCAGCGTGCTTCAACACCAGGAATGACTCCTTTGAAGGTGGTGTTGCTGGGTTTAATTCTTGAAGGGTCGATATCCATCTTTTTCACCGTGTCTAAGTAAATCAGGTTAAAGCTACTTCCTCCTACCATAAGGACTCTAGTGAGTTTGTACCCATCGATGATGGGGTCAACTACAAGGGCGGCCGAGCCTCCAGGATGGATACTGGTCGGGTGATCCCTACGATCAAAGGTGGTCAGGCAAGCTGACCATTGGCTAAACTTCGGGGGTATGGGCTCTACTGCGTAGACCTCCCGAAGGGCGCGTTTCCTCTCCTTTTTTGGTATATGTGTGACATATATCATGTTCACAATTTTTACCTTGGGAGGGAATTGCTTCTGCCCGCCATTGCTCGGGCCACGAGGCTCTTCATCGTCCTTGCTGCGTGGGCCCTTGCACTGCTCCTCGGCTGCGAGCTAGCCGACTTGTTAGAATACCGAACAGTTTCTGTTGGTGTGGGTGGCCGGTTTGTCTTGTGTGTCGTGGATCTGGCAGGGCCTATCCATGATTTTGTCAAAAGCTGTAGGTCCAGCCCTGTTCCCTTTAGAGGTCTTCTTCCTTTGTCTGGATTTGGAATTGTGGAAACTGGCGTTTACGGCCGTGTCTCCTGAGTCGCCGTTGCTATGGCGGCGTTTGTTTTTATTGCGCCTTGGCTTTCCGTTGCCATCCTGCACTTCAGAGGTGTCAGGGTCTTCGGGATTGTGGCTTCGACGAGCTAGCCAATTGTCTTCGCCCCCGCAAAACCGGGTCATAAGTGAGGTGAGGGCAGACATTGTTCTCGGCTTATCCTGGCCGAGCTGGCGAGCTAGCCATTCGTTCCAGATGTTGTGTCTAAACGAGGCTATTGCCTCGGCGTCTCGGACAATCAACTGGTTCTTTTTAGTCAGGAACTGATTCCAAAATTTCCTAGTTGATTCACCGGCTTTCTGGACGACGTTGCTTAAATCCGAAGGGTCCGGGGGCCGGACATAGGTGCCTTCGAAGTTTGATCGGATGGCGTCCTGGAGCTCCTCCCAAGTCCCAATGGAGTTTTCGGGGAGACTGTTTAACCAGTGCCGAGCTGGTCCTTTCAGTTTGAGTGGTAGATATTTGATAGCATGAAGATCGTCGCCTCTGGCCATATGAATGTGGAGGAGGAAGTTCTCGATCCACATGGCCGGGTCCGTCGTTCCGTCGTATGGTTCTATCTTGACGGGTTTAAACCCTTCGGGGAACTGGTGCTGCATGACCTCATCTATGAAACACAGTGGGTGTGCGGCGCCTCTGATCCGGGCTACATCGCGCCAGAAGTCGGCTGTTGTCTGGGCCTGGTATTGTTCCCGGTTTCTGTGGTTGCGGTCGAGCCAAGATCGGTAGCCATCCCGTCTAGCGGGAGAGTATCCCCTAGATCCGTAAATGGATCTAGTGTGACCTGCCCTATAGTCCAGGTCCTGCCATAGATCATATCGATTCGCCGGCTATACTGGCCTCTCTCCTCTCCAGCGAGGTGACGTGGGCCAGTATTTGGTGTCTCCAGCCGCCCTGTCCCGTCCTCGAGGTGGCGGTCCGGCTGGTCATACTAAGCCCGCCTGGGAGATTCGGGCTCGAAGGCCTGCTTTTAGGCGCCAAGCGGTGGCTATAAGCTGCCGCCTGAATCGTTCTTGATCCTTGGGGTTTTTGAGGATGGTGAAGTCTTCGGCTTCGAGGCTTTCCTCCTCCTCGGCGGGGTGGAGGTAGTTGTCGTCCTCAGAATCATTGAGGCCCTCGGCGTCCTATTGATCTTTGAGCCTCTCTGGGTCCCCTAGCGGCTCCTCGGGAGCTTCAAGGTCGCCGAGGTCCTTCGGGGTGTCAATTTCCCCGGTGCCTACGATGGTTTCCCTTCCCTTGCTGGTCTTGGATCGTTTGCGTTGTTTCCGGCGTTTTGATGCTTCGCCGGATTTCCGCCGTTCTGCTTGGGGGTGTGGTTGTCCCTATCGTTAGGGGTGTCCACCATATAGACATCATAGGTGGAGGTGGCTGTCCACCGCCCGGTGGTCACAGGGGCGGGGGTGCCAATCTCTTCATCCATGTCTTCTGCCTCGTCGTAGGCGTAGTCCAGCATGTCGGTTAAGTCTTCGACAATGGCTACTAAATGGGCGGCGGGTGGGCCGTAAAATTCTTCGTATCCGGCCTCTAGATCGACCGGATCGTGAGTTGAGTTCGGATCATCCTCAATTGCCATTCTCTAGATCCGGTCTAGAGCCTCGTTCAACCATGAGAGGTCGACCGGATCAGTTTCCTAGGGGCCCTTGGGGGTAAACTCCAGGGCGTCTTCGCGATGGGCGTCTTCGGAAAGGACCCGACCCTGGTACTCAGGTGCTATCGGCGGATCCGAGCTCAAGGCTGGTCCTCCGGCGGGGATAGGCCCGAGGGCTCAGCCAGATAGAGGGCCCGAAGTTATAGCTTCGGGACTTTTGGGCCCATCGGACGAAACCGAGGGCCCAGCAAGGAACAGATCGCCACGGGAGTCGGCGGTGAACTCTAGGCCCCCGAACCTGATCTCGTGACCGTGAGCGAAATTTTCGATCTGGCCTAGATGGCCGGTCGAGTCAGCATGCAACACAATGCTCCCGAATGCGGAGATCTATCCGGGGACGAAGACGACCTCGTTGCAGACCTGTTTGCTGGTGATTACGCGAGCCATCGATCCATGGGCGATCTCACAGCGGAACTCCCAATGAAAGCACCAATGTTGGTGTCAAAACCGGCGGATCTCGGGTAGGGGGTCCCGAACTATGAATCTAGGATCGATGGGTAACACGGGACGAAGGAGACGATGTTTACCCAGGTTCGGGCCCTCATGGGGAGGTAAAACCCTACGTCATGCTTGATTGTATTGATGAGTATGATGATTACAGAGCCGATCTAGCTCGAGATCAAAAGAGCTAAACCCTAGATGAGTTGACTTGTCCCTCTATGAACTAAGCCCCCTGGTTTATATGGACACCAGGGGTACCTAGGGTTACACATGGTCGGTTTCTATCCGGGCATAGATACGCCCATTCTTACTTGGAGGACACACCAAGATTTCGGAACCTTCCCCTCTAAGCATGGGTTTATTCGGTAGTCCGGCCTTCCCATGGAGCCCACAGGGCGGCCCACTGGGCTGATCCACAGAAGATAGGTCAGTAGCTCGAGGAACCCTTAATCCCGGACTCCCTCACCCGTGCACGTGCCATTGAAACCGAGGTGACATCTCTCCTATGCGACTCTCCCTGTGATGCTCATGGAACTTGGATGCTACCTCAAACGGAAACTGTTTGCATGCTTAGATACCATGAAGATGATCTTGAAGACACTAGGAGTGAAGACCAAGTCACTATGAAGATGGGTCCAAAGACGTACGGACAAGAGGACAAAAAGAAGGCCAAGACACCTTCCAGGCACCGGACATCCGGCCCATACCCCAGACATCTGGCCCCTGAAGGTCACACTAGCGCCAAGGCCAAGGTGAAGATGCTACATACACCGGACATCTATCCCCAGGGTCGGAATCCGGCCCCAGCCCGGAAATCTGGCCTTCGGCCCTGGAAATCCGACCGAGAGATGCCAGAACCGAACAAAGAATAGTCGCACGAGCCACGGACATCTTGCCCCTGGCCCGGACATCCGGCGACCCCCAAGAGCACGGACATCCGGCCCTCATCCCCGGAAATCTGGCGCCAACCGAGCGGAGGCCGCCGCCAGCTGCCCGTACATCCGGCCGACCCGTGAAGCCCCAGACATCCGGCCCTTGTGAGGGCAGACTCGGGCTGGAGGCCCTTGTATCCCCTCTATCTCGCCCCAACTCTACTAAGATTATAAATGGGACCCCTCCTCCCCCTTTATAGGGTTAGCAATGTGTTGGCTCATAGTTAGTTCAGCATTGCTCCTTTCATATCCTTCTCCATTGGAGTGATATCTCTATGTGAGAAGATCCTATGGATGTCAAGGCCCCTTTCTAAGGGAAGATCCCAAGTGGATTTCAAAGCCCCTCCTCTGGAGTAGGAAGACGCTCCGTTACATGTATCCTTCCGTTGACTTTGGATCATGTATCTCGTATGCTTTTATGGATCTAGTGGATTTCTGATTTGGGAATCGTTCTTGAGCGTTTCTCTTGATTTGTCTCCTTTTCCCCTCCAAGTGTGAAAAGATCGGCCACACCGGGTTTGTCCCATATCATCTTGGTATCATGAGCCAAGGTTGATTCACACTTTGGAGTCTCTCCCTCCACTTTCTAACAAATTTTTGTTTTTTTTGACCTAATTTCGAAATTCCCCACAAAAACAGCCCTACCAAAATTTCTCGGATTCGTTGGATTTGAGGAGATTTTGTTGATTTGGATCCATAGATTTCGTTGTGAACAGGTAGATCTATATTTTCCACATCATTTCCATCATTTTCCACCGCCGCCCCAATTTTGCAGAAATTTTTCATGTTCATCATCTAGTTCATAGGGATCCCCAGATTGGATCTGGGACGGGAGGACCAGACATCTGGACAGAAACCCCCGGACATCCGGCCCCTTTGGCCCGGACATCCGGCCAGACACTGGCAGGAGGGCATTTTGCCTCAGTTTTGCTATTTTTCTTCATTTTCCACCATTTCTTCCGCAACCTTCGCAATTTCTTCTACAACCCATTTGCATTCGAGATTTTGAGTCACGAGTATCGCCACTTCCTAAGGTGTTTCAGCTAAGTAGGAGTGGTTGTTCATCGACATCGCCGCTCATCATCGCCCCGGATCATCGCCAACCACCTCTTCATTGATACTACACCATAAACAAGGACGATAACTGCGACGACACTCTTGTCATATACCTTACCATTACATTGTTACCCCGAGCCTATTTGCGTTACTTGCATATCGAGACTAGCCATTGAGTATTGCCGGGTTACGCTACTTGTGAACTTTAGTGATACATACTCCGCATAGCTTCAATTGTGTGCATATACATCATAGTATCAACTCTTGTGTTACAATAGTACCCGCATACATACTTGCTATCTTGGTGTGCACGTCCCGCATTGTGACCATACAAAATATCATCGATAAAAGAAAGAGAATCAAGCTTCTAAGCAAGAGCAAAAGAGCAAAAGCAATAGCATCGCCAATTTTTCATATCATACTTGATCATCTTGGATCACTTGAGCGAGTGACACATGCCTCATACATACATAGCTAGTCGGGAATAGAAAGACGACACGTTTTGTGTCTTATAGGTTGTGCACAAGTTCGTGTCACGCCCATTTGAGCAATCGTGCTAGCGTCTATCTAGTGTTATGCAACACGAGCGTTTTCCATGGATTCCACATTTTGTGCTCGTTCCTTGGTTGCACGAACCCACTTATCTATCTCTGTGTGTGTGTTACCGTGTCTACTCAATGCTATTGATCTACATTGTCTTACTTGCGAATTTGCGAATCTCTTTCAACATTATTGAATCTTATCTTTTGGATTGCTTGAATTTTGTGCCACTATCCTAACCAAGCTACTCCATAAGCCATATTTGTGTAGGTGTGAGAAGGATGATTTCTGGTACCAATTCTACTATTTCCATATTTGCATATTGAGTGATCTTTGATCCATTGTCAACTTTGGGAACGATAATTGGTTTTGTCTTCTCATTCTTCCACTTGTATCTACTTGAGTGCTATGGATAAGTCTACCATGTCGAACCCGTTATTTATAAATTCGAGGAGCATGACGATGACGCGAACGACTACGTCACCAAGTTGCACTTCTTCGGCGCACACAAAGCAATTACCCAAGAACAAGATATCTTGAGCGACCGCATCGAGTAACTCGCCACCGACTTGCGTGAATCGGAGGTGCGCATGCGGGATTACCTCGACACCAAGTTATCAAGTCAGATGGAGGAGTTTCGTTCCTTGATGGTCAACCGTGCTCCTTCAACATCTACCTCGTCAAGGCGGCGCCACTCAAGTCGCCACTCGTCAGAGTACTCTTCCGACGCAAGTCCACCTTGAGCACGTTCCCATCATAGAGACGACCGCTCCGGTCCAAGTTTGCCACAAGGTCGCCAACGTCACGCTTCGGAGAATCCATTCCATAGCAATGGATTGCAAGATCGCCTACGAGAGCTCGATCGACGCCTTCAACAAGAGCAAGAACAAGAATGACAACGCCATGAAGAAGAAGAACGTTGTCACCAAGAACAAGCACTTCAAGCACAACGCGCCCTACATGAAGCTACACGCGTTTTGGAAGAACGCAACCACCAAGTGCGCGAAGAACAAGAAGGGCTCCGGCATGAATGCCAAGAAGAAGTCGCTCGCCAAGAGGAGCAACAAGAAAGAAGAAACCGAGTTCGAGGACCTCGCCAAAGGCCTCAAGCACATCATGTTGAGCAAAATGATGACGAAGCCCCAAGACAACAACAACGTCAAGTCGACAACAAAAATGATGCGCCTCCTCCAAGACAAGGGCATCGCCAAACCAATCACAATGAAGAACAATGCTTTGGCAAGCTCAAGTTCACCATGCCTAAGTTTTCTGGAAGCAATGATCCCAAAGACTATCTCTCATGGGCACTCAAGGTTGACAAGATATTCCGTTTGCACAACTTTGAGGAAGAGAAGAAGATCACCATGGCTTCCCTTGAGTTCCAAGTCTACGTTCTCATTTGGTGGGAACAAGTGATTGAGCAAAGAAGAGAAAGAGGTGAACCTCCTATCACCACTTGGGCCCAAATGAAGGACCTCATGAGAGCTCGCTTCGTGCCAACCCACTACAACCATGATCTCTTCAAGAAGCTACAACTACTCAAGCAAGGCACCAAGTCGGTAGAAGAGTACTATCAAGAGATGGAAATTGATATGATATGAGTCAATGTCAAGGAAGATGACAAACAAACAATGGCGCGTTTCTTAAATGGCGTCAACTACCAAGTCAAGAAAATCGCGGACTTCCAACCATACTCCACCTTAATCGAGCTAGTACATCAAGCGACGAAGGCAGAATGCCAAGTGCAAGATTACTACAAGTACTCCAAGTTCTCTTCCAAGACCCATGGCTCAAGTACTCAAGCTTCTCCGACAACGACACCTTCAACTACGAAACCTCCAACTTTTACCGATGACAAGTCAAGTTACAAGGACAAGATGACTTCGTCAAGCCGCCCTACTCCAAGAAACTACAAGCCGAGAGCTTCGTCCTCTACACCAACGCTGGATGCTACCACTAAATCAAGCTCCATCAAGTGTTTCACGTGCCAAGGCCGAGGCCACAAGACTTACGAGTGTACAACAAGATGCACCATGATCCTTCAAGACGATGGCACCTATGACTCTATGAGTGATGACGAGATGGAAGCATCGGAGCACGTGGCCATGCATCGTCAAGTCAATGAAGATAAAGATTCGCAAATCTATTGCGACAATGATCCGAGCCCCGCTCTCATTGTTTCCAAGTTTTTTACTCTTCAACAACAACAAGATGAGGACCAACGTTGCCAAATCTTCCACACAAAAGCGGGTATCCAAGGAAAATCCGTCTAGGTCATCATCGACGGTGGAAGTTGCCACAATTTGGCAAGTGAGGGCCTTTGTTCCAAGCTCCAATTGGTTAAGAATAAGCATCCTCGCCCCTACAAGGTTCAATGGCTTAGTGATTACGGCACCCTCCAAGTTGACCACACCGTACATGTTTCCTTCAAGATAGGCACTTAATTATGAAGACTCCTTGGAGTGTGATGTGGTTCCCATGTCCGTCTGCCATCTATTCCTTGGTAGACCTTGGCAATTCGACCACGGCGTCATCCACAACGATCAGACCAATCACTATAACTTCAAGATGAAGGGCAAGCAATATGTGCTTCGACCAATGACTCCGAGTCAAGTGACCGCCGACAAGCAAGCTTCACCCCATAGTGGAGATAGAAGTGAGAGAGCGAACCACTTAAAAAAGAGTGAGAGCCACAAGCCAAACTTGAGTGACTCCACGATGAGGGAAAAGAAAGATCTAGTTCTTTTAGCCACCAAAAGAGACTTGAGGGATGTGAGTGAGAGCCCATCGAGTGTACTTCACTTTGTACTTCTGTGAAAATATGAGGTCGTGCGTACTAATGCTTCAGAAGATCTTCCTCTTGTTTTGTCTTGTTTGTTGCAGGAATTCAAAGATGTATTTCCCAATGAGCTACCTCCGGGACTACCACCAAAACGAGGGATCGAACACCGCATCGACCTCATACCCGGAGCACCCGTTCCTAACAAGGCACCTTACTGCGTCAACCCCAAAGAGACTAAGGAGATACAAAGGCAAGTCCAAAAACTCCTAGATAAAGGGCATGTACGTGAGAGTTTAAGTCCTTGCGCGGTTCCGGTGATACTAGTACCTAAGAAAGATGGTAGTATGCGCATGTGTTCGGTATGCCTCCGTATAAATGCTATAACCGTTAGATATCGCCATCCTATTCCTCGCCGTGATGATATGCTTTATGAACTTAGTGGTGACACTATATTCTCTAAAATTGATTTCAAACGTGGTTACTATCAAATACACATGCAAGAGGGCGATGAGTGGAAAACGGCTATTAAATCTAAATTTTATCTATATGAATGGTTGGTTATGCCTTTGGGTCTTTCCAAAGCACCGGGTACATTCTTCGCACACGCCCCTGTGTTCGAACTTCTTGGGGTTTTGTGGAGCCCGAAATCCGACATTTGGCGCGCCAAGTAGGGGGCGTGTCGAAGTCTTCCTCAAGCCAAGCTCTTCCTCCGCCTCGCTACTCCAATGTCTAACGCTCGCCGAGCCCGCGCCGAGCGCCGAGCTTCTCGCGTTCCCCAGACGGCGCCCGTGGGCTGCGCCGCCGCGCGCCGGTCCCCCTCACCTGTGGCCAACGCCGCCACGGGCCCGGAGGCCCACGAACAACAAGACTCCTCCCAGCCGGTCACCGCTCGGCGCGATGGCCACACCGCCACTCCGTCGATCGTTCCAGCTACCGGGTCGTCCTCCCACGTTCGGCCCGGGCCGGCGCGCGGCTCGGGCGCACTCGCCATGGCGAACGAGCTGCTCCACTACCGCCCTGCCCCCGACCGCCAGGACGACTGGCTCCGGCGCATCGCGGAGCTCGTCAGTGTTGCCGGCGACGCTTCAGCGCTCTCCTACTTTCTTCGACCCCAACCTTCTCTGGCGGACGACGCGGCCCGTGATGCGCCGCGCCCTCCTCCACAGCGTGATGTCGACCTCAAGCCCAGGCGTGAAGCGCGCCCGCGTGACCAGCCCCGTGAACCGTGGGCAAGGGCGAGAGATGAAGTAAGCTGCCAGGTGGTGCCGCGGCCGCGTGTCAATGCTCGGGCGCTCCCCGCTCTACAGAACCAGCGTTGCAACCGTGCACCACCCGAGGTGGCCCCACAAGAGCGTCAAGACCCGGTCCCTCCCGCACACGCAGCACCCGTCGAGCCGGTGGGGTGCCACGCCATTGCCCCGGAGCTCCATCGAACCACGTGGCCCTGCAAGTTCAAGCCAGATCTGCCCCCTCGCTACGACGGCACCCTGGATCCCGCCGAGTTCCTACAGCTCTACTCACTGAGCATCCGGGCGGCCGGCGAAGACAAAAGGGTCATGGCGTGCTGGTTCCCCATGGCGCTCAAGGGCGGTGCGCTCTCCTGGCTCCTCAACCTCCCAGAGGGATCCATCACTTCCTAGGACGACCTGCGCAAGCGCTTTATCGCCAACTTCCAGGGTACCAGCGACCGAGCGCTCATTGTGAACGACCTGCGACGTGTGAAGCAGTAGGAGGGAGAGACCCTGCACAAATTCATACAACGCTTCACGACTACACGCCTCAAGCTCCCGAGGGCGTCGGATGAGGCTATCATCTCCGCGTTCACCGACGGCGTCATGGACCTCAAGATGAAGGAGGAGCTCACCATGAACGACGAACTGTGCTCAGCCCTGGAGATGTTCAACCTGGAGAACAAGTGCGCCAATGCCGAGGAGGGCTGCCTTTCGCTCCGTACGCTCCCGGAGGCGGAGCCGGAAGACAAGAAGACCAAGACCAAGGAGGCGAAGTGCAAGGCCCCAGTGGTACTTGCGGCCGAGCCTGACGTGAAGCGCAGACGAGGCGAGGAGCACCCCGCAGGAGGGAGACCGTCCTGCATCTTCCATGGCACCAACAACCACGACACTGCCGACTGCCAGGAACTCAGGCTGGTCCGCGCCGAACACTTCGGCCGGCGCCCTGGACGCACTGACCGTGGCTTCGGACACGGCGGATGCCGTTGGGACAACCGGGAACCGCGTCAGGGGTGGCGAGACCAGCCTTAGGAGGACCGCTGGCGCGATCAGGCTCGGGAGGACCGCTGGCCCGATCAGGCTCGGGAGGACCGCTGGCGCGATGACCCTCCGGAGGGGTCACGCCGTGGCCAACCTCGTGAGGCCCGTCCTCGTGAGGCCGGCCTACCACCACTACCGCCACCACCCAGAAGTAAGGAGGAGGATAGGAAGGACGACGGGGCTAGGGGCTTCCAGGAGGTCAGGGCGATAGCCTTTATCCTGGGCGGTGCCCAAGCCCCGGCGTTGAACCGCATCTTCAAGCAGTTCACGTGGGAGGTGAACGCAGCTCTCCCAAAGCCATGCATCCCCTCAAGTGGTCCCAGACCGCAGTCACCTTCGACTCGATGGATCAGCTCATGTGCTCGGCCATGGCCGGCATGCTCCCCATGTTGTGCACTCCGACCATCAGCAACGTCCTCGTCACCAAGACCCTCATCGACAGTGGAGCGGGGCTCAATGTCCTCTCCATTGAACCTTCGAGACGCTCCAAGTACCGTACGACTAGCTCATGCCGACCAAGCCCTTCTCGGGAGTCACTGACGGGTCCACCGTCCCCATTGGGCAAGGGCGCCTGCCCGTCAGCTTCGGCAGACGCAAGAACTACCACACCGAGATCATCGTCTTCGACGTCGCACACATCCACCTTCCATACAACGCGATCCTTTGGTACCCGGCCCTCACCAAGTTCATGGCGGTGACCCATCATGGCTACAACGTCCTCAACATGCCACGGAGTGGCGGCGTCATCACCGTCGCCTGCGCTGAGAAAGATGTCGTCTGCTCCCTCGAGCAGGCTTACCGAGCCATGGCGGCCGAGCGCTCGGACGACGAGGAAGATGCCCTGCCTCCTGAGGATGCACGCAGGAAGAAGAAGCAGCTCCTCACCACAGGGCGCCAGGGGGCTGGGACCTCCAAGGACGGCGCCTCAGGCTCTGCGCCCAGGGATGGGGTCCCACCCTCCATCGCATAGGAAGGCGCGCTCGGCGCCCCCCTTGGGTCGGGCTTGGGGACTTCCATCCGGGAAGCTCTCGGCTTGGCCGGTGAGACAAGGGAGGTGCTCGGGCACAACCTAAAGGCGCGTCCTAACGCGCGTCTGCCTGAGCCAGGAGCGCAGCGCGAGGCGCCGAGCTCGCAAGAGTCTGTCATCATAGCGATCGAGGAGCTTCAGGAGGCGCAGGCCATGCGAGGTGGGGACTGCCCTGCACCACCAATCGCAGCCGCCATCCTCGGCCCGGTCGACCAGCCGCGTGTCTGCGTCAACACGCTCGCAATCAACAGGGCCGCGTCTCAGGGGCTCTTTTGGCCAACACGTGCGGATCGCGGATGGGTCTACCCGCACAACTACGTCCGCATGCCCTTCGGCCTGGCGAACGCAGGCGTCACGTTCCAGCGCCTTGCCCGGGCCATGCTCATACCTTGCCTGGCGAGGCGCGGCGAGGAGTTGGAGGATATGCCCGGACCGAGCAAGGGTCCCGAGCCCCGGGAGACGACGGGCTCGTGAGGGTCGCGCTCGTGGAGGTATAAGACCAGGCTACGACGGCAGCTTCGACTCTTCAGTGGCATGGCTACCAGGTAACTTTTTGTTGGTCTTTGCCAGGTAACTTTTTTGGTTTACTCCGTTTGAGGGTGCCCACCGGGCCGCATTATCCTCAGGCGATCAGGGCATACCCCTGCAGCCGCCTCATTTACGCATATTTTAGTAGCTTCTCATGCATGTGATCTGTTTCCTAACGTTTCACCTTGCCTGCACGGCTCTTTGTCGGCGTGAATGTCGTCACACCCGAATGATCCTACCTTCGACCGCCTCATGAGAGGATTGGGCACTGCGTCTGTGCTCGGGTCCGTCCCTGCAGCGTTGATAAATCCAGTGGCTGAGCTCTGTTTGGCGGGCCGGCCCCGTTCATGTCACCTCCTGGGGTCACTGGTGCTTGGCCCTCTCATGCGATGGCCCTAGGGAGCACGTTCAGCGCAGGCTTCTCCAAAATTTGCAGGACCTCGGACGGCGCTATCTACAAGAAGATCCAGGCGCAAACCGCCTTTGAGGTAGGGACCTCGCGAGACCAAAGCGCCCTCGCGAGCTCCCAGATACACCTCCCAGTTCTACCGTGCAAGCCACGCGTACGAACTCAATGGGTTGTACACGCCCGGAGCCCCCCGAGGACGCGGAGGGGTTCCTTCCCACGCAATGTGGAAGCCCCATGCTCCGCGCTGGCGGACAACACGGTCCACCAATGACTATGCCCACGCAAGGTGGAAGCCCCATGCCCCGTGCTGGCGGACAACACGGTCCACCAATGACTATGCCCACGCAATGTGGAAGCCCTACGCTCCGTGCTGGGGATAAACAACTCAGGGCGCCCCAGCGGCTGCATCCAACCTCAGGAAGGCCCCTCGCGGCCCCGTCTGGCTGCGTTCCCCTGGGATGTACGCGTGAGGGGGCTGCATGGAGGCTACTACCGGGCCAAGCCTGGTACACGCCACCTCCCGAGGTCTGCCAAACCTGGTCTTCATGCGCCCCTCTCAGGAAAAGCTAGCAACAAAATGTATTGGAGCCGCTCGTACGTCAAGGGGGACTCCTGAGCATCGCGACTCAGGAGCCTCACTGGCCACGTAGCCCTCACCCCTTGGAACTGTCCTTGGTGATCCAGACGGCCCAATGGCGGCTGAGGTATGCGCGGGGCCGGGCCCTGCCGACGCAGAGCTCAAAGCGCTCAAAAACCTTAATGTCGGATTTCGGGCTTCGCAAAACCCTCAAGGTTCGAACACAGGGGTGTGTGCGAAGCTTCCCTGCGGCCTCGCCCTACTTAGCTCGCTACTCGATGGTGACTACGGGGAACTTGCACGATGACGAGGAAGAAGATGAACACGGTGGTTTACCCAGGTTCGGGCCGCTGCGAAGCGTCATACGCTACTCCTGCTTTGGTGGATTGCCTCTCGGGGAGGTGTGGTGGATGAACTAGTACAGTGATTTCGAGCCTCGCGAGAGCGCTCGAGTGGCGTTCTTGGCTCTCTGCCTTGTCTTGTGTTGGTCTCCCTCTCTACGGTGCAGCCTAGCCTCTATATATAGTAGTGGCCCGGGTCCTCCTCCCTTATCACAATGGCGGGAATGGATCCCACAACAACCAAATTTGAAGGGGGACAGAAGTACATCCCCGCCCTGTCCAAAGGTGGTCTTTGCCTACAAAGTAGCCGTCGGTGATGCGGAGGTGGGCTCAGCGATGACATCCGTTCTGTGGGGCTCGTGGTTGTGGTCTTGTTGCACCAGAATGGAAACCTTTGGGGGATGCTTTGGGAACCCGCGTACGTCCTTGCTCCCTTTGCACCAAAGGGGAAACTGCTCCGCCTGGCACGCTGGCGCCCGCCTGTCCTTCCTTGCATCATCTTTGACTCCTGAGGCCGGGTTCTACATAGAGATCTCCGCCGCTCCGGAGGGGGCCTGAGGAGGCCTACCCCCGGCTGGTCTTGGCGCTGTTCTCCCTCGCGAGCCTGGGGTCCTCGCGAGTGCCTTGCCTTGTGTGGGGTCGCGCCAGG
This sequence comes from Elymus sibiricus, assembly GCA_039707655.1. Taxonomy (NCBI): domain Eukaryota; kingdom Viridiplantae; phylum Streptophyta; class Magnoliopsida; order Poales; family Poaceae; genus Elymus; species Elymus sibiricus. The sequence goes on along the minus strand of CM077673.1, from coordinate 179,829,619 downwards.
CCGCGTTTGGCTGACGAGGTGGGCCATGCCCTGGGCCGCAGGCAGGCAGGTCTGGGTACCCCCGTTCCCAGAACGCCGACAGTAGCGCCCGGGCCCAAGGCGCGCTCGAGCTGGCTTCTGGGCGAAGCCTTGAGGACGGCCCGAAGCGCCGCGGGCCCCAAACGCCTGCGGGCCAGGCTTTACATGCGTCGAACGCCTGGGTGGCGACGCCCCCACTCCCCGAAGGCATCCGGAACCGCCCCAAGTCAAACTGACGCGATGCTCGCGTGCAGCGCCGGCCATCCTTGCCCTTCCTTGAATGCTGCTGTTCCCTCGACCTTCTCTCCTTGGGCCGCGCGGATGTGACCCCTCGAAGGCTGCACGCCTCCCGGGATGCAAGGGGGCGCCGATTGGCCCTTGGTCGTACATAAGCAGGCGAGGGCGAGAAAGCCCTCAACTCATCTTCGTCTTCTTCGCCTCCCAACTTCCAAGCCGCCGCTCTCCCAGTCATGGCTTCAGTGAGGATGTTCTCCGCCGCCGAGAAGGGGAAGGCCTCCGAGGAGAGCCCCGCCTCACCGCCGCCCAGGAGGGGCCGCAGCCATCCCCGAAAGCATGCCGCGACGCCGGCGGTGGTTCCTCGTGGGCGCGGTCGTGCTCCAGCGCGCCATCAGCGGCCACGGTGGGGTTCCGTCCAGCGCGGGCGGCCGCAGAAGTCGAGGAGGTGGCTCCCGCGGTGGGAGGGCTGCTGTAGCAACCCGGGCGCCACGCCCGTGGTTCCATACGGCCGACACGGCCCAGGAGTTCGTCGTGTGGGTGGAGAGGCTGGAGGCCGCCGGGTTCCAACTTCCGCGCTTCTTTGCGGGGGTGCTGCTGGCCGGGGGGCCTGACAACCTATGGCTGTAGGCCGATGGCTGCTGCAGCGCGGCATCGTGGGTGGAGGTCGAGGTCACCTCCATGGGTTACGTGTACCTTAACCGTGGGTGGCAGATGTTTGCCCGCGCCCGTGGCCTGGTGGGGAGGCGCACCCTTCACTTCCAGTATGACGGGGAGGTGACGCTCTTCGTCAAGATCTTCGGGGGAGAGGGCGAGCGCCTGGGGTGCTGCCCGGAAGACATCGGCCACGGCGATCTTGGAGATGAGCTTGCCCTTCGTGATGGGCGCCACGCCTTCAGCAGCAGCGACACCCCCTCCGAAGGGAGCCCGAGCGACAGCAGCGACAGCAGCTACGCGCGCCACCGCGCCGGTGCGCCCGGACCTCGGGGGGTAGCCAGCCGCCGCGGCGTCGCTCCTTCGCTCCAGGGGCATCCGTGCCAGCTCGCCTTCACGGGCCCGTGAAGGAAGAGGAGGACACCGACTGAGCGCTGGTGCGCCGACGCCGAGGGTCCTGGAGCGGCAGCCCCCGTGGGGGCTTTCTCACTTTCTTTCTCCTCCTCTTTTCCTGTTCCTGCAATCAAGGAACCAAGGGAGGCCCTGTGCGCGTGTAAAGAATTTGGGCGCTTGCCTCTTTTTATCAGCGCTTCTGTCACGTGCCCTGGCCTTTGCGTTTTTGTTAGTTGAGACCGCCTTCTAGTTGTGATTAGGGTACTTAGCTTGACATGCTCGTGGTAGGCTCCAGTGTCGGGGAGGCGTGGCTATGGCGCTTGGGAGGTCCGAACGTCTTGTGGACCTCTTCTTCATACGGGTGAGACAGGTTGGGAGCCCTTTCGGCACACTGTGTCTGCAGGCCCCAGTCCCGCACATTTTCCTACCACCGTAGTGTACGACCGGATCACCAAGGACGCAACTACGAGGTGAGGCCTCGGCACCCTCGATACCGATCGGATCACCAAGGACGACATCGAGGGGCGAGTGGCTATATGACTGGTAAGGCTCCTGAGGTGCGCTGCTCAGGAGCCCCCTTTGACGCTCAAGCAGCTCTACGTCGGTAGGTCCCAGTCCCGCACATCTCCCTACCACCGTAATATACGACCGGATCACCAAGGACACAACTACGGGGCGAGGCCTCGACACCCTCGATGCCGACCGGATCACCAAGGACGACATCGAGGGGCGAGTGGCTTTATGACCGGTAAGGCTCCTGAGGCGTGCTGCTCAGGAGCCCCCTTTGACGCTCAAGCGGCTCCCCTAAGAATTTTTTTGTTTCCAGCCCCGGGAGGGGTGGGCCTCCCGAGGCTCCGAGACGGCGCATCGGGCCATGAGTGGAGCCCCCGAGCGAGTACGCCTGCTAACTCATCCTGGAGTACCACGCGAGGATCCGGGCGCCAAGGCCTTGGCTAGGTGCGGGCACCGTGCCCCCCAGCCCCCGCTCGCGGGGTGCGAGGGGGAGGGGAGCAAGCGTGTGCTCGACCTGAAGAGAGAAAACCCAAGATAGGAAATGACGATGAAAACAAATCCCTGACCCATTTCTTTAAAACATGATTTTGAAAAAGCCCCGAGTTTTGCTCCAGAAAAGTTGGCAAATCCAAACATGAGAAAAGGAAATAACAGCCGCGTCCGGCACCTAGACTAGTGTTCGCCTTCCCCCAGCGCTGAGCGTAGGGCATCCACGTTGCATGGGCATAGCCATTGGAGGGCAGTGTTGTCCCCCAGCGCGGAGCTGTGGCTTCCACATTGCGTGGGAAGGAACCCCTCCGCGTCCTCGAGTGGCTCCGGGCGTATACAGCCCACTCATTATTACGTGAGAGTGTCACGGGTAGAACTTCCGGAGGTGCTGGATGTTCCAGACATTCTGGATGGGGACCCCTTCCTGAGTCTCCAGGCGCACGGCGCCAGGCCTGGAGACATGAGCGACCTTGAACGGGCCCTCCCACATGGGCGAGAGCTTATGCAAGCCCTCCCTGGATAGAACCCGCCTCAGGACGAGGTCTCCGACTTCGAGGGTCCTGGAGCTGATGTTACGACAGTGGTAGGGCCGTAGCGCCTGCTGGTACCTCGCAGCTCGGAGCGAGGCTCGGCAACGTGCCTCCTCCCCCAGCACGAGGTCCGTTCCCCGCGCGGCACTCTGACGCTCCTCGTCGAATACCAAGACCCGCGGGGAGGGGTGCTTGACCTCGTGGGGGAGGACGGCTTCGGCTCCGTAGACGAGGAAGAACGGGGTCTCGCCGGTGGGCTTATTCACGGTGGTGCGGATGGACCACAGCACGGACTGGAGCTCATCGACCCATCCCCTGCCGCAAGCCTCCAGCTTCTTCTTGAAGCTCCTTGTCTTGAGGCCTCGCAGGACTTCCACGTTGGTGCGCTCCGCCTGGCCGTTGCTCCTCGGGTGGGCTACCGAGGCGTAGCATATCTGCGTTCCAAGGTTAGCGCAATAGGTCTTGAAGAGGTTACTTGTGAACTGCGAACCGTTGTCGGTGATGATGTGGTTGGGGATGCCAAATCGGCTCACGATGCCCTCGATGAACTTGACGGCCGATCCAGCTAGGATGGTGCGCACGGGCTCCACCTCCGCCCACTTGGTGAACTTGTTGATGGCGACATAGAGGTAGCGGTACCCGCCCGCTGCCCGTGGGAAGGGCCCCAGTATGTCCAGCCCCCATACCGCAAAGGGCTAGGAGAGCGGGATGGTCTGGAGGCCCTGGGTGGGCAGGTGAATTTGTTTGGCATGGAACTGGCAGGCCTCGCAAGACCGGACCAGCTCGATGGCGTCTTTTAGCGCCGAGGGCCAGTAGAAGCCTGACCGGAACGCCTTCCCTGCAAGTGTGCGCGATGAGGAGTGGTGTCCGCAGTCCCCTCCGTGGATGTCTGCCAGCAGCTCGCACCCCTGCTCCTTGGAGATGCATCGCAGCACGACGTCCTTCGGGCGCCTGCGGTACAAGTCGCCGTCCTACAAGCAGTAGGCCCTGGCCTGCCGTGCTACGCGTTCTGCATCTTCCTCCTTTTCCGGTAGCATGCCATGAAGTAGGTACGCCCTGAATTCCTGCATCCAGTCATCATCCTGAGGCTCTACTGCCAGGAGCAGTCGAGCTCCTGAGGCCTGGCCACAGTCCGGAGCCCCCAAGGGCGGCGCTGGGGGGAGCTCCTCGCTTCGGGGTGCCAGGTTCTCAGTGGGTGGCGCCGCGGACGGTTTGAAGAGCCGCTCCTCGAAGATGCCCGGATCCTGGGGCTCACGGCGTGACGCCCTCTTGGCGATGTCATCGGCCTCCTTGTTCGCGCTGCGCAGGATGTTCTGCAATTCCAAGCCCTGAAAACGTTTTTCAATCTTTCGTACCTGTTCTAAGTATGCCTCCATATGCTCGTCCTTGGGTGTATACTCTTTGTTGGAGAAGTTGACGAGGAGCTGGGAGTCGCCCATGACGATGAGGCATCGAACCCCCAAGGCCGCCGCTGCCTTGAGGCCGGCGATGAGGCCCTCGTACTCCACGATGTTGTTAGAGACCTTCTTTCCATGCTGGAAACAGAGCTGCACAACGTACCGGAGCTTGTCTCCTGCCGGGGAAGTGAGCACGACCCCAGCCACTGCTCCCATGCGCATGAAGGCCCCGTCGAAATGCATGACCCAACCTTCAGGAGCCTCATCGCCAGGGGTGAGGGACCGGCTTCCGTCCAACCCCCGGTCGGGGGCATCCGTCCACTCCGCCACGAAGTCTGCTAGGGCTGCCCCTTTGATGACCCTGGTCATGATGAACTCTATGTTGAAGGCCAGCAGCTCGCTGTTCCATTCAGCGACTCTCCCTGCCGCGTTGGGGTTGCGCAGGACCTTCTCCAAAGGGTATGCAGAGATGACCTTGATGGGATGTCCCTGGAAGTAGTGGCGCAGTTTCCTCGAAGCGACAAGGAGTGCCAGGAGGAGCTTCTGTAGCATGGGGTAGCGTGAGCGCGTGTCCCGCAGCATTGTACTGACGTAGTAAACCGGGTGCTCGACGAGGGTGAGGTCTCCTGTGGTGTCCTGCCCCGTGGTGGTGCCCCCTGCCGTGGCGGCTGGGACCTCATGAGGGTTGAGTGCTTCAGGGGCCGTCGGAGCGGCTGAGACCTCATGAGGGTTGAGCGCTTCTGGGGCTGGCGGAGCGGCTCGAGCCTCAGGAGCACCGGCTTGCAGAGAAGTGGGCTCCTTGGGATCCTGCGAGCCCCCTTGCTCCATGCTTGGGGGCCCGCCGGCGCCCATCGGTGTGGCGCGTGGGTCGGCTTGCTTCTACCTGACCGCCACCAATGCGGCACTGGTGGAGTGGGGGGTGGCAGCCAGGTATAGCAACAGGGGCTCCCGAGGGCGAGGTGCCACCATCACCGGCGGGCTCGTGAGGTATTGCTTGAGCTCCTCGAAGGCCGCGTCCGCCTCCAGGGTCCACTCGAAGGGGCCCTTCCTTTTCATGATCTTGATGAACGGTAGGGCCCGCTCACCGAGTTTGGAGATGAAGCGCCCCAAGGAGGTCACGCAACCTGCCAACTTCTGCATTTCCTTGAGGGTCTGGGGCGCGCTCATCTTGCTTATGGCCTTGACCTTCTCCGGGTTCGCCTCGATTCCCCAGTGTGACACCAGGAAACCGAGCAGCTTGCCCGAGGGGACCCCGAAGACGCACTTCTCGGGGTTGAGCTTCAGGTTCACTTCCCTCAGGCTGGCGAATGTCTCTTCTAAGTCCTCAATTAGGGTCTTGGCCGCCCTGGACTTGACCACAATGTCGTCGACGTAAGCTTCTGCATTCCTCCTGAGCTGCGGCCCCAGGGCGATGTGCATCAGCCTCTGGAAGGTTGCCCCGGCGTTCCGCAGCCCGAAGGGCATGCACGTGTAGCAAAACACCCCGCACGAAGTGAGGAAAGCCATTTTCTCGACGTCCTCCACTGCCATTTTGATCTGGTGGTAGCCTGAGAAAGCATCCAGGAAGCATAGGAGGTCGCACTCCGCGGTGGAGTCCACAATCTGATCGAGGCGCGGCAGCGGGAATGGGTCTTGTGGGCAGGCTTTGTTGAGGCTCGTGAAGTCGATGCACATACGCTCCTTCCCGCACTTCTTTGGGACGACCACCGGGTTGGCAAGCCACTTCGGGTAGCGCACCTCCCGGATGACCCCGGCCTCCTTCAGCTTGTCGACCTCTTGAGCGATGAACGCCTGCTTCTCCTGAGCTTGCCTTCTTGCCTTTTGCTTCACTGGACGTGCGTTCAGGCACAACATGAGGTGGTGCTCGATCACGTCCCTCGGAACCCCCACTAGGTCGGAGGCGCTCCATGCGAACGCATCCTTGTTCGCACGTAGGAAGGCCACCAACGCCTCCTCTTGGTCTCGATGTAGGTCGGCGCCGATGGTGAAGGTAGGGCCAGGGTTTCCTTCATCCACAGGCACCTACTTCGTCTCCGCCCGACTTTGGGAGAACAGCTGCCTCTTCTTTACCGGCGCGACGTCGTGGACACCCCCAGAGTCCATCGTGACCAGCGCGGCGTCCCCGGCACTGGGGCGTGCCGCGGCCGCCGCTTTGTAGGTGAGCTTGAGCGTGTGGGACACATCCTTGACATTTCCCACGATGGTGAGGATGCCACCGCTCCCGGGCATCTTGACGACATTGTAGGCCAGGTGCGTTGCCACCGCACCTCCCGGATGACCCCGGCGGGGTAGCCAAGTATCGAGTTATACGGGAGTTGGATGTGGGCGACGTCGAAGTCGACCTGCTCGGTGCGGAAGTTGGAGCGGGTGCCGAAGGTGACGGGGAGGCGCACCCGCCCCACGGGGACGATGGACCCCCCGACCACCCCAGAGAAGGGCCTTGAAGGTGCGAGTTGGTCTCGAGGTAGCTGCAGCGCGTCGAAGGCCTCCACGGATATGACGTTGAGGCCGGCGCCACCGTCTATGAGGGTCCTGGAGACAGCCACGCCGCTTATGGTTGGCGTAAACAACATGGGAGGGTTCCGGCGGGTGTCGTCGTCTTGGGGTGGTCGTCGGGGCCGAAGGTGATGTCGGTCTCCGGCCACGTACGGGGCGGCGTGGGCTCGGGCCATGGCTGGACCGCTCCTACGTGGCGGAGGAACTGCTTGACCTGGCAGTTGGAGGAGGGCGCCTGCGACCCGCCGAGGATGCATGCGACCGCTGAGCCGGCCCTGCGCGTCCCGGCGCCATCCCGCGCCAAGGGCCGGCCGGCGTCGGGGATCTCGTCCGCCATGGGGTTGCCGAACCAGGGCTCAATTGTCGCCGCGAGAGGGGAAGCTTCGTCACGCCCCCTACCTGGCGCACCAAATGTCGGATTTCGGGCTCCACAAAACCCTCAAGGTTCGAACATAGGGGCGTGTGCGAAGCTTCCCTGTGGCCTAGCCCTACTTAGCTCGCTACTCGATGGTGACTACGGCGAACTCGCAAAACCCTCAAGGTTCGAATACAGGGGCGTGTGCGAAGCTTCCCTGCGGCCTCGCCCTACTTAGCTCGCTACCAACGCACATCGGGGGCTCAGGGGGCTCCGCGGCGGTGACCAGGAGGGTTGCCTCGCGAGCCCCCACCCCCACGGCGGCAGGCGACGGCAGGACGACAGGAGCGGGCGGTGCATCGGAAGCCGCCTTCGGCTTGACGCCCGCCTTCTTCTTCCTCATCTTCAGCGCGGCGGCGTTCCTGGTTACCAAGCAAAGGAAAATCATCAATACACAAGCTACCGGCAGGCGACCAAGGTCGAGCCGGATTACTTACTCTTCAACGTCGACCCACTTCCTCTTCCTCTCCGCTCCGACGACGATGGGCGCCCTCACCTGTCTCGGCGAGGGCACCACCATGCGGGGGAGCAGGGGCACTGTCCGCAAGGGCAGCCACTGGAGGGATCGCCATGGCCCCGGCCTCGTCCGCCTTGCCCGCGGGCTGCGATCTGGGCGGGGGCGAGGCCGGCACTTCAACCGCCTTGCCGGCAGAGGCAGGGCACACCGGAGGAGACTCCGCTCTGCGCTTCCTGGGGGTCGCCAGGCAGGCGGACCGTGTGGCACGAGGGGCCGGTCCTAGCCCCCTGAGGACCTTGGCGGGACGTGGAGAGCCTGCAGCCGAGGCTTCACCAACGTCGTCGTCGTCCTCAAGGTCACGCGAGAGCATGCTCTGCGACGGGGAAGACGCCCCCGCCAGGTCGTCGTCCGCTGTCTTCTCCGAATCCTCCCTGCCCGTGGTGTCGCCGGAGGACACCATTACCGGGGAGCCAAGGCCCTCAGCTGGGGAGAGCCCCAGCTTGTTGAAGACAGGCATCGTGGCGACCGGATCGGCTCCGTCGTCATGGCGGTACAACGGGGCGTAGGCGTCGGGGAGATCACCGGGGTCGCCGTTGAGCAGGGTTGTCACAGCACTGTTCAGTTCCTCGGGGGTTATGCGTGCGGACCGAAGCCTGAGGTTGTCGCCGCTGCCCTGATAGTCCCACAAGGGCCTAGAATGAGACTGGAGGGGCGCCAGGCATTGCGTCAAGAACTCCTTCACTATCACGCCCCCAGTCAGCTTCCTGGCACTGATATAGCGAGAAATCCGCTCCAGGATGGGCTTAGCCCGGGGGTCAGAAAGCTTCGCGGAGCTCCACGTGGGGATCTTCTCCGGCAGCCCCTTCGGCAGATCCAAGCGGGGGTTGGTGCTATTGAGATCCATGAAAACCCAGCGGTGCCTGAAGTTCTCCACCTTCTTCCCGGCCTTTAAGAGCATGTTACCGCTCTGGACCGCGATGAAGGAGACGCACGCCGAATGCTGAGCGCCGTCGAGCACGCGCAAGGTGAAGAAATGGCGGAAGAGGGCCACCGAAGGCTTCACGCCCACGAAAGCCTCGCAGTAGAAGGCAAAGACGGACAAGAGCAGGATGGAGTTGGGCTGGAGTTGAAGGGCTTGAATCCCGTAGTGGTCAAGGATGGCGGTGAAGAACGCGGAGAAAGGCGGGACGAGCCCGGCGAAGACGCTATGGAGAAAGAAAGGGTAGGCCGACCTGGACGAGGGCCGCTTCTCTGAGGAGCCAACCCATATCAAGGTCCGCCCCCACTCATTGGTCCCGTCCGCCATCGACGGGAGCACCGGGACGAGGTCTCCGTCCTTGGCAATGGTGGACTCCAAAAGTGCCGGTGAGATGGGAGCGGAGGCTGAGCTCTGGGCCTCTAGCTTCGGCTTGCCGGCAGGAGCCATCGTGAAGTTCGCGGGGCCGACGCGGCAAGGAGGATGACGGAGCGGCACTGGATCTGGAGAGGTCTCTGTTAAGGCCGGGGATCTGGGAGTAAGAGCAGGTGCGCAGAAAAGGAAAGCAGTAATGGCTCGGCGCTGGAAGTCAGGCTTTTGTCGATTCGAGCGGTGTCCGAAGGGACATTGGACGCCCGACATCAACCGCACGACGCGCGCCAGTCCTGGCCCGCAGGCGTTTGGGGCCCGCGGCGCTTCGGGCCATCCTCAAGGCTTCTCCCGGAAGCCAGCTGGAGCGCACCTTGGGCCCGGGGGCTACTGTCGGCGTTCTGGGAACGGGGGTACCCAGACCTGCCTGCCTGCGGCCCAGGGCATGGCCCACCTCGTCAGCCAAGCACGGCCTGGCGTGACTTCACTCAAGACAAGGCCCTCGCGAGGACCCTAGGCTCGCGAGGAAGAACAGCACCAAGATCAGCAAGGGGTGGGTCTCCTCAGGACCCCTCCGGAGCGGCGGAGATCTCTATGCAGAACCCGGCCTCAGGAGTCAAGGATGACGCAAGGAAGGGCGGGCGGGCGCCAGTGCGCCAGGCGGTGTAGTTTCCCCTTTGGTGCAAAGGGAGGAAGGACGTACACGGGTTCCCAAAGCACCCCCCAAAGGTTTCCATTCCGGTGCAACAAGACCACGACCACGAGCCCAGCAGGACGGATGTCGTCGCCGAGCCCACCTCTGCATCATCGATAGCTACTTTGCAGGCGAAGACCACCTTTGGAAAGGGCGGGGATGTACTCCTGTCCCCCTTCAAATTTGGCCGTTGTTGGATCCCCTCCCGCCATTGCTATAAGGGAAGAGGACCCGGGCCGCTGCTATATATAGAGGCTAGGTTGCACCGTAGAGGGAGAGGACGAACAAGGGGTACACAACAGACAAGGCAGAGAGCCAAGAGCACCACTCGAGTGCCCTCGCGAGGCTCCTCACCACAGTACTAGTTCATCCACCACACCTCCCCGAGAGGCAATTCACCAAAGCAGGAGTTGGGTATTACGCTTCGCAGCGGCCCGAACCTGGGTAAACCACCGTGTGCATCTTCTTCCTCGTCGTCGCACGAGTTCGTCGTAGTAATCATCGTGTAGTGAGCTAGGTAGGACAAGGCTGCAGGGGATCTTCGCACACGCCCCTGTGTTCGAACTTCTTGGGGTTTTGTGGAGCCCGAAATCCGACATTTGGCGCGCCAGGTTGGGGGCATGTAGAAGCCTTCCTCAAGCCAAGCTCTTCCTCCGCCTCGCCGCTCCGATGTCTGACGCTCGCCGAGCCTGCGTCGAGCGCCGAGCTGCCCGCGTCGCCCAGACGGCGCCCATGGGCCGCACCGCCGCGCGCCGGTCCCGCTCACCTGTGGCCAACGCCGCCACGGACCCGGAGGCCCACGAACAACAAGACTCCTCCCAGCCGGTCACCGCGCGGCGCGATGGCCACACCGCCACTCCGTTGATCGTTCCAGCTACCGGTTCGTCCTCCCACGTTCGGCCTGGGCCGGTGCGCGGCTCGGGCGCACTCGCCATGGCAAACAAGCTGATCCGCTACCGCCCTACCCCCGACTGCCAGGACGACTGGCTCCGGCGCATCGCGGAGCTCGTCAGTGCTGCCGGCGACGCTTCAGCGCTCTCCTACTCGCTTCGACCCCAACCTTCTCTGGCAGATGACGCGGCCCGTGATGCGCCGCGCCCTCCTCCACAGCTCGATGTCGACCCCGAGCCCAGGCATGAAGCGCGCCCGCGCGACCAGCCCCGCGAACCGCGGGCAAGGGCGAGAGATGAAGTAAGCTGCCAGGTGGTGCCGCGGCCGCGTGAGGATATCGGCGTTCTGGGAACGGGGGTACCCATACTGTGGCTCCCCGATAGAGGGCCGACACACGCCAGCCCCGGGATAAGACCTGGCGCACGTCAAAGACATGATACAGCAATTCCAGGCACAAAAATGGTTTTATTAATATGAAATGGGATATTACAATACCGTTGCTTACAACAGTATTACATAGCTCCAAGGCTAACTAAAGGGCAGTGAAGGTCTTGGTTCAGCGGCGACGACGTCTGTGGCTAGGCTCCATAACTCACAGGTCTGGCTGGGTTACGATATAGCATGACGGACCTTCTCCTGCGACTGGCCACGTGCCAGGCCAGGTGAGTACTTTGAATGTACTCGCAAGACAACCAAATACATAGCAACCAAACAAGCCTATGACAAAGCAAGCCCTATGCTATGCATGAATTACTCCTAAGCATGGCATGAAATTTAACAAGGAAAGCATGGATCAAGCATGGTATAGCATGGATCAGGCATATAATCTACATAGCATGGCAATGATCACATTAAGTGATGCGAGTACTTACTGTTACCGAATACCAACTTACTCTCTTCTGGGTTGTCTCACAACCCTCGAAATACTCATAATTCAACCTGAAACTGATCCAAATCCGATCCAAGTCATGTGGTCATCCGGCCACTCATCATATAGCAATCCCTTGGCTAACAGATCGTATTCCTAACATCATCTGATGTCTACTCACGATGAGTTCTTCCCTCATTATCATCATTATTACAGTTGACCACCTAGTGAGGTCTGGACGGGCTGTC